>CM044443.1:40349552-40385202 GCA_024363595.1 Xenopus borealis
GAGCAGCACTATTAACAGATTTGTTTTGAGAAAAACATGTTTTCCCATGACAGGATCCCTTTAAAAAAAGAACACATTTCTGATGGACATTTTATAGAAATAACTGTACTGATTGTTTCCCAGATTCCACCTATTGGCCTCAAACTTATAATCAGCACTCTCTTTCTTTCAGAGTAACCTCCACTTTTGGTCTGGGGACAGCTTTTTAACTAAATCATTATCTCAATACATCTGCTAAACAAATGAAAGGTGCTGTCTGCTATATTAGAGCATATGTCAGAGTGACTGCAGGGCATTCCTACTGATTTTGTAAGGACCGTTTATATGTAATTATTGTTAAAGTCACATCTGTTTTTGCTTTGTCACTACCTCCTTATACCTCAGCCTGCATCTCACTGCTGCTGTCTCCCAATTCCTCTTTACAATTTGTCAGTGCTTGTTTTGGAAACTAACTCACAGGCTTCATATTGTGTATGATCCCAATTAGGGATGCCATAATTACTTCTAAGCTGCCAAGTGTTTCTATGGGATTAAGAACTGGGTCAAAACCAAGCATTTTCAGAGATGAATGAGTAAATATAAATAACTGCACATTACTAAGGTGACCACCTCTAATGCATAGTGCAGTTTTGGTTTGCTTCCTGTGAAGCACGGAATCATTTGTTTTTTTTTTCCAGTATAAGTTCCGGACGCTTAACACGTCTGAATAATTAGATTTATTCTCCTTACTTTATACATGCTTATAATACATAACTCTCTTTCTGACAGGTTCGTTTACAAAACAGCATGGAGTTATACATCTAAGTCAGTGTTTTTTGACTTTTCTTTTGGTTCAAGCCACCTTTTGAGGTACAATATTTGATGCCAACTTACACACATAAGATTACAGATACATAAAACATTGTTGTAGCAACCATTCAGTAAAAACTCCAGAAATAACTAGGACAGCAAGTATGTTTTCACCCCCCAAACACATCTCAAAGCTCCAAGGAGGATTTAGGTGAGAAAAATATAGAATGCTCCCCATATGTTACCCTTAAAGGCCTTAACTATAGTGCCAACCAATTCTCTAGTACCCTCTACACATTCCAGTACCATGTCATGTAATAAACCCTTCATTTGCCCTGGTTGGCATGATCCCGCTGGGTTTTCCCCTGACCACATCAATGAGCCGATATGATTCTTACCCACTGGTATTTTCAGAACGGCCTGATAGATATCTAGAATTTTGGACAGGATGCTTTAATCAGCCTGTAGATGACCAGCTTTACCTACGTAAATACACTAAACGTATAACAATGTGTCCCAGTATAAACCATGATTCTGTCAATAGATGCATCTATGCACCCACATACAGATTTTACTTAAATATTTAAAAGCAACGTGTTTTTTTTTTTGTCATTGCCATAGGTTTCTATAAAACAACAAGAACATGTAGAGATTTCTTCCTAGTACTATGACTGGTATTTCAGTACCCCCACAAAGGCTGGATGGTGGGATCTTCCTGGTTTTTATTTGGGGATTTCCTTCCAAGAGTGTATCCAGGAACAGCCCTTTATTTGCTCACCAGTTGTTGTTTTCCCGTATTATCTAGATAAGACCTCTATTCTCCCTTTGTCTGAGGTTTGTGACCCTTCTCTAATTAACACAGCAGAGGAATCTGTAACATGTTTATTTTTGAGCATTCCAAACTAAGGTAAAAATGCACCAAAAAAACGAATGCTTCATTTTAAAAAAACAGTGATTTTAATTTTTTTATTTTATCAGTTGAGAAGAGGATGAAAGGATAAAAAGTTATTTTACAAACATTAAAAATGTATTTATAACAGAAATTAAAGTACATTTTCTTTTCTAGTAATTAAGCACATTAATGATCATCAGTTTTTATTACTAAATGCCATTAAAAAGTCTTTACCTTCATATTATTAGAGGGAATCATTGGACATGGAGTGCTTTGCAATAATCAACAAAAAAATGAATTTCCACTAATAAAAAGGACACAGTAAGCTTTAAATATTCATATTGTATATTGTTTTTAATGTTATTGTTCCATAATATATTTTACCATTTGTAGATAAACCACCAAATATATTCCATGGAAATAGGGACCTCTGGAATGGTGATCAATGCAAACATCATGAATAAACACTAGGGCAGTGATCCCCAACCAGTAGCTTGTGAGCAACAAGTTGCTCTCCAACCCCATTGGATGTTGCTCCCAGTGGCCTCAAAGCAGGTGCTTATATTGAATTCCAGGCTTGGAGGCAAGTTGTGGTTGCATAAAAACCAGGCGCACTGCCAAACAGAGCCTCAATGTAGGTTGACAATCCACATTGGGGCTACCAAATAGCCAATCACAGCACTTATTTGGCACCCCAATAATATTTTTCATGTTAGTGTTGCTTCCTAACTCCTTTTACTTCTGAATGTTGCTCACAGTTTCAAAAGGTTGGGGATCCCCACAATAGGGATACACCAACTCCACTTTTTTGGATTTGGCCGAACCCCCGAATCCTTCGAGAAAGATTCGGGCGAGTACCGAACCGAATCCGAACTCTAATTTGCATATGCAAATTAGGGGTGGGAGGGTAAAAATTTTTTACTTCCTTGTTTTGTGACAAAAAGTCATGCAATTTCCCTCCCGGATTTGTGGGTCGGATTCAGTTCGGCTGGGCACAAGGATTCGGCTTAATATGAATCCTGCGAAAAAAGCAGAATCCTGGCCAAATCCCTAACCGAATCCTGGATTCAGTGTATCCCTAATACACACAAAAGTTATACCCTGCACTACTGCAATACAATTTCCCGCAACCCAGGCCCCGTTAACCCCCTAATTGTTACTCTTTTGCAATAGTCAGTGCAGAATATTTAGAGGCTGCCTGACCTGGAGAGCTTATATTCATTATTAGCAGAATAATTTACTCATGATAAAACCCTAATGTATGTGAATGTGATGGGAACTTTAGATTTTAATCTCTGCTGGGGCAGAGACTGAATCTTCTTTGCCCTGTGAATATATAAAAAGATATATGAGCAGCCAGATCATTTTATCAATGGCAGCTAACCCCAAGTAACCTTTTATCCAGAAGTTCCGAATTACGGAAAGGCCGGCTCCCATAGACTCCGTTATAATCTAATAATCCAAATTTTTTAAAATTATTTCCTTTTTCTCTGTAGTAATAAAACAGTCAATAGTACTTGATCCAGAGATATAATTAATCCTTATTGGAACCAAAACAGTTTATTTTGGTTTATTTAATGTTTACCTGATTTTCTAGTAGTCTTAAGCTATGAAGATCCAAATTACAGAAAGACCTATTATCAGTAAAGCCGCAGGTCCCAAGCATTCTGGATAATAGCTCCCAAACCTGTATTATTGCAAGTCTGGTGTGACATTTTTTAGTTGGTGCAACTAAAGTTTTAATGCTGAGTTTTAGCATACAGTTAACAACCAGACATATAGATGTTATGTCATCTATATCAGACTCTTAATAGTTAAGCTTTTCCTAAATTTTAAAGGGTTTGATCACCTTTGCATAATTTTTTAGATAGAAACTGATATTCTGAGACAATTCGCAAATTGGTTTCAATTTTTTTCTCATTTGTGGCTTTTGGGTTATTTAGCTTTTTATTCAGCAGCTTCTCAGTTTGCACTTTCAGCAATCTGGTAGCTAGGGTCCAAATTTCCCTAGTCACAATGCATGGATATGAATAAGAGACTGGAATATGAATAGGAGAGGCCTGAATAAAAATATGAGTAATAAAAAGTAGTAATAAAAATATGTCTGTAGCCTTACAGAGCGTTTAAGAGTGACCCCCATTTGAAAACTGGAAAGAATCAGAAGAAGAAGCAGGCAAATAATGTAAAAACTATAAAAAATAAATAATGACAACCAACTGAAAAGTTGCTTAGAATTGGCAATGTTATAAAGGTGAATCATCCTTTAAGCTCTTTTTAAAGTTTTTAGTCATATCATAATAAAAGTTAAGCTTTGCTGATATTATGTTTGTACCTATACTGGGGAAGGTAACACTTTTGGGTGTTATGAATTTATAACAGAATCATTTATAATAATCATTGAATTAAATCTTCAAAGTTTTTTGTAAGCCTTATGATATTGAAATTCATGTTTTTAAATGGCTGAATGAGAGCAGTGCTCAGTGATCTTTTAGACTAATATCCTGCTGCCCTTTTACAATAGCCTTACAATAGATCACCAAGGGTAGCTTTGTGCTTTGTTGCACAGCAACAGAAATATTCTCAGTGGAGGGTCCCCTTGTAGTAAGTAGGCCACTGGCCTTGGATTGCTGGGGTAAAGTTCTGTTGAACAGTATTGCTGGAATAAATGCATCCCTGATGTCACTGGACTAGGGCTTTCACCCTAATATACCCCAACATTTGTACTCCATTACCATTAAAACGTATTACTGTTATTGAAAGTTTATCCTGCCTTTAAACATTATCAGGATCACATGTGAGGCTACAATTAAATACTCTAGCTTACCATATGAGCTATAGATTTCCTGATAAAGTGTAAAAAGTGGTAAATAACAATGAAAATGTTGCTGCCCTGCTGCTAAATCCCACCCATAAGCATTTTCTTATGAAAATAGTTATATGCAGCAGATATATATATATAATATTCATAGATGTGTTAGCCTTACAAGTGTGTGTGTGTTTGTTTGTGTGTGTGTGTGCATGTGTGTGTTTTAGCATCCTTGCTAATTTAACATTAACAAATATATTAATTTGACTGCCTATTTATTTATGACGGCTGGAAACTGATTTCTCCTTGTTGCATCCCTGCACAGCCTTTGTGACCTTTTTACTATAACAAGTGCTGCTCTTTAGTGTTTCATTATAGTATAATTACATTAGAGATGAGGTGTATTCTAGTATATGTCTTCTTCTATACACCCCTTATTGTACAAGCCAAGCAGATTTTTTTTTTCCTGTGGGGAAGAAGAAGCAGCAAGATCAGCGCCATTTAAATAATTAAAACTAAACAAACAGGACAGAAAGAAACCTTGGATGAGGTAACCGTGAAGAAGAGGCAGGGGGAGACATGATTATAATGTAGTGCTAGAGAGGAGGGGGCACAGACAAGAGGACTTAATGTTTTAACTTGTTCCAGCAACCCCCCCTCCTCCTTCTCCGTCTCCCTTGCAGAATTCGCATGGAGTGCACAATTACCATTAAGTCTAAGGGGTTTCAGAAATTCTCTTGGCCCCTCTTCTAATGTAAGGTTATTGTAATTGATATGAAGGTAATTGATAATGTGTTACGGTGAATAATGTCTTCAATTTTCTGCTAAATCCCATTTTTGTAGCCATCTGGGTTCCACAAACTACACCCCTGGGATGCAGAGTAATAGATAGTAATTATTCTCAAGTCATTTACTTTTTCAAAGTGTTTAGTGCTTATCTGTTTTACAATTAAAATGGAAACGACCCTGATTCACTTCCTTTCCTCTTCTTTTTTATTTTTTATACATTTAAACAGCATTCACCCACACCTTTCATGCTCCTGTGCTCACCGGGGCAGGCACAGATTTCCGTGGGTGTGCACCAGTTATTTCTCTGATGTGAACAGGGATGAACATAACAGACAATAACGTGGCAATTCATAGGGGCTGTTACACAGTGTGTGGAGATGAGAATACAGAATAGGTTCACTTATCCAAATCCACACTTGGACACCGCTTCCTAAATTGCCATTAATGGCCCCATCCTCTGATAAGGATTTCGATTTTATGGCTTTCTGAGCTATGCAGCATCTTCCTTTTCACCAGAAGAGTTTACCTTTGCAGTTTCCATACCATTGAATTTAGTCTAAGTAAAACAAACAGGGTAAGGGAAGGGGGTTGAGTTGGAAAGTGGAGTATTTTATTTCCTGTAGAGCACTGTCAGCGGAACCACTGATGTACAAATAAGTACAACGATTCATTAAAAAAACGATGCCAAGGGAGTGTTATGGGTCAACGTTAGGTGTAATAAAAGTTTGGAAATGCTGAGTTATGGGTCTCTGACCGATAACCCTGTCCTTATATGCTTTATCATTAAAGCATAAATCACATCACTAATATTGTTGGTATTGTACTGCATATAACATAATGTGGAATCTTCAGATACGCTACGCTCTTTATTGTTATATACAAGAGCATATTTCAGCATTGGCACCCAAAAGATCAAGATCTATCTGCATCATTTGCATCTATTTAGCATTCATTATGTATGTATATGGATGCAGATCAGGTTAAATGGTGCTTGATGCACAACTGTACCCGATTATTATCCTTTATTCATATAGCATATACATATTAGGGATGCACTTAATCCACTATTTTGGATTGGACCAAACTCCCGAATCCTTCGCGAAAGATTTGGCCGAATAACGAAATGAAGCTGAATCCTCAGTTGCGTCCATAAATTAGGGGTGACAAATTAGGATTCGGTTCAGCCTATAATTATATTATAGAGATTGTACCCTGGCTAGAATCAGGTTCTGGACTGCAATTTTTAGACTCATGTAAAATAGTGGTAATTATACAAGAAACACTGACATAAACCTTAATGAGACCTTAATGCAGGTACTGTAAATAGACCTTAATGCAGTATGTGACCAAATAAAATCTAGAAGGCTCTGTTGCATGTGTGTGGACTGGCCCACAGAGGCACCAGGAAAAAACCCGGTGGGCCCTGGTCCTGTTGGGCACCTTTGTCCGAGGCATATTGATAGGCTGTGTGGTACAATGATGGAACACAACACTTAGGAGCATATTTAAAAAAAAAATTTTGGTAAAATTTGAATTGGGAGTTATCCAAACTCGAAAATTTGAGTTTTTATTCGAATTTCGAGATGCATCATTAAGAACTCAAATTTGCCAACTTAAACCTGCAGACTTGCTGTATAAGTCAATGGGAGAGGTCCAGGGATTATTGTGATGATGTCTGCAGCATTACTGACATTAAAGTTTTTTTAGGATAAAAAAGCTCAAATGGAATTTTTTCTAATTCAAAACGAATAAATTAATAATTGGTTGAATTTCGAGTTTATGAGAGTTTTAAAAAAACTCACATGGGTTCGAAATTTGACCCAGTGCCTCCCAGTGTCCAAAATGGGGCAAGTGGTGATTTACTGGTGGCAGGTAATCATCTGGGGTTGGGGCGTGCCAGAGCAGTGGACCCTTGGGGGTAAAGAGTGTGACCAGAGCAGTGGGCCCTGCGTGGGGGAATAGTGCAACAGGAGTGGTGGGCCCTTTGCCTGGGTTTTCTAGTGGGTCCCATCACCTCTAGTCCACCACTGTAATTTATGCCTAATGTTTTAATTAGGAAATATCTAAATCTGTTCATATTTTTTTAATTTACTAAGGCAAAAGCCCTCTGTATAAATAAATCCCTCCCTTCTCCCAGCTACAGTCTTTCAAGATAAAGAGCTGGTCATTACACTGAAGCTTCTCATTGAGCTGCAGATTTGTTCATTGACTTTGCTCATTGGGACCAGGCCAGGGGCAGGGTGCAAGTGCAATAGTATTAAGGGATGTAAAAAACATTTAAAAAGCATTTGTATCTGTTTTGGTTGGGGTCTGCACTTAGCAGAGCACCTAAAAAACTTGATCTTTTTTAGTTCGTGATTGAAATGTGCTTAGTTGTAGTGATTGGCAAATTTATTCACCTGGGGTGAATTTGCAGCGAATTCCCGCGCTTTGCAAAACACCAGGAAAAATTTGCCTGGCGAAAATTTGCCGGCGTCTCGTTTTGGATGTGGGAGTCGGTTTTTGGATGTCATCGGCCATTTTTTCAACGCCGGCAATGTGCGCTGACATCTAAAAACGACGCCGGCTCTTCATCCAAAATGAGACGCTGTTTGCGTTTCGCAAATTTTTCAGGAAAAAATTTGCCCATCACTACATAGGTGCTGCTTATGTGTGGAAAGGCTTGGCATAGCAAATTTTTCTCGATAGTACTCTTGTGTATGGATTACTGGCAGAAAGAGACAGGTTTGAGATCAAATTATACTTTTTAAAGAGGAAGTTCAGACGAGCAAAGCTAGCTTTAATTAGCCACCAGGATAGGCTTCAAAAGCTGTTCTGAAACTACCAGAAATATTAGAAAATTGCAGCTATTCTTCATTCGCTCATTTCACCTGTTCTCTTTAGAAGGATCTGTTCATGGCTGATCTGTGTTCATTTGTATGTGTAGTGGTTCATTCAATAGAAGGTTAAAAGATATATAGAGGTCAAAGTCTCCACAGTGAACAGACTAAAGAGTTGTGAGGTTTATGACCCATAATCATTCAGCATGGTAAAATCATGTATTTAATATCTGTATGAAAAATGAATTGCAGCCCACTCAATGTTTAATGATTGTTCAGTCACTTGTTATGGGAAAATTTGCTTGGCTTAAGGCTAGCAAAAATGGACCATATATTCAAAGACGTGCAACCTTATAAAGTATGATTCGGCATCAATTAAAAAAAAAAAGCCTAATATTGTTTTCATGAAAGCTAGCTTCAATCACTATTAAAAATAAATGTATATTTATTTTAAAAAGAAAAACAATAAAATGATTTGAAAAAAGCTGTACATTAATGAAACTATGTTATTCAGGTATGGGACCTGTTATCGAGAATGTTTGGGATCTGGGATTTTCCATAATTTGGAACTACTAGAAAATCATGTAAACATTAAGGGGCAGATTTACTATTGGTTAAATTTGAGGGTTAATTAACCCTCAAATTCAACCATCAAATTTTGTCCGAATTTTTACCTTTCAAATTCGAATATCGAATAGGAAAAATTAGATCGAACGATTCGAAAGATTTTAACCATTCGATCAATTTATTTTATTCAATCTAAAAAACTTTAAAAAATGCTATGGGAGCTTCCCATAGGGAAGCATAGCAAATCGGTAGGTTTTATCTGGCGAAGATGGTACTTCGACCATCGAATTTCGAATCATTCACATGAATTTAGTAAATCTGCCTTAAATAAACTCTTTAGGCTGATTTTGCTTCCAATAAGGATTCATTATACCTTAGCTGGGATCAAGTACATGGTACTTTTTTTAAATTCTGATTATTTGGATAAAATGGAGTTTCTGGGAGACCTTTCCATACTTTGGAGCTTTTTGGATAACGTGTTTCCGGATAGCAGATCCCTTACCTGTCTATGATAAAAAGAAGTATTTACTAAAATGAAGAATAAAGGATGTGACATTTTTAATTAAACAGTCAATTAAATCACTTGGAATTGCTCAAAAACAGATTGACAATGATTACTTTCTCTTTATTTTCCCTTAAACAGAGAACATTATCTAATGAGTGGAAGCTACCATGTTATTTGCATTGATGGGATGATATCAACTTGAGAAACTACCCTACAGACTGCCTGTTGCCGTGAGAAACTGCAAAACTGTGTGGATATTAGCTTTTTGACTGATCATTTACAGGAAAGGCAAGTAGTGTCAGAATGGGGCACCAAATGCCCACCAGAGAACCATAACTTCAGGGTCCCACCATATATGTAAGACCACAGCCAGTTTTGGTGCCCCAGCACTGCCTATGGGATAAGCAGGCAAAGTAATTCAAGGATCTCTCCCAATCTTGAGGACTGATTGTGGGCCCTAGGGCTCAATGATCGGATCATAATGCAGGATCATAATGCAGGATCATAATGCATCAAGGAGCAGATGTGGTCCACGATCCGATGGTATTTTTAGCTCTGCCCGATTGTCGTCTGCCCAATTTTCAGCTAGATCTATCAAGGAAGCCTGTTGGAGGGCCTCAGACACAGGCCAATAAGCTGCCCACTTTGTCTGTTGGCAGCTTATGTATGGCCTATGTATGGCCACCTTTACAGCACTTCTGTATTGAGCAGCAACTAAGGTAATGAGCAGACAGCTTTTAGATCCTTATTTAAAGGAAAACTATACCCCCCGAACAATGTAGGTCTCTATAAAAAAATATTGCATAAAACAACTCATATGTTAAACCCTGCTTCATGTAAATAAACCATTTTCATAATAATATACAGTACTTGTTCAGTAGCATGTGCCACTGGGTAATCCTAAATAGAAAATTGCCATTTAAAAAAAATAAGGACAGCCTCCTGGGATCCTAGGATCCAACGGTGCACACAAACATACCAAACAAACTATAAAGTTAGGTCACATGATCCAATTAACAGACAGAGTTTTGTCTTTTGCTTCCACACTTCTTCCTGTTACAGTTAGAGTTGAAATAGGGGATCTCTGAGGCAGCACACAGACCATCACGAAATGGTGGTTCAAGACAAGAGATGTAAAAAGACAATATTTACTTAAATATATATATTTCAGTTTAGTAAGATTCTGTAATATGTCACTTAATTTGCTATAAACTATATGTTGCTCAAGTATTCAATTTGGGGGTATAGTTTTCCTTTAAGACTGGCTGGTTGGATAATCACAGACTGATACAAATGCTTGTGTCCATTTATTTGTTTAGGTATTTTCATTGTTCAGCTAGAATTCCCATTATCCCTGCTTCAAAAGGCTGAATGTGATGCTTAAGGGTAGGGACAGACAGGGAGATTCGGGGAGAGATACCTCGTGAGGAAACTTCGGGCGATTCCGGAAATCGCCGCGCCACGTCTGCACAGGCGCTGGCGCTTTGTGCCTTTACGATCGGCAGACAGGGAGAAGGAAATTCGGGGAGATTGTCGCCTGCTAAAAACGCCAGGCGACAAAATCTCCCTGTCTGTCCCTACCCTTAAACAACAACCAAACATCTTCAGGGCCAGGTTGCCACAACATACTCAGTAGAGCAAGCACTCAGTGGGTCCATGAGTATAAGGCCTGATGAAGGTTGTGAGCTATAAGGAATTTTAAAACATGTGTACAAAGCACCAAGAAATTGGTGATAGGGTCCCCAAAAATATTTTGCTTTGGGGGAGCCAAGTAAAGTTTGATGGCAGAGGTAAGGTCAGGGTAAAACACAACCATACTTTGCCCAATGACTGTGTCCCTACAGCATGTTTGCAGATAATCAACCAAGGTAACAAGCAAAATCCTTAAAATGTCATCCAGGAAGAACATATAAAATTAAATATTTTTTTTCCACAGCCAGAGCTTTAGAACATTGACTAAAGAACCATTTAAAATTGCTGCCAAAGTTGAATTAAAATCCTTATTTTAAAGAAGTTATGGTTGAAGTGGGCTTTATTAATGCAATCATGTCAAGTTGGCCTTAAATTTTAGGCATTTGCTTATTCAATTAGTTTATGCATTTGTAATAGCAATCAGAACTGGAGAAATCTTTGTAGGCTGCTGGGCTCTGACCACATTGATAGGCAACCTGAGTGACCCGCAGCTTATACTTATCTTATAGAGATGGAAACACTGCAGGCTTTATATACAAAGGGTCATTTTTAACTCTGGTTTGTGCATGGTTTGTGTGAAGTTCATACTGTTTATGTGATATATAGGGAAAATCCCAAATAAATATGTTGTCACTTTATATATGGCCAATAATAAAAGAAATAACTAGATAATTTATAGATAGATGATGTAGCTAGAGAGAAGAATGCTGGTAACATTCAGAAGTATGTTGGATAGCTATTTCTTGTGTGTGTGGCCAATGTGGTGGATGCAGACTGAGCTATTTTCTGTCAGCTCTGATGCATTGCTGGTCCAATGATTATAGATTGTGCTTGTTATGAATTAAATAGAGTGCTGGCAAGTTAGAATTGCCTCTTTAATTTATATCAGAATGGAAATTGACACTTGTAGTTACTGAGGCCAACTGTTGGCTTTTTCTCCAAAAAATTTATATTTAAAAGGTGGGTAAATTCATATTGATATAAGAAAATATGAAAAGTTACTGAATGTTAACAGCCTAGTAGAAAATCCTTGTATAGAAGACTTTAGTGCTACAGCTTCTGTCTACTTCTAACAGAGCAGTAAATATACAGTATAAGTAAAATATAGTAACCCATAAACTCTTTCCACATACATTCAATATAATTTTTTTGGGTACTTCAACTATAGAATAGGCCAAATTTTTAATCGAATAGAAAAAATTTGATTTGAATAGAAAAAATTGAATTCGAATTGAAAAACGAATTGCCGTTTTAGCCTATGGGGGGCCTCCTATAACCTTTATGGAGTCTTTTGGCAAATTTTGAGAAGTCAAATTTTTTTTTTAGTAAATCGTTTAAATGGAATGATTTGATCGTACGATTCAAACATTTTGAATTCTATCGGAAAGGGTTAATTTCCGATCGAAAAAACACATGCGCAGATTTATCATGGGTTGAATTTCAAAGTGATAAAAACTTCGAAATTCGACCATCGAACCGTTTTTGATCAAATAGGTCCGTTTTTTATTTAAATTAAAACTGTTCAAAACGATTTCCCCCCAAAAAAATTTTCAGAAACACTAAGGGGCAGATTTACTAAATTCACATGAAATTCACATGAATCGAAGTTCGATCGAATTTGTATTACATTCGAATTCGAATCTTCAAATATGCAAATTAGGCAAATTCAACCATCGAATATTTGAATTTGAATGATTCGAATATTCGAATAAAATTTTATTTGAATATTCGAAAATTCGATGGTCGAAAACTTCCCCTTTAAATTTTTATTCAACCACCTACTTCGCCAGATTAAAGCTACTGAAATGGGCATCCTTCCCTGAGATCGAATATAAAAAATTTGATCGATTAAAATCGTTCGAATAGTCGATTCGAATTTGATTTGAATATTCGATCGATGGAATTTTCTATATTCGAATTGCGGAATTGCGAATTGCGGCAAAATCCATCAAATTCAATAGTCGAATTTGAAGGATTTTACTTCCCCACAATTCCCTTGGTCGAATTTAGAATTTTTTTTAATTCGACCAATAGTAAATCTGCCCCTAAAAGTTAAAAGTAACTTAAAAGTTATAGGAGGTCCCCCATAGGCTAAAACAGCAATACGGCAGGTTTAAGGTGGAGAAGGGTCCAATTAAATTTTTTAAAGAGACAGTACTTCGCGATGCGTCGTAAATGACGTGACGCACGTCGGAAATGACGTGACGCACGTCGGAAATGACGTGACACGTCAAAAAAACACATGCCACGACTCGTTTCATGAATTTTTCGACGAAGGGAAACGGGATTGATTCGCCCGTCACTACTTAAATTCAATAGTTGAATTACAAAGTATTTTCACTTTAAAATTCGACCCTTGATAAATCTGCCCCGAGACTTGTAAACTATTGCTTGACCACAGCAGGTTAATTAATTAACTGGAGGAAAAAATAATTCTCTTACAAAGGTCCTAAGGTATAAGAAGCCCTTTAAGTCATTTACAGTAGATTAATTATCATATCTACTAACTGTTTCCCCTCATATGCTTTGTTCTTCTGCTCTGATCTAAGTACAACTTACCTCGTCCATCTCTGATTTGACTCACCTATTCCTATTTTAGAACTACTGTCATCTGAGCAATGTCTCCTTCTGCCTTTACCGATTTAATCACTGCTCTACCTCATACTGTACCTTCTCTGCAATTTTCCAATCTTCCCACTCTTCTAAAGGATGTCTCTGTATCTTTCTCAAACTGGCCCTTTACCAAAGCTACTTTTTATAGTTCTACCTACACATTTAAGAGTACACTCTTATTGATCAGCTTTTCCATTTTTTTTCCTTCTGCACCTTTCCTCAATGGCTCTCCTTCATCACCTGCATGCTACTCCAGTGCCTACATGTCCATACCTCAATTCATCTAGAAATTGCCTTGCCTGTATTTACTTCTGACATTAAATTGTGCAAAGCAGTTGCATCCATCCAAGTTGTCAACTGAGATAATATATACTATATATTAAATTATAATGAAATATATAATAACCCATATAATTATATAATACATGATATTTATTATCAAGCACTTAATTTATTTTTTTCTTATTTGTTGAAGCAATTAACTTTATTTGTACTTATTGTATTTAAACAGTACAGAGCACTTGGCACCTTGGCATTAATAGAATTCATTAGCTAAGGCACAAGCACTTTATAATTCTAAGAATATATATATAGGATCAGGGCACTGTAAATACTAGCCATCTTGGATCAACATCGACAGCAAACAAAGGGAAAATCCTTTTTCTTTCTATAATTTGATAATTAATTACTCCCTGACGGAAGTCAGATTCCACTCTTGGTGTAACTGTATCAGGGGTGAGATTATTTTTGTTTTTTTAAATCGATATAAAAATGTTGCTAACTATAAGGGGCAAATTCACTAAAGTGCAAAGTGGCTAACGCTTGCAAAAATTCATCAGCATGATGTAATTTCGCCAATTTACAAACAGTGTCCCTGGCGAAAATTCGCTAGTGAAGTAGACTAGCGCAACTTTGCACCCTTACACCAGGCGAAGTTGTACACTGACGAAGGGACGTAACTAGTGATGGGCGAATTTATTCGCCAGGGGCGAATTCGGCAGCAAAAATTCGCCAAGAAAAAAAGAGTCGCGCGTCGTTTTTGATGTGACGTGGCGAAAATGACGCGTCGCGCACCGAAACAACGTCGTTTTCGACGCGTCGCGCACCGAAAATGACGCGACGCAAACGGCGCGATGCGCATCGGAAACGATGCGATGCGCCGCGATTGACGCGACGCACGTCAAAAACGACGCACGACTCGTTTTTGGAAAAGTCACTAGCGCATTTTTTTACGCATTCGCCCCTAAGCTTATTGACATGGGGGCAAATTCACCAACAGGAGCTGCACTAGCGCAGCCTTTGTTACACTTCACTGAACTTTGCCTGGTAAATTTTCGCCAGTGCTCCTCAAATTCACAAAAGTGTGAAGTTGCGCTCAGCGAAGAAAAAGGTAGCAAAGTTACGATAGTGAAAATTTGCCAGGGAAAGTGAAGTTGTGCTAGCGAAGGGTAATTTGCTTAAGGTGCCAAATTAAAAAATGAGTGGATGTGTAAGCTGCAGTGCAAATAACACTACACAAGCCCAGGGAAAGTTAATAAAACACACCAGCGTTTTTTTTTTGGACTTAGAAAATTGTTCAACTTTTTTTTTCCAAATTGCTATCTACTCTATTGCAAGTAAACTCTGGTGAAAAGGGTAACGTTCATAAAAAATAAAAACTTAGTAAATTTGCATAATTTTGCCCCTTTGCAAGTGCAACTTCACATGCGGCTAGGCTGCGAAGTTGCACTACTCTATCTAATTTGCTAGCCAATTTTCGCCAGGGCCACTGGCAAAATGACGTCACAGTGGCGAATTTTCACCAGCGTTAGCCACTTCGCATTTTAGTGAATTTTCCCCATGGAATTTAAAAACAGGCATGCTTTTTTATCCTTACCTTACTTAGATGAATCCTTGATGGAAAAGAGCATTTTTACATTATAAAACTTGCTGTAGCAAACAATATCAATAGCAGCAAAGGCTGGCAAGATATTAGTATATATATTAAATTCACAGGAAGAGAGGGCAAGTTTTCTTCTTCTTTGAAAAGTACCGATAAGGTCCCATATAAAATGTATAGTGTGGCTTGGTCTCCAGAACACCAAAATAAATATATAAGAGAATGTACAGAAGAACAACTAAGCAAATTAAAAACAAATGTTTCAGATCAAGCATGTATTTTTTATGGGGAATATCATGATTATGTATAAGTATATTAGTATATAAGGAGACCATACAATATCTCATGTCAGAGATCCCAAGGGAATCCTTGACTTTTGAGCTGAAAAAAAAGTTTTTACAAAAGGCATTCTCTTCCTGTAGCAATAATACTGGCATGTGCTTTTGGTACATGCTTTTGGTAGGGACCCCCTTAAACTCAAACTTAAAAAGTTCACTGATACATGAACACATTGCTGTGTTGACCATTCAGTTATGGCTCCAACAATATATAGAAGAGTTTACCACAAATTCCATTCTATTTGACCTTTACGGTAATGTTTCACAATTATATAGAAGAATGTTTTTGTCTGATTAAACACACAGATTGCGAATTGCTTTTTTTTCATCATTAGTACCTTTGGGGGGTGGGGTGATATAATATATATATATATATATATATATATATATATATATATATATATATATATATAATTATACTACATGGGGCTGAGCTTCCAAAATGAATTATGATTTTTTTGTTACAACTTTTAGGATACATTTTACTTGAATATTTTTCCTCATGATAAAAGTTGAGTTTGGAATGGATCTAAATATTTTTAATCACTTTTGTTATGGGAGGTTTTCACATGTATTTTAATTGCATTTTATTTAAAGCATTTGCCTGTTCTGAGATGGTGTAAGCCATTATAACTTTTGGAAACATTCTATAGCATTCTATAATAATAATGCTCTGAAAATATATTATTTCAAAGGAAAATTATATAATAGTAAAATGCATGAAAATTGTTTTTTAACATGGCATCAATGCAGGAAAATATTCTGATCTGATTCTAAAATGTTTTTTTTTTAATTTGTGTAAATGTAGTCCCATATGCGTCCTGCTGACATCTTTTCTGTAAGCACAAAAAAATTCATTCATACACAGATGACTTTCAAACCCTGACATTTCTTAGAGGTTAAGCTGTATGATAATGCAATTAGTTCCTTAATTCCATAAAAAACACAGCTTTTGTGTCAAACTTGCACTGCATCCAAATATATGCAAATTTCAATGTAAGCTGCTTAAGTCCCAAGCTAATCTCTTAAGCAAAAGACCTTGTGGATTTAAATATTGCAAGCAGAAACAAACACTATACCATTCACAGTGAAAAACATTGGCCCTAATGATGGCTCATTTAGAAACTCCTCCAAAAAGCAACTTACAATTAATTAATGTAATTAGAACAAATTTAAGGATACGTGACTTTACATTGATGTGGGAAAGGGGAAAAAAATTCTTGATGGAGCCAGATAGCATTGGAGTTTGAGCATCTGTATATAACACTACATGGTATGTTGGCCAAGAATGAATTCAGTATACTGTAAACGTTTTAATTTAAATAATACCTGTTTATTTCATTATTGCAGTAAAGTGTGAGGGCATTGATCAGTGTGAGAACTGAATAGCCATTTTAATTATACCTGCCTCTATAAAATAAATCAATGATATGAATGAGCAGCTAGCCCTGGGATAAAGATGACCCAATATAGAACACTGAAATCTATTTACAACCACTAGGGGTGCAGTTGCATTCCAATAAGTAGAGGGTAGCTCTGCCAAGGGAAACAAAAACCAGTATTAAGGATATACGAAAGGAGGTTAGTCCTGTTTCAGGGGGGATTAAAGGAAGAATAACAGTATTTAGATTTTAGGTACATTTTATTTAGTTAATATACAGGTGGAATTGGTGTTTTGGGTTTTTTTGCAGCAAAAATAAAAATTATTTATCAAAATAAAATAAAAAACTAGAAAAATCCATTGCCTGATATCATGGCCTCATTGGATGAGTAAATAGCATATCAACAGTCTAATGGCCCTACAAACATGTGGATTTCACAAGAATGTGTTAGCAGAGAGACAACTAATGCATATTTTGGACCTAAAATAGCTGAAAATTGTGACAAGTTGCCTTTTGAAGCATGAAATGTTTTCAATATAATTCCAAGCATGTATAGGCAGCACCGAATCTTTTCAAAATACCCATTTACACATTATGACATCAACCATTGCATTATGGGTACACAGCAAAGTATTGTCCAGTACTGTAATTATTGACTTAGAAATCTACCTATACATGACTGGTCCCATTATTAAGAGAACAGCATCAAAGAGATTATAGCAAAATAAAAAGAAAGGGAGGATCTGGAAGAAATACAGTAATGTTGCTGTTGAAGTGTCTGACAAATGAAAAAGTACATTATGGAGCCATCAGGAAAAATGATGAAACTTATAAAGAGAAAACTATTTTCTTAATTGAATCTGCTCCTTTATGAAAGATGATTTTCTAATATGGATAAGTAGTCATTTGAAACCATACATATTTAGGTGAAAACTGCTTTTATGGGACCCAGCTGCTCAGGAAGTTAATGTTTTTTCTTAAAATTAACCAGCAGGATGAACAATTTGGACCAGTTTAATCAGCCATGTAATATCTGTTAAACATGTTAGTATTTATGACAGGGATGTCCATCCTGCATCCCTCAAGATATTGTTAAGCCATGAATCCCAGAAAGTCTGGTGAAGTCTGGAGAGTGGCACGGTGGACATGCATGGTCCTTTCGTTTTGTATAGGACTCATCTTCTTGATCTCCAACTCTATTTATATTTTGGTTAATGAAGATTGAAGGCCTGTCAATAGGAGATGCCTGTCTTTGATGATACTGATCCACATGATGTCACTGGAGGGAGGAGTTTTTAAAAATTTGCTCTTCTAAAGATTACAAAAAGACTTCAGTGAAGAGCTGGTATACAGATGATTAATAACAGAACTACAGGAAGGAACTTTTTCTCTGCACACAACTGCCAGCGTCAAAAACATATAATTGCACCATAATCTAATTTACTGATGATTCCCAATGAATTTATGAATCAGAAAGATAATGTGTATTAGTATTGCAAGGGTGTAATGTTTATACAGTGTTGATCTCTGATTTCAGCAGAAATAGAGTTGATTTTTATTTCATGGGTGTGCTTGCTGATTCTTCATAACAATTGCAGACACCTCCTGCTATGAGTTCAGGACAGTGCACCTGGCCACTCGATTCATTTGGTGAGTGCATTTCTCTTCAAGTTTCAACTTGCTTAGGAGTTGTTTAATCCACGAATGTGGGACCTGGGGTTTATACAGGTCACAGCAGACACAGGGTGAGCTCTTCAAATCTTGGGGCTTTATAGTTATGCTGATTTGAAAGATTAAGTAGCAACCCATTTGTACAAGGGTTATAAAGGACTGAGCTGCATTTTTCAGGAGTATTTTTATTGCTGAGATGTCTAAAGTTATAGCAAAAGTTCTTCTACATGGGATCCGTTATCTGGAAATTAGTTATCTAGAAAGCTTAATCCCCAAATATGGGACCTCCACCCCCCATAAACCTAATTTTAAACAAATAATTAAAATTAAAAAATTTCATTTGATTAACTAAGATATAATTAATTAATTCTTATTGTAGGTAAAACAATCCTATTGTGTTTATTTAATGTTAAAATGACTTTTAGCAGACTGTATGTTGATCCCAATTACAAAAAGATCCCTAATCTTGGTAAGCGGATACCTGTATATAAAAATCAAATTTTTAATGCAGTTGGTAAATTTGCCATAATAGATCAGCAATCCTAGGAAATTAAACCTCAATAATTACAGTTACACTTGAAAAAACTGCAATACAGAAAACTCAGAATTACAGAAAGGCAGTCTCCCATAGACACCATTTTATCCAAATAATCCAAATTTTTTAAAAATGATTTCCTTTTTCTCTGTAATAATAAAACCTTACATTGTACTTGATCCAATCTATGATATAATTTATCTTTATTGGAAGCTAAAGCAGCCTATTGGGTTTATTTAATGTTTACATATTTTTGTAGTAGACTTAAGGTATAAAAATCTAAATTATGGAAAGAACCATTAACTGGAAAGATTGAGCATTCTAGATAACAGGTCTGAATAATGAGTTTTAGTTTTATTTTATTTCAGACATTGTTCATTGAAGGAACTTTTTTTCATGTTTTTTCTGCCTCTCTCCTATGTTAATGTTAACTCAGCTAAGCATAGAAAGGCTGGACTGGTTCAGCAGGCCACAGAAAAAAACTTGGTGTGCCCCTGCCCTTTTGGGCTCCTGCCAGCCCAGGCTCACCCCCCCCCCCCATCTGCCACCCTCAGTTAAGAAGAAATTGAGATTTGCGAGACACTACATGACACATTGCGTGCATGCACTGTAGGGGGAGTTTGGTCACTCCAGTCTGACGCTGAGCATAGACAAAGTCTTTCCATTTGCCTATGAAGCCAGCTCAGTTAGTGGCATTTTCCCTCTTATAGCAGAGGGATGTCCTTGGGTTAGTTACATCAATAGAATCAATATTAATTACAATTGGATTACAGATGACTACACTCTTTAGGCATGGCTCTATGAAGACTATGCCCAAATAGAGATTAGTCACCAATGTGTCACCTTCATATGTGTTGGCCTCTCTTGTAAGTTAGCAAAGGAGGTAAGGCATGCTACTTGAAACCTTCTTCAATCTGTGGTACATGACTTCAGCTGCATTCCATTCATCTTAGCAACCTACAACAACACAACCGAAAAGAGAAACACGGAAATGAGAAAAGGCACTCACAAAAAGACTGGCAGGAGAGCAACCATTGAACACAAAAACTCATAACAGGATTAAAGCACAGGCTGACAAATTTTGCCTTCTGACTTTTTTTTTTCTATTTTAGTTTCCTTTCAACTTTTAGGCTGAGGAGGAAGAAAGAGTTCTCTTGATTCAAAGGGAAGATAAATGGGAAACCTTAAAGGGAGCTAAAACAATGTGGAAAGAAAGGACATAGATACAGAAAATGGAAATCAAAGAAAATTAAAACAACAAAAGTGAGAATATGTGAGCGCCTGTCCAGACAATTTAAACATTTCTTTCAAACTTAGAGAGGAAACAAAGAAATTAATATGAGATTAGATTCTCCCTATGCATTAAATACTATTTGCAATAAATCTAAACAGTTTTTTTTACGACAGCCCTTTGGGTACTATTAACAGAAGCCCCACATGATGTATCCATTTAATAAATATATTTGGCTTTTTCCTGGGGGGGAAATCATCAGATTTAATAGGGTCCTGTTGCCAGTGAAGAACAGATCTTCATTTGAAAAACTACTAATTTGTTTTATGCATGTTCTTATTAAGTATATATTTATCATTTAGTATATTATATTTATGCAATATGCAGCATATTAATATTTATGCAACATGGAGAATTAAATATATGGGATTTTAACTTTCATGGAAAATAACTATAAATATGACATTTTGGGCGTTATTTTCTAAAACTCGAATTTAGCTCATATTTTTATTAAACCAAGATTGAGAGACACCTATGACTGGAGGGTATGAAGCGCGTAAGGTGGAATATGCGGGGTCAGTATGTACCATTTTAAATGTAAACTGTAATAAAAAATAATATTTTTTAACTATAAATATATATATATATATATATGAGTCTTGGGACATATATCTTGGATATATATTTGTAGTAAATTATGGATGCCTTTGAAACTGGGGCAAGTCCCTTTGGCTCGCTTTGGATTCACAGGAATCAGTGATATGGACTCCCTATTAGTGATGAGCGAATTTGCGGTGAACTCCCGCGATTCGCCGCTGGCGAATAAATTTGCAAACCGCCTGTGAAAATTTTCCTGCAGAAAATTCGCTAAAAAAACGAGTCGTGCATCGAAAACAACATGTCAAAAACGACACAACACGTCGAAGTTGACACGACGCGCATCAAAAACATGCCGCAACTCGTTTCGTGAATTTTTTCGCCAATTCGTGAATTTTGCAAATTTTTGGCAAGGCGAAGAATGGAGAATAGCAATATTGACCAAACTCCCATCCACGATTTTATCTTATCAGTACAATAACTCAAAAATGACGGGTAAAAAAACGCAAAATCGAAAAACTTAATTGTACAAAATTTCCAGATTTGACACCCGAACCGCTCTATATTTTTTTCAGGTTATCCTCGAATTGGATTATCAGACGAAACCCGGCACAGATCCCAATATCGTCAAAATGTAAAATGGTCAATGGTAAAATGGAATTTTTGCAGCTTCGGGTATTACTACATTTTCCTCTAAAAATTGGAGTTTTTGCCCAAAAAACTCAACCAGATAAATAACCATGTTTGAGTTGCAAAATCTGTCAATGATTCATAAAAATATACATTTTTAAAAATATATATGGAGGATTCACCTACAGTGGCCCAGAAGTCTAACTTCAAGCTTGTATATACATTACCTGGTATAGGTTGGTCTGGAGTCCTGTCTTTTCACTTTTTCCTCAAAACCCTCCCTCCAGTTTCACTTATCTTTCAATTGTGAGCTATTAGGATAATGACTCATTAAATTGTGTAATTCAAAGATGCCAGCCTTTATTTTAGTAAAAGATAAAAAGGATTGTGTTGAAAGAGAGCAATACATGTTATATAGTGGGGGGTTAAACCCTTTACACGACAGCTCATTAGCCAAATCACAAAATCCCACACTACATCAAAAGAATCCTGGAAACAGAATCTACATTGCTGGTTCTCTGTAACTTAATCTTACATTGCAAGTGGATTAGAGATTTTGACATAGTTCTGAAGAGGGTAACCTTAAACAGATAATCGAGCAGTGATTTTATTTTTTTGTTTGTAAGTGTTGATGGTATGCTATCAAATATATATATATATATATATATATATATATATATACTGAATTGAAATCAACCATTAAATTGTTGCTATTGAGATAGTTAAAAAGAAAATAAAGGTGCATAACAGAAAAGGTTGGGCCCTCAGTACATACACCATATAGGTATAAGTATTTATAATAGGGATCCCCAACCTTTTGAACCCGTGAGCAATACTACAAAGTAAAAGGAGTTGGGGAGCAACACTAACATGAAAAATGTTCTTGGAGTCCCAAATAAGTGCTGTGATTGGCCATTAGGTAGCCCCTATGTGTCAACCTACATTGAGGCTCTGTTTGGCAGTGCACCTGGATTTTATACAAAGAAAACTTGCCTCCAAGCCTGAAATTAAAAAAAAAGCACCTGCTTTGAGGCCACTGAGAGCAACATCCAAGGGGTTGTAGAGCAACATGTGGCGCACAAGCTACTGGTTGGGGACCACTGATTTATAAGGTAAACTAATCATGCTAGCATTTTATGCATTAAAAACTACCTCTTTGATCTGTTTTACTACACTAAGGGCGGTGGCACAAAAAGCGATCCGGGGAGATTAGTCAACCAGCGACCCAGCGACAAAAGTTTTGTTAAATGTATTGCTACCTATTTTAATTATTATTGTTAGGGTCAGTGGAGACTTTGAAAGAGTATCTAAGAGTTCCTCATCTGTTGGATAAATATAGCTCTGTCATTGAATTTATAAAATCATAAAATGAAAATATCTTTGAACTCCTTCAACCACAAGTTTAGGGTGGTGGCACATGTAGTGTTCTAGGGAGATTAGTCGCACAGTGACAAATCTACTCTTCTTCAGGCAACTAATCTCCCCAAAATGCCTACCTGATGGCTAGAATGTGATTCGCCAGTGGGATGGTACTTGGATCACTTCATTTTACGAAGTGGGACAAAGTTGCCTTATGAGGAAACTGCAGTTGAATTCTGAAAAGACATTTTTGGGGAGACTAGTTGCCCGAAGAAGAGTAGATTTGTTGCTGTGCGACTAATCTCCATAGAACACTACATGTGTCACCACCCTAAACTTGTGGTTGAAGGAGTTCATAGATATTTTTATTTTATGATTTTAGGCATTCAATGACTGGGCTTTATTTATTTAAC
This sequence comes from Xenopus borealis, assembly GCA_024363595.1. Classification (NCBI taxonomy): domain Eukaryota; kingdom Metazoa; phylum Chordata; class Amphibia; order Anura; family Pipidae; genus Xenopus; species Xenopus borealis. The sequence continues at coordinate 40,373,060 of CM044443.1, forward strand.
AGATGAGGAACTAGGTGGGGGCAAGCCCTGGTGGCAGCCGCCCCTCCATGCTGATTTTCCTTGCGGCTGCAGCCGACAGCAGTAGGCTATATAGTGGCGCAATCTGCCGGGGGGCCTGTGCGGGTGCGGACCCTGGTCCAATTGCACCCCCTGCTCCCCCAGTAGTTACGCCACTGACTTTGAGAAACAATTTAGTAGAGTTCAGTACAGCCAAGATTTCCAGCTCTTGCACTGTAGCCAGATGGGTTTGTTTGTTCATTATCAAAGACATTTTCTCAGTCATTTCAAGAACTAAGGGCTGGCATCATCTTCATTAGCACTGGGAAACATCGCCCTTATAAGCCATATGGATGTTTTCTAAAAGCTAATGACAGTACAGTAATGCATTGGTCTTACATCTGTATAGAGAAGAATTACATGTATAATAACTTTTTTCTTGTACCTATTATTACATTTGATCATCTTTTTATAATTTCTCAACATAAATTCTTTAACTCCTCACACACAAAAGTTTAATTGTATCCATAAATAAATGTATGATTTGGCAAGTCAATTGGAAGTGCTCTTGGCTCATGGGAGAGTCAAGCATATATCAAGAGTATATGTGGGTTATCATATACTGTGTACTGTTATAGAGCTATGGGACCTGTGATCCAGAATGCTCTGGACCTGGTGTTAAAAAGACCTCTCCATAATTTTGATCTTCATACCTTAAGTCTACTGTAAAATCATGTAAACATTAACAAAGTCTAATATGCTGGCTTTGCTTACAATAAGAATTAATTATATCTTAGTTGGGATCAAGTACAAGGCACTGTTTTATTATTGCAGAGAAAAAGGAAATAATTTTTTAAAAATATGAATTATTTAGATTAAATGTAGCCTATGGGAGATGGCATTTCCATAATTTGGAGCTTTATGAATAAAAGGTTTATAGAAAATCGATCCCATACCTATAATAAGTTAGAAGTTAAAAGTGTTTGTTATATATAGCCTGAAGCTTCATTGGTCCAGCACTGTCTACAAGAGCTGAAAGGAGAAGGAAAGGTCTTTTACCTTGAGGGTGCCAAAAGTTATTTATAGCCTGGAGGTTCATTAGTCCAGCACTGTCTGTAAGATCTAAAAGGAGAAGGAAAGGCCTTTTACCTTGGGGTGCTAAAAGTTAGGCACCCCCAAGTAATTGCGTGTACTTACCTGAAACCCAGGGCCAGTCAGCAGAAAATGATACCAAACCTGGATTCTTCCAGCGAGCACCATGAAGCAATTGTCTTCTGGCTTCTTCTTTTTTCTCATGACTGTGTAAGCGAAATAGAGTGAAAATCAGAACTTTAACAAGAAAGTTGGCTATTTTCTTCTACTGCTCATGTGTCCACCCCGGGAAACTTGAAGAATTATGATGATTGCTCCATGGTGCTCGCTGGAAGAATCCTGGGTTGGTGTCATTTTCTTCTGACTGGCCCGGGGTTTCTGGTAAGTACTTGTGATCACTTGGGGGTGCCCAACTTTTGAAGTAAAAACTGATTAAGTTGCATTTGTAAGATTATTCTTATGTGAGGTTCCATACCAGTAGAAATTGAGTGAAAAATAAATTTTTGATGTTTTATTAAAATTTGTAATATCAAATTTCTGGACACATTTAACTTTATACCAAAATAAATTCTGTAATTCATTTTGACTTTACAGAAACTAGAATACTTTTCAAATACAAGAGTCGCAGAGTCACAGGTTGAAGAGATCCTTAAAAAATTTGATTAAGTTCAAAGAATGAATGAAAGTTTGGTGATAATGAAGGAGCAGATATACAACTTTTTCAGGTTCAAAATTAAATAAAAATATTTTATTTTTTTGTTCTCCTCGTTAATAAAAATCTAAATAAAAATGTTCTGCTCCAAATTGTTTACAGTGTTTTTTCATGATGTTTACTAAAACATGATTTACATTTTACGTCGGAGGTTATCCTTTAGAAACCAAACACATTTCACAATCTTTCAATGGACAACTGTATAAATTACAAAAACCCAATTCCTTTACCATAGGGATCAGGGTTTAAAAAAATAAATAAATAAATAAATAAAGACGATGCCTTTAAAATATGTTTGCTAAATTAAAAAAATGGTACAGTCTTGGACACCACAGACAAGTCAAATGTGGGGCCTGAAAGGGGTCTATTTTATTTTTATAGTTTCTATTTAAAGCTTTAACAGTTACAACAAAAACAAGTGAGATGAAAAAGAATAAGAATAGAATAAAGATAAAAGTAAAGCTAAATAGGCTTTTGTGAATCATATGTTTTTACACACACTGAGCATTCAACCAAGTATCCCAAATTGCATTGAACTTAGCTGGGCATTCTCTTGACAAGTGAAACAGTTTTTGTTTGGGTAACATATCATTAATTAGTTTTTTTCCGGAGGGTTATTGCTGGTGCAGATGTGGACATCCAAGTCAACAGTATGGCTTTTTTTACATAGAACAATAAATGGAGATAACATAACTGCTGGTATGACTAGAGACCCAAGTCTTCCAGAACACAGAGAAGTCATACTTTCGGGCATTGAATGTTGGGAAGGACCAGTCTCTTGTTAATGTACCTTAAAACCACTGGCCAAAATTGTTGATGACTGTGCATTCCCAAAAGACATGAAAATGTGTCCACTGCTAGTTTGGGGCACACTGTATATCTGGTACTTGGGTGTACAGTTCAGCCAGCCTATGAGGTGTTATGTAGGTTTGATTGGCCCATTCATTTAAAATTTCAGAATCCCATCCCAACAACGTATTTGCTGTCCTTGAATTGTCTTTATTTTGTTATACTCATTAAATTAACCCCAATGCACTTTTCCATAATGCAACTCCACCCAATCTATGCCATACTAATCAAATTAGCTATTTTAAAAATTTTATTATGGACAAGCATGAATATACATTTTTAAGTAAGATAATTTAAGTCCTTTTAGAACACAATCAGAATAGTCAGTTCTAACAGAATACTGCCAAATACCCTCAAGACTGCATAAAACCCATACAAAGATATTTAACTTACTGGAGTTTCCACAACCATACAAGTAAAAGTTTGGTTACCGGCATTATCTCTGACAGAAGCACAGTCATTTTAGCACAGTATAAGGCTGTTTTACAATCCCACTGTGGGCTACACCTGAAGTTAGAGTTGATTATCTGGCCAGATTAGGGTTCTGTTAAGAAAACAGAACAAAGAGATAGGAAGGAAAAAGCCTTCTTTGTCACTTTTCAGAGAGGAAACTCGGGATGATTTGAACAAAGTGTCAAGGGAAAAGCTCTTTGAACAGCGGTAAATGCTAAAGGATACTCATTTATTTGCTTGGTATAAATAATAAAGCAACAGCACTGACCAGCACATATGTCCCTATAGGCTCTGAACTGACTGTGTTTTGAAGCAACATTAAATACATCTCTTTATTATTGAGATAGAATTTACAGATGAAGTCTCTTTCTCACTGTCTCCTTTTTCCACTCACCTACTCTGAAAAGTAAACACTTACATTCTTTCCCCGTTGTTGTTAATAGATTTAATGTTCATTTGTCTGTAGCCCAAGGGTAGAAACGCGTGACATTTAAAATAATTGTTGTTTCAGGGGTATCCTCTGGAGTAAAATGCTGCAAAAGTGCGGAGAAGATTTAAGTAAATTACTGTGTCAGCTTCTATTTATTCCCTACATGATAGCCAGAGGCAGGGCTAGGAGATAACCATTACAATCCCAGCCATAAAAAGGCAAGCGGAATTTAAAAAGGCCAAAGCACGATTACTAAAAAGTTTGTGTGTAACATAAAAAAAAATACTGTCCAGGGATAAATAAAAAAAACTATAGAGCAATCAAAGAAAACATGGTATGAAATATAAATATTAGTAGTAACCAAAGTTGTACAGGGATGTGCAAACCCTCTAGTCAAAAAGCTCTGAATTATGGGAAGTCCATTTTAAGCAATTAATTCAGATTTACTGTATAATTCATGATTTCCTTTTTCTCTGTAAGTATCTTGTATTTAATGCTAACTAAGCGGCATGAAGCCATATTGGTGGAAAAACAATACCATTGTATGTATGTATACGTATGTATAACTTTGTTTATAAAGTGCAACATGAATACACAGCACTGTACAATTTAAAGGGTATAAAAGTGCACACAGGGAGGACAAATATAATAAAAAATAATAGATTAGTAACAGGCATAGCAGCAAATAAGTGGAAATAAACAGAGATTAAGTGCCATGTGCTAGATACAGTTGGAAGGAGGTCCCTGCCCCATAGAGTTTACAATCTAGGCAGGTGGATAACATACAGACACAAATGGAAGGAAAAATTGTAAAAAGTGTACAAATAGCATTGGCCCTTAAGTGCCAAGACTGGATCAGACAAGCTATGTTCTATTGCTACAAAAGTTAGGACCTGACTTTATTTTTGAAGAGATTTAGAGAGTTTATTCAGGAATTCAGGGATAGATTTCCCTACTAAGGAGTCGCAAGGTAGAAAGACTTTAGACGAGAGGTGGAAGTGGGTGTGGATGGTGTAAAAATGTGCTCTGGGAGGAATGGAGGAGATGGGCAAGAACATACAGTGAGACAAGTGGAGAAATGTAGTGAGGAGCAGTGGAGTGGAGGGCCCAGAATGTTAGTAGAAGGTTTTTTGATATGCTATCCTTTGCTTAACAGGCAGCCATGATAGGAATTTTACCAGTAGATGTGCAGTCTCCCTCTTAGGAGAGAGGAGGAGGATTCCAGCTGTAGAGTAGACTGATTGCAATAAAGAGAGGTGGGAGTCTGAAAGACCTGTTATTAGATTGCAGTAGTCTAATGTCAATGGGCACATACTGTAGCCCATTGCGAAGTTTTAAGTAAATTACCTCTACTAATATTTTGTTACCAGCCCTAATGTATTCATACCTTAGACATATTTAGGAAAAATTGACAGAACAGAATGCCTACATATTACCTGACATTTATATGTACAATTCACAAATCAAAAGACTGATTGTAGATTTATAATAGTCATTCATTTAATTCATCCCTACAGTCCTGCGTGTTCATGTTGGATTGTTGTATTGCTGAAAACATGCACTTGGCCTGCCAGGCCAGTCCGACCCTGCACTCACTAAATATGCAAAAGATTCCAAAGAAATCCTACCTGATTTCTGGTACTGTATATCTGGCTCCTTGTTGTTTATTCTGGCAACCGGAGATGGAAGTTTTAATTACATTTTTTTACACCCTAGGTCAATAAAACTGCTAAATGTCTTTCTTACTGTATGTTTGTGTGTAATACCAATGCACAATTACACAGTAATCTCTGATTGTAAGATCATCACAAGGTGACTGACATGGTGCTGGGAAGTGTCATTCTGACTTCATTTTTATGTTTTTGGTTGTCTACTTTGGAGAATTAGTGGTCCATAATGTCCAACCAAAATAACTGTAATGTTGCAATTTGTTTTATTTGTTTTAATAAATGAAATAATAATTTGTAGCAGTGATGGGCTTCTGCTTAGTATACGATTTAGATTTTCTTTTCTTTTCTATAATAAATATGGTGTACTTGGATAATATTTCTTAGAATATGTACATTTTAGACCATTTGCTTATTATTGATTTTAGGTGTTTTCCGAATAGAAACTCAATAATGGTTTTGTGTTTGTTACTGTCTAACCTGGGGGTTTATAATTCTTCAGTTTATAATTCAGCAGGTCTATGAGATGCTCCAAGAGAATTAATGTAAAAATACTTGTATCTACATAATTATTTGGGAAGTTTATCAATATTGATTTTGTGACACAATATTGATTTTCTAACAGTATAAATTTTGTGCCACTCTATAGATTTCTTTAAAACATGGACATTTTCTAGTACGAAATTGATCTGGTCTTTAGAGCACAAAAAGGGTAATTAGTGCTTTTGTGACACAAAATACAGTTTGCATCACACTAAAGGGGTGCAAATGGAATTTATGTTTCTCAAGGGATTTCTTTAATTTGCAATTACCTGAAAGCATATACAAACTTATAATAGAAAATATCAGCTTGGGATTTATTATGCAGACTTGCCCTGTTAAGGTTTTTTTCAAACATAGCACACCATAGCATAATATAGGTATTGGATTCTTTATTCGGAAACCTGTTATCCAGAAAGCTCGGAATTACAGGAAGGCCATTTCCCATTTTAATCAAATCATTTAAACTTTTCAAATTATTTCCTTTTTCTCTGCTATAATAAAACAATACCTTATACTTGATCCCACCTAAGTTGTAATGAATCCTTATTGCAGTCAAAACAATCCTACATGGTTTAAGTAATGGTTAAATGATTTTTAGTAGACTTAAGGTATGGAGATCCAAATTACAGAAAGACCCCTTATCTGGAAAACCCCAGGTTCCAAGCAGTCTGGATAACAGGTCCCTTACCTGTACTACTAAAATATATTCATACATTAACATGCTTGCCCCTTTTTGCACTTGTTTATACTTGCATTGAGCTGTCTATGAGGATTTTTGTTTATCCAGGTCATGATATACAGTATCTAGAAGAATTAAGTCAAGTTGGGGTTTGATCTCTAAAAGTCAGGAATATCCATAAATCTATATGTTCTGTATCATTATCCACTAGGAACACTAAAATTTTGTCATAGTATATAACGCTGTCAGGCATATTTAGAAAGCATATTTTTTCTTAGAAATAATATATAGTTTTCTTAGATAAATTAAAATATATGCCTATATTAAAAAATCTTGAAATATTAAAATGTGCATGGTTTTGGGAGATGAAAGGTGTTTTCCATCTTGGTGCTCTAAAGTCAGTATATATTGATTCTATTCTTGCCTCTCAGGTCATGCTAGCCAAAATAGGGGGGCATATGTGGCTCTAAAATCAATAAAAAAAGAGAGGAGACCAATTACAGCAACCTTGCCCCCGAGGCACACCTTCTGAACATCTGGGACTGCTGATTCCTCTGCCAAGGCTATGCCGCATTTCAAACCCAGGTACAACATTGACTTGGTATTACCATTCAGTCCCAAAGATGCAGGGTTGGACTGGTCTTCCAGACTACGAGAGGATCTCACAGTTGGTCGCAGACGCAGTCATAGACAATTCCCATTGGTAGTTTCACCATAAAACATCTATTATTACATGTATCACAGTGTATACCAATTGAGAAGGGATTTGTAATAGTTGGGAAAAAGAAGAGGCAAATGGATTGGTAGGAGGGAGCAAAGCAGGTAGTTTAATATGGTCGTGTAATGTTTTTCTAACTTACCAAATGGCCTACATCATCCACTCTATATATAAGGCCTACTTTCTTGCACTCTCCATAAATGTTGATTTTATATTAATATACTGTATCCAGTACTGCAATCAGCCTGCAGAAATCAATAACAATATGCAGGTACCTGTCAGCAACCGATTATATTAATGAGCTTATGTAATGTATCCATATTATATATTAAATTCATTTTGCATAACATGTACAGCAATGGGGTTTTTTTACTGATAAAACCCAGAGGACTCCTTGCCCAATCCTATTTGATTTTATATACAGTATCTGTGTACTAACTTGTGTGCATAGTGTAGTGCAGGCGGCTGGGTGCTAGGATTGTGCGGCCTAGGCACCTGCCTGGGGAATCTTGCACTGCCTTCTATGTAACTCCTATGTAACTTAATCCCTCTATTACAAAGACCTTAAATGAATTGTTCAGTATAAAAATAAAAACTGAGTAAATAGGCTGTGCAAAATAAAAAATGTTTCTAATATAGTTAGTTAGGCAAAAATTTAATGTATAAATGCTGGCATGACTGGATGTCTAACATAACAGAACACTACTTCTTGTTTTGTAGCTCTCTTGGTTTCCATAGGTTGGTTACCAAGCAATAACCAGTCAATCACTTGAGAGGGGGGCACATTGGTTATAACTATTACTTTTGATTCTGAGCTGAATGCTGAGGATCAATTGCAAACTCACTGAACAGTTATGTTCCATGTGGTCCCCCCACCAATTCACTGACTGACTCAGAGTTAGAAGTCTGAGAAGCAGGAAGAAGTGTTCTAACTATATTAGAAACATATTTTATTTTGCACAGCCTATCTATTCAGACAGTTTTTATTTTTACACTTAACTGTTCTTTTAAACCCCTTCTCGATCACGATGACCATGCTGTAATCTCAGACTTCGGCCTGGCTGTACAAAACATCTTCGAGTATGATTTCATGACTGTCCGGGTTGGAACCCTGAGGTACATGGCTCTGGAGGTAAGACATGGAATTACAGTATAAGTAGGGGCAGATTTATCACTGGTCAAATTTCGAATTGAAAAATCGAAATTCGACCATGTGAATAGGATGGGAAGTAATATCCTTCAAATTCGAATTTCGAAGGATTTTACCGCAATTCGATTGGTCGAACGATCGAATAGGAAAAATTAGATTGATCGACAAATCGTTCAAATCGATCGATTTGAACAATTTTTTTGATCAATCAAAATTTTTGATCTGGCGAACTGGGTAGTCTAATAAAAATTTAAAGGGGAAGTACTTCGACAGTCGAATGGTCGAATATTCGAATGAAATTTAATTTGAATCATTCGAATCATTCGATTCCATCGAATTTACAAAATTCACTGGTCGAAGTGGTCTTCAAAAACATTTGAAAATTCGAATGTTTTTGAAAATTCGATCGAACTTCGAATCCTTCAAGTGAATTTAGTGAATCTGCCCCTTAGTGTAAAAGAAAACAAGAAGTAAAGGAGAATATGACAAGGACAACAGAACTGTATCTAACTGAGGTCTTTCAAAGACATATATACATACAGGTTATAGGCACATTTGGCTACCAACCCCTATATGTAATAAAATGCACAGTATGGGCAGTAACCCATTGTGTACCAGTGTGCTAGCAAATGCTTCCTGCGGATTGGTTGCTATTGGGGACTAAATACAAAAAAGGGGGACTGTGGGAACACTCCTAGGGCAAAGTAAAAATGTATTAAAGTATATGGTCCCCTGTCTCATAAGTAATTCAGTATATAAGCAAGTGCATGAGTTAACAAAGACAAGGGTATTTTAGTTACAAAGTTATGATCATAAAGTTGATAAGCCACCATAATGTGTGGCAAACCCCACGCGGTGATTCCTAACTTGTTTACCTCTGGTCATAGTAGAAAAGTTCTTATACCTCTCGGCATAATAGCATTAATTAAAGGTAAATGTTTCCTGAAGTAAATATCTCCTGAACCTCAGTTTCAAACTAAGGGCTAGATCCTCCCCCATCACTGGCTTTTAAGAGAGAGAGAGATTGTCCAAACCAAACGGCCATTTTTAAAAAAGTGTGATAATGGAAAAACAATAGTAAAGGCAAAGTAAAATTGAATGTATGTGTACACTTAGAAATTGTGTATGTATGTGTATGGTTATAGGTGACAATATAAGTGTGAACAAAAATAAGTAAAAAGACAAACTAAATGAAGTAATATGTGTAGTAAGTGTAAATAGAAGTTTTGCTTGATGCAGTTAAAAACATAGGGCCATCATTAGTAGCACAGGGTAGGTATGGGGTGCTACAAACCACATGAAGCTCAGCCACAGATTTCGGCTACATTACAAATACAAAAAAGGGGGGTTGTGGGAGCACTCCTAGGGCTAAGTAAAAATTTATTAAAGTATGTGGTCCCCTGTCTCATAAGTAATTCAGTATATATGCAAGTGCAAGCGTTAACAAAGACAGGGGTTTTTAGTTACAAAGTTATGATCATGAAGTTGATGAGAGACTGTACTATGTCAAGGTAAACCCCAAACAGTTCTCCATAACTTGTTTACCTTTAGTCGTAGTAGAAAAGTTCTTATACCTCTCTGCACAATAGCATTAATTAAGGGTCTCCCACCCCCATCCCAGGTGAAGGGGAAGAAATATGGTTCTTGCAACCAATCGCCTTGAAGGGTTCAGGAAGTAATTTTTCATCATGCTTCTTATTGGCTGAGAGCACCTGAGTTTTTTGCCTTCCTCTGGGGAACCATTATCTGTGTGGGTCAATAGGTACTCCCATGACACAGAGGCGGCTTCAAGTCCTTGATTTTACCTAAAAGCATCTATGCGGCTCCAAGAAGATGGACGGTTTTTAGTGTAGTGCAGGCCTTTCATATATAAGATTGTTAAATAAAAAATGAGACCTCCACAGATTTTGCCACCATAAGAAATCTCTGTGTTTTTATTAGGACGTTGGGAAACACAACTGAAAGGGGTGGGGGATACTTTTCCTAAAGTCTCCACACTCACACAACCATGAAAATCTATACACATTAGAAAGGTGCATTAGTATTGAACTTCTATTTCTAAAGGCTGGATAATTCATTGTAAGCAAGCAAAGCTATTCAAGGCGAATAAAGGAAATCGCCGCTGTCAAATATTTGCCACTTCTTGTTTCTACATTGCTCCTGGCTGGAGTAAGCATGCATGCGAGCTTGTCATTCAGCCAGTCATTATAACATGCTTTTCCATCTGGCATAGGTAAATAAGATCAGAAGACAGTAGGCATATCTGTGGGCTGCAAGATCAGCTTCCCCTGCTGCAAAGAGACCATATCATCTTCTGTACCTCATGGTCACACCAATTCTGGCATACCATCTTCCAGAGCACAATTCCCTGGTAACATCAGGTATCTGAGAGGCAGCAACTCATCTGGCTGCATGAGGGTAAGTATCAGGTGAGCATACCTATATGTGGAGCAAATTATGCTTTACTGTTTGGAAGAATGTGAGATGCGAAAGGCTAAGGGTGTAATAAGAAGGCAGATCTCAGCCTACTTAGTCTTCCTGTACATCATGTCTATGGAATTCATCCCCTGTTAGTTATTTTTATAGTTTTGCCAAGCCAAGGGTTTTTTCCCTGTCTGAGGCATTTTGGCCACTGCTTCCGATAGGGTTTTTTTTACCTTCTCCTGGAAGTTTTGTTGTTAAATGAGCAAAGGGTGGGACTTCATAGACAAGTGTATATTAAGCCTCTTGTGTTGTCTTTTTCATGTTTGTCCTGTTTTGTGTTGTAAGTGAGTTGAGGGGAGGGGAGCCAGTTGGCAAATTATTACATCTGATTTACCCTGAGAAGTTAAACTCAGCGTAAATGGTGTGTGAATGGCCATTAAAAGGGTTGAAGCCTTGACGTGGCGTTACTGCTCACATATATAACTATGTACAAATTTAACCAGTGGTGTGGCTATGAGTGAAGTACTGTTTCATTGGTAGAATTTCTTTGTCTTGAGTATTCAGGCTGAAATTGTCTTTGGGATTGTGTTGGGACCCAACACAATAATATTTACAAGAACAGTGCAGTTTCTGTAAATATGAGGTTCTATAAATAATCAATAACCCTAAAAAAATCTTTTTTTTTTTTTTTACTTTACATTTGTGAATCTTCCTATGAGCTCGGGAATATCCAGGCTACAGGACTGAGAGTTCAAACTGGAGGATTGTATGACATCTGTGAACTCTATTATGTTGCCTTGCTGCAGTGCTCTGGGCCCATTGATCTCTAACTCCAGCCCTGTGTACAGTTTACAAGCAGATAAGGGCATTTAGTTACTCTGACCCTGCCAACAGGAGATATAGGATTTGGTAGGTAAAGCAGTGGGTTAGAGGAGCAGTCTGCCCAATATGTCATGCTGTGCATTAGGTGATGGACAGGAAAGAGAAAGGCAATAGGCGTCTTTAAGGTATTAAAAGTTACAGGTATATTTTAAAATAATCTTGTTCACTCTCTGAATCCTCCTTGCACGGCCACTTTGGACAGAGTTCAGACTTTCATGCAGAGGTCACCACTATTATTGGGCATTGCATGTCAGGTTACATGGTACCAACACAGTGAAGCAACGAATAGGTTCATGTAATAAAAGTTGCTCAAATGTTCAACAGGTCAAGAAACCCATAGCAGCCAATCATATGTCAATGATCAAAGTTACAAACAAGCAAAAATTGTTACTTTTTTATGTTACATACTAAAAATGTAAATTCCACGTACAGGATGCACCAAGAGTAATCCTAAATGTGTTGCTGACTGGTGATGGGGTCATATACCTTTGATTGGTTGCAGATCATGAATTAACATATTAACTGGTTCAGCCACACTCTTGCCTGG
>CM044443.1:40413848-40429943 GCA_024363595.1 Xenopus borealis
AAAAGCCAATCAGAGCTCTTATTTGACATCCACATGGACTTTTTTATGCTTGTGTTGCTCCAACTCTTTTTTAAATTTATATGTGTCTCACGGGCAAAAAAGGTTGGGGACCCCTGCCTTAAAGCCAAGTCTGCCATTAGAAAGAAACAGACATGAGCAGGCCCGGGTTTGTGGAAAGTCCTCCAAGGCCCGGGCCTATGGTAGCAGGAGTTTAGGGAAGGCATGCTGCCCAATCACACCCACATTGGTTTGGAAGTTCTTGGACTGCTAAGGAGATACAATAGTTTTTTAAATTTCTGCTGCGCCAATCCTCAATGCCCCTGACTTGATGATGACAATTTGTGCATGTGAAGGCAAGCAGACTAGGGGAGCCCACTATGTAAATCCAGCCCTGGACTTCTTACCAAGGGTTTGGGAATATAGGGGACATGAACAGGAGGGAATATGGATCTCAACTTGACCTGATGGCAACCCTTTTTAAACCTACTAAAAACATTTACACAATGTTCACAATCAATAGGATTGTTTAACCATGAAAATGTATTTATGTATTTTGTGTATAGATTAGGGGTGGCAACTAATCGCCTGTTCTTCTTGGCGACAATATCCCCAAACTGCCTTCCTGTGTCTTCCAGTCCGCTATAATGAAAAGTTGCCTGCGCTAAAGCAGGATCTTCGTTTTCTGAAGTCGCCTGAAGTTGCCTCTTGAGGAAACATTGGGTGACTTTTAGCGGACGGGAAGACATAGGAAGGCAGTTCGGGCAGATTGTCGCCCAGAAGAACAGGCGATTAGTCGCCAGGTGACTAAATCTCCCCAAATCTGCCCATGTGTCACAAGCCTTATAGATAAAAGGTTTACAGATAACAGATCCCATAATTTATATTGTTGATTTCCAGTTCTTGTATGTATTGTGTCTATTTTTTTTTATTTCCACCGTTTCTTGTCAAAAAACGGGTCTTCCATTGTATTCTCTGAATTATAAGGAATTAGATGTAAACCATTTGACATAAACTTTCAAGTGACTCTGGAAGTGATTGTCAAATCCCTGTTTAGAAATGTTCATACCTAGGGAGTAGGCAGAAATGTGCATCTGTATGTGAAGGGACTGGTTATTAAGATATACTGTGTGGGTCGTCTTTTAAGTTTCCTGGGTTATGAAGATACACGGTGTGTCAGCAGAAGAGATTGTGTGTAGGAGAATAGCAAGTGGAAGACAGATTTAGAGGTAATGCACTTGCATGTGCTAAGAAAGAACTATGAAGACACAGGTTTCCCCATGAGTGAAGCTGAGAAGAAAAGTACAGAATTAAGATATACTGTTATGTCAATAATAAAGTCAATGTAAGAGCTAAGAGTGAGAATGCAGCACCCTGGATACAGCCTTCATTTTATTTTCATGGGGGTGTGCCTGTTGTCATTTTCACCATGAATCTGTAGAAGAATATGAATGAGACTTTTCACACTGTGGCCACCTGGGGACATCCCTAGAGAGAACATTCTCTCTGCCCAAGTCCATTAATGTTCAATTACTAAAGGTTGATTGGCCTTGTTGTTTGAAAGAGGTGGTAAGGTCAATCTCCACCCCTCTGGATGAGTCCCAATCTGGTCACATTAGTAAGTCTATTGGATAAGGTGAAATTAAGTGAGGCTATTAATCACTGGACAGTTGGTGGAGAGATGAGCTGTCTTTTCACAGGAAGAATCAGCCAGGCCAGTGATGATGATAGCCTTGCCCTGGAAAAGCTTTATTATTCTGCATTATAATCTTTTTATATTGTATATGTACCTGGCATGCCCAGTTCAATTCCCCCAGGGATAATGTTGTTTATTATACCCCCACCCCCACCTTCCCAGCATCCATCTACATCTTATGAATGATTGTCCAATGTAACAGCTTTTTCCAAGACCCTAGTGCTCCTAGCATTATAGTGAGATTGGCTATCAAAATGCATTCAGAAGCAGGAGAAACACTCATCATTCCTCCTTTATGTTCAATCTCTTTCTTTCATTTCCATGTTTCCTGACTTCTGGGGTCCTAGTAAATTGCTAAATAGAAAAACATCAGTCTAATGCAAAGATAAGTGTTTCATTTGTTACTCAGATTCCTTATGGGCAAAGAGACAAAAGTATAGAAATGCAAAAACAGTTCATTTCAGTTTCATCCCTCAAGGTCTTGCTTTCCTACTGGCCAGCCCAAGAAGTACAGATTTTTTTTCTCTCTGCTCTATGATGTTGATGAGAAGAAGGTCGTTTTAAAGGTATTTTTATTGCTAATGGTCCACTGCTTTTGGTACAAAAATTGTCACAGTGGTATTGAAGTTATTTATTTGTTTCTGGAGAACATAGGAGATGTTCAGCAAACATATATTTGAAGCAGAGGCTTCAAACTGCTGCTGCAGAACAGCTTCAAAGAGGGCTTCACATGTTCTTTGAATCATAAAATTGTCTCTCATTAACTTTGTTATTTTAAGAGGCAGAACTAATTGCGTCACAAAAGATTTTAGGGGTATAATCGGCTTAATCATTTAATCCTTTAATATTGTAAACACACAAGCACTGAGGCCATGCACCTAGCTCTTTTATCTTCAAGGGAATTCATGATAGCAGTGTAACACTATTAATATCATGAAAAATCACAACAAAATGTTAAAAACTATTGTAAATGTCAAAAAAGTACTAAAATTAAATTTTTGCTTCTTTCATTTCTTGGATTAACAGGCCTTACGCAGTGGAATTGAGCAAGACAAATTCAATAATCTTTCACTATGTTATGAGATAGTCCCTAGTTATAAGCAGGGTATATTTTTATGGTTATATGCCCTTAATTAAATGTAGCAGCACATAGAAGAAGAAGAAGCATTTATGTCCATCGGTTTATCTTTTTGGATTTTCCTATTTAGTTATTAGAGTGGCATGTGGTGAATAATAGGCCTTCTACTGTACATCAAGGCAAAAATCTTAATTTAAAATGTTAGTTATGAACCACCTAGTCCTTGAAACTGATGGAAGAAATGCAAATCACATTTATGCCTTTGACCAGATATCTGGGTGCAAAGACAATTGAAGCCTTATTAAAGAAACTGGTGGTTTAGGGGAACTCTTCATATTCTTATAATAGAGTTCAAAGAGATGTGACTTTATCTGAAAATAGCATTCAGAGGGGCAGTATTATCCTGCACAAGGGACTCCATGCACCAGGTGCAGTTTCTCTGTACATGATGGTATTAACTGCTATCAACTGTCTCAAATGTCCATGAAAAGTGTCTGCTTTAGATGCTCTCTTCCTACAAATGGGCCTGCTTGTAAAACTGAGCAGATGCACAAGTTCTTCAGGGTATTTATGGCTAGAAATCATTTTGGTTGCCACTCAGTAACCTTTTGAACAATGATTGAAAAGACAATTGATTGCAAGTCTAACAAAGACCATTGTGAATGCCATAGATGGTAGGTGGGGCATGTTATGCCCACATTTAGTGCAGTTCTTGTATTCACAAAAGCCCAAAGGAGGTGACATTGAATTATTTTCTTTTGTTGGCAACTATAGATTATGGGTTTATCTGATAATGTTATACAAACTGAACCACAGTTACTGGTAGTGCTGTGGTGTGTTTTGATTCCAATAAGGATTCATTATATTTTAGTTGGCATCAAGTACAAGGTGCTGTTTTATAGTTACAGCAAAAATGGAAATCATTTTTTTTTTAAATCTGAATTATTCAATTAAAATGGAGTCTATAGGAGATGGTTTCAAGTAAATCAGAAACTTGGATAACAGGATTCTTGGTAACGGATCCCATACCTGTACTTTGGTGATGAGATATTTGGCCAATGACATATAAGGAGTGAAGCCCTTAGATTAAACATGTGGTAATCATTTTGGGAGCCTTGTGGTAGTTGAAGGGCTAGATAGAGATGAAAGTCCTATCCATGGACTGTAAAAGGGATATTTTATGGGGAAGGGTCAAACTGGACCATTACTCTACTTAGTTTGCAGGGTCACCATCCAGGGCATCAGGGACGGAAATAGATTTATAATCTTGGTTGCCTGGTATGAAAGGTTGTATGGGGCCCCATGGTTTCTTAGAGGTCCTGTATATGATAGCAGAGCTGTGGTGGAGGGCAAACTACCAGCTATCTCCTGCATAATGCTTTCCATAGGCAATGTTGTAGGTCAGTCTGCCCTGCCTATTATCTTTGCATTATTTTGCATGGTGACCTGTGGCTCTTTCCAATCACTGTGTACATGGCAATAACAGAGATAAGTTAGGCAAATGAAACATATTCGCAGCAGTTTTAAAATATGTATTTTTTATGAATGTTGGATATAATTGATAACTGCCCAATACTTTTTCCTTTATTAATAAATATGCTATCAATTAAAAAAAAATTTGGGATAAAAAGGCCATCACTGAGAATTTTCCCTTAAAAATGATTTAATTGCACAACCACAACAGATAATGGTAAGCTTTCCCATTAAAAATACAAAATTTCACAAACACAGTGGAGCTTTGAGGAACCACAGGGAAACAATTCAAGTAAGTAAGTAGGAAGAGGGAAAGAGAGCGAGAAAGAAAAATGACAGGAGCTGAATTCCTAGCACCCTCACTTTAAATCAAGATAAAAGACTGAAATAGAAAATAACAGTCCAGGCAAACCCCAGGACGGCATTGGGGACTAATGGAAACACATGGCCGATGGCTGTAGTGTTGTCAGCTTCCCCACGCTCTGACATTCTTTTCTGATAATCCGGCCTGCCATAAAATTAGAATAGCAAATACCTTCTGACAAAGATGCATGTTTCTCTCTATTGTGCCGTCATAAAAAAAAATCTCTGCTGGTGACTCTGGGAGCCGCAAACTTCAATTTAAATTTACAGTGCTGCGAAAGGAAAGTGATATGCACTCAAAAATTTTAATAACCTATTAAGTTACGACTTCAATTTCATTTTATGAATATTTTCCTTGGGGAGCAGTGCTATCACAGAGAAAGATAGAAATTTAAAAAAGATAAATAGCGCCATTAATCTCCAACATTTCTCTTCCATTATCCTTGAAAATTAGGAGTTATTTTTGCTCAGATCTTCATGTAATTAGCTCCCTACACTTGATTCACTAGCCAGAAAATGACCATGTTCAGAAAATTAAAAATTTGTCATTAAGTGGAATTTAACATAATATCATTTATCTTTATCTATTCCCCAGCTGACAGCAGGAGCCTTGGAAGTTGTACAGGCTTCTGTGTCAGAGTGTAAAGCACCGTACAGTATCAGAGAGAGGGAATGGGGAGGGAAAAAAACAGGAAAGGGACATGGTAGTGGGTAGAAGAGGGGGAATAAAAAGGCATAATGGGAGTAATCAAACTAAAGAAGGGTTGGGAGACAAGTAGGAGGGGGTGGCAAAGGCAGAATAAACTGTACAATAAAGAGGGAGGTGAGACTAAAGAGGGAACTGGAAAGAAACAGTCAGTGAGCTCATAGGTGAATAACACTTTCCATAATATTTATCATGTTAATCTTTGAGGCCGCATGAAATCATTTGTATTCCCACAGAAATAACAACATTCAAATTGTATATTTCACAATTGCAATAAACAGTCAATAGAGAGATTAAATATTGGTCTTGCCAGATTCATGCCCAGTGACAAAACATTACTGCCTACCTAATGAAAATATTGGATACCAGAATTAATATAATAGGAACAGAGAATTCTGGGTATGGATATTGAGTGTTGGATGCTCCTACATCTGCTGTTCAACTAATCAATTGTATTGCAACTGTGATCTCTAAATGGGTATATCTGGTCATATGATCAGCAAGGTAGGATCTATACTGATGGCCATATAACATACTTACAGCTTACTCATGGAAAGCAGTGTCATAGTGTTGGTAAGTTTTGGGTTCCAAGATAATTTTCCCTAGGCAGGTTAGGGCCAGATATCAGGAATTATAAATTCTCAGATTCAGCATTCCTTCTAATTTCCATTTTAATTAGCTGTGTTCACAGAAAGGTAGATTTTTTGTCACACAGAATTTTATGTTTGCACAATAATTTGTTGTGACATGATCACAAAATTTTTTAATAGTACATTTCTTGGTGTTAAATGTCTGCACTACTGTTAAATGACATAATCAACAGCTCCTAGATTTGGTTTTTTCCAACCCACTTATCTCTACTTCCTAATTCTTTTTCTCATGTATCTCATGGAAACATAAACATCAAGATTATTTTTCCAAAGTTTTCTCCAGTTTAATTGAGACCTGTGATGTCATATACTCTATATTGGGTGGGGTCAGCAGTTCTGCTGATTATTTAACAAGCTGTGGAAAATGATGTGAATTGTTTTTACATAGTTTGCTGTTTCCTGGTTAGTCTACTTCAGCCATACTTACCTGTAGCCATAAATACTTGGTAGAGACAAAAATAATTAAAAGTTTAATATATTTCTCTGCGGGGTTATTGGGCTCAACCTCACAGACAAGTTGAGGAGCTTGATGATATGAAACAAACTTCAAGAATGATTATATTGCATATTGAGAGGAAGCAATGGAACTTTGCAGGAGAAGACCTACCCAGAGTTAGAACATGTAATATTCCCCTCAGCAGACTTGAGAGTACCTGGGAAAAATCCAGCAGGAACCATAGTCATAGAAAAGGAAGTCCTTTGTAGTTAGATGCAGAAAGGAGAACTTGTTGAAGGACAGATAGATGGGATTATGACCTATTTGGAACACCATGGATGGATAGTACTGCTGACAGGTAATAAAGTGTGCCCATTTAACTGATCTTTCCCAGGGCATATTTTGTATTGATGATTTGTAGCTTTACGCTTTTTTCACACAATATATGTTGTTATATGTAATTGTGGAGGTTTTTCTATTCTTCTGCAGCCTGGTAAAGGTACATTTGGGGGTGGGGCACGGATACATGGAGGATCATCCAGACCACTGGCTTTGTCTGGATGACTGAAACATTTTCAAGTGGCAAAACATACCAGTGAGTGGGTTCAAAGGGTGGCTGGCTCTGATACTTCAGATGGCACAATCGGCAGACCACCCTTGCTCCAACTCTTTTAAGAATTAAATGTTGATGTTCTTGTAGCCTTGCACTCTATTGCTAGACTAAGGGGCACAATATTTACCTCTTAGTGCTCATTCAAAAAGCATTTCCTTCTGTGGTCTGGCTAAATGCTACAAAGCACAGTGGGGCAGGCACAAGGCAGTCTTGTCCTTGCCACATACCATAGGGCATGTGGCAAGTACAGGACTCCATTGCAGACTCAGTACTCCATTGAAGCCTCAGTACCCCATAACTTGCTTGCCTGAAAAAAGTTAGGAGACAGTGGGGGGATCTACTTTGTTTTTCTACCCACCTTTCATGAATGGAGTGCTGCCAAACATAGTCAGTGCTGTACTCATGGGGCACATGCAGGAACTTTTTGGAATGGTCTAACTGCTGTTCAGAAAAATGCAGAGCAGGTGTCAAGAACATGGTGGTTCCAAGAACTCATGATTAAATGTGTAAAGTTTGTTAAATCGACACTGTTGTGCTAGACAAAGGCCAA
Organism: Xenopus borealis; assembly: GCA_024363595.1. Classification (NCBI taxonomy): domain Eukaryota; kingdom Metazoa; phylum Chordata; class Amphibia; order Anura; family Pipidae; genus Xenopus; species Xenopus borealis. The sequence continues at coordinate 40,421,411 of CM044443.1, forward strand.
ATTAACATTAGTTGGACAAAATAGCAATAGAATGTTAAAATATCCCATTTAGGGTGGTGACACATTGTAAGATCTAAGGAGATTTAGTTTAGTTTAGATTTAATCTCCACAGCCTTACCGGCCGTCTAGAATCTAAATCACAGGTGGGATGGCACGCTGAGTGCTTTGTTTTTACCTCACAAGGAAACTTTAAGTGACTACAGAAAATGAGGTGCTCTGAGTACCCCCGAGGCTTTTCGAGGAGATTAGTCACCTGAAGAAGAGGCGATTTGTCACCGGGCGACTAAATCTCTCTGAATTTTACTATGTGTCACCACCCTTAGATGATAAAATGGGGTAACGCAATAATCTGTTAATTGGGCTGCTTATCTCTTAAGTAGGCTATATACTATTCTATATTTCTTAGTGCTGACATTTTTGTGTCTAAAAGATAAATCAGGAAAGCTTGGACTGCAAGAGCTAAATAAACCACAAACAGTGGGAAAATAGTAATTGATATTCTTTTTATATAGCATAAAGCCTGTAACCATAATGTGCCCCAGTCTTTGTTATTGAGGTTAACATGGAGTAATAACTATATTACATAGAAATTAACCAAAATTTGTAGCAGGCAACTATATTACATACCCAGATGTATAATGGCTCAGACATATGCTTCGAATAACATGTTGCAAGTGATAAACTAGCTGCAACTTGTGTGGGAAGCTTTACAATAATAGATTTTGTGGAATTGGTTAAGAGAGATCATTATATGCCAAAACCTATTTCTCAAGTTCCAGGAGCCTGTCACACAATGCTGGCAGTTCAAAATCCAATACTCAATAATAAGTGGTTACACTGTGTTGACATATGAAACCACTGAACATCTAAGCAGATTCCTATGCTTGCTTTTAGTCCAGTACTAGAAAGATGATCTGGTATTTACAAAAAATTTTAAAAAATTGCAACTTACTGAATGGGAGACAAGGCAAGAGAATTAAATAGAAGGAGTAAAACCATATCATAATATGCCTAATACAGAACTTGAGGCTATATAACCAGGGTGTAACCAGGCAAAATGGAAATCTACTTTATCCATTACATTTGGAGCTAGAAGTTCTTGTTTATTGGGCCATTGATCTTCATGTTTCAAAATCCATCACCTTTTTCTTCTGAACTGCATCTAAAATTGTGTTTACAGGGAATTGGGGTCCTACAGGTATTCAGAATTAAATGATCCCTGGAAATGTTTGAGCTAGGGAACACTTCAACAGTCTTCATATTCATGCTAATTAGCAACTGAGTTCATTGCAACGTGTGATCAACCTTACATATGTTTTAAAAGAAACTTTGGGTTTTTGTCTATTGGCCAATGCATATTGTTGTTTAAGTTTATACATTTTACCTTTTAGCAAGATTTATGTTTATTGAGATCATTAATTATGTCTCATTTGTTCTAGAAGGAGGATTAAATAAAAGGAGTAAAACCACTAAAAGGATGCTTATATATCATAATATGCCTAATACAGAACTTGAGGCTATATAACCAGGGTGTAACCAGGCGAAATGGAATTTTGGAGCTAGAAGTTCTTGTTTATTGGGCCAGTGATATTCATGTTTCAAAATCCATCACCTATTTCTTCTGAACTGCATCTAAAACTGTGTTTACATTAATGATGTCTCATTTGTTCTAGCCTCTCACCTGTTCACTGGACTTGACTCCCAGAACAATAATTAGGATGTTACAAAGCATAGTCTTCTGAGACCTATCCTTTTAGATTGCTGTATACTTTGGAAAAATACCAGTAGATCCAGTTTATTGTAATTGTATGTTTGTTCCTTAGCTAGGTCTAAAAAATAACATTAGGTTTCATGTATATCTATCTATCTATCTGTCTGTCTGTCTGTCTGTCTGTCTGTCTATCTATCTATCTATCTATCTAATTTATCTTCTCTACATGTCTATCTATCAAGTCTTTCTCTCTATCCATATACTATCTATATACTATCTATCTATATATCCAACTATCTACCCACTTTAAACTCTTTAAGAAATCATTTTTGTCAGCTCTTATTTTATCACTTTTTAATCTTTTTAAAAGCATAGTACCTAAAAAGCGCAGCTGTCTGTCTTTTCCTACATGACTTTCCTGGACGCTGAATTCTGTAGCTGAACAAGCAAATGAATATGGATATCATACAATAAAACCTTCAAAATGGAGATTTTTTTTGTGCAAGTGAACAGCAGCCAAGCCTGCTAGACTGAAAATTGGATAAAAGGATTAAAACAGTAGCACATTAACAGGAGATTTAGAGTCTAATAAACTCATTTCATAATAATATGTGTGCTGCGGATGGTGATAAATCATCATGGGATCCCTGCCTTTTGCAGTGCTGGAACAAGGCAGTGACCCGAAAGCAGAGTAGGATTTCAGAGAGATGTGGATTAATTTCACAGGGTTCTTGGCCAGGAATAAAAGCTGTGTGGCTGCTGAAAGTCTGGGGATGCTGCCATGGGCTTAGATAGTACTGGTGTTTGCAAAATACAAAAAGATAAAATTCAATTGAAAAAAAAAATCATTGCAGTGAGTTAAGGCAAACAAGCACTGCGTAACCCCTTCATTACAGTTAACCAACGGCCTGTGATGAGCAGATATTCCACCTGTGATCCAATTTCAGGTCTCCGTGAATTTGCTGAGTGACCGAGATAATCTCCAAATGCTCAGAATAAAAGATGTTATCATGCAGGAACATGTCCTTGTGTTATGATAGCACTGGGGAAGTATAGATTTCCTCTGGCCCTGTCAGACGCTGCCAGATAATTTTGAAAGTAGAAGAGCAATGCACAGAATGAAAGCCTGTTCCCAAGGAGTAAACAAACTCTAAAAGTGCATCCTGTGTCTGTTTCCATGGTGAGCCTTAGCTATAATGGCACTTGTTGCTCTTTATAAAATCTAAAATATTAGAATACAAATATACTTATGGGAAAACTGCAGTGACTGAAAGTGTATGATTGTTTTATCTACTTGATTCCTCTGGATGTTATGAGAAGAGACTTCTAGCAAATCCAGATCTGGTGGGCTTTACAGGGAGAGGAGACCTGAAACTTTATGGATGACAAATCTGATAAAGGTAGGCATCAAGCACCTAGCTAGCACTTCTGATGTAGAGAAGAAGAAGGAAAGTAACACTTCTTTGGGAATCAGACTACTCCAATGTCTTTCACAGAAAGGTGAAAATAACTGATAACTGGCCAGTTACAGCCTAAAATCCAGATGTGTAGGATGCATTCCGGAGCACAATGACCTTCAGCTGTCTCTCTTCAACAGCTCTGTATTCATGAGGGCAGACTGGGAGAGGCACGTTGACATTTCCCATGCCACAATTTACCTGTCCCCTAAGTTTTTTCCTATGGAGCGGAAGCAGATGCAATTACACCTGTCCTATAGTAGGTGGAAAGAACAGGGCTAGCCTACACCTGCTAACTCCACATTGTGCTGTTTTTTATCCAGTGTGAGCTTCAGAGCACAGCCAGGCTCAGAACACAAGCACTCTGTATGAGCACTAAGTGAATGCTGTTGCATTCCATAAAAGCCTTGCACTGCCTTCTGGGTTCTGTTTTGCCTGGAGTCAAGGTTGAATCTGGACTTAGGGAGCAATTTACCAGGGCAAATTTCAGAGATTCAGCTCTATTAGAGCAGAACTACTCTCTGTACACTAGTGATTGAGCCCTAATTCACCCGATCTAAGTACAGGACAAGTAAGCATAGAAGGGAGGGAAACTAGGGTACTCCAAGTAGTAATTTATGAATGGAACTTTGTATAGCAGGAAATATTTCCTGTTGTTTCATTACCAATAAAAGGTGATACTATAAAACAAGGCCAAAACAATATATAAGGTTATACCTTAAACAGATTATTCAAGAGGTCTTAGAGCCAACACACCTGCAAGCTAAGTGTAATTAGGGAAGACCATCTCCATCAAGGAAGTGTTAAAGTAAGAGTCTACATTACAAACGACCATATGTGCACTGCATCTCTTCCAGCACTCAGGAATCTGTATTATTATCTCTAAGATGTACCAATCAGCAGTCTCAGCATTACTGTTAATATGGTGACATGTACGGCAGGGGTATGACCTCAGACATATAACATATCAACATAGAGCATGTGCATCATGAAAAACGTCCAGCTCAGGACAGTTTGCTATCCAGATCTTCTTTGCCAACAGCACAATGAAAAGCTTACATAAACCTTCCTCCTCAATTTCCAAGAAAGTAAAATTCATAATAAAAAGAGCCATGAACCCTGCAACCATGCATTTCACACAGTTTAGACCAGCATCACAGGGTTCCAGTATCCATACATCTCACATCAATTCTATCCCCAAGGGTTCAAAACAATTTCTCTTGTTTTTCATCCCCTTTTCCTGCCTCAACCAGCAGCCTTCAATCCCATTAATCCAAACACTGCCGGCATTGACTAAGACTGATATGAGAACCAAACAATCAATTTGTATCTTTTTTTTTTTACCTTGTGTCGATGTACAAAATATCATGAAAAAAGGCGTCAGTGGTGATAGTTCCACTACAGTGAAATAATAGAGTAATAAGGCAAGCCACTTTTGACCTTGCAGGACAGCTAATTCATCTGCCCATCTATCTTAATTAAATGCTAGGTTCCAAAAGAGAAACTGTATACAGTTCATCCATTTTGTCATGACAATTCCATTTTTCCACCCCCGGTAAAATGCTGAATGTATTTTCAGACCTCCTCCAGTTTAGTCATCTACTTGAATGTTCTTTCACTCTTTTACTGTAAGTTTAACACAATTCATCAATGGCATTCATCTAGAAAATCAGGGCTCATTTCAGCTGAATCTCTTGCACCAATTTTCTACATCTATATCACAAGGACAAAGCCACTGGATCTTGCACATTTAAATCAGCTATTTTTTTCTTTTTGATGGCAAAATAACACTTTATTATATATAAAATGCTTCTGGGGTGACTGCCAATTTAGTTATGGTAGTTGCATTGGTGCGGCTGCATACAGCAAGAATTAAGGACAACAGAATGGATAACAGAGCCACAGTAACCTGTTTTTTTATACAATAGTACTAAATTGCCCTTTCTTATCCAGAATGACTGGGACCTGGGGTTTTCTTGATAAATTATATTTTTGTCATTTAGATCTTCATACCTTAAGTCTACTAGAAAATCATGTAACTATTAAAAAACCCAATAGGATGGTTTTGCCTCCAATAAGGGTTAATTATATTTTAGTTTGGTGCAGGGTACTGTTTTATTAATACAGAGAAAAGGGAATACTAAAGTATTCCCGACTCTGTTCAATTTTCTAATTTTACTGAGAAACAAATTCTAAATTAATTTTTTATTCTTTGTGATATTTTCATTTGATGCAATGTTTATAATGCCAGTAGAAGTTTGTGTATTGTATTGTAAATGTGAAATTCTGATGATATCTGTGCTTAGCTGATCAGAAGTTCAGGTGCACAAAAAGCTGTGTTTTCATGAACACCTGCTTTAATTGTCCATTAATAATCCACTGATTTGAAAATAGATGCAAGCCATTATTGTGTAGTCCAGGGCAATCTGATTTGACTGGTTTCTCTGTGATTTCTCAGTGATTGCTTTATGGTTGCATGCTTGGAGCTCCAATTTGATTTCAGTAGAAGTCAATATGGGTTCCACTGTATGCAAGCATTCACATTTAATTTATGCTGTAGAATGTTGATCTAGCTAGAATCAGGCCAAAGTCTTTATTGAAACCCTGTTATAGTGCTAGTACTCATAGCTAGCATAGCAAATACACCTACACATTTTAGCCTTACTACCCTTCAGGTTGGGCCCTTCATCCATTGCTTTCTTCCAGAGGTACCCCATAAAACCTCTGCACTACATGTAGTATATTGGGCTACTGGTCACCACACAGCTCAGCAACAGGCCCTCAATGTCAGGTGGCTAACTTGGTTGGCTGGAAAAAACCATATATTTTTGAGGATGCCAGGTTATCCTCCACTGCAAAGTGATCTTCAGCCATCTTGGTACCATTAAGCATTAATTCACCTTAAAGGACATGTCAACCCCAAAAATAATTTATTGCCTCATAAAAGAAAACATGATTCTAAGCAACTTTGTAATATACACTTGTTACACATTTTCTATGGTTTTTAAGTTATTTGTACATGTATTGCTATTGAAAGCAGTGTTTGTCTGTCCCTTTCTTTTCTCTGTACTGGCTTTTGAAACAATGTAACATAAGCCAACTGATTAACAGACCTGTCTTGCTGGAGGAGACTGGCTTTTGCAACATTGTTTAAAATGTAACAACCAGGAATTATTCAAATGCTGCTTTTAATAGCAATTACATTTACAAATAACTTTTAAAGCACCAACAATTTTTAATACATTCATTTTGGAAAGTTGCTAATAATTGTGTTTTCTTTTATTAGGCAAAAAGTAGTTTTATGGGTTGACATTTCCTTTAAAGGAGTGGTTCACTTTTAGGTTAAGTTTTAGCATGTTTAGAATGGCACATTCGGATCAGCTTTTCAATTGGTCTTCATTCTTTTTCATAGTTTTTTAGTTATTTTCTGTCTTCTTTTGGCTCAATCCAGCTTTCAAATGGGGGTCGCTGACCCCATTTAAAAAGGCTACACAGGTATTGCTATTGCCACTGTTTCTTAATAATATTTCTATTCAGGCCCTCTCCTATTCATATTCCAGTCTCTTACACAAATCAATGCATGGTCGCTTGGCTATTTTGGACCTTAGGAACCAGATTGCTGAAATTGTGAACTGGAGAGATGCTGAATAAAAAGCTAAATAATGCAAAACCCACAAAGAATAAAAAAATGAATTGTAAATTGTGTCAGAATATCACTCTCTACACCAGTGATCCCCAACCAGTAGCTCGCGAGCAACATGCTGCTCTCCAACCCCTTGGATGTTGCTCCCAGTGGCCTCAAAGCAGGTGCTTATTTTTGAATTACTGGCTTAGAGGCAAGTTTTGGTTGCATAAAAAACAGATGTCCTGCCAAACATTCTCTCTTGTAGGCTGCCAGTCCATATAGGGGTTACCAAAAAACCAATCAGAGCTCTTATTTGGCATCCACATGGACTTTTTCATGCTTGTGTTGCTCTCCAACTCTTTTTTAAATTTAAATGTGGCTCACGAGCAAAAAAGGTTGGGGACCCCTGCTCTACACCATACTAAAAGTTAACTCAAGGGGGAACAGCCCCTTTTACTGACTTAGTTCATGCACATTCACCATTTTCTCATCTGTCTTTAAAGCTTGCAGTTTATATTTTATATTGATATCACTACACATAGCGCATTTGCTTCATGACACCTTCTAACTTTTCTAACACCTGCTTAAATTGTCCTTTAATAATCCACTGACTTGAAAATAGATGCAAGCCATTATAACTTTTATTTACTCAGCACCAATTTGGATCAGCTTTAATATCTTCCTGAAGCACACTCAGTTCTTCATCCATAGTCTCAGCGCCATAGCAGCTACGTGTACATTTCCCATCTAGAAAAATCCTGGCTCTCTAGGAAAATACAAAAATGACATATCTTTTGTCCCTGGGATTAGACAGTTAAATATATCAGGAATACAAAGGCAGATTAAGAAAATCTTCACATCAGGGTAAAAACAACATTATAGCAGGGAGCCCAGAGGTGAAAAAGCGGAACAGACATGCACACTGACAAACAATGTTATCCACTGGTGTGATTTTTTTTATCCCAGTTTTCTCCCCTGTGTTCACAGGTTAAATTAGTCTTGAACTGATCCTTAGGGGCTCCCTCAGCACCTTGTACTCTCTTAAATACATATGTTACTACCTTTCACAGTTACAGCTTTTATGACCTAAAGCCATATATTATTTCCTCTGAAATGCCATGAATAAAATTGTTTCTTTTGTTTGTTTGTTTCTTTTTTTTGTTTGTTATGGTTGTGGTTGTTTTTAAATATTTCTGACTCTGCTGAATATACAGTAAAACAAATTATGTAATGGAAGAAGGCAATCCACATATTTTGAAACAGGATGTTAACTAAATATATTTGATTTTGAAACATGTTTCAAGCTGTTTTGCATGGTAGCACACAATCTATTCTAAAAAAAAAAAAAACATACATAATGCCTCTGGATAGTCACATCCACTTCCATTTCATACAGCTTTCTATGTTGTGACATCAGTTCATTTATTTTATGAAGTTTCAACATATGATTAAGAACAAAGGACAAACTTTGCAACAAGGATATAAAATACAGGCTCTCCATCTTTATTTGCAGTGTTGAGCTTTACAGTCTGGTTGCTTGCGAATTAATACTCATAAAATATTGAAAGCAAAGTGCCACAAGATAATATACAAAGCACAACAGCCATCCCATAACAACCTTGTTTTTAAAGAATGAGTTGCACTGGAAGTGTAGGTTATCAGTTGAATGAATGTACTCATAGGGAGTAAGTAAGTGCCCTCAGGATGCCTCATCTCACTATTAATGTTCCTGACATTCTC
>CM044443.1:40442158-40462247 GCA_024363595.1 Xenopus borealis
CGGGTCCACTTTAAGGCCAATATTCCTTCATTGAATCAGCAGACTTCTGTGCTGTTCTTTATCAACTGCAATGGCAACATAAAGGTAAAGGACATCTGCTACAACCCCATGGTTTTTGTTTTTCCTCACTACTAACATATACAAAGCAACTAGATTTATTCTGGATGTATCTATTGAACATAAAACCGCGATGGCACATAATCATAGTAAAAAAAGGATTCCTATATCTTATCTATCCTCGCAACAAAATCGGCAGACAAGAATCAAAAGTGCATTCATATATATCATCTATATACCTATAATGCTTGCAAATGATTCATTGGTATCCTCCTTTTCTCTTATAATTTATCTTCTGTCCAATTGTTTCATTGCAGATAACTTTCATTTTCTAAATTTCTGATTGTCCCACTTCTCTGAAACATTACTACATCTGGGTGGTTGTTATGGGTAACTGCACTGGTACAATTGAATCACTATTATTAAATCAGCCTCAAAAGTATTCCTTATTAACTAATCTAACATATTACATATGCCAAAATGGTGTGAAGCATTAAGAAAAAATATATATAATTAAAACTTTGATTTCTTGTATACAAGTGATGAGCAAAAACTATGACTGGCATTTTTAAGTGTATTTAGTTGCAGACTTAAGGTGGCCATACACAGCCCAATAAAAGCAGATAGTCGGCAGCTCATCACCCCATGCATATTGAAATTTTAACTAGGTACAATTATTTACAGTCTTTATGCATAAATTGTCCTAAACCTTTATGCTTTGTTTTTTAAAATATTCCTCCCAGGGGGCATTTCACTTTCACAGTATTTTGTCAAATAACAGAAACCAACATTCACAACAGACCTCATTTCTAAACCGCAACTTATGAAGACAACTACAGTAGATTGCATTGACATAATATGTCATAAAATCTATACCTTCTGACTAATAGCATCTTTCCTTTGCTGAAGACAAACTTAAATGTCTATATTGTATAGGAAATTATTAATGAAATTATTCTGTTTCAATAATGTCTTCTGATGTCTGTGAGAAGCTAATCTGAAACACAAACCTGTACTCTGAAGTTTGAGTATATTATGGGGCATATTTGGACAGAGAGAAGGATTTTTTATGCAACAGTTTGCTAAGGGGCTGATTTTTAATGCTTGAGCCTCCTGATCCGAGCATTTGGTTAATAAAACCAGGCATGAATTCCTATAGTGACGCATGGTTTCTGCATCCAAAAAGCTTGCTGCTTATCTTTTTTTAATAAGACATAAAAATAAAAAAACAGGTTTTAGGTGCCGAGCTTTTTATTACTTTAAAACTTGCTTAGGGAATAGTAGCATGCCAAAGTATTTGGATGCAGAAACCACGTATGACTAGTGATGGGCGAATCTCCCCAGTTTCGCTTCGCCGAAAAATTGGCGAAAAATTCACTAAATGAGTCGCCTTGCGTCAATAACGACGTGCGACTCGTTTTTTTCAGCGAATTTTCGCCAGGCGAAATTTCGCTGGCGTTTCGCGAATTTATTCACCAACGCCGAATCCACCCTTATTTATCTCTGTTCTTTATTTGTGCAGGTGGCCACAGGTTTCAGTGCTCTGAACAGAGTTGAAAGACCTGCAGTCATTCAACTAGAGTGGAAGGCAACATACACAGTGCAAAAAACTGCTGATTGCACTTTGCACCCTGTCATCAACAACATATAAAGGGGATCTTTTTACCCATAAAGAGGATCACGGCACCAGAGGCCACCCCTTCAGACTAGAAGAAAAGGACTTTCATTTGAAGCAGTGTAGGTGGTTCTTCACAGTCAGGACGGTGAGGTTGTGGAATTCACTGCTGGGTGATGTTGTGATGGCTCATTCTGTTGATGCTTTTAAGAGGGGCTTGGATGATTTTTTGGACAGACATAATATCAAAGGCTATTTTGATACTAAACTCTACAGTTAGTATAGCTATGGGCATATATGGTTTGTGTGAAAGAGTGGAGGGGTGTGTGTGTGTGTGTGTATGCTGGGTTTTTAATTTGGAGGGGTTGAACTTGATGGTCTCTGTCTTTTTTCAACCCAATTTAACTATGTAACTATGTAACTATAAACGGCTCTATAGTTGTATTCCTATTCCAATTTAAGCGAACACACTTTTTAAAAATGAATACTTTTACTGTAAGATCGCTTTTGCACACACAGCAAAAAGTTATTTGTGGGAAAATTGGACTAAAAAACCTATGTTTTTGCAGATTGCCCCATCAGCTGTGCTCTAAGACACCTCTCTTACATTCCTAGGATCTACACCTTGGAAGTCTGCTAAATTCCATCACTAATTTTCATATTTTTCAGACACACAAGCTAAGGAGCCCCAAGGGCTGCGAGACATTAGAGAGTCCTGAACTTACCCCCTGCCTATGCCCAATATGTTATAAGCAGGATATTGTGCACTGTGACAAGTAAATTGACATCTTCTACACCAGACATAACCAGTGTTGGACTGGGATGCCAGGGGCCCATCAGAAAACCTTAGACCAGGGGCCCAACTTTCCAAACTATTATTCCTTCTATCCTCACTTAACCTCTTTATTCTCCTATTCTTTTAGATCTACTTACCATACTCTATTCTTCAATTATTAAGCCTCTTTTTCCACATTAAGAAATAGGGAATGAACACAAAATAGGCCAAATTGTTAGAAGCAAGAGGCCCACTGACACCTGGGCCCACCGGGAGTATTCCTGGTATCCCTATGGGCCAGTCCAAGACTGGACATAACATGAAACAATTGTTGCAGATCCCTGCATCAATCTGTGCTGTAAGCAGATAGGTTACCACACTGCAACCAGCTAACCAACATATCTATAAGTGATCCCATATAAATGATCCTCCAGATCTCATTATGTTATATAACAGGTAAAGAGATTGCACTATTACAAAAAAGCGTGCAACGGAAAGTGCGGGATTAAGGTATTTACATTATGCCCCACCAAAGCAGAGAAACATTTAAACAGAACTCTTTTTGGAATGTCTTACTCCTGGTGAAGGTGAAGAAAGCTATTTAAAGATACTGGCATTAACATAAAATAAAAATCTTGTGCCTCTCATATTTTAACCTGCCATCTAGAGAAATACCTAATATACAGTATATTAAATTCAAGAAGTCTAGTAAAATGCTGCATTTGCAAGAGTCATTTTTAGAAAGAGTCCCCATTGTGTATCATCAAGCAGATAAATGCACACAGAGCATGCAGAATTGCGTCATTACAGAGTAAGCAAGTATTTGTGGTGTTGCAGTTACTCTGGATGGTAACAAAATATACACACCCATTCATATTTCTGCATGGATTTCTTTAAATACAGAAGTGCTCCAAGACGTTAACATAATGATGACTCTGAAAACAAAGATTAGAATAGAAGGCCCACAAAAAAAATGGATTTTCTTTTATTTCCTGCTCTGGCACTGATTCTCCTTTGAAGAGAAAGGAAATTGTTACAGACAGATCAAGTGTCTTCTACTTTCTGTGTCAGAGAGTTTTGCCGATTTCATGAACCATGCTTGAAAGGGGTCAGGCAGGCAAAGACAGAGGGGAAGAGTCTGACCAATTCACTTTCCTCTCTGACATTATCACTGATCTTCTTTGAGTCACTGAGCTTTAACTCTATGGAGCATTGAACATTCATACTTACAAAGTATCACCTTGAAGTAAAACCATTGAATTAACAATCAATAAAGAATGCTCTGCTTTTCAAAATCATCCTTCCTTTCTATAGTCCAATAAAAAGGGGTGACAGGTTAAAGAAGTACTCAATTATCAATTATGAGATTTCAAGATGAGTAAAGCTCAAGACCATCAAAACTTAATGCAAATTGCATGCTCTGCTTTCAACATCACAAATCAATATTTAAAGGTGTTGGGGATATGTTAAAATTAATAATGTTCTTTAAGATATGGGAATCCTTTTTTCCCCTGTATCTGTAAAATTACTTGTGGACTTTGATATGAGTCATTCTGAGCTACTAGCTAACACTTTTACATCACTGGAAGAGTAATTATTGCAGCTTGCCGCTTATTGGTGTGGGGCAATTAAACTCATGCAATTAAGGACAGAGACACACATGGAGATTCGTGGAGATCACCTCTTCTTCAGGCAACTGGACTGCCTTCCCGCCGGCTAGAATCTAAATTTCTCGAGGGATGGCACTTGGAGCGCATTGTTTTCCAAAGACACTTTTGTGAGGCAACTTTGGGCATTCTTCGGCCATCCCAACGGCAATTTAGATTCTAGAATTTAGATTGTAGTTGGTGGGGAGACTATATCCCCCCGAATCTCCACGTGTGTCTCTGCTAAACCTTTTTTTTTTCTAGCAGTAAGTAACAGCAATTAATTCCCTCTGTGATGAAGACTTTAGTATTAGAAATGGTGTAACAAAAGGGGGTGCAGACCCTTTGACTGAATGGGGGGCCTGGTCACGACAAGCAGAGGGGAGGTTAATTCATGCTCCCCTGCGCAGAGTAGAGGGTGGGTAGTACCAGAAGAAATTCTGGGGATGGTCTTTACCTGACAACCTTACAAATGGCAGGTTGAATTGGGATAAGCAGAGCATTTGGCTGTCAGGATCAAATTAATACTGAGTAATTTGTGTCTTAAAATTGCTTGGTTGTCATCAGGGGTACTCCAGCAGTCAAGTAACTCTCCTCATGCAGCAGCGCCAGAGAGGTTTCCAGGGGTGGCAAAAAGCTGCTCCTGGTGCCTTTAAGAGCCAAATTTACATTTTTTAAACCGGCAATTCAGCTTTACTAATGTGAGAGAGCACAACCGTCCTCTCCGCAGTAGTGTTGCAGGGGGGGGCAACAGGAGGCAGCTCCTTTCTAAGAAACGCTGTTGGTTGTCATGTTCTATGACTGACCATGAGTGTTTCAGTTGCATTTTCTAAATTCACTCAAAACGAATTACAGAAAGGCTGTTTCCCATAGACTCTTTTTTAACCAAATAATCCAAATTAAAAAAATATATATAATTTTTTTATCTGTAATAATAATAAAGAAGTACCTTGTTCTTCATCATCACAACTAAGATAGTATTAAACCTTAATGGAAGCAAAACCAGCCTATTGGGTTTTTACTTGATTTTTTTATGTATGAAGATCCAAATTAAGGAAAGAACCATTATCCAGAAAACTCTTTGTCCTGGGTATTCTGGATAACAGGTCACATACCTGAGCTAAAGTCAAACATTGATCATGGTTAGGAAGAGGGGCAAATAGGCAAAAAGGAGGACAAAGGGAAGAAAATGTAATAACGGCTTGTGAAAAGGGTAAAATATAAGCAGGGGTATACAGAATGGATTAGAGATAAGAGACAGAACCCAAGAAGAGAAAAGTTGATGAAAAAGTAAATAGACGGGAGAATTGGAGATTACTATTAAGTGGCAAGTGGAGCAAACGAAAATATAGCAAGTAAAGGAGTTAAATGAAAATGGAGAAGATTGAAGAGAGAAGGAGGAGGGAGTAGTATATCCTTAGTAAAATTCCACTAGTGTAAATCATGTATGTCTTTGGCTGATTTTACATCAAAGTGTGCATTTATGTATGGATATAAGAATTGCAATGCTAATTAAAAAAAAATGTTTTTATTAATTGTTATGTCACACCACAATTATTACCTAAACATTGCCCTCCCTACTCTCCCAATTATCTTCCCTCAATCACACACCCCTTATACTGTCCTTCTCTCTGAGGCTCTAGAGTCTCATTTATAGTCGTGTTTTTCTGGGTCAGGTTTTGTCTGACAGAAAATGAAATCTGACCAATATCAAATTGGATGTCAGAAATCCAGTTTGCTGTAAATGCTTTTCTATATGATTTTATTGTTGGGGGCTTTTAAACATATTTTACACAAGACATTTTATCATCCCATTTGGAGGCTGTAAAAACTGAAAATTCCACACAGGCATTTGTATTGTATTGTATTGTATTGTATTGTATTGTATTGTATTGTATTGTATTGTATTGTATTGTATTGTATTGTATTGTATTGTATTGTATTTATATAGCACCACAAATGTATGTCATTCTTTATAAGATGTAAACAAAAAGGGTTAAAGTTATTATAAGCACAGTAAAGTTATTAAAGTAAGATCATAAGAAGGAATTCTTAAGTGCTGAGAGTTTCAATACAGTTGGAATAAGCTCCCTGCCCTGAAAAGAAATTAAGAAAAATTAAGAATAAACCTACAGAAACAAAATTGGCGGGGAACAAGTACATATGTTTTGCATGTTATCAAGATACAGCACTGTGGAAAGTTACAAAATGATCTTCTTGTATATTTTATTGTAACTGTACTTAGTGGACATTACGCCAGATTTAATGCTTTATATGTAGCATGGGTTCTGGCAGTTTATGGTAGGCTTGGTAGACTCTAATGAATACAGGTATGGGACCTGTTATTCAGAATGGCTGGGTCCTGAGGTTTTCCAGATAACAGATTATTCCATAATTTGGCTCTTTATACCTTAAATCTACTAGACAATCCTTTAAACATTAAAGGGGACCAGTCACCCAGAAGAAATATTCACAATCATATTTTATCACATTAGTCCAGTAAAATGACACTATATTAATTATTTGATTCTTGTTTCCTTCAGTCTGGGAATTCATAATTATAGCAAGCAGGCAGGAGCCATTTTGTGGACACTGTTATTAAGGCAAGCCTTGTATCATCTCAGAATCTTGTTTGTGCACCAGAATGGGGGACCCGATGTCTATCCCCATGTCCTGGCTACACAATTAAATGGTTAAGAGAACTGGGGGATGTGTGGAGAGCAGTGGCATCTAGGAAGTGCTGAATGGAAAGTGAAAGTAATTGTCTGCCCCACCTCTATGCCAATGGCAAAGGGTCAGACAATATTTGATTGACAGCTGATATTTTTAAATGAGTTTACAACAGCTATGAATTCTTTAATAAAAAATAGAAATTGGATTCCATGTTTAATTTGAAAAGGACTTTTATTATACAGATTTTTGTGTCAGATCCACTTTAAATTAACCCACTCTGCTGGTTTAGCTTCCAATAAGATAAATTCTATATTAGTTGGGATCAAGTACAAGGTACTGTTTTATTTGTTTTAAAAATTTGGATTATATGAATAAAATGGAGTCTATGGGATACA
This sequence comes from Xenopus borealis, assembly GCA_024363595.1. Lineage (NCBI taxonomy): Eukaryota > Metazoa > Chordata > Amphibia > Anura > Pipidae > Xenopus > Xenopus borealis. The sequence goes on from CM044443.1 coordinate 40,449,320, forward strand.
GCCTTTTTGTAATTCAGAGCCTTCTGGATAACAGGTTTCTGGATAATTAATCCCATACCTGTACTAAAAAAAGTTGCATGGTTTGAAAAAAGTTGGGAGAAAACACGTCTATTGACTTCAATATGGTTTTTTCTCAAATTGTCAGCAACCAAATGAGTCAGTGTCGTCCATCAAATTATTTTGTTTGTGCTTAAGATTCATCGTGAATGGCTGCATTTCTCTCTTTCTTTCTTTCTTTCTTTCTCTTTCTTTCTTTCTTTCATTCTTTCTTTTCTCCATCACACTTCCAGATAGACAGATATAATACATTCCATATGCATACTATGGAAAATATTAAGCATGCCTGAATAGATTTTTTAAAAATAGTTCCAAAATAATCGTTTTTCTAATATTTTCTTTTTAAGCTTTTTGGAGCATGGTGTACAAGAACGCTTGAATCAATGTTAAACCTTTATTCCACTGAACCAAATGATTTTTTACAATGATTTTCAAACTTAAAAAGTAGCAGGTCACTTAAGATTAAATTACTTCTAGAAAACTTTCTGCCAAAGATCCAACGAGCTGTTTCAAACACAAACTGGGTCAACAACCCTGTATAAAACTGTGGAAATGACTCCTGATTTTATACATGTATCTTTTGCCAGGCTCCTTCCGTTACAAGCAATGCAAATTTGTCATCTATGGCACACTATTCAGAATGAAAAAAATAGATGTATTATTGAAATAAATACAATAGTTTTGTCTCATTTTAGAATTCTTATAGCTGTGATATTTTAATAAAATGTATTATTTCTTCTATTATATTATACCACATGTGATCTAATATCTACACAATGGGAGCTATTAATATTTATGTTTTGTTATTTTAGGTCTCAAGTGTTCAGAAAAGAAAACTAATTTGATAGGGATGAAGGAAACCATCCATTGTATACTGTCATACAAAATTCCATCTACTAGACTTTCAAATAAGATCCTTTCAGTTGATAGAGCTAGAACAGACCTGACTATATTTTAGTTCTGAATATCGCTCTCTTGAGACCAACAAGAAAAAATGCTTTGTACTCAAGGGATCCCATTTTCCATACAGAATTTTTTCTATGTATCAGACATGTTATCAGTCTTACTTTGAGAAGATGCATTTCTCACTGCCGGAGATGAGCTTTACAGATTCATTTGCAGAGTCTTCAGAATATATTTCAACAGTTTTAGCATCTCTTGTTATACTGATCAATTAAGTGTTATATTTATATTTTTATATTTTGGCCCATAAGTGTGGACAATAGCACATTTAGGTGAGACAATTCATATCTTTGGCTTATTTTGTTTGCATTGTATTTAAAAAAAAAAAAACAAAGAAAAATGTTTAGAAAATAGATCATCCTGAAGACCAAAAGAGGTCCAATCATATATTAAAACTGAGAATGGACAGTGACAAACAGTATGTTGAGTATGATACATTAAGTTGTTGAAAAAGGGATGTTATCCCAACAAAAATGGATTTTTTTTTCAAACGATAAATCTTTTCTATGACTTTTCCATTCTATCCGGAAACCCATCATTCAAAAAGATCTGAAATACTGCAATGACATTTTCAACAGAGTCTATTTTAATCAAAATTCTTATTTTTATTAATGATTTCCTTTTCTATATTTAATAATAAAAAAAAAGTTCTTCTTGGCTGAAACTAAGCCATATACATTTTTCATTGGTTTAAAAACAAGAATGTATGCTTTAAATCTTGTTTAGCATACTTAAGGCATGGTACTCCAAAACATGTCAGGTAATTGATCCCATACCTGCATTCTATTGTCTCCGAAATGTTATATTCCAATTCTCTTGCTTGTAGCAGCTCTATTGCCATTTTCCTTATCATTTGACCACTAGGTGCACTACTGTGGAGTGATATGGAATATATTTAATTCTCCATCTTAGTAAAGTGGAGAAACATGGCGGTGTCCACATATTATTCTAGGCAGAACAAATTATGGCCGTGTTTTATTGAACATTTATTACTTACATATGAGCACAAATTGTAGAGGAGCCTGAGAGTTGTTACAGACAGCAACTGAAAGTACAAATAATTATGTGATAGGCGAATTGGCAGCGTTTCACTTTGCCAAATTTTTTGCGAATTTCTGAAACACCGAAAAATTCACGAAACACTGCCACATCTCGTTTTGGATGCGGCATCCATTTTTGGACGCCGCTGTCTGTTTTTAGCAATGGGCGCCGGCGTCCAAAATGAGAGGCTGGTGAAATTTCGATGGCGTTTTGTGAATCACGGGAATTCGCCGAGAATTTGCTGCAGGTGAATAAATTCGGCCATCACTTAAAATAATGCAGCAGCCACTTTTCAATACCCTGCCTCCCATCAAGTAATGAGATTAAACTGCAACCTGGTGTGTTGAAAACTATGGCATAGTGCTGTCAATTCATGCATTTTTCAGAGACATGTGACCCCTTCTTTTCTATACAATATCAGTCATCTTAAAACCATACAGGTATGGGACCTGTTATCCAGAATGCTCTGGGCCTGGGGTTTTCAAGATAATGTATATTTTAATTTGGATCTGCGAACCTTAAGTTTACTAGAAAAGCATGGAAACATTAAATAACCCCAATAGGCTGGTTTTGCCTCCAAAAATGTTGTTATTATTATTTTATTATTACAGAAAAAAAGGAAATAATTTAAAAAAAATGTGGATTATTTGGATAAAAATGAATCTATGGGAGATGGGCATTTCTCAATTCTGAGCTTTCTGGATAACAGTTTCTGGATAACAGATGCCATACCTGTACCACCCTATGCACCAATGACTTTGTTCTATGCTTTTGCAACCACTGGAGACTAGAATATTTTGATTTATTCAGGCTAAAATATTCACTTTCCTCATAGAAGCTACCCTCTTAATTATCCATTATCATTGTTTCTGATCTTCTGCATAGCTTTCTCTCTCAATACTTGAATATTACTATTATTATTACTATTATTACTACTTTAATATTGAAATATTAAATATTGTTGGGGTTCTAGCTCACATGCCTATAGAAGATAGAGAATGTGTTCTGACTTTCACCCTACAAGTAATGATTAGGTAGAAAAGTAAATTGAGTACAAGCCTTCACTATTCACACCCCTCCCCAACACATTCTTGCGATGAATTTTATATTTTATTTTATATTTATATTCCTAAGAAATTGTACTTGATTGTGTCTTATACACTGCATGACATGTTTGTTTGAGGAGATCAACTGCTGTAGGCCAATAAACGAGTCTTCAAAATGATGTGCGTGTGTTTAAAGTGGTTGTTATAGTATGATAGTATGATGTAGAGAGTGATATTCCGAGACAATTTGCAATTGGTCTTCATTTTTTTTATCTATGTTTTTTAGTTATTTAGCTTTTTATCCAGCAGTTCTCTAGTTTGCAATCTGGTCCAAATTACCCTAGCAACCATGCACTGATTTGAATAAGAGACTGGAATATGAATAGGAAAGGATGTAAATAGAATGATGCATTTTTGAAGTGGTCAACCCCATTTGAAAGCTGGAGAGAGTCAGAAGAAGAAAGCAAATAGTAAAAAATAAACTATACAAAATAAATAATGAAGAGCAATTTTAAAGTTGCTTATTATTGGCCATTCTATAACATACTAAAAGTTAACTTAAAGGGGAATCACTCCTTTCACAAAAATATTCCACAAATATATTCAGCAATTAAGTAAATTGTTTTGTATTATTATACAGTTTCCATTCACTAAATGTCTCATGTGCTAAAAAAACAAAAACTAGATTTTACTCCCATGTTTGTGACTGAAGACTGTGGACATTATGCAACACTTTCTACTGTTGGAACAGCATTTGTTTACTGGGGAAAAAAGCAATTGCGAGTACTTTGACTCCAGTGTCATGCTGTTACTTGCCCTCTTGGGCTTGTGAACCCATTTATACAAATTAGTTTATGACCTTTTTATTTTAATTTGACAGCTTCCTTTATATTATTGAGTTCTGTAAGAGCGTGTTATTTTTAACTCCTTGCAACACTTGACATAAACCCTTTTCCACATATTGGGTCTACATGGATCACACTGCAAAAAAAACCCCAGGCTTGAATCAGTTTTGATGCTCATAATGGTTATATTGCTGTGATAAAGATAGCATTCATCAGAGAAACCAAAAGCTATTGTCCTTAGGTGTTTAAGAATCTGAGGCCAAATGCATTCTTTTCATTTACAATCTGATGCCTATTTATCAAGCTCCCAGCATGTTACAAAGTGCAAAGTGAAACAGCTTTGCTCAGTTTGACACTTTATGAATGCTGGACAATAGGAGTAAACTTTAAATTTATGATTCTTTACTTTCACTGTGACAATTTGTATTTCTAACCCACACAATGATGAGTCTCTTCATCAGGCAGCATGTATAGGTGCCCCCTAAAGAGATACATTATGTTACTTGCTGTAGAAAGTAAAATTTGTCCTAATTTCATGGCTATCAATGCAAATAAAACTATTGTATGACTATATAGCAAGATTTCTTGACACTGAAAGGCAATGATCACCTAAGAAATGATTCTAAAAATCTTTTATTGTTGTTTAATATCACCCTTTCGAAAACCTGGAATCTTTATACACATAGGAGTATTTAATCAAATGGGGTCATAAAATATACTTTTTTATCTTTTCAAGTAGGTTTTCTGGATAAAAGCTATTGGGTTTTGTTCCTGTATGAAAAAGAATTGTTGGAATCCATTTTCTTCAAATGGGATTTGTATTGTAAGTAAAGATTGGAAAAGGGTGACAGTGCTCAATGTTCTCAGCACTACTACCTCACTTAAAATGATGGTGCTCGACTACTCACAATAGACAAACATTCTGGCAAATGGTACTCATACAATTTTTTTTTAACGGTATGAGATGGCAGGGAGGGAATTTTGACGTAAATGACTATGATTGTTACTATATTTTTATGTTTATTGGAAAGTTGCTTAGAATTATATTTTGTCATTATGTTAATTCATTTTTCTCATTTGTTGGGTGAACATATTCTTTTGAGCTTGCTGCATTCAGGATATTTTTTTGGTCTTTGGAACAGCAGTAGGATGGCCAAATTGCACTTCTCCAGTTGATTAATAAATAAAATACAGGTATGGAACCTATTATCCAGAATGCTTGAGAACTGTGATTTTCTGGATAAGGGATCTTTCTGCAATTAGGATTGATATACCTTAAGTCTACTAAAAAAATTATTTAAACATTAAGGGGCAGATTTATCAAGGGTCAAAGGGAAACCCCGAATTGAAAAAAATCATATCGAATTGAAAAAATTCGAATTGAATAAATAAATTTGACCATTCGAAATTCGAAGTACTGACTCTTTAAAAGTTTTGACTTCCACTATTCACCACCTGCCAAATTGCTGTTTTAGCCTATGGGGGACCTCCTATGACCTATATGGAGTATTTTGGCTACGTTTGAGAAGTCAAAGTTTTTGTGGAGGCAATCGTTCGATTCGAACGATTAAATCATACAAATAAAAAAATTCAAATTCAATCGAAAATGGATTTGTTTGATCAAAAACTGACCTTTCCTATCGAAAATGGTAAATTTTCATTCAAAATAATTTAGTGGTATTTTCACTTCGAAATTCGACCCTTGATAAATCTGCCCCTAAGAGGTTTATTTATCAACATTCAAGTGTTAGAGTTTTTTTATACCTTGAATGAACTCACAACTCGAATGGGGAAAACATGTTTCTGTGAGTTCGAGTCCCGAAACACGAAAGCTTGATTTAACTGAGTTTATCGCAGGAAAAAACTCAAATTCTTCTAGTCATCATGGAGGCTAACATCTTCAAATGGTTCAAGGAACCTCTGCCATCGACTCCTACATGACCTTGACAGGTTTTAGATTATGTATTTTTGGGAGCTATTACAAGGGTCGGGGAATAATAAATCTAAAAAAATTTGAGCTTTTTTTAAAAAGAAATTATATCCCAAAGCTGCTAAAAATCCAAACATACTCCAGCTACAGCATGATGAGTTAATGTAGAAGTCAAAGGTAGATGGTCCTGAAGATGTTTCTTGACATTGTGATCTTCGCTGGTGTTCGTACGATAATCCAAAAATGTCAGGGTTTTTGAAGTCAAAAAGATTGAGCGATCCAGCGATCCAGCGATCAAACTTGAAAAATTTGTACAATTTGAATTGTCGCATGATTTTGTTGAGACTTACCGTACAGACTTTTTTGAGCTGATTTTTTGATAAATGAGTTACTGTACATTTGTGAATGTGAATTAGGTTGACTATATTTAATTAAAAATTATATAAACTGGAGTTTTAGTGAATACCCTCCTAACAGTTGGAAATGGCAGGAAAATTCTTTGAATTAGGCTTTGTGCTTGCTTCTTTCCAAACTTTTCCAAACTGGTCCCTGCCATCTAATTTGGCTTGATTCTCATTAATCCACATCCTAACCCAATTCAGAGGTATAAATGTGTGTTTTACTGAAAAGTTGTTGGATAAATGGTAATTTCTTCAAAGCTTGGACATTAACATACATTTTACAGCAAACTTATTGTCTCATGTTATTGAGCTATATGGAATTAATAGATAGGCTTTTAAGAAGAAGGTTTATCAAAGCCTCCACAAACAGCTGTGTTTCTCCATGTTGATTACGCCTCTGTAATGTTACAGCCAGATGATGCAGCTCCTTTGCCTTTCCAGTGTAGCTCAACGAGGATAACACAAATCCAAGGAGACATGGGCATACCTGCCACAGAACTGCTTCCCTCTCTGCCAACATGCTATGGGAGCTTGTGAAAAATGCTGTAAATTAATTAACATCAGACCTCTTGTAGCTGTTCATTTCTGTAAACAAACATTTTAATATGAAGTAATTAATTAAATCTGACACGCTGCCTCTCATTTCACCACCAAGGATCAGGTTTTCTGTAGATTTTGCATTAGCTATTTTGGAGGAGCTATTGGGTAAACCTTAAATTCAAATGAGTAGATATTTTATTGCCTTGTTCCATTCATAATGGCCTCCATATGTGTGCTGCTTTCATAACCTAGCTGGGAAAAAGGGTGTACTTTATGGACGGCTTTTAGAAGCTTCAACTATCCCTATTACACAATAAGGATATAGAACTGCAACCTTATAATCTATCTGGATAGCAATTAAATACATTCAAATAAAGCATATATTTCAGTTTCATTTCTAATATTATTTTTATAGAAAGTAGTCTTTGAAATCTATATATTTTTTTTAAGTATTTTTAAGTATTTCAGGTTAAAGACTTGGGGGCAAATTCACTTTAGCACAAAGCATCTAACGCTAGCGCTAATTCGCCAGTGTGACGTCATTTCGCAACTTCCCTGATTTACTAACAGTGTCCCTGGCGAAAATTCGCTAGCGAAGTAGATAGATTAGCGCAACTTCGCACCCTTACGCCAGGCTAAGTTGCTCACTGATGAAGGGACGTAACTACGATAATTCACTAAGATGCCCATTTTACTAGACGTTAGCTCTTGCGCTGGACTTTACTTCGCCAGGTCAGACCTGGCAAAGTTTAATACAATAGAATTTTGAGAAAAAAAAAGTCCCAAAAAAATGCTGACGTCTTTTACTTTTTTAGGGTGATAGTCTGAAAAATAGCCTAATATTTGGGGGGATTACCCTCCTTCCCCCCCACATTTTCTGTGGCAACTCAACTAAACAGTGGGCACATGTGTAGGGCAATAGAACAACTTTATTTGAGTTATTGAGGTTTCCTGGGCTTGGGTAGTGTAATGTAGTGGCTGCAGCATATACATCTATTATATTTTAACTTCGCACCGTGTGCCAATTAGGCATCGCTAGCGTAACTTCGCTTTGTGAAACTACGCATGGCGAAGTGCAGAGAACATCACAAAGCCAACAATAGCACATTTTTTGCCCCTTGGTTGTTATTGTAAAATGTTGTTTTATCTAATGCTCTGCAGGTCTGGCTACGGTTAATTGGATAATAAACATTTAACACGGGCAAATTTACAAAATTCACATGAAGAGATCGAAGTTCAATCAAATTCGATCGAATACCGATCGTACAATTTTTTCGGAGGATCGAATATGCAAATTTGGCCACTTCGATCATCGAATACCGAATATACGAATTATCGAATAGATCGAATGATCGAATATTCGATCATTTGACCATTCGATGATTGAAGGATTTTAACTTTTAAATGTATTCGAATGCCTACTTCTCCAGATTGAACCTATCGAATACCAATAGACGCCTATGGGAATCCCCCCATAGGCTTCTTTTGCAAACACCCACTCGAATACCATTCCTACGATCGAACGCCTCGATCGTTTGAATCGTACAAATTTTTTGGATACTCAAAGGGAAAAGTAATATTTTGTTCGTGAAATCAAACGATCGGTATTTGATCGTACGATTTCATTGAGAAATCAAATATCGAGGAAATAGGCTAAGACTATTCGAATTTCGAGAGGATTTGAAGGATTTTATGTGAATTTTAGTAAATTTGCCCCACAGTGTGGGGCTCTTTTAGAATGATGTCACAACAGTTGTTTTGACCAGTGATACTATCAAACAGAAAAGAATGGTTTAAAGGAAGAGTTCCGGGTAAAAATAAAAACTGGCTAAATAGATAGACTAGATTATATATATAATATTACATAATTTTTCATAGACAGATATGGGATTTGTTACATAAAAGCACATTATCCAGAAAGTTCAGAATTGCATGTAGACCGTCTCCCTAGAATACATTTTATTCAAATAGTCCAGATTTGTATAAACTATTTCCCTTTTTACTGTAATAATAATAACAATAATAAAACAGTACCTATGATAAATCCTTATTGCAGGTAAAACCAGCCTTTTAGGTTTAAATTACTTTCTAGGAGACTTAAGGTATGAAGATCCAAATTATGAAAAGATCTGTTATCTGGTTATTAGGTCCCATAACTGTATTATCCTAGAGATCATCCAACTGTCTACTGCCTTTGTATTTCAGTCATGGATATTTTACCATATATTGTTTTAAATAGAGTAGAATTTTACATAGGTATGGAACCTGTTATCCAGAACGCTTGGAGCCTTCCTGTAATTTGAAGATAACTGATCCCATTCTTGTGTATGTTGTCCCTAGGATTTGAAAGATATAGAGGCTTTAGTCCCTTCTTTCTATTGAACCTCCTGATATGTTTAAAGGAGGTGTGATATTATGCAGTCTTTGCCCTATATGCTCACTTTGTCTATGTATCCCATTTATAGTCACTTGTTAAATCATATCACTTCCACCTAAGGAACATATCCAAAATACGATAATTTATCACCCAAGATGCTGCCAAAATTCTTATTCACTTTCTTGTCATATTGCGTCTAGACTATTGTAACTCTCTTTTACTTGGCTTTCCCCTCCAGAAACTGTCACCTCTCCAGTCCATAATGAACACTGCTGCTAGGCTTATACACCTCAGCAACTGCTCTTCCTCTGCCATACCATTCTGCCAATCCATGCACTGGCTTCCTCTGCCCTTCAGCATTAGATTCAAATTGATGACCCTGATATTCAAAGCACTTCATAACTCTGCCCCTCCCCACATCTCTGAGCTCATCTCTATATACTCACCCAACCGACTACCCTTCTCTACTGACCTGCTACTCAACTCTTCTCTCACTACCTCCTCACATGCTCGCATTCAATACTTTGCAAGGGCTGCACCCCTCCTCTGGAATTCACTCCCACGGTCTGTCCAAGTTTCTCCCAACCTTTCTGCTTTCAAGAAATCTCTTAAAACGCACTTACTTAGAGAAGCCTACCCTCACTCTTAACTACCCAATGCAATACCACTTACAGTACCGCATCTCTCACTCACTTAACTCTGATCTTGCCCACTCCCATACCTTGTGTATCATTCCCTTTCCTTTAGATTGTAAGCTTTTTCTGCACAGAGCCTTCCTCATTTTCTGTACTGGTATTTATTGTGATGTATGTAACTCCATATTTATTGGGATGAATGTAACTCCATATGTTCTATGTATGTAATTCATGTGATTTAGTTGTATAATCACATTTAATTTACAGCGCTATGAAATATGTTGGTGCTACAGAACTACATGTTAATAATAATTATATGCTCCAATGTAATTTAATGTGTTGTGCTCCAATGTCTTCTTGTTTCACACTGAAAATATTTGAATACACTGTTCCTACTGAAAGAGTCTAGGCTATCTGTGTTGCTTCTTTCCTTCAACTCAAGAAAATGGAAACCATGAGGTGGAAAGCCAAAATGAAGCCTTGGAGAATACAAGAGTGTATTATACTAAACCTGCATATCTGGATTTCTTATGACACAAACATATCTTTGCACATACAAGAACTTGCTTAATCAATGGCTCCCTGAAGAGTTTTTTTTTTCTGATCCAATATGACTCTATTTTAAATGAACATTCTAAATTGGGAATCTTTCTGAATGGACCAGTTAACAGTCTCTTAAGACCTTTGCACTTTCAGTGGATGATCAGGGATAAAAATGAAATTGATTTATTCCTGAAAAATTGAATAGATTTATGCTTTTTTAGAACTATATGAATTTCTGCATCGCCAATACACCGTTCAGTTGACGAATTTTCAGTACTAAAATGAAAAGATTTAAGAGCTTGCATGCTTGTCAGCGTGCGCCCAGATTTTTATGACATATCATTCTTTAGCTAGTTTACTTATGACAGTAAGTGGAGTCTAACAGTCTGCTATCACTAATTTTTTCTTCTCACTCATTGATTCTTATCACCAGTTTCTGAATCTTTTGACCATGCAATTCCATATCTTTTGAGCTATGTAAAACCTTGACTTAAAGTCAAAGTATAGGTAAGACATTTAAGGGGTCCATTTGGATATCTATGTGTTCTGTGGGTTCTCCAAATTAATTTTGACTTTTTATTGGGGGGTGGCAAGGTTAGGCCTGCTCAAGAAATCTATAGACATATGAATGACATAATCTGTTGTCTATGGTGGACACGTCTTTTGGGTAACGCTGGGCAACACCTGCATTCTTCCGTTTAACTGCGGAATTGTTTCTAGTGGACAGCAGATTTCCAGTCCATGAGAATCAGAAGCAGTTGCTTTGATTGCTGGGTTTTTCCTTGAAAGAACCACTTTGACCACAAACACCATTGTGTGCTATGGACCTTAGACAATCATGTTCCAATAACAGTCTTATTGACCACTGTAAAGACTCAACAGGCCATTATTCTCAGAAAATGTAAAGTCCTAGTAGTACATCTCACTAAATTTGGGTATGTTAGCACAGATATCATTGGGAGATATTTATTTAATTCATTAAAATCTGTCCATTAAGTAGTACTGATACATTTACATGAGGTTTAAAGATTATATATAATATTATTCCTGCTCCTGCTCCCCATCATATTCATACACAGTAGGATCAATCTAAACAGGAGCCAATTAACCTGCCTCTATGTTTTTGGATATGGGAGGAAAACTGGAATATTGAGAGGAAACCAACACAGGTACAGGGAGAACATTCTTTGCAGAAACTGGAACATTGGCCATTGACCATTAATAGTTGTTAATAATGGTTAGGTCAATAGTTGTGGAACACACTTTATTATTATCTATCCTATCTTGATATCTTAGATACTCAGTCCCTCAGTAATAATGAGCATCAGATTGGCTGCAGCCCCCCCCCCCCCTGGGACCCCTGCTCTAAACATCCCCTCGCCACAAACACCCCTCCTACTGTTGCGGGCGCAATCATGCCCACGCTGCCCCAACCGCAACAACCCCCTGGCCCCCCCGTGTACCTTACTAATCTAGCAGACGCGATCAAGAAGCTGATCTAGGCCAACGGGTTTATTCCTGAAGTCCCACCTGTCCCGTTTGACCCTTGGAATTGTAAAATAATACAGTCATATTTTTGTACAACAAAGGAATAACTTGGATTTATAGCTGTAGTTGTTACAGCATCAGGATGTTTAACCATAATCTGTTCTTCTGTTTGTTTGCAGCCTTAATTTTTTTAAATACGAGCAGTGGCAGTAATTAGGTTTTCAAGGCCATACAATGATAAAACAAATGTATAAGTCACTTGAAAACACACATATAGTAACCATTAGACATGTTTTCATTTGGCCAGAAGCACTACAATATTTATGCCTGCTTATTTGCCAGTGGTGCTGAAATCATTTTCATGAGTTATTTGTTCCATTGCAATAATTAACCATGATGGGTGTTCTGTTATCTAGTGCCAATAAACTTTGTTCAAAAGAGTAGCCTCCGCTACTTTGTTTTATCTCTGTAATAATAAAACAGTATATTGAACTAAAATAAATGCTTATTGGAACAAAAACAGACTACTGGATTTATTTAATGTTTATATGATTTTCTAGTAGACTTAAGGTATGAAGAACCAAATTACGGAAAGATTCCTTATTCGGAAAGCCCCAGGTCCTGAGCATTCTGGATAACAGATCCCATACCTGTTTGTACCTTCTTGTCTGTCCTGGTTAGTATGGCTTTTTTCCCTGATCTGTTGTATAGTAATTCCCACTACCTGAATAATCCTCAATATTGTTATTTACTAGTTTATACTGCTATAGTAGAATATATAGTACAGTATAGTAGCTTCTATGTACTGCAGAGAACTGGCCTCCAGGTAGTCATGTTTTACCTAAAAGCACTTGTCTAATAGGTAGATACTTTTTTTGGAAATTGTACTGTGTCATGGCAAAGGCTTTATTTATTGAGCATGTCTCCAACCAGTTTAGTATGTAGCTGATTTAGTGAGCCTCAAACCTAAACCCATCCTATAACCAGTATTGTTTTATGCTTACTGTGGCATGACAAATCCAATTGTACTTTACCACTGTCCAAAAATTTCCTATTCCCAGA
>CM044443.1:40472286-40494636 GCA_024363595.1 Xenopus borealis
GAAGAAATGCCACTGCTGACACTTTGCATCCTGAATATTTAATTCTGCTGGATTTCAGACTGAAATTATAACTTTTTTTTAAAAAGATATTGGCATACATATATAAATAAATTGTTCCCAATATATGCACCAAATAGCTCTTCTCTTTCTCTTGTCTTCATGGGATGACAATTTTGTGTTTTTTGCATAGTATGGATGACCTCAGAGGCCACACTATAGAAGCAACTTTAGAATTTATGAGTCTAGTTCTGCAATGTGAGGGCTGGGCTGTTGTTTTAGCCAGTTTAACATTATTACTAGTGTACTTGTTTTTAGCTGATTTTACTTCCTGTGCCTACTGGTTAATTCAGCAAGAGACATCATCATTTGTATGGCTGCTTTACATGTTTAGTTATTTGTATAATAACGCTGTGGCCAATTTTGCCCTACAGGATAGCAGTATATGTCATTATTTATTACTTTTGCTGTTCTGGTGGCCACAGTGGGGTTTGGCTTCTTTACAATCATTTCTTATGCAAGTTCTATGCAGGGCTTCTATTCACTCCAACATAAATATTCAGATTTGTTCCCAAATAATGCAATCATCAAACTGAGGATGGAATTCTCCACCAATCAAAATGCTGGAGCAGGGCAAAGAAGAGAGAAATGCATCAAGGCCCATTCTATATGAACAGGTAGAATGAAAATAGTCTGAGTACCTGTTCAAACTTTGGTACCTAAACTTAGTAAGAACACCTGGGAGTACTAAATCCATGATTCTTCTCTTAGTGGAGAGGATGTGGTTCTCCATGCTGCTCTTGGCCTCTCTAACACACAACATCTATGTGAAGCTGCAATTCACATCTTTAATTATTCATGGGATTCCTGCAGTGACAGATTAATGAGATGTGAGGTCCCTAGGCCCCCAGTGTGCTCCTGTTATGTCAGCTTGACCCAATGTACAGAGTTTGGGTGCACGCATGCCTGGATCTGCAAGCATCTGGGCACAATCATGCTCCTTGTCTGCCTTCTTCTCCCATGTGTACCCAACCAGACACAGGGCTAATAAAAATAAGAATGAAAATATACAGAAAGAGAAATAATAATGCATTAATCCAACCCTGGGTCTCTGATACAAATGTTCTATAAGGTTTCTAGTCACAGTAAGGCATAAAGCTGGATACTGGGGCCTTATGATCCAGGATCCCAGCACATCCATCCCTAGTACTAGGTGGCAACCAAAAAAGAACAGTCATGTTCTCCCACTACATAACCTATTTACAGCATTGTAGTCGGAAGATTCTTAGGCTAATTGGGGAAACCTCCCTCCAACAGGGAATATATTACAGAACCATCATTTTCTGAACAATAGAACAAGTTAAAGGGATCCTGTCATGGGAAAAAACATCAGTTAATAGTGCTGCTCCAGCAGAATTCTGCATTGAAATCCATTTCTCAAAAGAGCAAACAGATTTTTTTATATTTCATTTTGAAATCTGACATGGGGCTAGACATATTGTCAATTTCCCAGCTGCCCCAAGTCATGTGACTTGTACTATGATAAACTTCAATCACTCTTTAATGCTGTACTGCACGTTGGAGTGATATCACCCCCTCCCTTTCCCCCAACCAGCATCTTAACAAAAGAACAATGAGAAGGTAACCAGATAACAGCTGCCTGGTAGACTAAGAACAGCACTCAATAGTAAAAACCCATGTCCAACTTCGTACTATTCAGTTACATTGAGAAGGAAAAACAACAGCCTGCCAGAAAGCAGTTCCCTCCTAAAGTGCTGGCATAAGTTACATGACCGGGGCAGCTGGGAAATTGACAAAATGTTTGGCCCCATGTCAGATTTCAAAACTGAATATAAGAAAAAATCTGTTTGCTCTTTTGATAAATAGATTTCAGTGCAGAATTCTACTGGAGCAGCACTATTAACTGATACGTTTTGAAAAAAAACATGTTTTCCCATGACAGTATCCCTTTAACCTTTGGGTCCTTTACATATTTTGACAGTATGATAATGACATGGTCTTCATGCTCAGAGGTCAGCCTGTGCCTAAACTGACAAGTTCAGCTAGATGTAAACTGGCAAAAATCTAACTCAATTTCCAAAGTAGAGATGGTTTATCTGACCAGTAGTACACCTTGTAATACCCTACTGGACAAAGCATTTCATACTCCATGTCTACAATTCAGATCTGCAAGGGTGCGAAACATAAATGTATAAATGTTCCAGAATACTGTTTTACATAACAACATTGTGTTTTTAGCAATACATGTTATTTATCAGGTCCGAGGCCTTTGAATTTTATTCCAGTCAAGGAAGGATTTAATAAAAGAGCTGCTCCTGATGTTAATATGTTGTTATTACTGGCATTTCCTTTCATTCGTAGGAAAAATGCAGTACAGTTCATTCCTTTTTCCATTCAAGTGTCCAATATAAAATGAAGCAGAAAATAGTCTGGAGTCTGGAAGGCTGTCTGATAATCACTACTTAACCTCTGGCTTTTAGCAAACACTGGCAAAAGTGCCCTCAATGGCTACTAAACTACTGCTTATAGTAATTGAGGTTTCCAAGAAATTCATACTGATAAAATAGGATGAAATAAAACACAGAGATCCTTCTGTGTGTTTTTATTATTATTATTTCTGATTAAAGAGGAATTCATTTCATCTCTGCCTCCTGCCAGGGGCTGAGGTGCCGCCATTGAGGTTAACGGTGTGGAAGAATACAAAAAAATTTCATTGAGGAGGATTATAAAACTTACTAGCTGGAACATTAACAGAAGAGTAACTTGTAAAAAATGCAATATTACAATATTCACAAGGACTGTAGAGCGTGGTGGAGCCATAAAATTCAACATTAAAATCTTCTGCAGCCTGAAAAACCTAGTTAACAAATATTGTGTGTGGGGGAACTACTTTTAAGCAAGGCTGGGGGAGTGAGGCTGAAAAATACTTTTCTAACTACTCGAAGCTAAATTCTTTGAGGTGCCGTTAAAAAATAATACACTAACAAACTTGTCTAGTTACATGAGGACAATGTGCCCAGTGCAGAACCCCATAGCAACCTTAGCCATAGCAATTAGCCATGATCAGTCTAGTGCAGTTAGTATAATGACAGCCAATGTGTGATTGGTTGCTATGGGTTACTGCACGGGGAGATGTGTTTTTAAGTTACAATATGAGCCTATTAGTGCTGTTATTGCTCTTTTTTTCCTTTTCTACTCAACACTGATTCACTTTATCCAAACTATGTCTTTCTTGCCATAAAAGGTAACTTAAAGGGGAATTCAATCTCTCGAGCGCTAACCTCCTCCACCCACTTTAGGCCCCCCTCCCTCCTCCCCCACAGACTACCTCTCCCCGCGGGCAAATGCCCCTAAGTGGCTACTTACCCCTCTGTGCAGGTTCCCGGCCGCCATCGTCTTCAGCAAAGTGTTCTTCCTGGATCCATTGGTGCTCTACGGCGCATGTGCAGTAGGACGCATTTGCCGGTTTGTACTACTGCGCATGCGCCGAAAGTTCACAAAGTTCACCAATTGAAAGCCCATGCCCCAAAATATTTTTAATTCAGATAAAGCTACTACAGCATATTGATGGTGTTGACCTCAATATATCTCAGGATAACTTTTTTTTTTTTTAACAATTGTTTTTTTATTGAGTTTCAACAATGCGTACATTTATGTAAATTTTCATTTCAATAAAGTCATCACATTTGTCATTACAACCGTGTCCTCTGTTCATTTGTACATTAGTAGTTTGTTTATCTCAGGATAACTTTAATAGCTCAAAAGAGGATTTCATAAAATGATTGTGCAAGCAAAATATTAAAGGCACAAATGTGCTGTATATCACCCAAAAAGATGACAGAAAGTAACAGTAATGGGCATATTAATTAACATTTGGGGAAGAATTGCTTAATTGTTTCATCTTTTCCTGCTAGAAATAAACATTTTTATTTACATAATATCTACTAATAATATTGGTGAAACTGTGTACTTAACAATGAGCATATAAATATTTTCCTTGAATGTGACTTTGACATATGCACCAATCACATTCAACTTTAAATGGGACAATAAACTTTGGCCTTTATTAACTCTAACCCCATTAAATATCTAAAACTTAGTTTTAAAAATGTTAGCAGTGGGAATTAGGGATATTATTGCTTTTACAACAAAGAATCTAGAGAAGGTTAGACAAGGTATTATGGAGATGCATTAAAAGTCCACCTAAAGCCCACAAAATAAATATTATTTCTTGTTTTTATTTAGGCAATATTCACAAAGCATCAAAAAACCAAGTACAGGTTTGGGGCCTGTTATTCAGAATGCTTGGGACCTGAGGTTTTCTGTATAACAGATTTGTATCTTCATACCCAAAGTAAAAAAAAAAAATAAAACCAGTAAGATTGTTTTGCCTCCAATAATTATTAATTATATCTTAGCATTTTTCTAAATTTTTTCCGCATAAATAATTCCGAACTATGGCGCAAACTCTCAACTTTTCCAAAATTTTATTAAAATATCAATTTAAACACATCCTGAGAATTTTTTTTTATCACAGTATTGTTTGTAATAGCCATCTATAAGAATAGCTCTCTTGTGACAGAATATATTTTCACACATTTTCCTGCAGGAAAAGAATATCACTAATAATAAAATGTGTGTACATCACAATTTTGCAGTGCCAAATGTATAATAGAGCCCAACAGAAAAAGAATAATATAACTTGACCTGAATTAAAATCTTTTTAGGCACATCTTTAAAATACATCTTAGCTTATAATAGTTACATACTTGCAAAATAAGGAGCAACAACACAAGAATAACCATAGGTTTGAAAAAGAATCATATAACTTGAGCAGAGTTAAAATATTTATTGTCACATTTTTTTAAGTATGTCTTATTCAGTGTGAAATATGATTTTTTGAAATGAACCTCATTATTTTCCCTTTTTTTCTGCAATTTACTAAAGCATTTTCTACTTTTTTTGCATAAATGTGTTTGTGTGGATAAATAATTCCAAACTCTGAAATTAGCAACTTTTCCAAAATTCGATTAAAATATCAATTTAAAGACATCTTGAGAATGTTTTTTCACAGTATTGTCTGTAATAGCCATCTATAAGAATAGCTCTCTTGTGAAAGAATATATTTCCACACATATTCCTGCAGGAAAAAATATCACTAATGATAAAAAAAATGTACATCACATTTTCCGGTGTCAAAATTATAATAGAGCCGAAGACCTTAGCTTTGTAAAAGAACTATATAACTTGATATGAATTAAAATCTTTTTAGGCACATCTTTAAAAAATACCTTAGCTTATAAAAGTTTCATACTTGCAAAATAAGGAGCAACAACACAAGAATGACTTTAGCTTTGTAAAAAAAATGATATAACTTGAATAGAATTAAAATCTTTATAGTCACATTGTCTTATCTTATAAAAGTGTCATACTTGAGAAATAAGCAATAAGTTCAACATCAGACTGGGGTACCCAGGGCCCACTAGAAAACAAAACCCTCAAAGGCCTACCTTCCCCAGCTCAGTATTTGAATATTGGCTTAAAGGGTAAATATTGCTTAAAGGAATGGCCACCAGATATTGACTATCATTGCAAACCACTGCCAAATTTCCCTTACCCTTGGTTGCCATTTAACCTCCCTCTTGCCTTTGGCTGTGGCACATTAATGCCTGCTGACCTCATGCACCTTACAGTACTGGGCTGCACACCACCTATGATCACCACCCCCACATATAAGCCATGGGCAGCAGGGTCAACCAGAATTTCTCCTGGTGTCTGGAATTGGAAATTTAAAGTCATGATGTCATGGGAAAAAATGTTTTTTTTTTCAAAATGCATCAGTTAGTAGTGCCGTTCCATCATAATTCTGCATTGAAATCCATTTCTCAACCGATTATTTTATATTTAATTTTGAAATCTTACATTAGATTGACATATTTTCAGTTTACCAGCTTCCCCCAATCATGTGACTTGTGCTCTAATAAACATGAGACGCTCTTTACTGCTGTACTGCATGTTGGAGTAATATCACCCCCAACCCTCCCTCCCCCAACAGCCTAACAACAGAACAATGGGAAGGGAACCAGATTGCTGCTCCCTGACACAAGATAAAAGTTGCCTGGTAGGTCTAAAGCTGGCCATAGACACAAAGATCCAATCATACGAATCACCAAACGATTGGAATGTCCCCATCTCCCGACCTGCCACTAACTATTCAGATCAAATAAAGTAGTAAAAGAACAGTTCAGCCGATGTTCTGACCCTGCAGCAATCTTACGACAAAGCTGGTGACAGTCTACCACTGAAAATCGTCAGATCAGCAATACATGCAGTTATATGATCGGCAGCCAACAGAAATCTTGTAACCTGTCCGATTGACTGTACGACTGATCTCCATGCAGGCCGGACTGGAAATCTGTGGTTTCGGGCAAATGCCTGATGGGCTGCTTGCTTTGAAATTGTAAATGGAATGCTCACCCAAAAAATGCAAATTAGGTAGGTATTTAATATGTAAATTAACCAATTACTTTAGAAATGTAAATGAGCTGTCCACAGCTAAGCCGATGCCTGCATTTGTTAGTGCTCATGCCTGTACTGGCATTTGGGTGGAACCAGGAATTCTGACCAACTTCAGTTAGTAATATTAGAGTTGCTTGCTATATACCCAATCCCTTAAACTTATGATAGGTATGTTGGCAACAGGAGGATCCTTGCTCAGAACAGTCACATCAGACTGTATATGGAATACTGTGATATGTAGCATTAAATGCATGAGACAGACTAGTCTCTTCAAGTATGCCACACTTTGGCCCTGTGGCACACATGGTAATTAAAGTCCTCTTATCAGATGCATGGTCTAGCTGGGGGCACACAAAGTCAAATTTATACTGTAAGTATAGGGTCACTAATCCATCAGATAGAATAGTGATGATAGAAACTAGGGTGAGATATTTGTTGCAAGGACCAGTTCCAGCACATAGGGTGTATAATATTGCTGGGGGTTATATGGAAATGGACTCTTAAAATATTTATTAATAAACACCAAGATTCTAGGTAATCTTGGGGTTGGAAATGTTTTGCATGCACGTGAATACATGGGCTGCTTCAATACCTTTGCCAGGGCTGCTTTTTCTTCTCAGTCAGGCCCTGTCTCCATGGCAAGACAAATTTCGGGACACTCCACACACGATCCGAAAATTCTATGAATCGAGGATTTGTACGGTCGGATCTTTGCTTCTCTGGTCGGTTTAAGAACGTGCTGTTCTTAAACCGGCCAGGTCTCTGCGGCCAGGTCTCTGCGGGACCTGGAATTTACCATTGCGTGCTGCAATGGTAAATTCCAGGTCCTGCAGAGACAAGTCAATTACAACAGTTTGCCAGAAAGCAGTTCCATCCTAATTTACTGGCTGTTTCTGAAAGCACAAGGCCAGACAAAATCACCTGAGATGGCTGCCACCTGGACGGTATTTTTGATGCTTGAACCCAATGTTATTGATAGGAAAAAAAGATAAATATATAGGAAGGCCACTATTTTTTTCAGGAAAAGGTGGCAACCCTACTGCCTACACACCAATAATACAACTGAAAAAAAGCCAATTGCTGGTCCAGGAATTAAGTTTTATATTGTAGATTGAATTATTTGCAATTGTAAACTGTTTAATTTAGAAATAAAAACTACATCATAAAAATCAAGACTGAATCCTTTTAAATGAGTTATGAAAATCACTTTAGCCTGTTTAGTGCAGAAAATAATAAAAAGCATATGTAATTCTTGATTAAAACAATAGCCAAAAATTGTAGAACCATTATACCGTAAGTCCACACTAGATTGGTGATAAGAGAACATGTAACAGCTTACCCTCAGGCAGCAGAAACCATGTCCAGTAAACACACATCTTTGGCCCTACAGCTCATGGAAAGTCCATCACAAAGAACCACTGGAGAGCCATGTTTTCTTATGCTTCACGTTACATGCTTTTATTGAGATGTCAGGACATTATTTAAGATCACTACCGATCCTTCTTCAGATGAATAATTCTTGTGTATTTGGGAGTCCTTGCAATCACCATACCAGAGTCCCAAAGGCTCTCCTATTTGTGCCCAGGACATAGTGGGCCCTAAATAGTATAATTCCTGTAAGCCCTTTCTTATTTCAACAATCGACCTATAAAAAAACCTTTAGCACATTTTTCATATAATTTCTATGAGAGAAGGCACTGAAAATGTTGGCTCTAGATGACCCAATTTAACAATGGCAACTGGAGTGAAAACATAAGTATGCTTAAGTACTTAACTGTTTATTGAAAATATTATGCCCACCCCTTAACCATGTTATGCTCTATACAAAAATATAAGTATCTGAAATGGCTTAATGTTTTTAGATGAAGGGTTTTTAGTGGAAAATTGGAGGTTTCAACTCTTATGGGGGCGGCAAGGTTTGAAGTACAAAAAAAAGCTACAAAATTCTATGTTCTTTTACACAATGCAGCTGCCCCATTGAAGATGTTCTTGGAGCTATGTCTTTCTCTGTATACAGTTGCTGTTGCTTTTGCCAGAAAGTGCTGCTTATTGGAAAGGCAACACATAGGTGAGACATGGCTGTCCTCTCATACATGATACAAGAAGCACACACTAGAGGTGCCTTTAATCCTCTACTTAATGCCTGCTCATGACATTTGTGCATGAGTCCCTTGTGCATATAGGCAATTAAGGTATACTCTGAATCATGAAATGGATACACAATTAAAGGTGCAATCAGCACAAGGGCAAAACAATGCAGCTTCTTTGCACCGGTTCCAAACATAAGTGCTATTACACACTGCACAACTCTACATCCTTTATTACAATTGTATAATTTGTTTCTGGGATTAGTAAACGCTGTAATGGTGATAAAAACACTCTACAGCAATTTTATTATGAGCATCTGTGAGATTATTTCCTTGAAATATGCTTATAAAGCATTCCTGTTTGGTGAAGAAGCAGCATGATAAATAGATGATCCAATTGGTAATACAGTAACACATCCAGGGAACACAACCAGACCCACAACTATCCATGCAGAAATGCTCTACTACTGTCTGTATTGATAACAAATAATGGAACTGATTAAAGTTCACACTTTCTTAAGATATTCAGTGCCTTGCACTGCCCAGTGACTGGGAATAAACAGTGACAACATAGCAATCCAATCCAATGACAGATGAAACATGGATTCCACTTTCTTAAATTACATGTGGAAGTATTAGAGCATAACACTGTTTCATTTGCCATTGAAATGCATCACCTTATTGTCTAAGAAGGTCATGGTAAGAAGACAACAGGAAAAAGAATGTTCTGACTAGTAACAAATGGGCTGTGCTCCAATGACCTCAGTTACAAGTATCCTTATAGAGACTGAAGCTAGGGCCACCACGAGTTGTATAGGAGGTTCTTTTGTATTAACTTTAACTTAGTCCTAACTCCCATTTCTACTGTCCTGCTTGGTGTGTCATTCATTCCCTGGTTCAACCTGCTTGTTCCAGCCATTGGTCAGATGAGCAGATCAACACTATATTTGGTGATTGGTGTGAACAATGATTATATAGTTACATAGTTACATAGTTACATAGTTACATTATGGATTGGCCATGGGTCAAATCAAACTGGGGTTGGCCTATCTGTGTATAGCTGCCATTAGGACTACTGCCACACCGGGCAGATTCTCATCCTGGGGATAAACAGGAAAAATAGAAGAGTATGCTTCAAAAGGGGAAGCTAGAGATAAGGAAAAGAAACAAGGGATTATTTTACATTTGTATTATATTGTAGGCAAATGAATACTAGATAACAGAAGAGGGAAAATGACCGTAAAATGAAAAATGGATTAATAGATTCACAAGTATACAGAAAGAGAGATTTAGTTCTGTATTCGGTATTAGGCTTTTCTTTCTCTTGCCCTGTTCCTTCCTCTTTTTCTCCTGCCTTCTTCCTTCTGGGGCAATGAGAAGCAGAGAGTGTGAAAGGGCCAGCATGAAAGGAAGACTGATTCTCAGGCAGTAACAGATCTCAGTGAATTTCTCCTCCCCAGGGACTTTCTAGACACTTTGCAGAGATGTTACTCCCGAGTTCAAGACTATGATAAATATGATAATTTATATAAAATTTGAATGGGTTCTTGTTTTCAGGGAGAATGGCTCAGATGATGAATGTTCATGATTTTCAGATAGATGGCTGATAAAAAAAGTGTATTGAATTGTTGAAAGCGATTTTAATTTTAATTCTCTACCTACAGATGTCTGATAATAATAATGTCTCCTAATAAAACAAGAAGGTGTCAGTTTAAAAAGCAGTATCTCGCTTCGTTTCCCACTCTTCATCCTTAAACTGCAGCAGCATTAACCTCTTCCGATAAAAAAAATATTAGATTATTCAAATTACAGTTATTAATTGAATAAAAATGTTTTTTTTTCTAGATGAAATAAGCAATAATCCAAGACTAATTCATTATGATTTATTTAAAAAAAAAAATAATGGTTTGTTCTGTAGACTTGCCTTGAAAAAATATACAGAGGTTTCGTTTTGTAGAATTTAAGAAAAGGCCAGCGAAAAGCCCAGCAAACATTTTTTTTTTAAATAGCATATTCTATCATGAATATTGCAAAAACAGTTAAGACAAATATAGGAACAAATTGGAATATATACTATACAGTATGACAATACCTACCAGAAGAATTTACAGATATATATGTATATATATATATACAGTATTTATATATATATATATATATATATATATATATATATCTTGTATTACAAAAAATGTACTCCCTTATTTCCTTAAAAAAAAATTGAAGAATATAAAACATTTATTTAGCAGAGCGTGCATCGTTTACAAAGAAAGACCATAGAGATACAAATAATGGCATGCAAAGGTGCAATGACCGCATCATATACAACATTCTCCATGTGTAACCAGCATTACTACACACTGAAATGAGTCCTGGAGTATAGTTTGGGGGAATGTCTCTTCTGCAGGAAGACTCCAAAACTAAACTTCCCCCGTCGGATATCTTTAATCATCGACTTCAGTGCACATTGAACATCTTCTCTGAAATCTGCATAGTTTATGAACTGGTCAAAACGTGTACTGTGTGACTAATTTTTATTCCTTTTTTGCATTTAACTGAGTAAGATATCCACTGCAAGTTAACCCTTTTCCCTTTGTTCTTTGGCAAAGACATCCAAAATCCTCTGGATTAGCAGGTATGTCCAGTCTGAATCCTTTCAGTTGCTCCAGTGACTTTATCAGATCCCTTTAAATATCCATCCATCTCATGCTTTTTGATTAATCCTCTCTGCAGAAAACTGTAGATCAGAACTCTATTATTGCATAATTGCTAGGAATTAGTCCACTGGGTATGGCCCAAAGGGCTTGTGAGGTGAGTGCAGAAAGTGCATATTTCTCACATAATGCAGT
The DNA here is from genome assembly GCA_024363595.1 of Xenopus borealis. Lineage (NCBI taxonomy): Eukaryota > Metazoa > Chordata > Amphibia > Anura > Pipidae > Xenopus > Xenopus borealis. The sequence continues at coordinate 40,483,760 of CM044443.1, forward strand.
GTTTTTTCTCAGACTTCCAGTGTTGTTACAGTCATAAGGGGTCATTGTACCTGATACGTTTACAGTCAATGCTAGTGCTACAATTGCACTAGTACTTGGCTGTAAATCAGATGTAATTGTGTTGACAATTTTCCAAATCTGGTTAGCGTCATTTCCAGTGTTTGGCCCAAGAGTGACTTGCCAAAAGTGCAGTAGTAGGGTTCTTTTGCATCTTATAGGTGCAACTGCACTTAATTCATAATGGAAGGCAGGAAGGACTAAGTGGTGCTATTCAAAAATACAATTATAACATTAAACTGAGTAAACCCACCCAGTTTTTATGAAGTATAGTCAATAGCAGACCTTGCTGATAAGCTTTAAGAACGAGACCTCCAACTGATTGTTAGATTTCACTAAGGTATTTGGTAGAATTCCATAGGTTCATGAATAATGTGATTATAAGAAACACATTGTATTAGGTTTGAAGGCTAGTAGCAACTTTATCGAACAGCACCAACGGAAAACTTCTTGTAGTTTAAAGCCTTTATTTGTGCTTCATGGGCATCACGGCAAAGTTTCAGGCCTTTTCATGGCCTGAAACATTGCTGTGATGCCCATGAAGCACAAATAAAGGCTTTTAAACTACAAGAAGTTTTCTGGTGGTGCTGTTTGACAAAGTTTCTACTGGATAGATGCCAATGGAATGTGGCCATTGTTGAACGTGCACCACTCCAACAAAGGAACAACAATCGTTGTGCTGAGGACTCATCTATCTTAGGTTGGAAGGCTGACAGAGAGAAGGAAATGGTAATAATGGGATGGATAAATGTTTCAAGAAAAGTTCCATAGGGATCAGTTTTGGGACCAGCCCAATTAAAGCCTGATGTGGAGCAATAATCTATGCAAATTATTGGCATAAATAGTCAAGTTATAAAAAAAAAATTGACATAAAGAAACACAAAAATCACTGTATAATAGGACTTAAACCAAGATCCTCTACTACAGTGATCAATAACGAATCAAATCGCATCTAATTTTTATTTAATTAAACTTTGTTAAAATGCATACTAAGGATTGGTATAATCAGAGGGCATTATACCAAGTACATTTTATCAGAACTAGACATTTGCTCACTATGACTGGGATTCCTATACATAGCAAGCCATGCAGCAAAATGTCAAAATCGGTTAAAAAGATAAATAAAAGCCTTAAAAGCACAACAAAACTACATGTAAATGAGCAAGCACAGATTTAGGCAAATAAAAACTGGATTTGCTAAAACAGTGAAGAACTCAATGTTTGGTAACAGAACTCAAAGCAAGATATAAACTGCAGTGTGTTGTAAATTCTTGCATGTATACAGGGGCGATCCAGCCAATTTCGCCACCTGAGGTGGCCTTCAATTTCCATGGCACTAGTGCAAACTGTGCAGCTGGTTTTGGCTCTTGGTTACCAAGAAATTCGGCTCTTGGTTACCAGGAGCAGCATTTTTGTTGCCCCTGGTAACCATGGGGTGCTTCTGCCTGAGGCGAGTGCCTGAACTCGCCTCATTGGTGGAGTGCCCCTGCATGTATAAAAACAGAAAGACATTGAAGAGATTTGATTCAGACATCTTACCTATATACCTTATATGATACCTTAAGTATAGGGTGCAGTTTTAGTTGCCAGTGTGTAACAAGGAGCAGAGAAATTAAATTGTTTAGCAGTGATGGGCGAATTTGCGGCAAATTCCCGCAATTCTCAGCCAGCAAATAATTTTGTGAAATGCCCGTGAAAATTCACCATAGAAAATTCGCCAACATCAATTTCCAATTTTCACAAATTCTTTGTGAAATCGTTCGAAATTCACAAATTTATAGTGAAAGCATTCAAGATTGAAAAATGTAGAGTGAAATTGTTTGAAAGTCACGAATTTATAGTGAAATAGTTCAAACTTCACGAATTTATAGTGAAATCGTTTGAAATTCACAAATTTATAGTGAAAACATTTTAATTTCACGAATTTAGTGAAATCACTCGAAATTCATTAATTTATAGTGAAATAGATAGAAATTCACAAATTGTTCGGGAAACCAGTTGAATTTCACAAATTTTTCATGAAAACGTTCGAATTTTTCGTGAACTTCAAGATTTCACTATTTTCGCTAATTTTCTGCCATTTCGCAAATTTCTCGGGAAATTCGCAAAAAATTCGGCAAAGGCGAAATGACATAGATCCGCCCATCACTATTGTTTAGGCGTTAGACAACAAGATTAAAAAGGAGTCTGATTTTTTTACTTTAGACAAAAAGCACCTAACCAGGGTGAACCTAGCACCTAGATTTACTAAAGGTCAAATTTCAAAGTGGAAAATACTTAGAAATTTGACCATTGAATTAAAATCCTTCTACTTTGAATATTGAAGTCGACGTATTTTTCACCAAATTAAGCATTCCTGCGATTGAAGAAAAATTTTAGATTGAACGATAAAGTTGTTTGAAGGATTTTAACGTACAATTGAAGGATTTTTCTTTCATAAAATAAAACTTAGAAAAATGGTCTAGAAGGTCCCCATAGGTTAACATAGTACTTCGGCAGCTTTTATTTGGCAAAGTAAAAAAACTGAATTTTTTAAAGGGACAGGACTTCGAAATTCGAAGTTGAATGATTTCACTATTCAACCATTCGAATCAAATGGTTGAATGGTTGAATGGTCGAAGTAGCCTATTCAATGGTCGAAGTTTTTCAAAAATTAACTTCGAATTTACTTCGAAATATTTTTAGTAAATTAGCCCCCTAGGTGCTTTTACCTTCAGGAAGGGTTTTGTTCATCTAACCGCAGAATTTCTCAAAAAAATTACGATGAGGATGATAGATTCATAATGCGGCTTTAAAATGGGTTAGATAAGTTTCTTCCAAGAAGGTGATATACGTAACAATACGTAAACAATACATAACTGACACAGTACTGTGTACAATCTTGGATTGAGGAAGAATGCATTATACTATATCTTATATAATATAGGTGTGGGAACTGTAATCAAGAACAGTCAGGACCTAGGGCTTTCCAGATAACAGATCTTTCCATAATTTGGATCAACATACCAGAAGTCTACAACAAAATCATTTAAGAATAAACCCAACGTAATTGTTTTTCCTCCAAAAAGGATTAATTATATATTAAGTAGGATAAAGTACAAGTCCCTGTCTTATTATTACAGGAAAACGAAATTGTTCTTAAAACATTTAATTATCTGATTAAAATGGAGTCTATGAGAGGTGGCCTTCCTGTAATTTGGAGCAAATGCAGGCCAATAGTCATAATGCTAAAAAAAACATTTAGTCCATTGTCTTTGTACCACTGCTGTAATCTGCATTGTCTAAATAGTACAGAATGGGTTGTTTTGTGCTTTAAACAGCTCCATATATAGTCAGGAAGCCATTATAAAAAATTCAATGAATACATTTGCAGGCCTTTAAATAAGTCAACAACATTTTCACACTGGAACAAAAAAGGTGTGCATGGATTATGTGTGTTGGTGAGACTGTCCATTCTTTTTATTTCTTGAAAAGAAATATCTGGAGGGAACTATTGCTTATACTGGACAGTTCATAATGGGATCAAATAGCGGTGTTTGTGTTTGCCTTTTCCAGCAGTTTAATGGTAATATATAGTCTATAAAATGTTGTAAACACTTGCTAAGAACTCATTAAATTTTCTTAGACTGCAGAAAACACAATACTCTTCATTTTATAGGAGGTGAAAAGTAAATTGGACCATTTTCTTCAGTTTACTTCCTTTGACAACTGCTTTATATAGGGCAATGTGCTTTCCACTTCATTTAGCATAGAGTCAAATAATGTGGATATTTAAGGAAACACCCAAAACTCCAGAATGAGGTCACAATGGTACATAGGTGGCCTAACACCAGAAATGCATCTACCTTCCATTAAATGATTCTCCCCGGGGGCCAGTAGAAACTGTGCCTTCATGTTATGATTGGTGAAAATTCCACTTGTCTTGGCATAGACTTAAATTACAAATGTTAGTTAATGATTATAGGAAAGTTCTACAAATGATTAAGGATTTCTGACGTTTACTTTCAATTTATGGTCTTGTAGAATATTAGATGCAGGCTCCCATGAGCACGGGCATCTCTGCTCCTTTTATTAGTTTGTATTCCTATGTCATGATTCTTATATTTACCCAAGTGGAAATATTCATGGTCATTTATCGATGTGGAAATACCAAAGGCGTCAAGTTTAATTAAAACACCTAAATGCCCTACTTCTAGCAATGGGAATAAAGTTAAAGTTTCAGCACAAGTTTTTTGTTACCTTCACAAGGATACAATGATACAGGCAAAATGCTTATACTGTGTGTGCAGCCAGCTTTTTGGCCTTGGTGCACCTATTTGAGGATGTACAACAAAGAGTAGGGCTTTCCAGCATCCAGGAATCCACAGGGCCAAATTATAGTTTAAAAAGTCTATATTAATCAAAGTTAAAAATACATTTTCATCTCCATGTGCCCTACGCGTTTCATACCTACAGGAGTACTTAGTCATGGGCACCCATTTGAGAACCACTTTTGTTAATACTGGGGTGCGTTTATGAAAAGATACCTTTTCCAAATTATATAAATGCAATCAAAAGGTTCAGACATGCAAATATTTAAACACCTCAATATAATATTTTGTAGAAAAAGAATAAACATTATGATTGATTTTGATAACTATCACCTGAAGAAACCAATGTGGTCCTATTGGTGTAACTAGACATCCCAGGATTCCACACGGTAGCTAGCCAACACCTCCCACTTGTCAGGAATTGGGATTACGGATAACTGTAAATGACACCATAAAATATCTAAGCTGTAATTCCCAACCAGTGGCACATGATCAACATGTTGCTCATCAACCCCTTAAATGTTGCTCTCAGTGGCCTTAATGCAGTTGATTATATTTGAATTCCTGTCTCTCAAGCAAGTTGTACTGCCATACAGAGCCTCTTGAATATGCCAGTCCACATAGGAGCCACCAATAGTCATCACAGCCCATACACAGCACCTCCAGGAACCTTTTTCATGTGTGTTTCATGTGTGTGTTGCTCCCCAACTTTTATTTACATTTGAATGTGGCTCATGGTTAAAAAAAAGATTGGGGATCCCTAACATGAGGGCACAAAGGGTGCTACAGACAATTGTAATGTTGACAGGACAAATAACAATATTCACAAATGAGGCATTAACTGGATGTGCATTTGGAAACCACTGGCATACTTATGACTGATGACTACATTACAACCCTCACCCAATCCTTACCTTATTTTATATCAGGGTTAGAGTATTATAAAAGTTACCCTTCTACAGTTCAAGGCACATCCAAAATCCACAAATTTAAAAAGAAAGTTACCAAATGGCAGTTGGAGGGATACAGTGTGGATACACCTTGTATATACTATTAATATCTATAATTTATCTATGTATTATGTTATGCTTTTCAGCACCCCCTTTAATTAAGGTGAACAAAGAAATGTGGGAATGATGAGTACTGTGATTTCATCTTAGCAGCACCATATAGTAGAATTCATTTAGAAGACCTAGCATTGGTTTTCACAGGTATCAGGACAACGCTGAATAATGAAAATATAAATTATGGAAGAATTTACTGGGTTCACACTGTCATTTTGTTGAAGTGATATGATTCATATAATGATTTATATGGTAAACTGTGTAATACATTTAGATAAAATTCATAGATATAATGATGGTTCTTTTGCATCGTACTCGAGAAGATGGGGAAAAAATGATTATTTCCACAGCATATAAGATCCTAATGTGTTTAATTCCTTTGTGAATATTGTGGTTAACTTATGTGCTTATTACACAAAAAACTCTTATGGCAACTCTGAAACTTATGCCTTCTGAAACTTACACTGTGCAACTTACAAGAAATTGCACTTCAGTACACTGTGAATTAACCCCCCCCCCCTTAGTTTTATTTAAGGAAGTTTGTTTCTTTGAAAGTTAACAATTAACTTGTGACAAGCAGTCAATTTTCTGCGGAATTTAGGGTATTTCCCTTTATAGGACTTAATGGAAGGGATGGGGATATTGATAAATAGAAGGTTTTGTTATTAATTGGTTCATCTAATTCAGCAGACCAATGTTCATTTAGATGACATCAAGTCATACATGAGGTTTCTGGGAGGACTATGTGTGCCATTCTGCATTTATAGGTGTAAGGGAAAGGTAAACAGCATGAGAGAGAAAGAGACAGAAAGACAGACAGACAGATAGATAGATAGATAGATAGATAGATAGATAGATAGATGATATATGGATGATAGATGATAGAAAGATAGATAGATAGATAGATAGATAGATAGATAGATAGATAGATAGATAGATAGATAGATAGATGGAAGGATGATATATGGACGATAGATGATAGATAGATAGATAGATAGATAGATAGATAGATAGATAGATAGATAATAGAAAGATAGATAGATGATATATGGACGATAGATGATAGATAGATAGATAGATAGATAGATAGATAATAGAAAGATAGACAGATGGAAAGATGATATATGGACGATAGATGATAGAAAGATACATAGATAGATAGATAGATAGATAGACGATATATGAACGATAGATGATAGATAGAAAGATAGATAGAAAGATAGATAGAATATGAATGATATATGATAGATAGACCGATGGATAGATTGATGATAGATAGATAGATAGATAGATAGATAGATAGATAGATAGATAGATAATAAATAGATAGATGATATATGGATGATAGATAGATAGATGATAGATAGATAGATAGATAGATAGATAGATAGATAGATAGATAGTATATGGATGATATATGATAGATAGACGGATGGATAGATAGATGATAGATAGATAGATAGATAGATAGATAGATAGATAGATAGATAGATAGATAGATAATAGATATAGTGATAATAAATAGATAGCTAGATGATATATGGATGATAAATAGATAGACAGACAGATAGATAGATAGATAGATAGATAGATAGATAGATAGATAGATAGATAGATAGATTAATAGATATATGATAGATAATACATAGATAGATAGATAGATAGATAGATAGATAGATAGATAGATAGATAGATAATATATGGACGATAGATAGATAATAGATAAGATAGATATATGATATATGGATGATAGATGTTAGATAGATAGATACTGTAGATAGAGATAAATAGCTTTTAGTGTCAAGTTGCACATAAGCTATATTAAAAAAAATTGTATGTGTAATTGCCATTTGTAATCTATAATGCAACCATGTCTTTATAATTGTAATGACCACCGAATAAAAGTAGCACAGGCTGACTGTGCTTTTGTGGAATGGTCCATTGTTGCAGTAATAAACGTTTGCCACTACTCTGCCTGTTAATTAGTCTTTAGTAACACACTATAATTGCCTGACAGTGGGGTCTTTATTACCCCTCCATACCCCACCCCCGCCTCCGACGGTGACTGATTTTTTTTATGAAGTTGCAATTGGTCTTTGCCAGAAAGATCTTTCACTGCCCTGTCATGGGTGTCCGATTAAATACAATTAAGTCAGATACTGGTCAATATCAGAGCTTCCTTACTCCTAGTAACAAGTTGTAAATTGTTCATACAAAATAAACTGATAGGGGACTAAACAGAGCAGCCGGATTTCTGTTCCCAGGGACCTGGCGCTGGATAGAACCTGTGCAGCTGATTTAACCCTTGCGCTGATAGAGGTGCACCTGCTACAGTGTAAGCAACAAACGTAACGTTACCTGCCTGGCTGAAAGGCTCACATTATTTAGGTAACCTTTATTACCAAGTAAAATGTACAGAGAGACTTGCAGGCGCCCCATTGTGACAACATAACAAACAAATGTACATGCTATTTATTAAAGTCCAGGTGATTACTAGAAACTTCGTGCAAGTTATTTTGATGCTCCTAAACATTGATTTGAACCAGATTATTATAGTGTATACAGGGTGCCCCCCTGTATATAAAACCTAAACGTTGATTTGAACCCAGAGTCATTTTCTTTTCCAGTTTATGGCCCTTGAGATGAAGTGTTCCTCTGGGGTTAATAGAACTTTTAATTTTTTAACACTACCTGCTTTATACTTGCCAGCGTCATTACTATAACAAGAGTCTATAGGCTAGGGTTTTTGTATTTGTGTAATTCTTTATAAAACAGTGATACATTCATTCTCCCAACGTTTTGACTACAGGACTGAACCTTTCTCCAGGTCCATTTGCTTTGTACATGGTGAGCATTATCCCCTAGCAGCAGAAATGTATTGCTACTTTCTATCACACTTACTATATGCTGGATTTATTTTTGAATTTATGATTATTTGTTTCTTTTAAATAAAATCGATTTGGCTCAATTGGCCCAGCTGCCTGTAGAGGGCGCTGCCCTGCCCTGTGCTTAACAGGTGGTTTTAAATATATTTTTGCTCTTTTTCTCATTGTAAACTTTGACGCCTTGCAAAACCATCTACGCCCATCTGGTACAGAAAAGGCAGTTTAACCCCTTCAGTAAAAGGAACACGACTTTGCCAGTAACGATTCTGAGCAGCTTCTGGTTGCGATTTGCACATATTTAAAACATCTGCATAGGCAGCTTCACTCTAATCCCCCTCTCCCATCCTAACCAGTAAGTAATGTTTGCCCACAAGCTGCGGAGCTGACAATAAACTTAAAGCGCAAATAGTCTTTTTAAACCAATTTAGCAAAGGCATAAATGCAACTTTAATGAAGAATCAATGGGGAAATAGTTCATTTTTCTTTAGAATCCATCTGGGAACCTGACACAGACTCCAACATGGTTAAATCAATAAGGGGAAAAAAATCTTTAGGTAGTGGAAGAAGATTGCCCTGCGTGTCTGAAGTTCAGAATTAGTCTCCAACCTCATAGGATTTTGCTCAGGCGAGCTCATTGGTGTAACGGGATCTACCCCGGAATTAAAGGGAAAGTTAATAAACTTTAATCAAGATGTAGACAGTGGTATTGCAATCACATCAGTATTTGTTTTATTTTTTCGTTACAGAATTGATGGTTGCTAGAGTCCCACAGACCATAACAACCGGGCAAAGGGTTACATTTCAAGGACTGGTGACACACAACACTCAGAATGAGAGGGAAACAAACATAAAGAATAATTCCCTAATTAAAATGCACGTGATGTAGTCAATAACCACCAAAAACCCTTTATATTCCAGGTCAGAGGAAATAGAGAAACTACTTTGACACACAAAAAAATAAACACAAAATTAGAATAAAATAAACAAGGACCAACTGCAACTAAACCGAATTTAAATATTGCCTTTGCTTTTAGTAATTAGCCCCTATTTTCCCGTAAATAGGGGCTCCAGGCATCCCACAGAGACAACATTATATTTATTTTGTGCTGCTGGAGTAGAAAGGTGCATGGAATCTTCTACTGGTCTATTAATGATTCAGAAAAGTTGTAAAACTTTAACCCCAAGTATCCTCCAGTAACCCTCATAGATAGATAGATAGATAGATAGATAGATAGATAGATAGATAGATAGATAGATAGAGAATGCAGCCGGTATCTAGTGCCAGTGTGTGCAGGTACCTTCACAGGCAAACCATTGTGGCGTCATCAAGTTGAGGACCCAGGAAAAAGTTGATACTTGTTGGTGTTCTAGTGCTGGCCCTGTAGAAGGTCTGCAACGGTTTATTTACCTTGATTGTTATTTATCTTTTCTCCCCTTCAGTGTATCAAGTGCCGGTCCAGTAGAGCAGGTTTTTCTTTCTTTGGCTTGTGTTGTTATCTAAACCGTTTAGTTTTGGATGGATGCTTTCAACTCTTTAAAAAACCCAAGCGAGGAAAGCAAGGGACACCCAGCCGAGGGGATAGTGCAGGAGGCAGGCCGTTCCTGCTTGCTTGGGTGCTGGGAGAGACGGGCCATTAAGCAGGAGGATCACGGCTCACAGCACAAAGTGCTCAGGTAGGGAACAGGCAGGATCCCTTGCAAAGTACATTCTCGGGGTCAAGTCTCTGAACTAGTTGTTAGCAGAAGAGGAGAGACTGACCAAGGGCAAGCAAACTTCTTGGCTTCTTTTTCTTCTTCAACTATTTCAGTGACTGGGAAAGCAGGTAATAACATGCTGGGCCTGGGACGTTTGTTTGCTGTTGGAGTGATTTTATTTAATATTTAAACACTTTAATGGGTGTCAGAATATCCCAAGTGCTAATTATTCGCTTTTCGTTGAATTTCGTTGACTCAAAAGGACAAATCAATCATTCTTTATATATCTTACTTCTTACTCCAACCTTCTCCTTTATTTCTAATAAACAGTACAATGTACACTTTTATTACTTTTATTCACAAGCAGTGACTGGTCATCTCTGAAAAGTGTTTTAGAAAAGTGTGTTTTTTTTTTTATCTTTTGTTATATGCCAATCTGCCTGAACAAATAACTTTTAAATCTATATATATATATATATAATATTATTTATATATATATATATATATAATATTATTTATATATATATATTAATATATTATACACACACACGGATATTACACACACATATATATATTTCTGTGTTATGCAGTATATGTTCATATTTATATACACACTAAACAAATGTTAATTATACTTGAGTATGGGGTGGAAATCAGATAATTTTAGTAACATGCCTCCTGAATGAATTTGCTTATATTAAGGGATCCAGTTAAATCCTCTCCCTAAAACAAATGAGCCTTTATCCTAATTGTGGCGAAGAGCTAGTGAAGTTTGCATTTCAGCTTTAAATAGGGAGATCAATAGTAACCAGTTGTAATGATCTAATTAATTATGGCAAAATTAAAAGCGAGTAGAAAATCAATCT
>CM044443.1:40520517-40536721 GCA_024363595.1 Xenopus borealis
GTATCGGTAATAATAATAACAATATGAAATTGGATAATTATAATAATGACGATACTTACATTTTTTATGGAGCCAGACTTAAACTGAAAACTAGCACCGCTGAATGAACATATCCTCTATTTGTCTTAAACAGATTCTGGAGACTGCTGCTGTCCGCATAATGACCTCAAAAAGGATTTTCTTGCCAATATGATATTAAATTGACATAGAGCAATGAACCATAAGAAAGGCACAGAGGTGTGTGTATTATGGAACAGACAATGGCCTATATGCAGAGCAGTGAAATATATTCAGCAAGGCCATACAAATACAAAAGTCTGTGCCTCATTTCCTGTGGGTGCCCCTCTAAAATAGGAAGTTTGGGAGCTGAAAATACATATTCAGTTTTTCTTACATGTGTATGTAAATAATTTAATTAGGTACATTTATCCTTACATTTTCAGGACAGTAGAGATAATATACTAATACAAAGGCACTAAATTGCAACTGTTACAGTTGTATTCAATTTAACTTATATTCAGCACTTTACAGATTAATCTTTAACCACTGTGTGAATATCTACCGACAAAGGGGCAAAAATATATTTGAACACTAATCTGTGTCAGCCAATCACACAATAGGTGTAATTATTCTAAATATGATTAAGCCGTACTGCAGATTGACTGCTGTCACTTACCTCCCTTGTATAATGTATAAGCAAAGGTAGATGAAGGGACCTACTAAAGGTCAGAACTAATATAGAACATGATCTGTGCTTTCCTGGGCATTGTTATTAAAGTTTTACCATAGGAAAGGTTGTAATGTAGGGAAATGGATGCGATTTTGTTATTATTGCCTTTGAGCATATTTGCAGACACCCATGTGACTGAGTTATGTATAAACAATGGTATTGGCTAATGATTCTAATATAGTATTGGCAGCTCATGCAGATCTAACCACAGCGACATATTTCTCCTAAATCTCTTTATTTATTCTACCATTTGCTGCCATAAAAGTCTTTCCCCTGAGTATTGATAAAGGCCATTACTGAAGCAAATGTGTTGGGTAAGGAACAGGTTGTAACCACAGTTACTGCGTAACTGTCTCCATTTTCAGCACAAAATCCCACTGCACGGCGTATATTATAGTGGCAATAAAGTGAAAGCACTTATTCATATAACACATTGCCAACCACTTTCTATTTTACTGGTGCTTCATAATTTAAGGTATATTTAATTGCACAGGAAACAATAGACCCAGACTAACAACAGATAGGCTAATCATCCATAGCCAGCTCAAAATATAACTTACTATGGCTACTGGGGATTGGAACAAAAAAGGGCAAATTATTCTCCAGCCCCAAATGTTGAGGCTACTCCAAGAGGATTAAACAAGAGCTGCCAGTTTTGCAGAGGTGATAAAATACTTTTTATTTTATATCAATATTTACCAACTGCAGAGTGTCTTATTTATATATTTGTAGCTCACAGAGGAATGGAATGAGAAAAAGGAAACCGCTTAAACTCAAAAGGAAAGGAAAACTCTGCAGTTTATTAAGTGCCAATTATATATATATATAAATAAATTCTGCATTTTGGTTTTCGGCATATGAATACGTTTTAGCATGAGAGGCTGTAAATATATAACTATATAAATATATATATATATATATATATATACATATATATATATATAGATAGATAGATAGATAGATATCACAATGGAAAATTAGTCTGTTTTATAATAAAATTAACACACCTCAGTAGCTGCACAAAGTAGCATTATCACACTATATATTTATATATATGGCACGATACAAAGGATTATTTAAAAAAACCTATGCCCTAGTACGTCCTCTAATTTTCATGGGTGCATAGGCACAAGCCTATTCGCCACACCTGCGTCATTATTTATGTCAAACACATAGAAAATACTAAATGTCATAGCGTAATGAAAAAATAGAACCTTCACATTCGCAAATTAATTAAACAGTAACGCAGTCCATGAAATGTTAACAGTAATAATCAAGCATAAAACAACAACCCAAAACAGGCAGCAATAAACATTGTGCAGAAACAAAGACTTAACAGGTTGGGGAACTGTTTAGTGTGGGATCTTTGTAGATGACTAACAATGTCTCTGAAAAGACCATATGATCTTTATACAATTTTTTTTGCAATAATATTGTCTTAGTGACGGAAGATCCAATACTTTGCAGGTCAGGGCTCCATGTCATATATTGATATGACACCATAATGTAAGGATTGGGCAATTGCCTTTATACAATAGAGAGTTTCCTGTCTGCCTAACAAAGTCAAAACTATAATTGTGTAAAATGAGATCAGGGATTTTTAATCAGTGGGTAGGGACCCAAAGTGGGCCCTGTGCTATTTTGGTTGGCTCACCGTAATTGCCTTTAACAGCGTTGAGTTTTTTCCTTAAACAAAAAAAATGGGAATTGTAACTACATCAGGTTTATAACTGATTCTAAATAAATTCTAGAGGAACAAACCTGATTCTGAGACTTGGGGGCAGGCTAACAAAAGATCATTTTTTCCAAGTTCTATCTAAAAAATGCAGACATTATTTAATTGGTTTATAAAGTCGCTTCACAGACACATTTTTTTTCTTACATTGGGAAACTTTATAAATCTTCTCTCTGATAGAACTCTGCTCAACCTTGCAAGCTTTCGCTGCATAGGAAACAACTATTTTAACTTAACAATCTACTGAACAAGAAGGTGTTAAAAGATATGAATACAAAGTGTTGAAAAAATGACAAGAAAACTCCAGGAATGCCCAATTCCTTTAGTCTCCATGTATATTAGATTTTTATGGTATGTACAATTAATATGTAACTAATACTGTATTAAGAATCAAAATAGTAAAAGGGTTTCAGTGATTATAAAGGTTCAGAATTATTATCCCCATTGTATGAAGCTGAAAATAGCCCTCAGCTAAGAGGAGAAAGTCACTTTACAACATATTAACTTGAATACTGTCCATTTAAAATATCTATTTGCCTTTTCAGAAGCGAGATTTTGTTACATTGCCATAGTCAAGTTGCTGACATTTGGGCAAGAACTGAATTACCGAAGACACTGTATACAATGCCATTTTGATCTTGCCCATGTATCTTATAACATTATTATCTTGACTATTCCTAGTGTCAGATATGATCAGACAGTGGTACTAGGAACTCGTGAGCCTCAGAGTAACACCATAAACAGCTGTTTATGTGTTTGTTATGCACTGCCCTTTATGCTTTGGTTCAGAATGATTGAGAAAGAAAGAGAGGGCAATTGAAGAAACATGATCATTTATATATTTTTTTTCTTTCACAGCAGATTAGTTGTTATTGAAACTGACAGACAGAGCAAGACAGTGGTGTGTGCAGAGGAATCCCCCTTTATCTAGCAAAGTGTTCTCTGCATATCCATTATAGAAAAAGTCAAGGCCACTCATACAGGGTGTTCAGTGAGTATTGATTTGGTCTGCCAGCAATTTTAATATTTCTTCGGGGACTTTCTAGCAACGGCAGTTAATTCACCCTCCCAAATTGCTTATTCAATAGAATGAACATGACTGCTGAATAAAGTCCCTGAATTTATGCCAATGGCACAAGTCAGGTGGTCAATCAATTGTTATGAAGCTGAGTTAAAAATAAAAATAAAAACTTGGATACTTTTTATTTTTATGTCGCTTAAATATAGCTTTGGTGGAGAAATAAGCTTTTTTTCCTTGTTTCTATTGCCCTTTATATTAAAAAAAAAACAATAAGGCTGTGTCTAAGTTTAAATTACCGTTTTTTTTCTAACACTGGCCCTTTGCAAAGTTAAGGGTAATGTTTCCCTTTTTAGCTGTTATCGACCTGTTCTTTGCTAGTAGGATCATAATAGGTCTTTTTCTTACTGACATCTGTTACTCTGGTTTTGCAGAACTAAGTAAGAAGTTCTTTGAAAGCAAGAGTTGGTATCTGTGCTGGCGGCCTGCGAAGGCCATTGTTACAATCCATTCACAAAAGCACTGTAGGCGGAAGACGGCAATAATAGGCCTCTGCTCTGCTGATTTCCACAAATACTAGATTTTTTAGCAAACATTAGCACAAGAGACTGGAGGAGAAGAGAAGGGAAAATCTATAATTCTTTTAAGCCCCATGTTGGGCAACACAGGCCATTAATTCAGGTCTATCTTACAAGTGTCCTTTGTATTAGGCCATATTTTGTTATTGTTTCACTAATTTCATTGTTAAAGAAATTAAGACACGTGTCTTGTGCTGAGTATGCGGCTCCAAGGTTGGCAAGTATTAAATAACTATGGGGTATTTGGAGTATGTCAGCATGCAGTAATACTCATATGTTTTAGTATGCCAAGTTTTCAAATAAGGGAGTACTTTCTACATTATAAACATAATTATCTGATACGGCAGTATCTCAGTACCGATACTGAGGGACTTCGAAACTGTACACTGGATACAACTTGTGTGCTTCAAAATACTAGCAAATGTTTGACAGGTTTTCCAAGTTCCCCTTTACTAGTTACCAAATTATAGACATAAGTATGAGGAAATCATTGTATAATTCAGTTTGCAAGTCAATCATCCGTAGCACAAAGACCCAAAAGAAAACAGTCGTCATTAGTTCAGGTGGTTGACTCCCAGAAATTCTTGTTTACATGGCAATATAGAGGGGTATTTCCGGAAGAAAAATGCCCGCAAAACATTCACCACCATGACATACAGCTACTGGGGGTGGAATTGAAAAAGAATTAAACAATTTTCTGGTAGCATCTTTTGACAGAGATATATCTTATATTAACTTTTCAATATAATGGACTAATTCTCCTTTAGTAGCTGTGTTTCTATAGGGAGACTCCCTGCAGGCAATCTAGAATGGTAAAAGTGGAAACGTGTAACTTTCTCTACAAATAATATCCCAGGCACATATCTTCTTCTGCAAAGAATATGGTGTCTTTCAGAGACCACACAGTTCAATAAATGCATTATTAAATATGTAACAAACTTGCATATCCCCTCATAGAGATGCAGGTTATTTAAGTTTGTGTTCCTAGAGTTAAACGCCTTCCAACTAGAAAATACATTGCTGTATATTTAGCCCATTTTCATATTAAAGATTTTATGTGCATGATGAAATAAAATTGGATTTCATGGGATTTTATACATCCTGAACTTGCAGTTTTGCCAGGATGATTTGAGATGTATGAGCTATGAGCTGCAATCAATAGCTAGATAAATATTAGTAGCTTCAAGCATTGATAAAGCTGCCCAGTATCACTTGTTTAGCCTCTGGGTTGCTTTGGCCCTGTAGGTGTTTGGTTCCATCAGACATTTAACCTTTTCTACAGTGTCATCAGGCTAAGAGGAATCTAATAGTGACATAGGACTTGTGCTCAGCACTCTGACACTATTGCTTTACTGTCAGAAATAATTTATAGTTTTCTATTTACATCTCTTTGCCTACACCCCATCCCCAACCTCTGGTTTCACTGAGGTGGTGAAATCAATAAACGCAAACATCCAGGATGGTACTTCAGGGTGTTTTGAGATAGAAGGCTAAAGAGTCTAGCCTGGGAATCAAAAATAGAAAGAAGCTGAAAAATCTTCAGTAGGAAGATTTGACATGACGGGGAATTAATAAACAGAATTCTTTATGCTGAAATGGTTTCAGGCCGATATAAAAATGTTTGAGAAAGCATGTTTGTGCTATGTGATTTCTAATGATTTAGCATTTCTTACTTAAAAAGGGGTCTGGGCAAGGGAATTATTATTAGGTATTATAACAACAATATTTTAATGTTGAATACATCATTTCTTGATGATGATGATGATGATGATGATGATGATGATTTGGCCATAGGAGGCACTGTCTCATTAGAATCTATAAAGATATTTTATTTTATCCTTGCAGATATTGCTTGTTAATAAAAGCACGTCTGTACTAAAAGAATAATCTATGCCCATATGTTAAAAATAACTTTTACTAATAGTATTGTTGACTAAGCATGGCTGGAAAATACAGTCTGCTGATAACTATGTAATGGGTAAAACTGTTGAGAAAACAGGAATCTGTAGTGTTATCATAACAAAAGCACATTATGCATTTGGAAAATCAAATGATGAGGTTAATCAGTACCTGCCAGTTGTACCTAATATTAAGGGTAAGTGTCTATTTTATTCTGCCTTAAATGTTCCAGGTTCTTGCTGACCAACTGCACAGTGTAATTATAAGTTTTGCATGTCATATTTTGTAGTCATTGTTGCATTGTGCCTTACAGTGTGCCATGTTTTGTGAAACGGAAAATGGTGACTAAAAGCATATTTCCAAAACGTTATATTCCTTAGTCACCAAATTGAAAAGCAAATTAAAACAGTGCCACCAAACCTGGCAGTGTTTCATGAGGAATCTGACATATGTACATCTACAAAGCATGAATACGGAAAACCCCATACACAACTTAGTAAAGTTTTTTTCTGTGTCTGCACATATTATGGGTCCGATTTACTAATTTCACGTGAAATGATCGAAGTTCGATCGAATTTGATCGAATAACGATCGTACAAATTTTTCGATCATCATAGATCGAATAGATCAGATATTCGATCATTCGATCATTCGGTGATCGAAGAAATAAAAATTTTACAGTTTGAACCTACCGAATTGTAATAGAAGCATATGGGAAGCTGCCCATAGGCTTCTGAGGCTAAGTCCTGCTTGAAAACCATTCGCAGATCGGAGCGTTTGATCATTCGAATCGTATAAAATTTTCGGACTCTCGAGGGAAATTTCACGATTTTTTCGTGAAATCGAACGATCGGTATCCGATCGTACGAATTCATTGAGAAATCGGATAGCCTAAAACAATTCGATAAGCATTCGATAGTCGAATACTTATTGAATTGTGAATTTGGTTGAGCTAATTATGGGGAATAATAGTACATTTGCCCCTATGTGTTAGTTTAAGAGACAAGTCAGGTATTCTTAAACAACCTAGTATTTACTACAATAAACATACAACTGGTAAAATGGACATAAAGCAGTATAATTTGTAGCCTTTGTTACACAGGTATTAGGTTATGCATTGGAAACAGACTTTAAAGTTAAAGTAATGAGACACAATAACTCATAAACTGGGCTGGGGGGAAAATCTCTGTCCTTTGTGTTAAAACTCACGGCTGTTGAGGTATGTACGTTTGAGTGCAATTCGCAGGTAATTCACAAAACAATGGTTTCACATCAAAGCAAACGTGTTCTCAGTGGAAGAAGATACCCAAATTCAATTCTGTGTATATGAGGGCAAATTGTATGCACACTCAAGAAGGGAAACACATTCTCTGAACATAACATACAGTATATGGCAAGCCATGGATAGTAATTTAATACAATGAACCATCAGATCGCGACCTGACTTTGTATATATAGCCTGCATGGGTTGCTAGAAGTTGGCAATAGCCATTTATTTACTTAGCTTACGTAGCAAACTTGTTAAAATAGTTCCACAGTTCTGTTGTCCAGTCCAAATTCAGCCCTTTCCCTTTTAATTTTCATTACTCATTTTACAGCTTCATTGTCTTTGAAACCTTGTTATGACTTAAAAGGAATTGCCACCATTAATCTGCTCGAGCTGTCATCATGTCCCAAGTCATTAGTTATGCTTTAAAATGCTTTAAAATGGAACACTTGTCTTTTGTATTAATTAACAAACTAGAGGACATGTATGAAGGAAAAAAACTCCCACCTCAACCCAGATGAGGTGCGTGAATAATTGAAAACATGCCCGTGTAGCCATATAGAATTGTTTTAGTAAATAACATGAAGGCTATGAATTCTGCTAAAATGCTTCTTTTTCATTCAGTAGTTTTTTTTTTGTCAGTCCTCCCCAAAGAATACGCTGTTTTCCCCTGGGTGGGTTTTGACTTTTGGAACCTTCTATAATCCTTTAGCGTAGTTCATGTAATGTTAGTCTTGTCTAATAACTCCAGATTCATGAAACAGACACAATTATTTATGGTAAAGAAATAAAAAGATGTGCTGAAAGTGTATGTGGTAAACATAATGTTCTCTTCCAACAGAATTATCAGAACGAAAGTCCAACAGCCATTCCATCCAACCCCAGACGGATCTGGAACACCAGTCGGCACACCCGGGCATACTCTTGGTAATTGAATTGAAATATTGGATTTGTTTTTAGACTTAAAGTTTATTTGTGCCTATCTATCTGTTTATCTGTTATCATCTATCTTTCATAGAGTATCCATTCCTTCTAATTTTTCATATTTATGATGTTAAAATTCTTGCCCTGCAAAATTGGGAGTCTATATTTACACATGCATGTTCTACCATAGCAGCCATATTGCGTGGCAGTTACTAATAACAGTTAATTAACTATTAGTTTTGATCAGTTTAGAAAATGAAAGATGCAACTGGTTGCTATGAATAACTACAACAACTCAAGTTAACACATAATTAGTGAATAGACCCACAATCTACTTTCATCAAAGAAGCTGTTTTGGTGTTCTCACAACAAAATTCTTATAATAGCTGAGAAGATTCACTTTTGTATAAGCATGGACATTTAAAGATAATTAATAGTACTGATAAAGGTGAATGTTACCCTAACACCGAGGATATTAAAATATAGATCCCATACTGAAATGTGATCTTTAATTGTTATACACAGAGAAACATTAGTTTGTTTAGATATAAGGTGCCCATTGAAAACATCTAGGGATAATTTACTGTATAGATTGGCAACCTTCAGGGGTTTAGAAATTATAGAACTCTTACTCCCAGTAACCCTATGTCACTGAGCTGCTAGCTAGAGTAATATTAAGAGTTATAGGTCACAACGGCTGCCGCACCAAAAGTGGATATACTTGGATTTACAGCATTGCCAGGAGAGGTCTCGCTTATCTTTGTGGGTGGGTGATGTACATCATGAAGCATTGCCAGTGATACCTGGATACAGAGCAATGCTGTCAAATGGCATGATGTGTGTGTATTTTGAAGTTTTTATCCAGGTGACTTGATTTCTTGTTAGATCCTGTTGGCATGGAATTTATTATCCAGTATGAACCAGTAGCGCATTATCCAGAAAGTTCCCTAGTACAGCAATGCCATCAACCTTAGTGCACTACTTAAAGGGATACTGTCATTGGAAAAACATTTTTTTTCAAAATGCATGAGTTAATAGTGCTGCTCCAGCAGAATTCTGCTTTGAAATTCATTTCTCAAAAGAGCAAACAGATTTTTTATATTTAATTTTTAAATCTGACAATTTCCCAGCTCCCCAAAATCTTGTGACTTGTGCTCCGATAAACTTCAGTCACTCTTTAGTGCTGTACTGCAAGTTAGAGTGATATCATCCCCTCCCTTTTCCTCCCCAGCAGCCTAACAACAGAACAATGGGAAAATAAGCAGATAACAGCTCCCTAACACAAAATAACCGCTGCCTGGTAGATCTAAGAACAGCACTCAATAGTAAAACCCATGTCCCACTGTGTTCCATTCAGTTACATTGAGAAGGAAAAACAACAGCCTGCCAGAAAGCAGTTCCCTCCTAAAGCACTGGCACATGTCACATGACCAGGGGCAGTTGGGAAATTGACAGTATGTCTAGCCCCATGTCAGATTTCAAAACTGAATATAAAAAAGTGCATAAGTCTGCTGGAGCAGCACTATTAACTCATGCATTTTGAAAAAATGACAATATCCCTTTAAAAAACAATTCCTTTTTTACTGATTTTCTTTCTTTCTGCAATTAAAAGATATAACTTTGTGCTATGATAGTATTGAGGCAAACAGAAGTAATGCTCTTGGTAATGCTCTTGGTGGTGTCCAAAATGTAAACGTTAACCCCTAGAGGTTTGAGCACACAAGACACAAGAGAATAGATATTGGACGATGCATGGCTCTGTGGATGGAAATTTTGTGGCCTTACAAGCAACTGAGTTATGGTATATGACAATTGCAACAAATCAGTTAACGTAAATTGGAAAGTTTTCTTTAGTTATGGGTGTGCATCACCATTAATAAGCTCAGAAGTTGGGTTGCACTCAAGGTATAAGGTGTATTTCAAGATTTATAGGAGATTGCCTGCATTGAATATTTGTGCATGGAATCAGTTAGAAGATGGTGGTTGGAAACAATGGATCAAGGAGTGTAGGGGAATAAATGGGCCATTAAGATATTTAATAATGTAATGTAATAATTGGATACACAGAAATTAAACCTCAGTGATATTATCAGTTTATTAATCTAGAGCTGTTGTTCCCTTTGTTTCTTATGGATAACAAGACAAGCAATATGATAGTTCTCATCCAATTGTTAGATCTGCTGGAATGATCATTGTGTCATGTGATCAAATTAAGGCGCATTACAAAGAATGTAAATGAAAGACATAGTCAAATTATACATATAAATATGGGCTGTATTTCCCTGTAACATTTAATTGTTAGGTTCATCAGAAGAGCAAGTAAGAAGAAGAGGAACATTCTTGTAAAATAGTGACTTAACTGGAACAGAAATTACTCATTCCATCACATTGGCACAGCTATTCCCATCACTAGAGTATGAATCATATTCATGAAGCAATACCTTTACTGCTTGGGGATTAATAGACAAAACAAGGGGACTTTATCATTGCATAATAAACTCTGGGGACTAGTTGTATAGTGAAATGCACAGGTAACACAAGCTTTATACTTTGTTGTACACATTGTTGCTTTTTGATATTGTTATGACAGTGTTTGGTTTTTTGTAATGTCCACAAAGCTTTCAGTTTGCTCATTTGCTTCCTTGTGATATGACTTCCTGCTTTGTTGGTGTGAGATTTCTGACTGTCTGGAGTGTGTGATGATAAGCCTAGTTGTGTTGTTCTGTTTGTTAGGATATGTCTGGGTTACTTTACAAAAGTCAAGTTAAACTAGAACTCTCATTGCAGACATTTCCTTGAGTGCAGGCTCTTAGGGAGTCCCCTAAAAGTGCTGTTTCCTCACAGCCTTTTTTTTCTCCTTTTGTTCAGTTCCCAGTACAGCATCTCCTCCTGTCTCCAGCGCATCCAATGATCCCG
Source organism: Xenopus borealis (assembly GCA_024363595.1). NCBI lineage: Eukaryota > Metazoa > Chordata > Amphibia > Anura > Pipidae > Xenopus > Xenopus borealis. Next base: position 40,531,585 of record CM044443.1, read on the forward strand.
TAGGCTCTTATTCCATTAATGGAATCCTGGGTATTCCTCGTTCTAATGGCGAAAAGAGGAAACGCGATGAAGGTAGGGAAAAAAAAGAGAGAGGCTCTTCCTCTGCTCTTTATTATGTGTCTCCTGCCAAAGGGGTCTGGTTTCAAGTGTGTGCATACCAGCTGTTCCAAGCCCAGATCATTTGTAGTAATGGGAAAGACTTCCATACAACACCATTTGACTTCAAAAGCTCTCATTCCCAAGCCTTTTATGTTTTGGTCCCTTGCTGATATCAAAAGGCAGGTATCTTTTCAGCTTCATATTTAATTTAGTAACTTGGTTGCTTGCAAAAACTATAAAGAATAATATATGACTGAAATAACACAGATATTCACTGCAGGCCAAAGCTACTACATTGCTTACCCTAAGGAATAGAATAGATTGCTTATATGGTAAACTATTGTTTATAAAAATAACCTTGTAATGCAAAGTGACTTATTTAATGTGGCAAACTGTGCCTATGTCACAACACAACCCATAAACTCATATGCCATGCAATTGAGGGGGCTTGTGGTTATACACAACTTAAATAAGAATCATTTGAAATATGGGGCATCAGTTTTAAAGCAGCCTAAGTTTTAAGACATTCCTTGTTAAAGGCTGTTCTTGGTAAGCCCAGCATGAAAGAAATGTTAAGGCCTGTGGCACATGGGTTGTATATTTGTATTTTTTAATGGGCTGAGAAGCACCAAATCCAGCCGAGGTGCATGTCATTACTCTTAATGGTGATGGGCAATGGGAAACATGGCGATGGGCAATTTTCAGCCAAGAGAAGCACATTTAGGGACAGTGCATACATAGGCAATTAAATACTTAATCTCTTTGGACTTATTGCCTATACAGTGTATTAATAAAGTTTCACATATGTGTTGCTTACACTGTATCATTCAACATGCTCTAGTCAACACTTATATAAAGGCATGTAAGTTGCCATATAACTTTCACATGACATTCTCCTCCTGTGGTACCTTCTCCTAGAGGTCTGATGTGGAGCCACGCTCACAGCCCACTGTACAGGTTTCAGCCATGCCACCACTTGAAATTACCGAATAAATGGCATATGCACTTTCACGGGGAACTGTGAGCGTATCATCCTTTATCTGTGTTTGAATCCATGGGAAAATGTGTCAAACTAGGAAAGCAAAATGACAGCTCCAACTCTTTTGTAGGGTTGATTTAGGAACATGGGTGCTACAAGTAAATTGCATCCAATTGGGTCTCTGCTTTTTTTTTCCAACTTGTAGACTGATTTCTGATTGGTTGTTATGTTCATATATGAGTTCCTGGGTGCCTAGCTCTTCTCCTATAATTTACGTTCTATTTACAAACAAACCCTATTTAGAAAAATGATTTATTTGATGTCACTTCAACCTATTTATTTATAGCACTTTCTTATAATGAATACACATCCAAAGAAGTAGTTTTGCACTGCTGTTACCGGTATTATATCATGTGACATCACAAGAGTGCAGGGATGTCATCAACCACTACTGTTAAAAACAAATAGAAAACACATGCTGTGATATTGTTATATAGATATTGTAGAGCACACTGGAGGCAAAAGATATGGCAATTTCCCCTTAGTTTATATACACTGGGGGTGTTCTGTTTCCACAATAAAACATGCAGTTATATTTTAAAGTCTTCTTAAGGTTAAAACCTTTTAATAAATAGGTTATATTCTTCCTTTAAGAAGAAACAACTGTAAATGGACAAATAGTTGCTGCTGGAGCCTCCTCTCAGCCATCTTATAAAAGGTGAAATATCTTTACCTCTGCCATCCACCTTAAACAACCTCCTCTGTCATCTTTGTTGCTGCTTTCATTAGACAGTAGCAGGGCCATGGATGATTAAGAAGAGGAGAGATAATTATGTGTCAGGATGATGTAGTCAAACTCTCTGGTTGGGTGAAGGCAACGGAGTGATTCACAGCACCAGCTCTGCTCGACACGTTTGAAACAATTCTATTCTCCCAGGTTTATTGAAAGAGTTAAGGGGAATCAGTCAGATTGTTTTCCTTTGTACGGTTTGGTGGCTGCCGGTTGTAGCAATCGGTAGCCACATGACAACATGTCCGCACGGCTAATATTATTTTCATGATGTTTTTAGCTCATAGTTTATATTCCGGGATTTACGGCCTGCTTGGTTTGCCGTTGGGGTTATTATGACTGACTGGCGAAGCATCATTACGGGCAACAGTGCTGCCATTTCTGTTTTTATAGATTTGTTAGGTTTTTTGCTGCGTTGACAGGGTACAAATAGCTTTGCTTTCAGGTGTTGCAATGTCTGTGATGTTAATAAACTGCCTTTAATGCTTGGGAGTTGGAGTTGTAACCCATGAAATATTGTTTGGGCCTTGAAACATGGTCCAGTTTAGAAATTACCTTACTTTGGCCTTCTGGCTGTTATTGGGCTACAAGCCCTGGGGTCTGCTGGCAAGGGATGCTGGGAGTTAGAGTTCAGCTAGAGGCCTGGGTGTAGGACATCTGTATGTACCGCATGAAAATTCTGAAAATAATATACACCATGCATATGAATTTACATTATGGAGGTTGCTATGCCTTCCCAGGGAGCTTACAGTCTAAGGTCCCTATTACATACTATGGTCACATTTATTAGAAGCCAGTTAACACATCTCTTTTTTGGAGCATGGAAAGAACATAGACCTGCACTTTCCAGCCTTTAGGTCTAAATTAAACTCATATATATATATAACATGGTTAAAAAAACAACAGTTCCCTTTCTAATGTTTTCTATTTATTACTGTTCTATGCAGTGTTGTAAAGTAAGTGATTTATTAGTCAATCCTCCACCCCCTTGGGCTTTTTATTTATGAAAGTTCTGTACAAAGTTTGGTACAGTTAGAGGTCTCTTGGTCAGTCCAATGCATGTATCCATTTTCACACTTAGCAGGACATATGGTAGTAATGTAGTAGACTTAGGAAAGAATAGAAGTTTAATACATGCATGATGTCATGCCGATGACACAATCTGAATGATGTCATGCTAATGACAGCAGTGAACCCCATGGCTTTATTTAACTGATTAGAACACCTTACATTTTTTTGTGAAAGGGGAAAGTCTGTTGTGTTTTTTTCATGTTGTATGTGAAACATTTCTAATAATCTATGGTCATCACTGCAGTTTGCCACAGTTCACCAGAGAACCTCCCAGTTTGTATAGGAATTTTAATATCCTCCGGAATATCTTCTTGCCACCCTGTGATACATTATATATGGACTCAGCATTCTCCTATCAATTTGACATTATTAGAAAATACTTCACTCTAGTTATATAACTGATGGATTATTCTGACTTGAGCAAGAGCTTTCCTGGGAGGGTTGGGTTTCTGCTGGGGTCCAGGTCACTAACACATAAAACTATAACAAATGAATCCACATTTCTTTCTGGAGAACAGTGGAGGCGCTGGGTTGGCACTGACTTTGTGTGCTAATAAATACACCTTTTCTTTAGTGTGTCTGGCACTTTCTCCCTGGCAATGGCAGCGAATGTCATTTTGGCACTTCCACTTTCTGGCAAAATAAATATTTTATCCCAGTGGTGTGTAAAGGGGCCCCCTCGCTGTTCTTGCAACTGGCTTTCCAAAGCATTTGTCTCTCTGGCATCATTATTGTCCCTCAACGGTACTCCTTGTCTGTCTCCTGAATCTTCTCTCATTATGTAGTTGGAAACATGTCTGTGTATAAGCGAGTTTGCCATTTCTTGTTCTTAAAGGGCCCTTTGGAATTAATTCTGTACGTTTTTGGATGATAATTATGTCTATTGTAAATATTTTAGGGTTTTGTGTATATTCCTAATGTGATAGGGCAAATAAACATGTGTTGAGTGGTGTATCATAGATAATTAAAATGTATTTAATAGGTCTTGTACCAGACATATCAGAGCTAATAAATATACATTTTCTAGTTGACCATTACTGTAAACTTTTATTCAACAGTATAAAGTAAATATACTGTTGCAATATATTCAATAAACCAGTGTTAAAGGAACTTCTTTTATTGCCCCCAATAAAATCTTTCATTATTGGCCAGTGTGAGGAAAGCAGTATGGCAGCTAATAATAAAGAGAAATGATTAATACCATATACATGTAACATGCTACACTCTTGTGCCTTAAATTTAAGGTCAATAATAAGTATCTTGATCCCATCTTTGTCAGAATTTGAGCACATCTGCATTGCACTTGCTGTGTTTTTACTGAATTTGGTGCTTTCTGTGTAGTCATTTGAGGCCACAGTTATTATTTGTGCCTATGAAAAATGGCAGTTGTCCCAGTTGATTTTGGTTTTGTCTATGGCCAAAGTAGGGTCTATTATGGAGTGTGCCATATTGATGGTAAATGTATACTTCTGTTCAAGGTGTATAAAAAATATAATGAAAAATTGGCAACTACTTTTGTAAACAATTCTGTTAAATGTACAACTGCGCAGGTTAAGGGGCTCCTGATAAAATTGACTACAGTGTGTGATCCCCAACCAGTAGCTTTTGAGCAACATGTTGCTCTCCAACCCCTGGGATGTTGCTCTCAGTGGCCTCAAAGCAGGTGCTTATTTTTGAATTCCAGGCTTGGAGGCAAGTTTTCAAACTAAGTAGAGTGCCAAGTAGAGCTTCATGCAGGCTGCCTGTCCACATAGAGGCTACCAAATAGCCAATCACAGCCCTCATTTGGCACTCCAATGAATGTTTTCAAGCTTGTGTTGCTCCCCAACATTTGAATGTGGCTCACGGGTAAAAATGGTTGGGGACCCCTGGATTAAATTATAAGAACCTACCTGATGGGCTGAGGATGCTGGGATTGTAATTCAGCAGTTTGATTGCCTACAGTTAGAAGCACTCTAGAGAAGTGATGTGCAACACACAGCATCTCAGCTTTTATTGGACTACAACTCCTAGAATTGCTTGCCTCCTTTTGTCTGTCAGTGGATTCTGTGAGCTGTAGTTGAACGATGGACACCTGATAAGCTTAATAAGAACTTTGTTCATGTGAATAGAAGCAAGGCAATTATTTAGACACAATTTAGCACACACTCGCTCTAATATGTCTAAATGTTTATCCCTCAGTATTTATGTGTGTGTAC
>CM044443.1:40555080-40589774 GCA_024363595.1 Xenopus borealis
CAAATAGAGCCTCAGTGTAGGTTGATAATCCACATAGGGACTACCAAATAGCCAATCACAACCATTATTTGGCACCCCAAGAACATTTTTCATGCTAGTGTTGCTCCCCAACCATTTTCTTCTAAATGTTGCTCACGGGTTTAAAAGTTTGGGGATCCCTGTTTTAACTGGTCTTCTATGAAGGATTTGTATGATAATTTGGACGTTGTGCATTCAATTTCTTTTTGTAGGGCAAATTATGGCCTATGGTGTAGATTTCTCAATATGAAATGTTCAAGAAGACTATCGGAAAATAAGTCTAGCTCTTCCATTTTGGAAGGACAAGGACAGGTTTGCTCCCAGTCTGGAGCATATTCATTCATGATTAATGAATTTACTATTGCCAGTACGTTAATAAAACCAGTTAGTGTTCTACTGCATCCTCCTGCATGTTGCTGAGCCAGTGAATTGCACCAGGGCAGAAGAGTGATGGTTAATGTCAGATTTCACAACCAAAGCTTCCTACATCTTTTCCCCTGCACGCAGCATGAGAAGAGGAAAGTCTTTTTCTGTTTTTGAAGGAATGAATTATCTCTGTGAAGAAAAACACTGCTACAGTATTGATGACTAGTATTATGATTATATGATGTTGTTGTGCTCTGTGCCGGTATTGGTTTAGCTTCTCTCCTGCTCGCTCGCTTGCTGCTGTGAATGACAAACGCTGGGTTATTGATCGCCTTCTGAACTCAGCCCAGCTGATAGAAGGTAATTAATGACTCCATTTGCCTCAGTACCAACGAGAACAATTGAGTTTGAAACTGCAACAACTGCCAGCGCTATCAAAAACCCCCAAGGGGGTGTCCAGGAAAGATGTCTGACACCATTCAGGTCTCAGTGGGAATGAGGAAGCGTTTGGTGGTAGGTGGAGGTACCTTGAACTGCAAACACCAGAGGAACAACACAAGATCTTACAACCAGTTTAATAATTAAACATGAAAAAGAGGAAAAAACAAACATTTTAGTATCTAAGAATAATCAGCAACATTTGCAGAACCTTCTCGTGGGACTTTCATTAAGAGTGAATGTACTAAACTCTCCATTGCTCTGCTTTGCTTTGTGGTACCAAAGAAATTGCATATGATTGATGGAATTTAATAGCCGGATTATTGAATCATTTTGCAGGGTGTCAGGCCTTAGTCATCAATAAGCCATTGTCTCTTTGTATAAGTATTAGAAATGGAAAATGGTTGGCTAGGCTACCTATTCTAGGTGTTTGCTGCCATTATATAACAAATAGGGATTAATTGGCTGAGGCCTGTTTCTTCGTAGACTTGTGTTTTTACTGCTTCCTCTCAAGCATTATTTGAAAACCAAACTCATCTGAAAAGCCCAAGTTGAAAGCAATGGTGACTTTAAATCAGTAGATGACTTCATGTATGTAATTTTGTTTGCAGTAGAGTAAATATGCTAAGTATTAATGACAGAGGGAATATGTTGAGGCATTAGGTGTGCCAAGTTCCATTACAATAAAACCTTTGTTAGGGAAGGGTTAAAGACTTTGTCTCTCTCCCCTCCTGTCCTCTCTCCCTTCATCCCACATTTCTTTTTATATCCCTTCTTTAAAACAGGCTCCATTCACCAGGTTCTCTCTTGCCAAAATAAATAAATAACAGGTCTGCCTACAGAGCAGCAATAAGCCCTAAATAGTACTATCAGTGGAACATGATTGATCAATTGAATTCCATAGCAGCTGAAAAATGTGGGATTAAGTAGTGTATTATACGCACAATGAGTTGAGGCATGATGTTCATTTCAAGTTCATTTCGCCGGCCCTCTGCCACCAGATCAGGCAATCAATAGGGCTAGCACATATCATATATCATTGCTCCCAGTGCAAGGAAGGGAGCGCCATAATCTCTCGCAAATTTAGACTGACAGATTTGTCGTGATCTGGAAGGGCTTATTGCATAAATGAATGCGAGAGGAAAAAGCATCTCATACAGAATAGCTTTAGGCAGGTGCATATGAATTCATATATATATATATATATATATATATATATTTACATAATGAGAGACATAGGGCATAGATAGATGATAGACAAATAGATATATAGATGATAGATAGATAAGAAATCGATATATAAATATATTGATACTTGCTGGGAGAGGGTATAGGCGTTATATAACAATTTGGGGCAAGGGTTGATGTTAATATTTAGCATTTTCATCCAGAAATAGGAACACTTTTTTTCTTTTTTTTACCTTTTCCATAAGATGACCAATATTTGCATGTGTAGGGATTATGATTAAAGATTAATTTTGAAGACTGGCAATAATGAATATACCATAGAGATACTAGATCCCTGTCTGAGGTCCATTAGGCCAGTTGATGTGGGGGTTACCACAGGAACGTAAAATAACCTGTCAAGAAATATAATACCAATGACTTTACTATTAATCTACTGTATTTGTATAGTCCACAGTAACAGTATGTGACAGCAAGGGTAAAAAAACAGAATATATAGGCGTGTTCTGTAAAATGGATTTTAAAAGTCAATTGGGAATATCTGTTTCCCCTACAATATATATATATATATATATATATATATCATTTCAGTCTTCTGTTGTGCAGAGAAAACCATTTGTGGATCTTGTTGGGATATGCCTCAGCTCTATATCATTATATTACAATTTACATACATCTGTAAACATAAGAACTATTAAACTAATATTAGAATTGTGTCACACATGCTATGGAACACAAAAGCAAAATAACACAACCTTGAGCTTGTAAGTATATTTTGCTTTCTTTACAGGGTCAAGAGAAATACTGTGGACTTGCACTAATCAATATCTGATATTTTACATTAGCTTATGAAGGATACTATTCCATGCTATATAATGTAATATTGATTATATCATATCCCACAATCACCTGCAAAAAATAAGATTTATTGGTCTTAATGTAATCTCCAGGCCTTAATCCTGAAAGAAAAGATTGGTAACACAGCCATGCCTCACGCAGGATTTGTGCTGTGAAATGTGTCTAAGAAAAAAAGAAGTAAACAAAAAATGTATTCTTTGGGTTTAATTATTATTTTTCTTTTTTAAGACAAAATAACAGTTAAAATTGTTGCCCCCAAATTAAACTTATAAAGGTTTAATTTGGCAATTATATTGACTTGGAAATGATCAGCATAGCACATCTCTGTCTCAAAAAGGTGTCCAACGTTTTATCTGGCATTACCAAACATCGAAGCATTACTTCCCCTTATAATTCTTTATTTGTGTTGCCTTTGCACTTTGGGTAGCCACTGGGCAGTTGCAGCAGTTGTAGAAGTAACTAGAAAGGAAAGGTGATCTCATGATTTCCATTTGATTTCTATATATATATAATATAGATGGATCTGATGGTTCTGGTCCAAATGGAGATTCCCAGAGCAGTGTTGAAAGTTTACGGAAACATCTACGGGCTGATAACTTCACCCAGCAGCAACTGGAGGCATTAGATCGAGTCTTTGAGCGTCCTTCTTATCCAGATGTCTTTCAGACTGCTGAGCACATCAAATCTGAACAGGTGAGAGAACTGGAATATATATCAGATAGGGGGCAACAAGCCGAAATTAGGGAGGCCAAAGTATTTAGTGTTTTGTTTATTCTAATGCTCTGTGTTTGCTCAGCTTGAGAATATTTTTTCTTTACTGTCATCCTGTCTTAATGGCAGTTTATGATACAGGAGTGACATGCTTGGATAAAGATATCCACCATAACCCAAAAAAAAATAGTTTCAGTCACTTAAACATAATTTACATTTACTTGCCTTCATCTCAATATGCTGCTCCTGCTAGTTTCTAACAGAAGCAAGTAGGTGCTGTGTCTTTAGCTGTTGGCAGGCAGGGGGCAGGCAGTCTTATTGTATTTGGTTGAATGGCAGACATTGAAGCCTGGGACTACCAAGATCATAAGCCCCATTGAGCTGCCAGAAGCTGCACCTAGATGCTGTTGATCTAGTTAATGACTTTCAGTAGGGAAGGTTTCTTGTGCAACTGAATGGTGTCCCTGCACCCATAAAGGCAACCATGGATGCCCTCCATCTGTGTTTATATGATATTAACCTTATCACCTTTGTTAAAACCCATCAGAGAATATATATATATATATATATATATATATATATACATGTGTGAAAATGCAACTCTCTTAGAATTATTTTGTAATGCTGACATACACGTGAGAATTTAATATTCTTACAAAAACAAATACAAAAAAGATAAGATGGGATTTGATTGATAAATGCACCCAGTAAATAAAGAGAAGCAACCAAAAAGTGAGCCATTAAAAAAAATGTCAGAAACAAGAGCATGTAATATCTTGTTTATTGCTTGAGCTTCCACCATAACCTTCCACCCCCACCAAATCTTATCTTTTAAGGTTGTTTATCTTAATATATGAAATTAGAGAAAAATTCTTTTGAAACTGCCCAAAACTATAAAAGATGAAATGATGAGAAGGCTTGCTTGAGATTGGAATTTCTCTTCTCCCAGAGTCCCAAAGTTTATTACAATGGATAACCTTTATTTACTTTCATTAGACTATTAAACGCCAGCACAGTCATTTTTTCCCCCTGAAACTTAAAGCAGGGCCCATAAAGCAAATCTAAAGCCTAATTGAGTTCATTTTAATTTCTCTCCGATCACAGCGAATTACTTCAGTGATAAATCAGGGGGCCGCTTCACCCCCAGTAGAAGGCCTAATTTGCAGCTAATTACAAAACTGATTTCAACAGGAAGATCAATACGAAAAGGAATTGGAAATGACTAGGCTATAGCGTCCAGGCTTAGAGGTGGGGGGCGTGGATGGGAAAAAATGGGCTAGAAGAGCAGAAAATCAGTTTTAATTTAATGTAATATTAATCAGGCAGAGTTTTCTCCCCTTTTCTTCTCGGTTTGCCCTGTTTATTATCCTTTTGAAAAGGCAGCTGCAGAGACCAGGGTCTGCTTAGTGAAAACCATAATAAAAAGGCAATTACGAGATTGTTTCGGACAGGACACCCTTTCAGATGCAATGACTCTTTCCCTCCCACCCTTCTGTTAACCATGTGCTGTGGCCCACTCCCCAATTTCATACCCGACTGCACAGGGAAAGGGGGAAAAGGGTGATGGGGGAGTGGTTCTTCCTTTGTATTTAATGGAGGCCATTATTCAAAATATCAAACTTCCATGCTTTAGAGGTATATAAGGGAGGTATATTTTTCCTGTATGCTTGTTATTTTTAAACCTTGGAGATGCCTGTCCAGATTGTACTTAGGACTAGTTTATGCAAATAGATGTTTCTGTGATCTTCAGTGTGCATAACAGACAAAGAACTCAATACTTTGGTTATACCACCACTCATTTTTTGCTGTAATTTACTTAGTAATTATAATTATTTTACCCAAATATCATCACTTTTTTAAGTTTTTTTTTTCTAAATTGCAACTGGCTTGCTACATCTTGCTTGTTAACCATTTTACCCACAAAATCTAAATATGACAATATTTTTTTTGTCTGTAAAATCCATTTGTCCGCCCTTTTTTAGTGTTACATATTACCTGGGCAGTTAATGAGTATACCAGCTGGTCCCATACTAACCCCTGGTTTAGCAGATCTGTATCAATATATGATAATGTTACAATCATTTAGTAGGTGACTGCAATCTACGTTCAGACATCTTTCTTCCAGTAGAAAGTTTAGAAAGAAATTGAAATAATGGGATAAATGCTAAAGCATGGAATGGGCAATTATCTGAGTACACAGCTTACCAGCATCATCTTTCCTGTTAGGCCAGCGAATACTCCCTTCCAGCGCTTACTCCTGGTCTTGATGAAGTCAAGTCTAGCCTATCAGCATCCGGCAATGCAGACCTAGGAAGCAATGTTTCAGGACCCCAGTCCTACCCTGTAGTAACCGGTAAGCATTATAACTCTACTAACTGGAACTTGATCAATTGAGAGGAAATGTTGGTTTTAAAATAATGCTTCATTGATGGTAACAGTAAATATTTGATGGGAAAATATACAAAGCAAAAAAACGTAATTCTTCAAATGACATTGATTCTTTGGGTTTCAGCTGATTTCCCCAAATCCAAAGATGACCAAAGTGTTTGTTGGGATAACTTAAATGTGCTCCTTTAGGCCCCAGTCTGTTCTTGAATACCATATCAAAGTAAAATTCATTGATAAGTAAATATACAAAGGCAAACAGGAAATTATTTATTATTATAGGGTTGTGGTGCCAACCAGAGCTGCTGTCTGGTAACCAGTTCTCTCAGCGAGAGACGTTTCAGAAACCATTCAGTTGTTGAATTTTTAGCTTTCAATTGTACTGGGACTGCTATTAAGGCTATGCTATATACTGTACTGTAGAACAATTACGTCTTGAGACTTTTTATTGTTAAAGGGTCATTTTATAGAAGAAAGGGATAGAAATCGAAATTATAAAAGAAGTCATTTGTGAGTTTTATTTACAATTGTTAGATGTGACAGTGGAAAGACTCCTCATTTGTCAGCACTGATAGAATGTTTATTAGTTGAAGGTTTTACAGTGGCTGTTTAAGCACAAGTTCACTCATTGACTGCATCCACCTTGAATTTACTGCTGGAAAGAGAGAGAATGTGTGTGCTTATGGGATAAAGTAAGAGAGGTGTTATTAAAATTCACCTAATTATTCTGGAGACACTAAAGCAAATGTGCTGTTCACCGTGAAGGCAGAATGATTGAAAATTGTAGCACTGGGGATTGGAATGGTACTGAGGTTCTACGTGACTGGAGGAGTCTGTGTGCAGGGTACAAGAGTGAAAACTACAACTGAGGACCCAGACAATGGCCTCCTGTGTTTTAAACTAAAGTGTTGTGGAAAGAGTAAATAAATAAATAAAAAAGAAAAGAAACAAAAGTGCACATGCTAAAGATCACAGCAGTGTATTCTGGGAGATTATGTAGGATTTAAGTCTTTTTTGATCTGACAATTTATTAAAATTAAAATTTAATAAAATGAGCTAAATTATTTAACTCCACTTAAGATGTAAAAAAAATCCACCCGGATTTTGTAGGATTTCATCGAATATAGGACTCGGTTTGGGATTTGGGCAAATGTCAACACTATTGGCAAGATCCATTGTGTTCAGCCAAACCACTTAGGGGCACATTTACAAAATTCATGTGAAGAGATCGAAGTTCGATCGAATTTGATTGAATACCGATCATTCGATTTTTTCGGATATTGAATATGCAAATTTGGCCACTTCGATCATCGAATCCCGAAAATTCGAATTTTCAAATAGATCGAATGATTGATCATTCGACCATTTCGACCAATATCGAAGGATTTTAAATTTAAAATTTCTTTGAATACCTACTTCGCCAGATTGAACCTACCGAATACCAATAGAAGCCTATGGGAACCCCACCCCCCCCATAGGCTTCTTTTGCAAAGACCTGCTGGAATACCATTCGTACGATAGAACGCCTCGATCATTCGAATCGTACAAATTTTCCGGAGACTCGAAGGCAAAAGTACGATTCTTTCGTGAAATCGAGCGATCGGTATTCGATCGTACGATTTCATCGAATATCGAGGAAAAAGATAGCCTAGAACTATTCGATAAGCATTCGATAGTCGAATGCTTATCGAATTTCGAAGAGATTCAAGGGATCTTGGGGGAATTTTTGTAAATTTGCCCCTTAATGTCATGTGACTTTATAGCGCTATACGCTTGAAGGAAGCAAAATGCGAAGGAGTTCATTTTTTGAAATTCTGAAATAAACGATAATGACTTGTGTTAAAATAAAATGTTCTTTCTATGTTTGCCTCAACTTCTCATGCAGTCTCAGGCATCATCATTCTTCTCCATTCAAATGGAAATCGCTAAGCAATTTTACCACTATAACACTTATGTTGCCAGTCCATGATATTCATGACATTGCAGTCAGTCTTTTAGGACAGAAAGTCTTGCCTGCTAGTGACTGCTATCAGTGCCGGTTTTAAGCACATTGTACAAATTTGGCCCAATTGGGCCTTGCACTTATGGGGACCCCGTTCCAGTGCGAGCTCTGATTCGTATTCCCTTAATCCCCCAGTTGCCCAGCCTACCCCCATCCCCAACTGGAAGCCATCACTTGGACAGAGGGGAAAGCAGGCACTATTTGCCCATCCAGCTCTGTGACCCTGCGACAGACAGCAAAGTTCCTTCTAGGGGGCCCCACCAAAATGGTTCCAATTGGGCCCCACACTTGGTACGGCCGGCCCTGACTGCTATGATAGGGGAGGCTCATTGCATGACCCCAAATGAGGCAGAGCAAGATTATACGGCCATAGTGATGACAGTTTAGTGTTCCACATTCCCAGCAGATCACCAACTTGCTGTAATACAGTGTACAAGCATTATTAATTTATTAAATAGATCTTTAACATCTTAAACTAGAACTCCAAATTGACTCTAAAGGGTGCAGGCCCTTTATTGCCTAAAGTCTTACACCAACACCAGACAAATGCATCAGAAACTAAATTTGCACATCTTCTATTTATAGGATGTTAGATAAAATAGCCTTATTTGCGCTTAACTTGGAGTTCCAATGTGATGGAATTAGCTGCAAGAAAAGTGTGTTGTATAGGCAATGAAATACAACAATAAAGCCATGCTGTCTACACATGTCAAGCTTCTCTTTTACTTCTTTTCAATGTCGTTGGAGACATCTCTGCTGGATTCATCTCAGTCCAAGAGTGGGAAAAGTTCATTGCAGACTCAGCTTGACACTCCCAGGTGGCACCTTAACACTAACATGTTCATCTGTATGCAGGATTTCAGTCAGGCAGAGAATAGAACAGCACAGACAGAGTCATTAACACTCAGCTCTGTTTACCAACAGTAATGAAGGTAAACAGTTTAAAGGACAGATTAAGGGAAGAGCTAAAGAAGAGAGGGGGGAATGATTTTCCTGCACTTAGGCCGTGCTCCAATTTTTGGATTAATGGTGCTATTACCCAAAAAGGCTGCAAAATAAAAATGTTTTTTATTTTTTTTGCCAGCCATTAAATGCCTGCTGTCATTGATTTTGTTGATTTTGGTGTCCTTTTTGCATAATCTATAAAAGATGAATGATTCATGAGGTGATTATTATTGGAAAGTAAAGGCATCCCTGATAGTTTTGTCAAGGTGAGAGATGATTTTTTTTTAGCATTTCGTTTGTAATTTGTTGAAAGCAGATCAGTCCAGTCATCTCATGCTATCAAGCAAGTTTTATTCTTGTGTTTTATATATATATTTATATAAGCATTGATGATGCTTGATGACACTTAGGGGTATCTATGCATATTAATTAAATACATTTGCAGGGAGTAAACCTTTGGTGAATAGCGTTTTGCATCCAGTATTGTCAGAATTGGTATTGGGGTTCATAGTGCAGTTAAGAATGCCTTATACATAATAGATCAATCTGTGGCCAATCACAGCCTTAGAATATTTTTAAAAAGTTATCCATATGCAATAGAAACTGCAGTATCTGCATGTGAACCATGCCTGTACATATAAAGCTACATGTTTTATGTATGTTCATACATAAAAAACATAATGGTGATTTTTGTTGGCTGAACCTTTTTAAAATCAGTTTTACCATCCTGTATGATTAATTTATTGTAGACTTCATGGTAGTTTTAGTTCTTAGATGATAGGACCAATTGATCAATTGAACTGTGACCATTGCAGTTTCAGAGTCATTTTGCTTCCCGTCACAACTTTATTTTTAAGTAAGTAGGAATTGGTTTACATAGTAACCTCCTTGTAAATACAAGTAAAATATGGAAGTGCTTGTTTGCTTTGTGAAACCAAACAACAGTTCATATCATAACAGTGTCCGCAAAAAAGGATTTTGTTGTAACAAATAACACAATTTGTGACATCCTACACAGGGGGTATGGTGATGCAACATGCATAACAACGCAGTTTGCATAATTTTTAATGACATCAGCATGTTCTTGCAATTTGAGTCTGCATGAGAATCTCCTGATTTGTTGTAAAATGTTCATTTTAGCAGTGATAATGTTTACTAAGACCCAAGACCAATGTAATCAGCATTTGCATTGCTTATTGTCTTCTATAAGTCTCTCATTATCCAATTAGATTTTAAGTTTTGAGGCCAGAGGCCACCCTGTTTTATATATGGAGCTCTGGTTTGATGGCTACTTAGAGTTTGGCATTATACAACACATACGAATACGGCGTTTGAAACTATACACAATTTTATGTATGTGTGTGTGTAATTTGATAAAGGTCCCTAGGGAGGACCAAAACGTCAATTTAATAAAAAAAGTTTTTTAAAGAAAGTTCCTGGAGTGTATTAGCATTTTCCTATTTTGTGTATTTTTTACTGATTTGCACCCAGGTATTTGTTTATATAAGTGTGTGTATAAGTTTGTATATACAATATACTATATACACTCACACTCTGCCTCACTAAATATATTGATTTATCAGTAAGTTATAAATATTTCCACATAATCATGACACTTACAAATAACCAAATCTGACTAATGAAATCACTGGTAGCTTGGAGTTTCTCAAATATATTGAAATGAAATATTATTTCTTGATCAATGGTTTGACTTACAAATGCCATTGATATTAGGACACCCTATTTTTTTTTACCTTGTTTGCAACCAACTGTATAAGAGCAACAAAAAAATGTATTTTAAGTATATGTTGTAGTTAATTTTTATCAGTTTATATCATGACTTGGATGAATAATAAAACCTACTTTCAATTTGGTTATATTTTTTTTATAATATGCAGAAAATACTAATACTAGAAATGTTGTACTAATTAATACAACTCCTAGCATATGGCAGAGATATATACTAGAAGTTGTGCTTCTGCAACAGCTTAGGTGCCAATGACTTCCTGTTCCTGCAGAAGTATAAAGGATTTCTCCTCCATAATCATCCCTTTCAATTACCTTTACCAAACATAGCATATAAGTAAGTTATTATTTCACATATGTGCATCATAAAAAGTCCTAAAAGCTGGCTTCTCTGTATACATTGGTCAGGCAAACTGTTATAGTTCTTACGCAACACTATATAGGCATTGTCTTACTAAGTGGAAGAGTCTACTCTCTCAGACTACTGTCCTTATTGAACACCAATACGTGTACTATAACTCTGTATCTGTTCAGTGCAAATCCACCCACTGATTGTTGTAATACTTTTAAAATTGGGGAAGTCTCAGTTAGAAGAGGTAACATGCTCTTCTTAATGGAATATAAAGAAAGCCAAAGGATTATGACTTTAGAGAATTCTAAAATAGGTAACAGTCTCTCTGGCAAGGTTCTGTGGATTCTATGAAAAACAGGATTAATTTGTTCTAACTTCTGGCCCTGTTCTATATAAATGCATCAGATGGAAGTTTATTATTATTCCACCATTACACTCTCATGTAAATCTTGATAACTTTCCATACCATTTTTTTACTCTCTGGTGGATTTTTTTTATGTAACTGACTATAGCTAAACAGAGACAAAAACATCATTTTATCTCAGATTAGGTTTACCCAATGGACTATAATTGTAATCTGGCAAGGCTCAGTCCAGTATTGTCCATAGGATTCATAAATGCCATTTTGCTCCAAACCATAAACGATTATAATGGATACTTAGGGTTTGAGCTAGGAGAAGGCAGTTTTTAATACAAATTAACTGTTCTTGTCCTTATTAAATGTTAAGTCAATTTAAAAATCATTTTCTTTAGTCATTTAAAACTCTATATTTTTTCTATTTTATTGTTTTTTTCATCATTCCATTTACATTTATACATTTTATTTTTTTTTCTCTTTCTTTGTTCTACCCAATTGTTGTTTGTCTATCCGTTGTTCATTCATCCCCTTCCCCTCACAGAGAGTTTCGCCTCTCACCTCTATGTGAAGCAAGAGCCTCACGAAGCTTCCCTTACTCCCTTCACTCCCTCTTCATTGGCCAGCTCGGGGCTGGCTGACATCCAGCCTTTCCAGATGGCCCTCACGGTTGATGCGTCAACACCTACGTACAGCTCCTTCACCCACCATGGCCCCCCTTATGGGCAGTTCGGCAGCCAGCCACTCATAGCAGGTACCAAATTTACCCTCATCCATAACTCATCTAAAACCCAAGAAAAGTTACAATATCTTTCTTTACTAGATTCCATTGCAATTAAAACAGGGCTCTCATAAATGTCAGCAACTAATTCCCCGTAGACTAGGTTAATTAGTTACTTATAAGCGCTTTAAGAACTGATGAAGAACAAGTGGCATACTGTCTGTTCTACTCTGATTTCATCATAGTAACAAATGTATATGACAATGCCTCATACATTGCTGCCAATACAGAGACCTTTTAATAACAAAGTGCAAAATACAAGATTAGTAATTCCAGTGCAAACATTGCATCCGTTGCTGAGGCTGAAACATCCAGAAAATTCAACCCTTCAAATATATGAATTGATATCAAAAAGAATGGAAGTTATTTGAGGCATAAATGAAATACAGCTGAATATACCTATTGGGCCTCATTAGTTTGTTTATATCACAACCTGTAGAATTAAAAAAAATGTGTTGTTGAAGAATTCAAGCAAATCTCATTTGTCATACCGTCTCTTTATTGCAATTCTGAACTTATGGGCGTTTACCTTTTTTGGATATTAAAATATATCATGTATTATTTTTTTCATATTTTTTATGTGTTGAAGATTTTCTTCCGACTTAGAAATCGTGGACCATTGCCATATGTTTATAATTTTTTTATATATTTGCTCTATGCATTGGAATATTCCAAATATTTTGGTGCATTTTTTTATGTTTTGAGACTTTTACTGTGCATTTTTTTAACACATTGGTCTTTTAAGAGTTACAGTTGCACCAAAGTCCTATATGTAAGCAGTTTCTAATTTCTTTCATCTTTAGGGTCAGTCCACACAAGGAGATTTGGGGAGATTAGTTGCCGCAAATCGCCTCTTCTTTGGGGTGAAAACTTTGGGTGATTTTGGAAAACGAAGCGTCGTGTGTGAATTGCCATAGGCGATTTTCATTTTAGCCAGTGGAAGATGGGGGAAACTGTTCGGGAAGATTAGTTGCACCAATGAAGAGGCGATTTGTTGCTGGGGCGACTAATCTCCCCGAATCTCCTCATGTGGACTGACCCTTGGTGGTAGTACTCTGGTTGGGAAGGTGAAGGTTTTTTATTTGGGTAAAACTTCTTTATAATCTTTTAGACCATGAAAGTAAAAACAGGAAATAAAGCACAAGAACACATTACAGGGCTAATTACCTCTGTTTAGCCTTGGTGGAACTAACAGGCCTTCTGAAATGGCCAAATTTCTTAGAAGAAGGAAAATCAGTAGCACTGATGTGTGTTCAATAGCAGCCTCAGCCCTGTGACAATCAGTCATACCTGGATAAACAGAGGACATTCAATGCTGATTAAATTCATTGTGAAATTCAGTTTTTAACTTCTGTTCATTCCGGTTTCGAATATTAAAATTGGATAAATTAATTGTTATTTACATCATGTCTGACAGAAGAAAGTCCATTTAGTTTGCTATAAAGCAAATCTACATCAAATTAGCCAATTTAACTTTTCTTGTTCGGATTTGGTGATTTGGGAAAATCGTGAAAACCTCAGACCTCACCCTGGAGGCCATACAGTTGCTACAGAGAGTTATAGCTTCATGACTGATTTATGTGTGTTTTTATAGTAATGAGATATCTCCAATTAGTATGCTCAGTTAAAAGAGTTGCAAAACTCTTATAATCTCCCATTATTATACTTCTTCATTGTCTTAAAGCAGTTTTGAATAATAAAATATATTATGTATAGAATTTATAAAAATTCCCGTGGTGACATACGTTGTTTTTTTATTTGTTTGCCATGCAGATTGTTGCCTACCTATTAATATATGTGTAACTGCATAACTAGGCAAATCTTGGACTCTGCTTGTACTCTACAGGGGTTATTTACTAAAATCCAAATTAATTTCATAATTAAAATAATAAAAGCTAGATCCCCAGTTTTGCCTTATTTATTAATAAAATAACTTGAATAAATTGATTTGGGAAAACCCGAATTGCTCTATTTTTCTGGGTTTTTGTCCAAACCCAGAATTTATATGGTTATTGGGCTAAACCCAGCATGAATCTTGAAATTGGGATAGGGAAATCTCCCACTGACTTATGCATGACCTTGACAGGCTTGAGATCGTGGATTTTTCCAGATTCTGACTTTTTGCAGCATCTTGAAAAAATCTTCAATTCAGGGTTTTTTTTTCCACAAAAAGAAAATTCACTGCTGCACACCACTTACTTGCATATAGGGTCCATTCAAATCCCAGACTGCCTCCAAGTCCTCAGGGGTATTTGCACCTGAGGAAGGAGTTGATCCCTGAAAGCTTGTGCCACATTGTCTGCCATAAACAAGATGAAATCTCTTTGCATAGCTTTGCCACAAAACATGCCACAGAACATGTGTAGCTCTCAGGCTTGGAATTTAATCTGCAATCTGGTTGCTAGGGTTTAATTGCCATGAGTAGAAACATAATCAATATAACATAAGAATAACAATAAAACTTAATCCTCATAATCAAGTTGTTTTTATTACTGCAGGGGTCGGCAGTCCAAAAAAACTGCATTTTCAGTTGCAGACTGAAAAAAAAAGAAAAATCAGAAAGATAATGAAATAAGAAAGTTACTTGGAATAGATTCATTTGTAACACGCCATAGTTAATATATATATGATGAAATTTGGCAATACACATGGAGAGCCACACTGGCCGACCTTAATGGCTAATTCTTACTCAATTTTAAATGCTCATATTATGCAAAGTTAAAACACTTTTATTTTAATTTGTATGAAATGGCATGCAGCTTAACTAAATCATTAATCTGTTTTGATCCATAGGACGAGATATGTCAAGCACAACTCTTCCAGGTTACCCACCTCATGTACCTCCAACAGGACAAGGCAGCTACCCAACATCAACTCTTGCTGGAATGGTACCTGGTAAGTTACTGCTACTCTGTACAATGTTGAGTATTTGTGGTGACATTAGAAGAGTTTGTTGGTAAATGTGTAATTGCAGTTACAGTGTATTCTAAGCATTCCTATATATCATAGCTATACAGTTACTTTAGGACCCCTGCTGATAATTGCAATGTACTGTAAAAATTAAGATTCTTTAAGAATAAAACTTTTATGGGTTAGATGTATAGTACTGTAGATGTGACAAATTGGGGATTTTCCTGCGAAATAACTGTTAGATCAGATTTGATTTGTAAAGATAACATATTGTGTCCAATTGATTTTCCTATAATTCATGCACCAAACATAAATAAGGTCACACACACAGATATAAAGTCCCTACTTACAACTGCATCACAACATGCACTCTCCTCTGTCTGCTTCCTGTTTGTGTGTGTCTCTTATACACATTTATTCCTCTTACTCACCCATCTTTACATTACAGTCTGCCTAACTGTGTGCATGTTTTTTTGTTCATCCTATCTACATCTGCCTGACTAGATGTACTTCTTTATTGTTCATCCTTTCCACATCTGTGTATTTTCTGATTCCTCTGTCCTCTTTCTTCTCCACCTCTCCCTGTCCTTTCATTTCTCTTTCTTGCTTAAGGGCTCGTCCAGGCGAATAATCTCCTCGAATCTTCTACTCTGGACGAGCCCTTAGAAGCATACAAACATGCAAACACCTTGTAGCTCTTTGATAATATGCCAGCACTAGTTATTAAGCTTGGAACTTGAAACACATAGAATGCAGCACTCCACAGGTCACTTACATGAAAGAGGCATCTCATTATCACTCCATTGACAGGCACCAACGTTTCGGTCCACCATTCGGTCCAACCTGTGGAGTGCTGCTCATGTCTTTCCAGCTCTAAACCATGTCTGTTTCACTGCAGGACTGGGAGTGGTGAGTCTCGCACCTTGTGCAAATCTTTTTTTCATTTATTTTTCTGTCATTCACTTAGTAGTGAATCCAGATATTATGTAATGATTATGGCTGCTTTAATAAAATATATACAAATAGCTTAGCTCATGTAACATCCTAAATCGGAACATTTTTAACTTTTCACAAAATTGTAAAAATAAACATGGGACCTTGTATAATCTGGTAGACATAAATATCAAACCCATAAGGCACGTTTATCAAATTTAAATAATTTTTACTGGTAAAGTTTTTGACCATTTTCTTTTTTTTTTTTACATTTATGAAAGATTTTCTGACATTCTAAAACTTTTTTCAACGTTTCTCCTAAATTGCATCATTTTTGTAGATCTGGCTCAAAAAGTGTTTTCCAGCTTTCTAATTCTGTGAGCATTCAAGTCCAAAAAAATCAAGAAAATAAATTCACAATATGGGAAATTGATACAATGAAATCCCTGCAATTTGTTCCTCAACTTTTTACTACAGAATAATGATAAATGCAGGAACATTACTAGACAAATCAGTATTTTTTTCTTACTAGCCTTTACAGTTATGTTGCAGAAGTTGGGCACTACTGACTTAATATAACTCTCTGTGCCCAATATGCTAGTATAATTGTAATTTATTTGCCCCAGAAACATAACATAAGTAAGGCTCAATGCTCCATTAGATGACATTGCATAAAGATGTTAAACAGATCTATATTTTTCAGCCCTTACACTTTACTCCCTAATACATGTAAGGATTTGCTGAGACAATATGTTAAAGTAAAAAAGGGAGCCCAAATGTGCACAGTGAACTGTAAGAAAGGGCTTACAGTCGGGTGAGCGGATAGGGGAGTACGTAAATAAAATTCAATGCTGATGAGGAAATTACACTTGTTTCATTAGCGATCAAGCAAAGAGATAGCTCAGTTCCTCTTGGTCACAGTTGAGCTCAAAAGCTCATTATCCTCCTGCATGCTTGCTTTCACTTCTCGTCAATAAACGCTTTCCAATGTCCGCTGTTTTATTTTGCACCCTTTCACCACAAAGCTACAAACACATGTAACAGGCACCACTATGTGCATTGGATCAAGTCTTCTTATATTGTCCATTACAAATATGTGCTATTTAGAGCAAGTTTTGATTGGATTCTTGATGGATTCTTGTTCTACAGAATGTGTATTAAGGATTTGGGTTTCCCCTGGTTTTCAGATATACAAGAAAGAGTATCTGGATGGTCCTCAGACTTAATATAGAGAACTAATTGTGATGTAGTTTGCAGAGCAGCGTACTGAGGTTTGCCTGAAGGGCACATGGACACATGACATTGGTCCTGTTCTGCAAACTACTGCTCCATAGTTCAGTAAAATCATTGTTACCCAAATCTGTCTAGACATACCCCAATGCGAGAACTCCTTCAGACACAATTGCCATTATAATATATGATTTAATTGTAATAACATGTACAGATAGTAATGCCCATAAAACACTATATGAATAGACTGTTATATAACATTTGTTTTACACTTAAACTTTTCCTTTTGTCTCCTATATTGGCTTTCTAGGGAGTGAATTTTCAGGAAATCCTTACAGTCACCCTCAATATACAACATACAATGAAGCCTGGAGGTTCAGCAATCCAGCACTATTAAGTGAGTATTGATAAGTACATCCCGTAAGTCATGTGACCAGATTGTCATTTTAATGTAGCCCACTGGTAGATACATTTTGCTTGGTGTCAAAGAACTGTATTTCAGTATAGCATTTAGCTTCCCTACTGCTTTCTCATTGGTTGTAGGCTTGTTGCTTGGAGAAGGCAAATCAGTTTGTGTTTCTTGTATGTCTTGTCTAGTTATGTCAAATTTTTTGCATTTCAGAATATTCTTGAATACAAATTTTCTTCTTGCATAAGAAGCAAGCTTATAATATTAGACGCTTTAAACATCTTGCTCTCTAGTATTTGCAAATTTTAACTCTCTTCCATTTACTGAAAGGAGAGTGGTCACCAAATGGCACATCAATGAGTTTGAATAAAAATAGTCTAATAACTAAATGGGGATTGTAAACAATAGTTAAGGAGCTTCTTTGAGGCCCATTTGGCCACTAAAGCGGTTACAAACAATAATTAACTCTATAAATTAAAGATAAAAAAACTTTTACTTCTCCAAAGAGCAACATTAACAGCAAAGTATGCAATATTCTGCACATAGTCAATGCCAATTCATAATCTACACTATCTATGTAAACCGATCTGTGCAGTTTGCTCTAATTCCCTAGCCCAACCCAAATTTCTCTCCATACTAACCACAAAATGTCAGACTCTCATAGTGGAAGTGAGTAGTTATGTGTACTTGAGGTGATCAGATACATAGGCAGATGATCTGGAATAAGAGGATGCTGGGTTAAACTAGAAATAATACAGGACAATAATAGTAATAATGCATTACTGTACACAGAGTTGATATACAATACAGTGTTAATTTACTTCCCGAGGCTAACTTTGAGTAATTTATTACAGATGTGTTTTCTTTTTTTTTTGTTCACTTTTTGTCCTTTCAACCAGTCCATTTTTCTCCTGTGTTAACTTTCAGGTTCCCCTTATTATTATAGTGCCACATCCAGGGGCTCCGCACCTCCCACTGCTGCCACTGCCTATGACCGCCACTAGTTACCATGGAAACCACATGAAACTACAGGGCGACAACATAGGCCTCCATATTGTACCTGTCTGAACTACATCAACTATGCCATTGGAAGAAGAGTGGCCTACTCTGCTTTCCCTACTGACGTTTCTCAGCTGTAATAGGCTGCTCTTACCTCTGCCGCAAGCCTCTTTGTTGTTATTGTGCACGGTAGCTAGATGAACATCAAGCCAAGTCATCTGATTTCAGAACGTACTGTATTTCCAAAAAAAGGCCCACTATTTAAGTTATGCAGTGGATTGTGGTAGGAAACCACAGAACTCATGTCTTCTCCTTCAAAAAAAGGAATATGAATACCTTTTCTAAGACAAACATGCGTGCTACGATAAAGAGAGAAAAACTTTTATAGGCAGCAAATTCATAGTGGAGTGGGAAAAACAGCTATATATATAGATATATATAGAATGTTCTTCAAATGGTGCAAGTAAAGGAGTTTTAACAGAATAATTATGGAACACTTGGCAGTTGGAGGATGGAAAGGCTTAAAAAAGATGTCTTCAATGATACCTCTTGGGACTTTAAAACTACACCCTTTCCTTGGTTGGGATCCCTGTCTCTCTCATATTTTCTCTCCCCATTGAGCTGGCATGTCATGATATTCCACAACAACGCAGTTCCAGTCAAAGCAACAATCAAATCAGAGATGAAGACAGAAGGACATACTAAAGTCAATCGAATAAACAGAAAAAAAAAGAAATAATTAAAATATATGAATATATATAAATATATATATATAAATATAGTCTGTTTTTATGCTTTATCATGAAGGTATGAAAAAACATTACAATAGACTTTTTTTTTTTTTTTTTTAAAACAGCAAACAAAAATGATTATGAAAATTGGAAGAAAACTACAGAGGATCAAAAGGAAAAAAGGCAATTTTGAAATATAGTCCATATTGTCCTTTTTTTTTTTTTGCACTAGTGTACCATAGTCTCATTTAACAGGACAGTGCTGTATCCCTGCATCAACTCATTGTGAATATATGGCATTTTAATGAAAAGGAGAAGCAAACTGAAATGCATTTCTTAAATGTAATATTTTATTCCTTTTTTTAATGGCACTTAACAAGGCCGGGATTTCAGGTTTACAAAACGTTTGCCTTTACAATATTCTAAATGTAAATTATTAGAGTAGACAATTCCAAATTGTTGCCACTTCAACTCATAGAATCAGCCAATCCCATTGCAAGCTTAGACCTCTGTTCAAAATTTGTCATTATTAAAACATTGCATGGCAGAAATTCATTGATGTCCCAGGGTTCATGTTAACACTGTTACATGGTAACCTACTGATTTGGTGCTGATTTCACCAAGCTCATACTGATGCCTTTGTACTACTGCTATGTGTGTGTGTGCTACACTGACTTTGCATTGTAAAAGGAAATATCCAAATAATTCACAGGGTGACCAAACCAGTCTAAAGGTTGGAGCAAGTAATAGAATGTTTTTATTTAAATTCATGTAAATCTGCACTTACAAATGCATGTAGGATGGTTAATAGAACTTCAATGCTACTACACAAAATACAGTAAAAGATTGGCAAGGTAAAATCTTAATTGCTAGATGACCACAGTCCTTTGCTCTGAGACTAAGTTCCTTTCCAGCAAAATATGGTAAAGTGGGAGATCCATGGATATAGCATAAAAATATATTGATTGAAAGTAATTGAGTAGATGCTGCCCCATCAACAATTTCTTTTTTACTGGTCTAGATAATTTTGAATAATTAAAGCAGACATTTGATTGGGTTCTTTTGGTTGGTCGACAGAGGCATCTGCTCTATGAGGCATATACATCAATAAATACAGTGCAGTGATTCCAAAGTGGCTAGTGCAGTGCAGTGATGTCATTCTAAAGCAAGACAAGGTGACATCAATCGTCTACCATAAAAAGTGACTTCAAGCCTGAACTTCTGAAATTAAATACAGTAGTCAGATGATCAACACAGAGCTATAGAAATTAAATGATATCTATATATGGAATGCAGGTCATTTGCCAGAAGGCATTGTAACTGCATTCACTGGCAAACTGGGGTATTCATAACCATGCAGAGGCAGAAGTTGTGTACCCATTATACACATTTTAATACTGATTCCCATAGTTATGTCACTAGTTATGAGTCTAGAATTAAGTTTTTCATATGCCTGTATCACTGTGAAGTTATCTGAGGAATAAACAACCACTGGTCCGGTCCTCCAGCCCTGCTGGTAGGGGTATGGAGAGAATTATTATTGCCCACTGGATATTAACATGGTGACTATGAAGACTGGCTTATTTGATTGACCTCTGTTTAGGAAGGATATCTTGAAACTATGTCAAGGTGGGGAATTGTATGATGGGTGCTGCTGCTGATTTGATCCCTGAGCTATATTATCCTGATAGAAAAAACATATTTCATATCTGACTGCATATCATCTTTGCATCTATGCTACAATATAAAAATTGCACCACTGGGATCTCAACTAGTGGTTAGATATGGCCATTTGTGGTCAGTGCTGAAAGAAAACTGTAATAAAACTATTAAATGTTCTGTAGAAGAATATTTACTCTGTCATCCATGTTTTAACTTGAGCCTCTGGCACAGACATTATGGTTTTAAAGAAAGAAAACCAATCTTGAATAATATGGTCAAAAATTATATGTCAGTATCTGATATTTGGCAGAACGAATAATCGACTAACGATTTTTTAATTAAAATAGAAGTTCAAATACCCAAACAGTAAGACATGGTGTGTGGTTCATATGGTTCTTCTATTTTCTTCTGTCAATATATATATATATATATATATATATGTATATACAGTTATGGGATCTGTTATCAAGAAGCGTTATCCAGAAAGCAACAAATTACAGAATAGCTATCACCCATAAATGCAATTTTATCCAAATAATCCAAATGTTTGAAAATTATTTCTTTTTTTCTGTAGTAATAAAACAGTACATTTTATTTGATTCAGACTGAGATATAATGAATCCCTATTGGAAGTAAAAACCAGCCCATTGGGTCTATTTAATGATTTTTTAATAGACTTGACGATCCAAATTACAGAAAGTTATCTGTAAAACCCCAGGTCCCGACCAATCTGGATATCAGGTCCCATACCTGTATATAGACACTGTCTAAAGTCAACTGAACAAACAGAAACCATTGCATGGATTGAATCCATTACCATTGCTATATTCTTATAGCTAGGTCTCCAATACAGCTAAACCATTGCTTTGGAATTGAGAGGTGGAACCACCTTGATTCACATTAATTTTTCCTTAAATTTATTCTCACATGTATAAATCTGTTTTAAAGCCACTTTACTCAAACATTGTTGCACCATTGGCTTAGCAGTTTATTGAGATGAAGCTAGTCTATGCAAGCCATTTCAAAGTGTAAGAAAATAATATAAATATCACAAATATGTCCATAAAGTCCAAAAAAGTGACATTTAGGTTGGCAAAAGCAGTATTACTGTTTTATTAATCCTGTGTCTATTGTGAGTACATTGGTAGTTAAGGGGCTAAAGGGCTCATTTACTCTTACAAGGTGCAGTGCTAGGAAAATTACCATTCTGCTAGACAAAAAACCATTCACTTGTATCTTCTTCTGTATGTGCCTTGGGCTCCAGTTTTCAAGCTATCCTTACTTTGCAGGCACTTTGGCAAAAGAGTGCCCTGTCCTTTTGAGTTCACTCTGTGTGTTGCACCAATAGGCACACCTACTTGTGCCACTTGAATTGTGTGCACTTGACATTATCCATGATATATATCAACTTCAACACCATTGCAACTAGGACTAGATTTACTAGATTTCAAACATCTTATTGAATGCATCTCTGTAGTGCTGGGATATATTTAGAGTAAAAAACAAAAAACCCACATTTTCCCTTTGGAAAGACTATTAAATCCACTAGCAGAAAATGCCCTGTCATCTTTTCTGCTTTATATTAGTCTTGTACATGAGTCGCCTTGTATAATGTATTGTTATACCATGTATGCATTGGCTTGATATTTATTAAGATTTTTTGAAAATTAAAAGATACATTAAAAAAAGTGGAGGTATAAATGAGATTTGTGTACTTTGCACACAGCAGTAAATCAGCCCCTAAAGGTGGTCATAGACGCACAGATAATATTGTACGAAACGAATCTTCGTACGATAGATAACGATTTTGATAGATAGATAGATGATAGATACGATTTAGATAACGTCTATGGCCAGCATTAGTCTTTTGGACAGCAGCAGGTAAAAGTCAAATTACCACCAGGCAGTAGGTTTCTTTATGCAAACAGAAAGAAATTGTATAATGACATTGGTATGAGCAGACATCAGTTTCCATTATAATAAAACATGTAGACAGACAAAGCATTTTAAGTGTAGAGGAAAATGTATAGAGGCAACTACTACTTTGAATATCACTTGAACCAGCACAAGTATGGGTTTTGCACTTGTGGTTGTAAATGAGCTGTTTTAAACCTTAAAACTTTGAAAGTAGTGTTTTGTTTCCCTTTAACTGTAAAACAAATAATTTCTACATTTTGCATCAAATATCAGGATTGAGGTGACTGTATTATTGGACACAATAATGGAACAAAGTAATTATTCTGTAATGTACTTTCCATAGGAATTACCAGAAAATTCACTCGGCCAGCACCAGGTTCTCTGTTTACACCAGGATGGCTCTTGTTTTCCCTTGGCAGCCATCGCTGATGCTTCTACTCTAGTTTCCATTATACTCATTTGATTTTGGATTAGCATTGAGGTCATCCATTGTATAGGCTAATATCTCAATAAAATGAGCTCTGCCCTATTAGGTTACTCATTTACTGTTTGCAAACATTTCATTTTATTTTTACCTTTTGAAGGACATTTTTGAGCCTCACTTATGTGATTTCTAATTCACTTACAGCTGGAAGGCCACCAACAATACATAGAGCTACATTGTAACCCCTATGATCCCACCAATGTATACCCTTCATCTTCTAATGACATGATAATGTAAGCCATGATAATGCAGTGCAAAAGGAATACATGAATCTATGTGTTACTATTATGCCACAATGAGCCCAAATGGTGTTTTCTTACATGGGTCCTTACAGGAAAATATAGCAATTATTTAATGATGTGTGTTTTGGGCAACCTTACGAAACAATCATTGCTTTGTAGAGAGATGTGTGTAATATAATGGAGAATTCTCTTGTATATAGGTTCAACTGCATTTCATACACATGATATTAAATTAAGCTTTCTTCATGTAAAATAAACAAAAAACAAAAAGTGAAACCAAGTTGTCTGTATGTTGCAAGTCTCCCTGTGCAAATGGAGAAAAGGATAATTATGTTTTAAATAAAGCACAGCATGAACATAAGTAATTCGCCAAAGTCTACGGGGGTTTGCAGATAACTTTATACTTTTATTTTGTCCTTTATTTTTAAACAGTGAAAGGTTTTAAAGGATTAAATGACTATGCAATCCATGTTCTCCTGATGGTAAAACCTCTTTCTGACAGTTGCAATCCTGTCTCTGCAATTTGACTGCCTATGCTGCCTGTTTAATTTGCAATTGTTACTAAATTCATTAGGAATGTAACCCTTTCATGACTATAGTGCACATGACCATGACTGCATAGGGATAAATATCTATGAGATCGGTTGTACAGAAATTGCCATTAATGTCATTAATATATGCTAAAGTGAATTGACAATGCACTATGGCTAACAGCACTGAGGGTTTTCAGAGCATTCCGGCTAACAGATCATCTATCTGTCTATCTACATATATATATATATACTGTTTATCAGTGATCCCCAACCAGTAGTTCATGAGCAACATGTTGCTCTCCAACCCCTTGGATGTTGCTCCCAGTGGCCTCAAAGTAGGTGCTTATTTTTGAATTACTGGCTTGGAGGCAAGTTTTGGTTGTATAAAAACCAGATGTACTGCCAAACGGAGCCTCAATGTAGGTTAACAATCCAGATAGGGGCTACCAAATAGCCAATCACAGCACTTATATGGCACCTCAAGAACATTTTTAAATGCTTGCATTGCTCCTCAACTCCTTTTTTACTTCTGAATGTTGCTCACGGGTTAAAAAGTTTGTGGATCCCTGCTGTATATAGACATGCATATATAATTCTAAGCATGTATATCTTGCTTGGTTGTTGAGGGGTTACATCTGCTCATTTTTGGTTACAGTTAGTGATGGACGAATCTGGGGCGTTATTTCGTAAATCTCCTGAAAACGGTGAAAAATTTACGAAACACTGCCGGAGTCTCAATTTGGACGAGGGCGTCTGTATTTGGATACATTGCCGGCATCCAAAACGGACGCCTGAGCCCAAAACGAGACGCAGGCGAACTTTCGCTAGGTGAATTTTTCCTGGCGTTTCGCAAATCCACCGCAGATTCGTCCCAGGTGAATAAATTCACCCATCACTAGTTACAGTAAAACTTTATGCATTTGTTCTCCTAAATCTGAATGGTCCCTTGATCCTATTCATTTACTGTAGGGCATTCTATGCTGTATGAAGTTCCTACTTCTGACCGTAGAGAGCAAGTATAGCATCTTCATTACAATAACTGGTTTTGTGACTCATTAATGCTGTTGAAATGTTGATACGTCTGCGGGCTAGCTTACCTAATGGACACTGAAACCTCAATTACAAACACAAAGGCTTCAGAAAGAATGACATAAAATGGATGCATGGCAATGGCATTCAAAAAAATAATGATGTATCTTTCATCAGTCTTCTATACAATCCCCTTAACTGAATGTAAATCAATGAGATGCCCTTTTTGACCAATGAATCCGCAGACTGAAGAAGGCTGAGCCTTGATAGATTGACTGCAACCGGAATAATAGTAGAATACACTTTCCTTGTAAATTAAAAAGAACACTATAGTGGCACTGTAATTTGTGTTTTTATGGTGGCAATGAAAGAAATAAAACAGACGAGCTGAGACTGACATGGCCTCACTGGGCACACTGAACATGTTTCTGCTGTTAAGAGTGATCAGACGCCTTCCACTGAAGCCACAATGGCTGTGATCATTGCTTCAGTTGTTCGCTTCTACTTTTGTGCATATGACAAATACATTTTGTTATGTCATCCTACAGGTTGCTCGCTGCTGTGTCTCTGTATGATAACCAATGAGAGAGCTGCCACTGATCCATAAGGTGTAGGTGTTCAAACTTTATTTTCCTTGCCCCTCTCCCTTTCATGCTTAACATTTTGTCAAGCCCAGAGCCAAAAACACACTTGCCCCCCCTTTTTTTAATAATCTCTCCACTTCTCCCCACTTCCATTTTATTTTGCCCTTCAGCTCTTTCCATAAACAGAAAGGTCAAACCGGCAGCCCTTCAGAAGCCACAGACAAAGGGAAGTTATAGTTTAACAACTGCATGATTTCAGGTTGGACAGTGTAATTTGCAGATCACCCCCACAAACACACTTGAGACTGGAGCCCCAGCTTTCCTGCAGCACCATGGAGCCCCCTTGTCTACTTCCTCTGCCCAACTATCAGATAAGTTCTTTATACAGAATTAAAGCAGAAGAGCAGTTTGTAGAATGCTCACGTCCTTATTCATTAAAACTGTGAGCACATTGATGCTATTCATTAAAGTTACTTGGACAGGCAGGTGTCTGAATACCCCAATAAAAGCTTTTATACAGATTGTGGAACTCTAATTTATCTCCTGCTGTCATATTCATTTAAACAGATGTGTTATTTGCTATAATATATAAACATTCCATTTCATATTAACTATTAGTTATTATTATATTATTATAACTATTAGTTTTGGATTCTGAAGGGTTACAATTTGCTCCATTCAGTGTTGGACTGGCCCACAGGGATACCAGGAAAACTCCCGGTGGGCCCAGGTGTCAGCCGTCCCTCTTGCTTCTAACATTGTGGCCTATTTCATGTTCATTCCCTAGTTCTTTATGTGGAAAAAGACTTAATAATGGAAAAATAGAGTATAGTAAGTAGATCTAAAAGAATAGGAGAATAAAGAGGTTAAGTGAGGAGAGAAGGAATAATAGTCTGGAAAGTTGGGCCCCTGGTCTAAGGTTTTCTGGTGGGCCCCTGGCATCCCAGTCCGACACTGGCTCCATTAGTTAAATTTTTCAGCAGCATCTGTGGAATATTAGCAACTATCGTAATAATTCTAACAGCTGCCTTTAATGAAACTCAGGGATTCAGTTCAGCAGTGCTGCAGATAAGAGATGTATCAACTAATGTATTAAGTTAGAAAAGTTACAGTCAGTGACACCCCCCCCCCCCGAACTGCTTTAGAAAGACATAGAAAAACAAATAGAAAGTAATTGAAAAAAGTCTTTATTTCTAGTGAACTGAAAACAGCTACAAATTGTTGAAAGGTGAACCAACCCTTTAAAGATGGGGTTCCTTATTGACCTTTATTGAAGAAGGAAAGCTACTGAAGGCAGTTTACTACAAACAGATTAGCCATAATAGTACAAACTAGAACAATATATTTATTCTGTAGAATACTTTACTATACCTGAGTAAACAGCTCAAGAAGCTCTCTCTGTTTGTTTAGGATAGCAGCTGCCATATTAACTCAGTGCAACATCACTTCCTGTCTGAGTCTCTCCCTGCTCACACATAGCTCTGAGCACAGATTACAGTAGGGAGGGGAGGAGGGAGGGGGAAAGGCATGGGGAGAAGGAGAGAGGAGCAAACTAAGCATGCTCACACCCAGGGCAAATAGGTTTAAGCTGAAATCAGGAAGTCTGATACAGAATCCCATGTATACACAGTAGAATAAAGAAATGATGTGTTTCTTTTGACAGGACAGGAGGACTCAGAGCAGCATAAGCCTTGTATTTGGCTTGTTGACGTTTGACAATTTCAGCAGTAGATGAGTTTGTAGGAACAGTATTTGGTTGAAGTTTGATGTCTGCAACATGTAACTTAGTGTGCATCTGTCTGCCATGTAATAATTCAGCTGGAGATGTTTGGGTTGTTGTATGGCACATTGCTCTGTAGTTATGTAGTTACTGTGATACAGTCTCCATTATAGAATAGGGCAATCGCCTCATTTTCTGGCGTACTGGTTTTACATCTGGTCTCAACTTGTGCACAAAGTTCTTTGCACAGCCCAGTGACATGTTGCTTTGTGGTGAAATTTTAAACACAGGCTGTGTGGAAAGCACTGGTGTTGTAGTAATGAGACCATCAATTAATTGTAGGTTTAATGCAGCAAAGAGATCCCTTCCAAGTATAGCATTACCTTTATTCACAATCTAAAAGTCACATTTTGCTGAACCTTTATCATGCATCAGGTTAATGGAGTGTCCCTTGTCAGCAGAAGCAGTATTGACATTGACAGTGCATATAAACTTGTCTGGAATAAATGTACCAGCTTTATCCACACTGAATACTGTAACGTTTGTAGTAGTTCATGAACATCTTTAGTAGAACTACTGCAGACCGTAGCAAAGTGACCTGATTTTAAACATTTGCGGCACTGTATTGCTTTTGCAGGACACTTAGGATAGTTTGCAAGGTGTTGTGTTGAACCACAGCGAAAGCAGTATTTATTTTATTTGTATTTGCTGCACAGTTTTGCAGTGAATCCCTTTCCTTAGCACTATATTTTGCCTGTGACTGCGCATTATTAGGCCACAGTTTTGAATTCACAATCTATACATTCCCAGCAGTTCCCAGACTAAGAGTTTTAGCCTATGCCACAGCTGTTTCAATTAGGCTAGCAACTGTAATAGCCTTTGCAAGGGTTATATCTTGCTCTAGGAGCAGTCTCTCTCTAATGCGCGGTGAGTTTGATTTTTCCACTATTTGGTCTCTTAGCATTTCATCTGTTAGATTCACAAACTCACAGGTAACAACCAGCTCTCTCAAAGCTGCTACAAAATGTTCTGTGGATTCACCATTACGTTGTCCACGTTGGCGGAATATATATCTATCAGCAACCACATTTACTTTTGGCACAAAAAAGTTCTTTATAGCAGTAAGAGCAGTTTCATAACTTTCATCAGGTGATGGTAATGTATAGAATATACGCTGTCCCGCTGCCCCCATGCAGTGAATAAGTAAAGCATGCTTCCTAGCAGCAGAAACCTCCCCTTGGTCAGCAGCAATAATGTAATTATCAAACATACAGATCCAAGCAGTAAAAGGTATGGTAGGCTCACCAGGGTTTGGTAGAAAAGGTGTTAGCTGCTGCAGATGTAGAAAAGCCATCCTTGTCACCATTTGTTGTGTTTGGTAGCTGAGGATGAGGAGAGTATAACGGTGCTTTATTAGCAGGTTCATGCAGCCATTACATAACAGCAGTAACTTTTACTTTCACTTTCAAGCTGTACAGAAAGTCCTGTGTATGCACAATGACACCTGCAGGACATTTTTATAAACACCACAGCTTACTTAGTTTAAACTTTTCCTTCTCCTTTAAATTGACTTTTAGTTTGTTGTACAAAGGCTAATTCTATGCAACTTTTCAACGGGCTTTCTTTCTTTTATGTTGTTTGGATTGTTAGTCTTCTTTTTCTGACTCTTTTCAGCTTTCAAATATGGGTCACCGACCCCATCTAAAACACAAATTCCCTGTAAGGCTACACATTTATTGTTACAGCTACTTTTTATTACTCTTATTTCTATGCAGGCCCTTTCCTGTTCCTAATCGTGTCTCTAACACTTTGTAAATTAATACAAGGTTGATAGGGTAATTTGGACCCCAGCAACCACATTGCTGAAATTGCAAACTCAAGAGCTGTTGAATAAAAAACTAAATAACTCAAAAACTACAAACAATAAAAAATTAAAACCAATTTCTAATTGTCTCAGAATATTGCTCTCTACGTCAAACTACATCAGGCTATTGGGGTTTCCATTTGGACATAATCCTTTTTTTAATGTATAGGTTTTCCAGAAAGAAAACAGTGGGAAGTTGGAGCTTATATGCATCACTTTCTGAAATATAAAAATCTTACTGACTTGCCAGCGACTTAGCTACATGTTTAACTCATTTGCTTTGCGAGGAAGTCTTTCAGTACTAATGGAATAAACCCTACCCAGTAGAAAGGTAATAGCCATATTAAGGAGTTGTGATTCAGTTTTAGAGCTGATTATAATTCAATTTCTCTGCTATTGTTTACTTCACTGCTCCCCTGTGAAGCGTCAAATGCTGATGTTCCGTCAGCTTTGAACTGTCGTTTACATTTTTCATACAGTCCTTGTTAAAGAAAAAATAAAATAGGAATTTGCCTGTGTTCATGCTCTCTGCCAGCGAATTCCCTATAGTAAAATTAGTCCATTTACAGTAGATGAAACTTCTATGTCATTCCCCTGTCTAAACTGGCATATCTGGCTCTTTTGCAAAAACCAATAAACTGTGAACCTTGATACACCTGCCAATCAAACTCGTCTTTCGTGAGCAATGCCAGATGACAATAAAAAAAAAATCTGATGCATCTGATTGGATATTCTCAACTAGGCATGTCATCTTGCACCTGCCATTCTTTGTGGTGCTCTTCCTTCTGTATGGACCTAATTATTGGACACTGACTTTTCAGCACAAGGAAGTTATTTGCATTAATTTATTTTATTTACAGGTCTGTCACTCTAAAAGTTGTGTTTTTAGAAGTGCTTCTCTTCACTTTTTTCCCAATACCAACCCACTTTAGTCATCTTTAGAGAAGAGTGATGAAGAAATTGGAATATGCAACATTATTTGCTTCCTGTAAACAAGGTTACAGATATCTGGAAAGATATTTTTTTATTCATTCATTACAATACTTACAAGTTACTGCTGTTTATGTTCTGAAATACAAAATATATTGTTTGCATAGAGTGGCAATAAGGGATCTATGTTTTCAGTTGCATCACTATAATTATATTTATTCTCGAGGTCAGAATAACAAGAATCCACGAGGGTCAAGTAGCAGTTTGTTGTGTATTAAGCCATCTTTCTTGACAAATAAAGAATATTTTTTCAGAAAGTGACATCTTGGCTGAGCAGATAGCCTAATTAAGCCCATATATTTGTCAAGTTAAGCCCATGTTAACCACATTGATGCCATTGCATGTGCTCAGGCGTTTCTTTATGAAGATATAACTCCTGCATTCATAATTATCCCAGTCCAAGCTTCAGAAATGCCATCTTTGATGGTAGGTTGTCTACTTGGTCATAATATACATTTTTTTTTTTAAAAACCTATGGTAAAAGCAAACAAGTTAAACACAAAAAAATGTTCTGGTCTTAACTATACCCTCCGTAACCTCCCTAAGTGTGCTGCTGTTCATTTTACCATTCCTTGGTTTTTAGCAGAGGTGGCTGAAGAGATTAGGTTGCCCATGCACATGTCAACTTAAGGGTTAGCTGAGTGATCATTTAAATAGCTGGATATGTGGTCATTCTTTAGCATTGTTCAGTACTTTCGGGCTCATAAGAGCAGATCTATGTGAAAGTCTAAATAAGATGAAGCTCTGTTTTCTGCATCTGCAAGCACTCTACGTTTGTGTAGTATTGTCTTCATTTGCCACAGACAAAATCAGGTCATGTATCTATATTCATCTACACCCACCTAAACATGGATTGGGTTTAGAGAGGGAGGTAAAGACCACATGTTAATGTGTTATTAACCCACCTCAAACCAGAAGGTCATGAACATATTTTAACAAAACACTCTAGAACTTGAAATGATAGTAACTAAACTAACAAGCTGATTGTAATTACTCTATCACAGCTGTTAGCTGAGCTCTGGGGCATTCCAATTAGCTTGAACTTATTTTTCATCTGTTTTGACAATTTCACAAATCGGTATTGGGACAAAAATGTAGATGTAGATATTTTTGCAACTAAACTTGAGCAACTTCTACGAGTATAAATATATTGCATTAGTATGCTCTTTGGTTTGAGTAAGTCCATTGCATCAACCCAATGTGAGAACCTTGGAGTGCAAGGAAATAGGAAGATCACTCGCATATAATCCACACCTTGCTTTTCCCAGGAATTCATTGTTGGTCTTTTCCAGGGTAGCATTAATTCCAAGGTTGTTACATGGGTGGGCACATTGGTGCTCAACAGTAGCAGGTTTCAGGTTTTTTATGAATGGCATCAATATGTAAACAAATTTGCATCCATTTTTGTGTGCTGCACTTGTGCACTTGTGATCATAAATGAGCCTTCATTTCTGAATTAGATTTTAAACCTTCCTACTGTAACATAAAACAAACAAAAGCAACTAATGATGTGAATGTGCTTAATGGCTTACACAATCCTTGAAACTGCTGGATTTTTAATTCTGGAGAAATAAAGCATGTTCAGAAATAAGAAAGCATTCACTTAGCTCAGAAAGCAACTGGTTTTCTGTGACTTCTTGGGGTTCTCTTTGCTATATATGTGTGTCATCACTTAATCACATTGCTGTTTTTCCCAAAACCTGCTCTGTACATCTACTTCCTGGAAGTGTCGGTGCTCCTTGGTGTAGGATGCTGGTACTACTGCGCACGCGCACAAAGTTCGACGATTAGACGGTTAGCGCCAGTGGAGGGTTGAATTCCCTTTTGAGGCCAATTTAAAAGTTGCTTAGAATTAATCATTCTAAAAGTGAACTTAAAGATGAACCAACCCTTTCAGGTACACATTATGATTCCTATTACACTAAACTTTTGGCCTATTTCATGGCCATTCCCAATTTCTATGAGTACAAATATGCTAAATAGATGGAATAATTGATTATACTATGTAAAGAAAACAAACTAGGAGAATAGAGGTTGATTGAGGAGATGAAGAATATTAGTACTGAGAGTGGGCACCTGGTCTAAGGTTTTTGGCTGGGCCCCTAGTGTCCCAGTCCGACACTGATCACGTGTAACAGTTGAGTTTGAAGAAAGTAAAATCTGCTGTGACTAAAACTGAATACACTCAAATGCTGTTAAGTAGAAATTTATTCAATGTATTGTCCTCTGAGATGCCATTTTTTTATTTCTATGCTGCAACATTTTCAATTGTCTCAGCTAATGTGAAGAGTTCCGAGCTCCCTTCTGTATTTCCCCCGTGAAATCCCTGATCAAACAGTTATACAAGCCAGTGGAAACCCAGTTTCCTGCGAAGTAGAACATGTCTTTCCCTGTGATATATCCTCACCAGGGGCTTGCAAATTACATTTTGTTTTACCGTTGCCTGATCGACGTGAGGAATCCCGTAGATGCTGTAATCACATTTCCTGCATATCTAATCACATTGTGATACTGTGGGCAAATTTCATTGGAATCTGCAGTCCAAAGGCATGACTAAAGCAAAGCAATGGAAAGCTCCCTTGTGTCCTAGGGGTTAATGAGAAAGATGGCTGACTCATTGCACAAAAACAAAAAGTTGTTTCATTTGTATCTGGCTAATAAACAGGACATATTTTTGAATGTTTACACAGTAATGAGTGTATTACATTCAGGAAATAATATTTATGCCATTTGACTTTGAAATAAACACAGTCATCTATTAATTAATCTTTTCACAGACATTATGTCCACCCAGGCCCGGATTTGTGGAAAGGCCACCTAGGCCAGGGCCTAGCGTGACAAGATTTTAGGGGGCGGCATGCTGCCCAACCACACCCACATTGGTTCAGAAACACTGGGGATACTCAGGAGATACTATAGTATTTTAAATTTCCCATACGCCAATCCCCATGCGAATAAAGGGCAGAAAATGGGGGCGACGAATGGCAGTGGGCCTAGGGGCACCTGCTATGTAAATCTGGCCCTGTGTCCACCAACATGTCTGGTTATTAAGTGTAGGGACCCATAAGGTTAAAGGGCACCTGCTGGGCAAAAATATTATCCCCAACTAAAGGTGTGGGTTAAAGGAGCCCACACTCCAGTTGGCGGTAACCCTAGTCCTAGTTGGGGTTGGACAATCGCACTGGAAGCTCCTGTAGCACATGCGCATAATGATCAAGTAGCGGTCGGTTATTATGCTCATGCATGTGCCCCAACATGGCCACTCCTGGTATGGGTGGCATAGCGCTGGTGGGGGGCAATTAAGAAAAAAATATGGGCTCTATTAGCCTGCACCTTTGGTTGGGGATAATATTTTACCCTTTAATAACCCCATGACTTTTAATCCCAATAGGTTCAGTTCCCTTAGTTGCTGGATGGAAGATAATGTATCTAAATAAGTTTATTTCCATATGTATGCTATTGGCTAGCAGGTAGGGTGACCACTTCTTGCCTCACTGTGGTATAGTGCTGAGAAAGGAGTGGCACTTCCTTCTACCTTAGGAACAGAATGGATGTCTGCTTTGGTATTGGGCCTGGAGCCCTTTTAAAGTTGGGGTACAGACAGGGTCAATCTGCACCGTAAGCTCCTTTTTCTTGCAGTGACCTGCCCAACACATGCTTACATACGTACATGCAGCCTTGGACGGTGTATGCAGGGGGGTGGCAGCAAAGGGGGCCCTGCAACTGCAGCCCTGGTGTAGGCCCCGTGAATGAAGCATTAGATAGTGGAAGGTGTTACTCCTATAACATTACACTCTAGGAGTGTAAGTCAGTAAGGGCTGAGCTAACAAAAAAGAGCAGTTCTGAGCTCCAGGGCTGGGCCAAGGGGGTAGGCAGAGTAGGCCCGTGCCTAGGGCACAAAGCTGGGGGGGTGCCAGGCAAACACCTTCTCTGCCTCCTACCCCCTTGTCCTGTCCCTGCTTCTTGCTGTGGCCGGAGTTAGTGAAGGCTTTTTGCGCATGCGCGTCTCTTACGTTCGCGTGTGTCATCCTTTTTGGACGCTCCTGCCTTTTCACGCATGCACGCAGGCCTATGGTGCCTGATCGGTCTGGCTCCAACACAGGAGTGGCAGTTTTGGATGTATCTCTCCCAGGACATATTGCCTGTGTTGCAGGGATCCCAGTGGAGAGGGGATCAGAATAGAGGATTTCCCTAAGGTCATCCAGGCCACTATGGGGTGTGTCGCAGAGGTGAAGTAAGATTCCTGCCAAGTCTGTCCATGGGGAGTGTCAGCCTGTGATATACTCTGCATGTGATGTGCCTGGACCACTTGCCT
>CM044443.1:40591480-40605835 GCA_024363595.1 Xenopus borealis
CAGGGTCCACCACCCATCAGGCCCTCTAGGAGTTCATGCAGACGTGAATTCACTGAAAAAAAAATCTCCTCTCAGAGGGAGGTGGGGGGTCCGGCTGCATGGTCTGCACCCAGGCCTCGCACCCCCTAGTTATGGTACTGCCACTCGCCTTTTTCATAAGAGCATGTTGGTGGTGGGACAATTGTGCTCTCTGCCCTAAAAGAGTTATATGAATGTAAAGGTTCCACTAACCCTGCAGTCTGAATAACTGACAAGCTAATAAATAGGAGGGTGGTTAAATACAAGCCAATACCAATATATTTGATAGCTTGATAATAGTAGGTACCTCTGACCCCCAGCAATCAGGTAACATTTTCCAATTCAGGTTACAGACAGGCAGAATATAAATGTAAATAGAAAAAGACCATCTGCATTTCCTCTCAGATTAACCAAAACACATATGGCAAATTCTTGAATCTGAATCAGTGTATTAATACAAGTAAATTGTACTGAAATGTTAAATACTGGGTATTTGACTCCAAAGAAAAAAACTGTTCATTTAAAAAAAAAAATAAATACATTTCAAGCCTTTGAAACTGCTAAAAATCAAAATCCAAAAATAAGCAATCCTAAACTTGACAAAGTCTTGTAGAAATCAATGGCAGACGTCCCTGAAGTTGTTTTTTGACATCATGATCTGTGCTGGATAATATGAAAAGGCTGGGGTCTGATAATCTCAAAAAGTCAAATTTTTGCAAGCAAAGAATTCTTTAAAATCAAGTTTTTGGAGCATCAGTCGTAAGAAACATATTGACACTTGATTTTGTTGTGATGTTTTGTCGCTCCGATATTTTCGGGATAAAAAAAAGATTGATAAATGAGTTCAATTCGTGGAAGGAAGGTAGGTCGACTTTGTTTTCATTAAAAAAAACTAGATAAATTCGAGTTTTAGTAAAGCAGCCCCTTAATGTTGTCAGCATTTTTTTTTTATTTCTTGGTAGTGAGACATTTTAATGGACAGAAACAATAATTTATCATTATTTAACTTTAGTGGCATACACTCCCATACCACAATACTATTGGCTTGCCCATTTCATTCATTTTTGTTATGTATCATATCAGAAATCCCATCTTCTATAACAGAATCTCAATCACTTACAAATGTTTAATGCATATATGATAATCATATTTTAATCATCTGAAATGGCTACAAGAATAAACAATTTTCTGATTGCATAGTACACTTGCTGGTTCTTTACTAATCGTGTATTTGTGCCCCCCTTCCAATTCAGTCCATCCCTCATCTCCCACCCCCTTCAGACATCCAGTACTGTCAAGCCAAACACATGATAAATTGCTCTGTCAACGGTATTCATTCAGGGACCAATTAATTCCACAGAAATGAACTAGGGGCCATCAGTTCTTGAAAAACTCCTAGTGCAGGGAGCACAGCTTTCTATGTGAGTGAATGAACGAGAGGAAGAGAGTGAAAGAGGGAGAGAGAAAGGGGAAATGAGAGAGAAGCAGAGTAAGAAAGAAGAGGCTTTGGAAGTTGGTTTGACAGAAATTGGTCATTTAATGCTTAAGTGCACTGCAGACAGCCCCTGTCATAGCGGCCAGTGTGCTAAAACTCCCAATGAGGTTTATTTATTAATTATAGGCAACAGTAAGGGGCCATTTAACTGTCTCAGTTCAGACTCGTCAGATTGGCTGCTTGTCACAAACAGATACAGTGTCACAGAAGGAAAAACAGTGCAGGACAGAAGATCCAACTCAAATATCAACTCATACACCAACAGAATCTGGATTAAGGCATATATAGAAACAAGTATCTTTTTGTTCAGGGAATAATTCAGATTCTTGAAACTACTGGGACAGAAGCTTGACTTTTAGCCATGCACGGTAGAAAATGTATCATTTTACTTCAAACGCCTTAAAATGTTTTGGCAAAAATTGGGTTTATATATAATAAATCGGACTATACAGGCATCTAGAAATCTGTTATCCAGAAAGATGATAAATTACAGGGGGTCATCTCCCATAGGGGCAAATTCACTAACCTGTGAAGTTGCGACACCAAGGGCTTAGCTAGAGTTCACCGCACTTTGCCAGGTGTAGTTTCGCCAGCGCTACGGAAATTCACAAAAATGCGAATTTGTGCAAACATTAGCGAAGTTGCGCTACTGTTACTTCTCCAGGCAAAGCGCATTTACTCTAGCGATGCTTAATTAGCATACGGCGCGAAGTTGAAAGTATTATAGAGGTGTAGGTTACAGCCACTATATTACACTACACAAGCCCAGGAAACCTTTAATAAATAAAATAAAGTTGTCCTATTGCCCTAAACATGTGCCCCTGTATAGCTGAGTTGCCATATGTTAGAAAATGTAGGGGGGAAGGAGGGTAACCCCCAAAAAATTACCCTATTTTTCAGACTATCACCCTAAAAAAGTAAAAGACGCCAGCATTTTTTTGGGACTTACAAAAAATTTTAAGCTTTTTTTTTAAACTGCTATCAATTGTATTGAACTTCGCCAGGTCTGACCTGGCAAAGTAAAGTCTAACGTCCCTTCGTCAGTGCGCAACTTCGCCTGATGTAAGGGTGCGAAGTTGCGCTACTCAATCTACTTTGCTAGCGAATTTTCGCCAGGGACACTGTTAGTAAATTAGCAAATTTGCAAAATTATGTCTGTATAATAATAAAACAGTATCTTGTACTTGATGGTAACTAAGCTGCATGAATCCAAATTGGTGGCAAAGCAACCCCATTTTAATGTTTTATAAAAGACATATGGAGATCCATATTATGGAAAGAGTCCTTATCTGGAAAACCCCATGTCTCAAGCATTCTAGATAGATCCCATACATGGATAGCATACATTGATAGCAATGCAAATCCCAAATGCAATCCCAAGCTATTCTGGGAACTTGCAGCCACATGGACAAGAGATAATAGTAGCACTAGAAGTCATCTCACTAATTCACTGAGCCTTCAAACAAAATGTTGATGGCTCCCAGGAGCTCAGGAGAAGTTAACTGCCTAAGAGGACGTAATCCATGACTTAGATCTTTGAAGTAACTTTATGGATTTGGTAAATTGACATCCTTACAAAATATACAGGTACTGTATCAGTACTGAGCTGTTAATATGGTTGACACTGTATTGTAACTGTTTACTAAAATTGTAATTATCAATGAAACGTTGGAGCCCAAGGGGTAGATTCACTTAAGGACGAAGTGGCTAAAACTAGCAACAATTCACCAGCATTGCCACGGACATCGCCAATTCAATAACTGGCACCAATTCTCTAGCGAAAAAGACTGTCGCTAGATGAAACTTTGCATATTAGTGAATTGGTACTGGTGCAAGCTGTGCGAAGCTGACGCTGGCGAAAATTAGTGAGTCTACCCCCAAGAAATCATAAAGTCATAATACACTTCCAAAATACTGTATAGGCCCAACCAGATTGTATAGTAAGTAACTCCCCTTCTCATGGGAGTGGGCTGAGTTCTGAGCATAGTTGTATTGCTAATAGTTGTTGCCTAGAATTATTCTTCGTTGTTTCTTGCTGGGGCAAAACAAATTACTTTCTCTACTGAAAGCAATGTTTTATCTACTACAAATAGTAATCAATACTCTCTCTGTATGACATAATCCTTACATTTTAATTGCATACTCTGTCATACCTTTATAGCATGAAGATAGTACTGATGGCATAATCATTTGTGGTTATTATCTCTAATTTGCATTTTCCTGGCACAGACTAAATCTGACCATACATTTAGGAGGTTATTTATCAAGCTCCGAATATCCGAAGTCCCATGGTCTGAAAAATCCGACTCTGGCAGCTCTCAATGTCCTGTATAAATCAGTGGGGAAGGTCCCAGTGTCTGTACTGCTGTTGTACCAAAATCTGATGATTTTGGGGATTTCGGACGGAAAAGTCAGAAAAATTTGAAATATTTACAGAAAAGTCAGAAAAATTTGTGCTT
Organism: Xenopus borealis; assembly: GCA_024363595.1. Taxonomy (NCBI): domain Eukaryota; kingdom Metazoa; phylum Chordata; class Amphibia; order Anura; family Pipidae; genus Xenopus; species Xenopus borealis. Next base: position 40,595,453 of record CM044443.1, read on the forward strand.
TTTGAACAAAGCTTCGATGTTATCAGATTTTTGCCCGAACTTGATAATGAAGGTCCATTTGGTCGATTGGAGTTCCTTGGATTTTCTAACTTAGAAATACTGAGATGAATTCAGACTTTGATAAATAACCCCCTGTAATGATTTACACTACATTTAACGAACCTCACGTCATTTGTTTATGAATTCTAAGGGCAAATTTAGAATTCCTGTGGAATCTGATAACAAATATAAACATTTACAAAAGATAATTTAAATTGGCCATTGGTGAAACTGACCCTAGTGTGTTTTTTGAATTATAGAGTTTGCAGATTCCAGAGGGCCAGGGATTGATGTCAATGAAGAAGTTCTATAAAAAGACCTCAGTAAATATGTTTTATATAAATTAAGCATAGCAATAATATAAAGGACCTGATAAAATCTATCGAAAAACCGAATCGTTTAATTTATTCTGACTTTTTTCTTGAATTGCGTGATTTTTTCAGGTTTTTGCCCGAAAACCAAAAATGTATCAGATTATCGGGCTAAACCCATCGAAAACCACAATATCTTCAAATTGGCAATGGTGCCTCTCCCATTGTCTTATACGTGACCTCAACAGGTATGAGATTGTGGATTTTTGGATTTGAGCATTTTACAGCAGAAAATAGTGACAGATGGTCCAGGTATAAATACAAAGAGACACATGCATTCACTTTCACATGGTTTATGAAAAGGACAGCCCTGGTTCCACTGAACAAAACATTTTTGTGCAACAAGTAACTTCCATGCAGGCTTCAGCTGCTTTGTTTCGCTAACAGTGTACTAAAACAGCATAATGTGGAGCAAAAGTGGAGTAACGTATGAAACTAGTAAATTATTTTATCAGGACTGTGTATAACAAGACTACTTGTTACCATTCAGGGGAGCTGGGAGTGCCACCTTTCCAGCTATCAGGTATCAAAGTAACTGGGAGAAGGTGAGAAGTGCCAGACAAGTCGCTTTCCAGCTGCCTCCCATGGCCATCTCATGCTTACCTTAGCCTGCTATAGACATAAAAAGGCCACATCAATTATTAAAGCTTTCTTTTTAACTTCTCATAAAGCAACTAGGACAGAATATTTGGCATGTACTCTTGGAAACTACAGGGCTTGTGATACAGAGGATTAACTACAGTTTCCTATTTCCCTGCTGGATCGTGGAACCCTAAAACAGCTAACGTGCTATTCAGACTCACCTAACTCTCCATTGCTGTCTCTGACCAGATCAACAAATTTGGTTTTTATTAAAGCTCTAGGAGCTTGTAGTGTTGTAATAATTATATTTAACTGCAATATTCAGTCTTGTCTCTACAAACAGAATGAACATGGACTTTTTAAGAAGTAGCCTGTTACCAGACTGAGCGCTACTCTTGGTGCTCTCTTTGGCATAAAAGGGATTTGACAGACTGATCTACACTATTTTCGTTGCTATTATATATATATGTATATGTTCATTTCAGTTTAGAAACTCTACTCTACTTAGTATGCCAGGTTGTTTTTCTGCAAATATACATAAATGTGTCAATGATATTTTATGTGAACCTCATCCAATCCAGCTGATGGATTGGAAAAAAAAATATCAGGGTTAATAAAATATGCCCATTTACTACACCCCAGACAATACACACTGGACCTTAATTTGAATGAGATACTCATTGATAGCCATCTGCCTATACTGAAAGGCAGGGCTGGACCTAGGGGTGCTTAGGGCACATTTTGAGGAGCACCAGAAAGTACCTTGTACTTAGGACAGACAATAAGGACAGGTTTGGCTCTCAGCAACTCGTACCCTTTTTTGTTTTTTTGCCGTGTGATGCAGAACGCAGCCAGTCCTGGGGAAGGAGTACTCCCGGAATGAGCACTAAGGAGATTGGTCTTATTAAATATAAAATATAAAAGGCATACATATTGCTCAGGTGCCCATTGCAACCAATCAGCATGTAGCATTTACTGATGACCTGTTTAAAAGCAAACATCTTATTGGTTACTATGGTTTGCTGTACCTGGGCAAATGCTGTACCATTTATAAATTACCATTGCATCTATCCCGTCTCTTCTGATGAATCATACAAAAGTGGGCATTGTATTAATGCCATTTGAATGCGGGGCATCAAAAGCAGCACAGAACCCACAATTGCATTCATTTTGACATGATGGCTGCAGTTCTGTGCTTGGGAGCAATGATGCTGGAATTCTGGCAGAAAATGCGGCATTGTAGAAAAAATACATGGCAATTTGTTTCCAAAAATTGCACTTGGCACACTTCACTAAATCTGTAAATAAATGTATAAATAAGCCAAGTAATATTGAGGTTGGTCTACCAATGTCTCTTGGGCTCATTTACCAAAGTGGAGGAATGATTAAATTTTAGCTTGACTGCCACCTGGTACTCCAAAACACTTTGTATTGGTGGATGTAACAAACTAGTGATTTGTGGGTGAACCTGAAACCTGCAGTAACTCACGGGCTGGGCGGGTTCATGCTAAAATTTGGCCAGCCATTGCAGGTTACGGTTGGGTGCAGGTCAGACTGAGAAATTACACTCTTCCACTGCTCCCAAAGATTCCCTGCCTTGGAACCAGAGTTACGCACAGATGAAGCTTACAGAGCAAGAAGACACAGGTACAGATAGGGGCGGGGGGTCCTATAAATGCAAAATGTTGTGTGTTGGGTTGAGTGTGATTAAGGTTTTGTGGGATAGGGTCGGGTGCATGTTGAGAATTTCCTGACCTGCACATCACTATAACTAATGGCAACCAATAGATAAGGAACTGTTACAAACACTTGTGAGTTTCAGTTTTAGACTAAGGTACATCATGTTTGATGTTCCACTGTATCCCACCACTGTTTATGGGATGTTTATGGGGTAAAACATATACAGATGAAGCCACTTTGGATTGTGCATTTGACACAGAATAACTTAACTCATCTATCCCATTTATCCCACTTAGCACAGAATATTGTCACAGCATCCCATCCAATTAAAGAGTTCACCATTGAAAACAATGGTGCTTTGAAAAGCTAAACAAAGACACTGCTGTTATTATGATGCATTATTTTGGTATTGCGTGTATCCTATTATTTGAGCATTGACAAAAACTGTAGCCATATTGTATTGGACCAAACTGCGGTAGAACGCATATGCCAGAAATATAACTTATGGTTATGCTAGGGAGGCATAAAAATGGCTGATCATTGTAAAAGATTACACAGTGATAACAAGTTTACTGGTGATCTTAAAGCAGGGGTTTCTCAACTGCAGCTCCCAGGTTACTTCAACATCTGTGTCAGTGGTGTAACTAGTAAGAGATCGCACATGCAGTCATCTACAACCCCCTGTCCCATTTTTCAGTTGCAGCTGGTGGTAATAATAAACCAGAAGATGGGACAGGGACAATCACATAGGCTGCCGTTTGATAGTTGCAACAATGATCTCTATTGCTAGGAGTAGTAATTCAGGAACAAAATGTCCCAAATTGCTGATTCCTGCTGTAATGAAAGTCTCTTTGCTAAACTAAATGGGAACATAGCCTGTAACAAAAAAATCTGAAGAAGACATCTATGACAAAGGTCTTGTATCTCTGCTAGATGCTAGCTTGCCAAGTAATTAAACCTGATTTGGTTTCAGGGCTATCATTTCTCTTCAAATTAAAATGTGATATTGAACTGACTCCAAATGACATCTCAAAACCAAGAGAGACCTTAAAAATGAATTATTATGCCCATGTATTCTTATTGTCACTATTCCTGCCACTGCTTATTTAATGCACTAAACTATTACAAAATACCTGCTCTATAAACATACAGAAGACATTGAATATGGGATAAATTACAGTCTGGCATAGAGAAGACAATAATTAAAGGGTAAATATTCCTTCACATTTTCCTGATGATTTGTCCCTAGTACAAGGGAATACCCATGCTGATTTGTGTCAAGGTTTCTCCCTATATAGATTATGAGATTAGCTATCGAGTTATCTCTGTTTTGGCAAGTAAAGGCAAAAAAATTAAATCCAATTAATGAAAAAGAAACCTATCTCCAATATACTTTAATTCAAAAATGTCTACAATTTTTATAAGAAACCTGAATGTGTGCAGTGAAATTCTCCCTTCATTTACTTCTGTGGATAGGAATTTTCAGATGGTCCCTAACTGCTGGGCAGGGAAACAATCATACTTATGAACAGCAGGGGGAGCCCCCACGATCCCAGTCGTGCAGAACTCCAGCAGCTTTTTTTCTTTGTAGAGCAGTCGGCGACTGTGTAGAGATTGGTATTGGATTTTATTTTTACCTTTACATCCCCTTTACTGTTTCCAATTCAAGATGCAGGGACAAAGATCATGGAGCCAGATTCAAACAGATAAACTGGGATTCTATTTGGAGGATTATTTTGCTGCAGCCACTGGTTCTGCAGAGTTGGAGAAAGTTTGTATGAAACAATACAAAAACTATAAAATCCACATTAGATTACATGACAACACAGGACCCAGTGCAGTCTGTATATTCTGATTATTAATTAGTCTTGCTTCTAGCAGATATTATTTGACTTGTGCTGTTTTGATAATTTATGACAATCCCTAAGCAGCCCAGATCACACTGAGCATGTGCACAGTCTTGGTCTTGCAAAGATGTTACACAAAGTAACAAGATGACAGCCCCCTGTGGCCAAATTTGAAAACATTAATCATTTGTTGTATTAGGTTTGTGGTGCAGTAAGTTCATGTTTATGTTTAGTATACAAAATACAGCATTTCTAGCCTTATTCTATTTTAGACTTTCCTTGTCCTTTAAGAGCCAAATTTCCAATTTTTAAGATTGAAATTAGGCTCTTCAAATGCATAGAATTCTAGCAGCTTAGCCAGGGCAATACAGTGATCCAATGCTTTGCAATTAAGCAGCACGGCACTTGCACCCGGGGAGTTATTTAGTAAGGATCGAATTTGTGTTTTCCATGAAAATTTGAATTTTAAAGTTTTTTCAAAGAAATTCAACTTTTCAAAATGTATTATACCCGACCCTGGAAATAGCTCAAAAACGAAAATACACCATCTAAAACATATTGAGGTCATGTAAGAGTCAAAGGAAGAGGTCCCTTGAAGCATTTCAAGATGTTAATAGCCTTCATGATGTGTGTTCAAGTTGGCAAAATGGCACTTGGAGCACTTCATTTTCCTCGTACGGCAACTTCTTGCAACTTAGGAAAATGACCGCCGACAATTTAGATTCTAGCCAGCAGGAACAATTTTCGGGGAGATTAGTAGTCCAAAGAAGAGGCAATTTGTCCCGAATCCCCACTTGTGTCTCTGCCCTGAGGATAGAACTGGGTAGGTTGTGGGGTTAGGTGTGCCTCCCTGTCTCCTACCTTGTTTCCTCATGAATACAGCACTGCTGGACCCAGGGGGCAGCTGCGGATATCTGTGTTTCAAAATAAAATGCAGAGGCCACAGCAATTCAGAACTAGAGGAAGCCAATGCATGTACATAAGTAAATGGCTCTTTAGTTTATAAGGTCATCTGGGACAGGGACTGTGAATGATGCATAATCTCTGCGAAGTGCTGTGGAATATATTGGCTCTGAATAAATAAAAAACAATAATTACCTACAGCACATGACTGTGAGTCCTTATGAAAGAAAAGAGTTCATTAAATTAGTTGTAGGTTGGCAATGGAATAATATAACCTGCACATCACCTTGTGATATCTGTGAAAGGAATTTATAGCTTCCAGCCACATCGCTGTCTCTGGGTATTTACCTAAGAACTAAATAACTCTATTTACTTGCACAAATATTCCCAGTATAATAGTCAATTCAGCTGGCATGTCACGAGCAACTAAATGTCAGTGTAGTCTCAGAAACAAAAGACTTAGATGCAAAACAATGGATGAAACTTTAGAAACAGGGTTGTGTTAGATCTCTGCAAGCCCAGTGTGTCTTCTGCCCAGAAGGGACACAAAATAGCAGACGTTAACCCCTTCCCCGTTCATCCAGTTATAAAACCTATCTAAGAGGTGTATCATTACTGAACTTTATATATCTATCACCAACATGATTTATACACTGCTTTACAGATATTATACATCAGTCACACCAGTCCTTGCCCTAGTGGAGCTTACAGTCTAAGGTACATCACATTTATACATACTAGGGTAAGTTGAATGAAAAACCAGTTTAATTGCCTGTATGTTTGTGGAGTGGGGGTGCCCAGACGAAACCCTCGCAGACACAGAGAGAAGATATAAAGTGGAAGTAACACCAGCCTGCTGCTAATTCCTGGGTTCCTTTGACAGGTTGCTTCCATAGTCCTTTAATAGTAGTAGACTGTAGTCTGTAGTAGTGGACTGGAGCATTGGGGGCCCACCAGTTTCCAAACTTCCAGGGCCCCTGCATGCAAGCTCAAACACAAAGCACGCATACATGAATGCTGGTGCAAATCGCTCATGCGTGGGGTGCCGTGTCATACATCGTTGTTTTCTTTTCGGGCCCAGTCAATCGGGGGAGTGGGTCTGGGCCGCCGGGTCTTTTTTTTCCGGTGTCCTGTCAGCCCATTCTGACCCTGGACTTACTTGAGCCAAGATTACTGGATGTAAAGTCTCACTGGATGTGAGAAGTAAAGCCATTTGCACACTTGTGGGTGTCAAATGTTAGGCACCCTCAATGATTGTATTTACTTACCTGACACCCCCGGCCGCTGCTCCTATTAGCAGAAAACTGCATGTGCAGTAAAGTGAAATAGCCAGCTGTTTTGTTAAAGTTCGGGTTTCGTTCTACTGTGCATGCCGCAAGCCACAAGAAGGAAGAGGAAGCAGGAAGAGGTAGCTCTGTGGTGCTCGTGGAAGAACCCTGGGTCATTGCAGTTTTCTGCTAATTGGTGTACTGGCCTGGGGTGTCAGTTATGTAAATACAATCACTTGGGGGTGCCTAATATTTGCCTAAAATGAAATACATACTTTTATGCTTTTAAATTGTATTAGTAGGTCCAAAGGAGACCTTGCTCAACACAAGAAGTTTGCATTAGGCCAGCCATGTTGGTTTTGAGACTCATCTGTAAAAGGTCACTTTGCTCTAGAATTTTGCAGAGCAGAGAAATTAAAGTTAAAGGGGAAGGAGGGTTAATCTTAGAGGTTTTGTTGCCTTTTTAAGACTCAGTATGGAAAAGGCATCTTGCTGCACTCATGACATCATAATCCAGTTTTACAAGCCTCTGTCTGTAAGAGATCAATTAAAGCTGCAACAGCAGAGTTTAATCTCAACATTAACAGTTAATTTAACATTTTATACCAAAATGAAATTGGGTAATATAAAAACTCTGGTGTGTACATAACATATGCAATGTCCAAGCCTAGAATCTTAATGAAATATAATAACATGCCTCTGGGCGAAAAAAAATGTGAGCTCTGTAGGGACAAAAAGGGCAAAGTAACATTTCTGTTTTTTAGGTTTAACAAGACAAAAATATTATCGGGAAGATTAATTCATTACCCTCCAATTTCTATATACACGTCTTCACTTTAACAATTCAATATTCTGGGATTGGTCCAGCCTTAAAAATGTGTGTGGATATTTCTATTTCCATGAATGCTCATATTTTCAGTGAATGGCATCCCTTTGTTTTTTGACTAATTTGCAATTTTTTTCATTCTTTTGCTTTGCTTAATAACTATGGGGCACAATAATCAAAAGGCGACACAACCACATGGATCCCATTCACTGTCTGTCTCAGTGGATAATGGGTGTTGAAATTAATGCATTAGAAAACAATTGAGCCCTCCTGGAAGCTCAGAGTTGTATATGACACAGTATACAAGTCATTTTACCAATACTGTAAATATTGCAGCTATACAATTAGCCAGAACTCACCAATCTTCTCCTATTTGTATCAATAGGTAAAGTACAATTACAGCACCTCCCCCACCATAGGTGTGGGCTAATAGATCCTGCACTCTGTTGGTGGAAACAAATCTTTTTTCAAAATAAATTGCCCATTTCTAGGCTGCCCGCACCGGGAGGGAGCTCTTGGTGCAGGCAGCCATGCTGGAGCACATGCATGTCTGATACACAGTATGGCTGCTTGCACTAGGAGCTCCCTCCCGGTGTAGGTGGCCTAGCACTAGTGGGGGCCTTTTAAAAAAACAATTGTTTTCCCCAACCAGAGTGCGGGCTCTATTTCAGGAGTCTATTTCAGCTGACAGGTGCCCTTTCAGTACAAATGGCTTTGATTTAATGCACTTCAAGAGCACGAAAACAGAGACAAATGTTACTCCAAAAGCGGAGAGTCCCTGAAAAGAGGAAACCTGTGTCGTTCTACCTGATCTGTCTAAGGGGGAAATTCACTAAAGCGCTAAGCATCTAACACTAGCACTAATTCGCCAGCGTGATGTCAAATCGTAACTTCGCAAATTCCCTAACACCGACTCTGGCGAATTTTCGATAGCAAAGTAGATAGACTAGCGCAACTTCGCACCCTTACACCAGACGAAGGATCGTAATTGCGCAAATTCACTAAGATGACCATTTCACTGAATGTTATCACTTACGCCAGACGTTATTTCAATAAGTTCAATACAATAGTAGGAGTTTTAAAAAAAGTCCCAAAAAAACGCTAGCGTGTTTTACCTTTCTAGGGTGATAGTCTGAAAAAGAGCAAAATATTTTTGGGTGGTTACCCTCCTCCCCACCTACATTTCCTAACATATGGCAACTCAAATATATAGGGGGCACATGTAGGGCAATAGGACAACTTTATTTAATTTATTAAAGGTTTCCTGGGCTTGTGTAGTGTAATGTAGTGGCTGTAACTTATACTTCTATTAGACTTTGAAATTCGCGCCGTATGCAAATTAGGCATCACTAGAGTAAATGCGCTTCTCCTGGCAAAGTAACACTAGAGCAACTACGCTACCGTTCACCGACCTTAGCGTAACTTCGCACTTAAGTGAATTTGTGTAGCACTGGCGACAATTCATCTGGCGAAGTGCGGCAAATGATAGCGAAGGCAACGCTAGCAAATTTTCGCCGCTTTGTGAATTTCCCCCTAACTCCATACGAATTACTGAATGTGGGGCAGTTGGTGGGAAGGAGGAAATGTATTAGCAGAAATCTCTTGGAAATAGCAATTGGTTACTACTGATGCAGTTTTGATCACTCTCCAGTTTTGATAAGAAGAATGCTCACAATTTCTAATGCTGGATCATAAAATTTTCAAGCCATAAGCAGACACTGCAAGGTGGTTTTGGAAACTTTCTTGAGGAAATTAATTGGAGAGGTACAGTACCGTGCATTAACATCAGAGACTTTATCCACATGCCATACTGAGCCTGATTACAGTGAAAAAAGTTGCCGATTATACTCCATATACTGATGTTATATGAGGGAAGTATTCTCCAAAGCTGAGTCTTACACTCTGGGGCACTGTAGGAATGTGCTGTTTTAGAAAATAATACTTTCTGTATGTATTACAGGTATAAAGAGTGAGTTCATTTGCTTTTCATGGCAGAACTAGTATATTTTTTCTCATCCAACATAAGACAACAGACATTTGATATGGAATAAAAGTAATACACAAGGGTTAGAGGCAAAGTGTAAAGCAGGGAATATAATGGGACATAAGACAGAATATCATTAATTAAATGAGACTAATTAGCAATCTCAGAGCAGGTGCAGGGAATAGAGGCAAGTGACAGCAATGTGGCTCAGGGAGTGACAGCATCACTGCATTTCAACACATTTTGTTGTACAATTTGTCATGCTAAGTCTCCCTGGAAATGATTGGAGATAATTCTCAATCCAAGCCCCCCTCTTAGAAGATCCTATCCATAATTTCAATTATGTCATCAATGGAATGCAAGACAGTACAGTAGAGGTTATTATTGGAGCATGTGCTAGAAGATGTCAGGCAGTCATTTGGTATGTGTGTGACATAAAGACAGTGAGGAGCAAGGGTTCACTGCTGCATGCACAATACTTTGTCATGACAGAGAAGTCATTAGAAATTGACGACACATTTGACATTAACAGCAGGCAGACTTGAAGATACTACTGTGTATGCTGCAGTTTAGTAACCCTTACGAGACTAAAGATAGTTTTAAACATTACCTACATTTTATATGTTTATTAAAGAGTGAATATGCTTTTCCTTTGCAATACCAAATGTCCATCAGTTTGGTAACGTTCCAGCAGCAGTATCTTCCTTCCATCTTCCCTAAAGAGTAGTGATGAGCGAATAAGTTTGTCAAGTACAGCAAACTTCCGCATATTGGCAACAGTGAACATGTTCATGATACTGCATAGAAAAAACAGTTTGCCTTTTGTGATAAAACAAAAATGCATCAAAAAAAGATGGGGCCCCAAACGTACACATAAGTATAT
>CM044443.1:40610392-40621754 GCA_024363595.1 Xenopus borealis
CGTCTTTCCTATCACATGCCAATATCTTCTGCGCTCTGCTAAATTCTCAATAATCATCTGAAATTGAGAGTTAGATTGGAAGGCCTATTTATTAAAGGTCAATTTTTTGAGGTACTAGAGCTTTTTGAAACCACTAATTTTCTCTAAAACCACAAATACCATAAAAGTTACTAAAAGATCCAAATATGAAATGTACGAAAGGGAAAAAAACACTCAATGATGCGCTAAAACATATAAACTCTAAAAATGTTATATTTTTTTTGGACAATTATTAACAAAAAAAAAAAACGAAAACCTGAATCAGCACAACTCCAATTAAATTCTATGGTACCTTGTCTGCTTTTGTATTAGAGTTTTTCTTGCTTTTTAGGCTACATAATAACGTTTTCTAACAGAGGAAAGTATGATTTTCGTAAAAATATAAATCTGAATGTTAGTAGATAGACTTCTTAGTTAAGGTTTCTAAGAACAAGGTACAGATAGGGGCCTATTGACCATACTATGTTAAATGAATTAGGCGAGAAAAGAAAATGTAAAAAGCAGAGTAAAATAAATAGAAAATGTAAACAGCTGTTCATTTTTTCTTATGCTGTTGACCGGTTTTATTTACACTTATTTTTAAAGCATTAAAGTGAATGTAAAAAAAAAATCAGGCTTCAATTAAATCTGGTAGGAATGAATCCCTGTATCCATCAACACTAAACCCAGCTCTACAGAACAGTCTGCCCTTATTGGGGTCCATCATCATAATGTAGAGTTTTTTAAACAGCACATGTAGAAGCAGGGAAGCAGATCCACATGAGAAGCATTATGAGCAAGGAGAGACTCTCATTTATATAAAGAACAGAAGGAATTATTTTAGAAGCAAAATACCTTTCCAGGCATTCTCTATAAAGGCAAAACACCAATAATATTAATTATTATTAATAATAATGTAATTAAATATGCTTTGGATTACCCAGAGATATTGTCCCATCCTCAATGTATATTCTAAACAGCATGAGAATAATAATTTTTCAACCCTGGGATCAAATTTTCTACATGCTAATATTATATTGATTTACCAGACTGGACTGTTTCTACCAAGTTGATTATCTGCTCATATTTTCGCTGCACTGATTTTACTAAAGTCATACCCTGTAACCCATAGATGGTTTGCTTAATACTAATGTCTAGGTGCATTACTTTATGGTGTTGGAAAAACTATAACATCCAGAACAAAATCAAGAGACAGAACATAACCACAAGAAAAAAGCAGACAGGGGTATGTGTGTGTGGCTGATTTTGACACTAGAAGCTGTGATGGAGGAGTTAAAGTTATTGTGGATCCTCACTTTCCCACACCGTTTCCCACAATTTATTTGGTAACTGGTTTCAGAGTCATGTAATGAAAATAATGAGCCTTGGTGTCACTTTGAATAGAAGGCAATGTGTGTGTGCCTCTGTGTGAGGAATTGTAATCTAGTGCAGGTGCAAATGTAGTTCAATAGCATTAGACTGAGGACGCTTCCAATGTCCCAAGTAATGTATCTTGGCTGGGGTGATTAAGAGCAAGATTATTTTACACAGCCTGCAATATATCTAGCCACAACTGTGCAAAAGGCTGATTTGCAGCTATACACATGTTTTCTTTCCAGGTCTCCAGAAAAAGGCCCTATTTGTCTTGATTTAGTTTTTATTTATGAATCAGATATTTGATTGTACTTTTCTTTGGATTCATTTTTTCACCTTCTAACTAGGGTTGCCACCCGGCCGGTATTTTTGATGGTTGATCCCAATGTTATTAATAGGAAAAAAAAGATAAATATATAGGAAGGCCGGTATTTCTTTCAAGAAAAGGTGGCAACCCTACTTCTAATATGTATCCCTTTAAAAAGAAATAGTTTGTTACTTGTTGCTTAATCAAGGTTTACATTTCCACCCTTTAAATGTAACACCATACTAAAAGCTAATTTAACATTGAGCAATCCCTTTAAAGGCAGCTGTTATAATTCTGTTGTGTTTGGTAGCCGAGGACGAGGAGGGTATAACAATGCTTTATTAGCAGGTTCATGCAGCCATTACATAACAGCAGTAAGTCTTACTTTCACTTTCAAGCTGTACAGAAAGTCCTGTGTATGCACAGTGACACCTGCAGGACATTTGTGTAAACACAACAAATTAGTTTCTAGTATTCCACAGGTGCTGCTCAGAAATGTATTAACTAATGTTGCAAATTGTAACAGTTCAGAATCTGCACCAAGAGTACTGAACTGCCAGAGCTGCCAAAACCAGAGGGTGGAACATAAAGACAATTTTGAAAAAAATGTAAAAAAAATTTTTTTTTGAAAAGTGAAAAATGTTTTTTGAAAGTGACCAATACCTTTAACACATTGGTCAAAAGCCTGTGCTTCTATTTGTAATTAGAATTATCAGCCCTCATTTGTATGTGGAATTAGAGATATAATAATTGTACAGTATTTTGAAAGGGGCATTGTATTGTGTTAGTACTAGGTTCATTCCATAAGCATTCTCTTTTCATGTGATAAACTATGAGATAAGACTTTTTCATAAAACTGAATCTGATACATTATGAGTTCTTCTGTATGCCACCTACAAACTGACACTTAGCAGTGAAAAGTGATGCTACAGATGAGACCACATTGAATAAAGGAAGGATTAAAGTAGGAATATATAAAATACTAATTGTTTTTTTTTTAATGTTTTAACTATAAATATTACATATCACAGGATTCGATAATAGTTCACACTTAGGGGCAGATTTATCATTGGTCGAATTTCGAATTAAAAAAAATTCAAAAAGTCGACCATATGAATAAATGGAAAGGAAAATACTTTGAATTCAACTATAGAATTCGAAGGATTTTACCGCAATTCGATCGATCGAAAAAATTTGATCGATCAATCATTCAAATTGATTCGAACGATTATGTTGATCAATCAGATTTTTTTTTATTCGATCAAAAGTAATGATTCCCAATTCGGTAGCTTGATTCTGGCGAAGTAGGTGGTCGAATAAAAATTTAAAGCGGAAGTAATTCGACCATCGAATAGTGGAATATTCGAATAAAATTTTATTTGAATATTCAAATTATTCAATTTGAATATTCGATGGTCGAATTTGCCTAATTTGCATATTTGAAGATTCGAATTCAAATTTTATTAAAAATGTGATCGAACTTCGAATTATTCATGTGAATTTTGTAAATCTGCCCCTTATAGTTGCTTTCTATCAGCTGGTTAGGGACCAATAATGTATCAACAGTCACTGAATGTTTAATGTATAATAAACACCTCTTAAGCAGCTTTTGCAAAGCGAAAACAGGATCGCTGAACACTTTGTAGAATACTAACAGAAGATAACTATAGCAGAATATAGTTTCACATTTATGTGAGTATCAAGTTCTTACCAATTAGCGCCACCAGCAAACTTTTGTTCTGCTTTCCAGTGAAATCTTCATTTTAGGGTAAGGTCACACAGGCAGATTCGGGGAGATTTAGTCTCCTGGCGACTAATCGACTCTTCTTTGGGCAGACAATCTCCCCAAACTGCCTCCCCCCTGCCTTCCGCCTGCTATAATGAGAAATGTCAGCACAGTGGTACAGAGGAAACAGACCCTGCGGCTGCAGGGGGCCCATGAGGTATAGGAGCCCTAATTTGTGTAGAATTTCAATAAATATTGGTAAACAGGTCAGAGTCTAAACATTCTGAGGGCCTGAAAAATAATTTGTTGTATTTGTTGAAAAATACTTCGACTTCGATATTCGAAGTCGAAGTATTTCACTTCGATGGTCGAATTTTTTACTTCGAAATTTGAGGCTTAGTTTAATCAGCCCCTTAATGTATATTGACTGATGATGTTAGAGAAAGATAGATAGATAGATAGATAGATAGATAGATAGGTAAGGTAATGCTCACTGTGCCGATAATCCTCTGACAAAATTAATTAAATTATATTGTAAAATAATTGAATGTTTACAAATGGCATGCATTTTCCCTTACAATGGCTCACTAGAGCAAATCTATATATACAGGAAAACTTGCTAAGTCAAAATGTAATTTTAATTTTACATTGTATCTGAACCAGGAACTAGGGGAAAACTCCCTGTAGAACTATGTTAACTGAAATGTTTTTTAATTACTTGGAGAAAGTATGGACTGTGTATCATCATTAATAGGACTAAACACTGACGGTCAGTGAGCCAGGTAGCAGTAAATGGTGCAATTAACAGATAGAGAGGAGATGTGTATTCAATTTGAAAGCTTTCTTTCTTAATCCATCTCTATTCATCACACAAAGTGCTGAGCTGCACACTTTTACTTTCAATTATATTAATCGGGCTAATTCTAAGTTAAAGTCAACGTTTTAATCAAGCACTAGAAAACTCTAAGAGAGTGGAAAAAATACAATGATTTTCTTACTGAATTGAGTTAACAGGAGGTAAAGTAGGGCGAGTTCAGAGTAAAAAAGAGTTGCTAAGAGTGAAGAAAAAAGGTTTTGCTATATAGACTTCTTCAGCTCTAGGAATATCTCTACTACCATCATGCTAACTGCAATCTGAACAATAGAATGGTATCTAAATACCATATAACTGAACCTACACTATCCTGTGAATGGTGACTGACTATAATGTTTCCCTGCTTGACTGCTAGTATGTACCTCAGACACTGGGCTTTCATTTCTATCACTGTATTTTGTATTTTTCTGAGGGAGTTACTTGCATATAATGGCAAGGAGATCCTTGACTCAATCTTCAACCATATAGTTCCATCAAGGGAAAGAATGGTACAATATAAGTGCTTGCACAAGCATACCTTACCCCTAGCGTGCTAGCCAAACTGTCCCAACCCAGGTTGATGAATGTCCCAGATGTCACCACTCCCCAGTAAATTTCATTGTATGGTCTGGTCATGCACTAAGATACAGAGGTTTTGGGGGGCAGAGGTACAATATATCTCTATATATGATTTGATGGATATTCCAATTTAGTCGAACCCCTAGGAATGCTACTAAATCATGTTACTGATCTAATGCCAACAGTTGCTGAGAAAGCATTCATCTCTACTGTGAAATGGAAGGCACAATCAGCCCCAAATAAACGATTCTGGGAAACTCATATTATACATACAGTACCGATGCAGTATCACTGTCATACATGACTGAGAACTGAAACCCAAGGCATTAATTCTAACGAACCCCGGTATAGGGAGAAAATTAAACTGACTGCCTGATCTTCTTGTCCTCCATCAATATAAGTAGAGCTTGATACACTCATAAAGAAGCAATGCACAAGTTTAGGTTAGGTTTATTGAAGTTCTTTATTAGCAAGTTAATAAAGCAAAATTACAAAATGAATAAATGCACAAACATGGGATGACATTGCAATGTATAGATGACTACTGTTACTGTCTATTAATATACCAACTGTAATCTATGTAACCCTTGTGAAAACCTACATTTTGACCATGTCTGAGTACTTTATTTAAATAAAGCTTTGCTAATAAAAATACAGGCCATGTGCTCTATTCTGACAAAAGTATCAGCAAGTAATCATGGCTGTCTAGGCTAGCTTCCCCTTTGTTAATGCATATTAAACAGTTAACTATTTGTTATGCTGCAAATATAATGCTGGTGAATTATGGTGTGTTGTTATTCAGTCATGTATATTCAATCTTAAATGTATTTTTAATAAATGTAGTGACCACCAAATACCACTGCCATTTACATGGTTTGGTTACATGTGAACGGGGTGAGAAAATATGAAATAAAACTGTTGAAGGAGAGTGATGAGTGACACAAGATTTGATCTCAGCATCATGGGCCAGATGGCTGCTGATGATCTTCTTGTTCCTGAACAGGTGCTTATGGTCCTGTGGCAACTTCAAGAAAGCACGGGTGCACTCTAAAGCACACATGACATTGGATATGCTAACAAAAGCATAATATCCCCTCTTGACCACCTGCTGTCATAACTTCCTTGTAGGGGAAACTGTTGCAGTTACATAATTTATTCTTGATGTTAGTATTGCAGTAGTAGACATTCTAGGTAAATGAAACCATTCCAAGTCCATGATACTGAACAGTTATTTTTTTGAAACTTTGATATTACCATTTTTCTGAGAAAATAACTCGGAAAAACCTCAATTGTATTCTAATCTTTCAGATTTATCAACTCAAAAATATTGCATGAGTTCCAATGAAAACATTGGCAGCTAGATAATGTCAAGTTTCTGTTGTTGCATCTTAGGCAGTATCAGATTGGGATGCAGGGGCCCACCAGAAAATCTTATGCTGGGGCCCACTTTCCAAAGTATTATACCTCCTCTCCTCACTCAACCTCTTTATTCTCCTATTCTCTTTTCTCTACATACTATAATCTATTATTCCATTATTAAGCCTCTTTGTTCCCATAAGGAAATAGGGAATGCCCATGACATGGGCCAAATGGTTAGAAGTAAGAGGCCCAGTGGACCCACCGGGAGTTTTCCTGGTCTCTCGGTGGGCAAGTCCGACACTGGCTGTAGGTCCAAAATATGTCCAAGATAGGCCAGTCTGTTAGCTGGAGGCATAACATTTCTATCATATCTGAAATCCACTTAAAAGAAATTATTTTTCTGTACCTTTCTTGACAGCAATTCAAAACCTTGAAAATACTTCATTTCTGGCTTCTGTTTCCTATCCCATAGTTTTTTGTTTTTTTTTAACTTTAGAACTTTTGCATTTATTTTGTTACAATCATTTAAAATCTCTACAGATTTATCACACCAATGAAAATGGAATTCTAAAATTGATTCTTCATTAATGGACGTGCTGATGAGTCGCAAAACCAAATTATATCCAAACACTTATTTATCATGGTTTGCAAAATGATCATAAAACAAAGTCTGCACAAAGAAAAAAATTAAATATGGAACAATAAAAGTAGCTGAATGGTAGAGGTCTTTTCCTCATTAGAGATCTGTCTAATATAGATTGGAGGATAAACAAGATCACATTGAGAAATGCAGAAATAAAAATATAAGTACAGTTGGCAAATCTAGGTAAAAAAGTGGCTTTTCAGTGGTGTCCGAGAAAGTTATTGATTCATGTGCTAAAAGTCTGATATAAAATACTTAGCTACCTGACCTTTGGTTTACCAATTCTTGATATACTAAAACAAAACAGAGCAAAGACCCAGGATTTTTTTATCCAAAATTAGCAAACAAATTATGAAAAAATGCATTTGAATGAATAATACTTTGTTTATCATGACACTGATTTATTATAGGAATTGGCTCGGACATATCACATGTAGTTGTGTGACTGTTGCAAAAAAAAAACCTTGATCTTATGTATTATAGTATACAATGTAAAGAGCTTTGCATTTGCAATGCATGAAGAGTGACTCTCTTATCTTCTAATATAACTACAACCCATATGGATGATTTTCCTCCTAAATCAAAACCTAAGACAGGGAGATAAAGTCAAGATATAAACACTAGCTGGAACTCTCTCATAATATTTTATGTTCTTATTACACTTCCTCATTTAGTTGTGCTACATTGAACTATAATACAATTACAAACATATATTATGTTAGGCCAAACATGTACACAGGCTCTTCAGCCATAAACTTATGTAAATGTGTTCTCTGCCAATGTGTCTTTTTCTTCCCTTGGGTTTGTTTTTTTTGTATCTTCTATGCCTCCCACAAACACTCAAAAAATAAATATTTTGCGTTTATTTCTATATTTTCTTTATATCTCAGCACCTTTTCCCCCAGATAATTCACATGCATGGACATGCTCTGAAATAATACTATTTACTTACAATATTTTAATTCTATTGTCTATACCCCTTCTTTTGTCAAGACATAGAATGTCCTTGGGTGCTGAGGTGTGATTAGCTCAGAATCAGCAGTGCAGGTTTAATCAAAATGGACAGAGGTTAGCACAGCTCGATATTAGTGATAACCAGTCTTTGATCATTGCAGTCAGAGAGAACTTAGAAAAATGCACAATCAGGGCATTTGAAGGGAAATAATGCCATATTAGCCTTGTAATAAACGTTTGTGGGTGAGTGAATCGACAGTCACTGCTGCCTGTCACAGATTCGATCACATTCTTCAAGCTTGCAAAAATCAAGAACACGTCTGAGCGAATTGGTCCATCTTTTAGACTGATAGGAATTTAAGTGTAACAGATTAATATATTTAAACTGGTCAACTACACCAAAGTCATCCCCGGTCTGGCCAGTCCTACACTCTAATTCATCAAGAATTTTAATGCTTCAGTATACATTTTACACAGGGACTAGGTTTTACCTGCAACTTACTTGCTGCTTTCAAGGTTAAAACTCCCAAACATTGTTGCATTTTTAGTAGCTGAAGACATAAAATGTCTCAGTGTCCTAAATATATTGTTAATGGTTTGAGTGCAGAGGGCCTCTTGTATGTGTATGATTTTTATTTTCCTTTTCTTGTGTTAAAAATATGACATTGTGCAATGTGTGTTGGGATGCCAAGCATCACATTCTGTTACACTTAAATTCCTATCAGTCTAAAAGATGGACCTCTTGTATTTGTCTGTATGAATTTTGTGGTCACAACCTCATTACAATTAGTGTTTGATATGTTTTGGTAGCTGGGGATGAGCAGGATATAACAGTGCTTTATTAGCAGGTTCATGCAGCCATTACACTTCAACAGTACATTGAACTGTAACCCTTTTAAGCAGTCTAGAAAGTACAGTGTATGCACAGTATACTCTTGTGCACAGTGACACCTTCAATCACCTTGCACAAACACCACATATCCCCCTATAGTAGGATATCATTTGGTTAAATGTAATAAACAGAAACCATAAAACTGTATGCATTTTAAAACAATATTACGCATTTTTCACAACACATTTAGATTGTCCTTGTTTCAATAGTCCTGTTTTCTTAATTCTGACTAAAGATCCAGACTGAAAGTGCACTTCTCTTGCACCACAAGAGTCAGTATAAGCCTTGCGTTTGGCTTGTTGACATTTAACAATGTCCCCAGTAGATGATTTTGAAGGAACAGTATTAGGTGGAGGTTTTGTAGGGAGAAATGTTGTTACTGTAGCTGATGTTATATAAGAAACAAATGCAATTTCTGGCCATTTAATGTAATATCCTATCAGAGTTATAGCAAATCTGCTGTCTATGGACATGTGAGGCAAGCTTGCTTAAAAACAGCAGCTGAAACCATAGATGATAGGAAATCAGTTAATGCTACAACTTCTATGTCCTTATACAGTGTATCAGAATATGCAGGTAAAGGTAAATGTGACAATCAGCAGTAACATTTTTCAAACCTGGTTTGTATTGCATATTGTAGTTGAAATTCGTAGCCTTGCTGACCATCTAGCTATACACATTCCAGCTCTTCCTAGTCCCTTTGTTGTAAGTAGTGTAGTTAAAGGGCTTAATAGTTGAATACTTATGCTCTGACTCTGTAAGTGTTCTTGATGCAAATGCAACAGTTGGATCTGTGTGAGAACTGCACCAACCCCATAGTCTGAAGCATCTGTA
This sequence comes from Xenopus borealis, assembly GCA_024363595.1. Taxonomy (NCBI): domain Eukaryota; kingdom Metazoa; phylum Chordata; class Amphibia; order Anura; family Pipidae; genus Xenopus; species Xenopus borealis. Next base: position 40,619,932 of record CM044443.1, read on the forward strand.
GTAACCATAGTGGGTAGTGCAGGGTCAAATAAAGCTAGCTCTGACTATTCACAATAATTTATTTCACTATTTCAAAGCTATGTTGAGCAGTCTCTGACCAAACCAGACTTGAGGTTCCACGTAGTAGTGCCCTAAGTGGCTCCACAACTAAAAATAGTTGGGAATAAACTTAGAATACCATGAAGTAAGACCTAAGAAGGTAAGGTCTGAAAAGCAGATGGAGTAGGTGCTTGTTTAACAGCGTGGGCATGGTCAGGCAGTAATCCCTCTTGTGAAATTATATGACCCAGAAATGACAGCTGAGTTTGTCTGAAGTGGCATTTGGAAAGGTTCCGTTTCAGTCCTGTATAATCAGTGCATTTCAGAAACTTTTCTAGGTACTCGTCACGAAGATCCCTAGTTGGAGCGTAGACAGTTATATCATCCAAGTAGCATTGTACACCAGGTATGTCATGGAGTATAGAAAACATTCCATCATCAAAACATCAGCTGAAGCCAGTCCATAAGGTACATGCTTGAACTGAAACAAACCATCATGGGTGACAAATGCAGTGAGGTATTTTGCTTTCCTCAATTTCCTCAAATTCTGGTGTACTAGTTTTACATCTGGCCTCAACTTAACTTTGTGTATAATTGCTTTGTTCTGAAATTTTAGACACTGGCTGTGAGTCAGGTAGTGGTGCTGTAGTAACGAGACCATCAACTAATTGTAGGTTTAATGCAGCAAAGAGATCCCTTCCAAGTATAGCAGTACCCTTATTCACAATGTAAAAGTCAAATTTTGCAGTATTTGATTCAAATTGTACAGTCACTGGAAAGCAACCAAGCACAGGGATTGGATCATTTAAGTAACTGACCAGTCTCAGGGTAGGTGCAACAAGTCGATATTTTGCAAAGTATTTCAAGAAAATATCCTTTGGTAGTACAGCTGAACCTATATCAAGCATCAGGTTAATGGAGCGTCCCTTTTCAGCAGAAGCAGTATTGACATTAACAGTGAATATAAACTTGTCTGTAATAAATGTATCACCTTTATCCACTCTTAATACTGTAATATTTGAAGCATTGAACATCATGAACATCTTTAGCAGAACTACAGCAGATCTTATCAAAATGTCGGTAGACAAATTATTGGGTGCGACTGGGCATGACCCAACAGTCTTAGTACATATCGGTACTAATGACAAGATAAATGGTAGATGGAAGACCTTAAAGAGTGAGTTCAGGAATCTAGGCTCTAAGATTAAGGGAATGTCTTCCAATGTAATTTTTTCGGAAATTTTGCCTGTGCCACGTGCAGGTTTAGGAAGATGGCGGGAACTTAGGGAGCTAAATGCGTGGCTCAAGTCTTGGTGTAGGAAGGAAGGGTTTGGGTTCCTAGAGCACTGGGCAGATTTTTTCTTGGGGTACAACTTATACAGTTGTGACGGATTGCACCTCAATGGAAGGGGGTCCACTGTGCTAGGGGAAAAAATGGCCAAGAGGTTGGAGGAGTGTTAAAACTAGGCAATTGGGGGTGGGTGAGAGAAAGAATTATGGGGAAGCTAGGGTAGATGGGGTAGTAGGATTAGTAGTGATGGGCGAATCTCCCGAGATTCGCTTCGCTGAAAAATGTGCGAATTTCCAGAGAAATTCGCGAATCGGCTAAAAATCTGCGAAACGAGTCGCGGGACGCTTTTGACGTGAGTCGCGTCAACTTTGGCGCGTCGCGTTGTTTCCGACGCCTCGTTTTTGGCTGGGCAAAAAGTTACAAAGAAATTTTGAATTGGTGTATGCTATAAACCACCTCGTATAAGTGACAAGTATGAAGCCCAGCTACTTTT
>CM044443.1:40661943-40672612 GCA_024363595.1 Xenopus borealis
AGGTATCCCAGTCTCCCCATAACATGTAATTCCTAGTTTTTATAGGGTGATGCCTTGCAGGGCTGGGCTAGTCCAACAGGGTGCCCCAGTCAACCCAGCCAGCCCCATCGCCCCCTCCTCAGCCAGCGAGCACACGTGCATGCACGCAAGTACGTGTGAGCATGCATGTACTCTGACCTACAAAATCCCATCACCGCTCGATTGCATGCTAAGTGCGCAAACTAGCAAAACTAGCTGGACTTTGCAAACCGGACTGGGGTAGGCAGCAGTGGAAGGTACGTGCCCCTAAGTTTTGCGCCCTAGGCACGTGCCTACTCTGCCTACCACTAGTTCCGTTCCTGATGCCTTGTCAGTGGGCATGAACCACTGCTGCATAAGACTTAGGGGCACTTTTACTAAGGGTCGAAGCGAAAATTTGAATTTAAAAATTTTTAATTTTGAAGTAATTTTTGGCTACTTCGACTAAAGAATAGGCCACAATTTGAATGGAAGTTTAAAATTCTACCATTCTAAAATCAAAGTACTGTCTCTTTAAAAAATTTGAATTCGATACTTCAACACCTTAAAGCTGCCGAATTGCTATTTTAGCCTATGAGGGACCTCCTGGAACATTTAAGGAGTGTTTTTGAAAAATTTTTGACCAAAATTGTTCGAATCGTTCGAATCGAAATGCATTCAAACAATTCAAACAATTTTTATTCGATTGAAAACAGACCCATTCAAACGAAATTTGATGGTCACATTTTGTTTCTATTAGAAATTAAACCCTTAGTAAATCTGCCCCATAAATTAAAGACGTGTTTCAACAGTTAGGGGCAGATTTACTAAGGGTCGAGTTTTGAATAGAAACAAATTAGAAATACATCCATCAATTTTTTTTAAGTGTGTTTTCGATCAAAAATTTACCTTTTTCGTTCGAATAGATCCTTTTTCGATCGAAAATACACTTAAAAAAATTTGATGGCCGAATGTCGAAATTTTTTTTCGAAGTAAGTGTTCCAACAGTTACTCATGGAAATACATTGATTTCTGAAGAAGTTTTTAGTATAAATAATATTAATTTAACTAATTTTCCATAATTAAAATAAAATGTTTAGTGACCCTTAGAAACATACTTACTAAAGGTTGATTTTAAATATAAATGGTGTCTGCTCCATAAGTCAGTTTCCCATTCATAAGAAGTGGAATATATGTTTTTTATAAGCATCACTTTGCCTTTCTGAAGGCATTTTTGCTTTAACTTTTCAATCATACTACTGGTTTTCAATTTTTAGCAAGATAGCAAAAACATGATATCCTATAGGCAACATTTGTAAAGCCTTTCACACATAACTCTAGAAACTGGAAATGTATTATGTGAAATTACAACAGGGAGCCAGTAAACTACAGGTTGCCCCCATACTAGTGGCTCGGGTAGGTAGTTAACATTTTTTTCATAAAGCTTTTTAACTGTGTGTCATTCCACACAGTATAACTGCCATTGGAGTGGCAATGTTTTTGAGATTTTGCAAACCTATAAAAACACCCTTTGGGCGAATGTCAGGCGACACAAAGAGCAGACATTGGTGAGATATTGTGAAACAATGCATTTTTATGGGATAGTCACTCCATGGTGTTAATTCCCTAACACTTGCGAAAATTCACAAGCGTGATGTCATTTCGCGACTTCGCCAATTTACTAACAGTGTCCCTGGCGAAAATTCGATAGTGAAGTAGATAGACTAGCGCAACTTTGCACCGTTACGCCAGGCAAAGTTGCGCACTGAAGAAGGGACGTAACAGCGCTAATTCACTAAGATCCCCATTTTACTGAATGAAACCTCCATTATTAACTGATGCATTTTGGGGAAAAAAAATTTCCCTTGACAGGATCCCCATCACAGGCCCAGACAGGCCATCTGTGGGTTCTGGCAAATGCCAGATGGGCTGTTATAAGGTCCCATAGAAAATCAGTATTTAGTGGGCTGGTGGGGGCTGTTTGGGCCTCTATGTGGGCTGATTGGGCCTCTGTGTACCTGAAATGCCAGGGCCTATTTTGATTCTCAGTCCAGTCCTGCGGCCCATCGCTAAAGTAACTTTGCTTTGCTTGATGAAGTAAAGCTCGCACAACGTTGCTACCTTTCGCCTCCCTGAGCACAAATTCGCAATTTAGTGAATTAGCAGTTTCCTGGCAAAAATTCGCCTGGCGAAGTGATGCAAATTGCAGCAAAGGCATCGCTAGCGCATTTTCTGTGCTTAGTGAATTTGCCCCCATGTGTTCAAGGTTCACAAAAGATATATTCAATTTGCACAAGGGAAAGGTTGTTCACACAGAAAAATTTTTGTTTTGCTACTATTATTGCATTCCCACGTTTAGATCTTATCTATGAACATAAGTTCTAAGTAACCAATTCTTTTAAAATTTCCAAACTTGTAGTAGATTATTCATAAAGCAAAGAACAAAACACTAATTGACCGCAATTTGGGCCAGAGAAAATGGCCATTGCCTTGTATTCTGCATGGAAAAAGTTAATGTGAAAAAATGCCCATTGACAGCAATGTATTTTGGTCTAAAAAATAGCTGCAGCAAAGCGAAACAGAACATCACATGGAGCCTCACTATTAAAATCTGATAGTTCATTGGATGCTATTGTGCAATTTTAGCTCCTGTGTTCATCAGCCCCTTGGCACTCAAAAAGGAATTTCATGGAACATTTTGTATGTTTAGATTAATAGAGCACTGGTGAAGAATTATGTGTAGTAGAGTGTCAAATGTCAAGTCCAAGAATCTTGCTTGTTGCCCATCACTGATATAGAGGGTCCGTTCAAAAACATTTAACGCCAAAAACTGTTATACAAAATCCACACCGACAATGAAATATTCTAAATACAGAACCCATTACCACAATACCTAACTGTAGCACTGAATCTAAATGGACATTGTTGCTTTTAAGCATCTTTATTTCTGAAGCATTCTAGTCACTAAAAAGAATCTACACTGAAACAACCCTTTAGTCAAACAATACATGAATGAAACAAGAAGCACTAGCAACAGCTTTTAATGCATTTTCAAAGCCTGAGTATTGTAATATATTACTTACAAGGGCCATCTGTTGTTCATTATTTGTAACTGAAACCAATGCGAGAAATAAGCATTTTAGGTTTCAAATTTATCTGTACATAATTACCTTTTGTCCAGATCTAGCGGCTCTCTAAATCTGGCTTTCCTTATTATTGTAATATGTGGTTTGTGTAATCTGCTTGTAAGATCCTTAGTTATTATGCAGTTGCATTCAAGGTACAGTAATAGAATTATTGCATAACACAGATCAGAGTATTTATCAACATTATTATTTATCATAACTAGATACTATTGTCTCTTTATCTGTATTTTATAGAAGTCCAAGTTGGTTATAAATTTCATAGCTACAGGTCAAACTTCCAGCTCCACTCATTGGATTAAATAAACTGTAAATGTATTCTTTGCCTTGTTTATAAAATGAATAGCGTTTACCCACAAACCAACATAATGATGAGTGACAAAAGAGTCACCCAACTGACCTTCAATCTGACCCTCCATCCACTGCTTTGTTTAGCCCCACCCAGCCACACGGGTATAGAATATTTTGCAGATGGTTAATGATCATTACTTCATTTCAAAGCAGATGCAAAGCAGATCATATCTGGAAATAGTTACATATTCTGTGCCATTGTGTTAGTTCATATAGTTCATTAGTACATCAAATGACTTGATGCGCTTTCATTTTCTTGTGGCCCAGTTATGCAACCATTCTTTAGCATAATTCTTCCCTTTTATTGGCCTCATCGCTCTAGTTAAAGGCCATCTAAAGGCCCTGAATGTTTCTTTATTCTTCTTAATCAGTAAGTGTTACAATTATAAGAGAGATTTTCTACAATGTTGACCTTTAAAAAAGATTCTATATTATATTAGCATGCAAAATAAACAGAAATTATAATAAGACATCACCTTGCACTTCAATTATCATACTGAAGTATATTTGAACTAGATTATTCAGTGGCAGCCCATGGGGCGGCATTGGTAACCCGTGAAACAACCAAAACTAATCACAAAACTTGGATAATTACATCCATCTTCCATATTCACATAAGTGTTCTTTAATATACTAGCCATTATTAGCCATTAAACTCTGAATCCCACAGTTTTAAACATTCAACGTAAAATGTACTTTTATTAACATTGTTTTCCCTTGTCCACTTAGCAACTCTAGTACAGTAGTCATATCTGTTATAGGCAGCTATTTATGCATCTGCTTGTCTTATTTGAGTGGCCATATGTTAAAGTCCATTGCATAGAGAAAGCTCCAAATTATGGGATGTCCATCTCCTATCGACTGCATTTTAATCAGAAAATTCAATAGGTTAAAATTTGCTTTGTAATAATGATAATATAGTACATTGAATTTGATCCCGACAAAGATATGCATATATTAATCCTTATTGGAGGCTAAATAATCTAATAGGCCTTAAAGTTTAAATAATATTTTTGCAGACTTGGATGGCGATCCAAGATCAGTGATGGGCGAATTTATTCGCCAGGGGCGAATTTGCGGCGAATTCCCGCGATTCGCCGCTGGCGAATAAATTCGCGAAACGCCAGCGAAAATAAAAAAAAAATGAGGCGTGCGTAGTTTTTGACGCAACTCGACGAAAACGACGCAACGCACATTGAAAATGACGCGACGCAACAAAAATGACATGACGCGCATCTAAAACGACATGACGTGTCGAAGTTGACGCGACGCGCATCAAAAATGAGCTGCGACTCGTTTTGCGAATCTTTTCACTGGAAAATCGCACATTTTTTCGCCCATCACTATCCAAAATCCCTTATCTGAAAAACCCCAAGTCCCGAGCATTCTGAATAACAGAACCCATCCCTTTAGTATCTTTCATACTTGGTCAGCTGATGTTAGCACTTTTCTTTGCATTGGGATTTAAAGATGTATTTCATTCTTTCATTAAATCAATAATATTTAAGATGCCAAACATCTCTCCCCGCAGAGGCATTGTCCGAGGTAATCTGGACGATGGTAGTTCTCTAACAATATATCAGAAGTCAAACCTGGAGATACAAGTCTTGCCATGTTGCTTTTGAAGTTAGGAGAGCAGCTGTCAGAATTGAGCCATGCTATATGTACAGTCAGAACTGAATCATCTTGTTAGACCGGCCTTGCTAAGTGGTGGACAAGTTATTGAAGTGCAGAATAGAAAGCTCTGGCCTTGGAAGATTGTTTCAGGTTAGTTGAGGACGAAGTGTTTTGGAGATGATGCTCAATTAGAAAAGTGTTCATATTGGAGATGGAAACTTTACTGTTTTACCTAACCCATAACTTGCATGCCAGCTAGAAGCACAAGTTAGGGAGTAGTTGAGGATGCTGCTCTTAATTCTGTCCTTACCACCTGCCATGGATCTGCCCTGCGCCTAATAATCCTGTGCTTTTCACTTTGTGCCAGATTGTTTTATCTGCTGTGAGGAGCCCAAGTCCCCATACTTACACAGCCCATGGAAAACCTATACACATAAGGCAGAAGGGATGCTTTATTGATGAGATGATTAAAATCACTGAACCTTCTGGATTCATCATATTAATCTGCAATAGCCCCACAATTTCTCAAAATGAAGTATGATACTTCTGGCCTAGATTTATGAGAGGCAGTCACTCATCTGTAGGCCCTTGTGTGAGTGGGTTACAAAAAGTACAAAACATATGCCCCATCTATTATTGTTGTATTCTTAACTAATCTTTTCCCTAATCTGAAATGCAGACACCAAGTCATATAAAGTTTCATATGTGATTGGGGGCAAGAATACATTCTTATATGGAAAGTAGTGATGGGCGAATTGGTGGCGTTTGCTTCACCATACTGCAGGCAAACTAGCCCCTTGCACACTGGGCAACTCTGGGGTCTGCTGTATGTTGTGATTTTGCAGTGTTTGTTTTGGGGATGTTGAAAGAGATTTAGATAATAAGGATCATTTGTAAGCTCTATAAAGTAAAAGGGCTCATCTTTACTGCATATTGTAAAAGCTATTGCATCTGCACTTAGTGCATGAAGAGCGGTGGAATTTCACTCTAGTGGCGTGACCCCTAAGGGGCAGATTTACTAAGGGTCGAATTTCAAATGGCAAAAAAAATCGAAATTCGACCAGGGAATAGTGGGGGAATAGTGGGGAATTAAAAAAATTAAAATTCGAATTTTTTTAGCGCAATTCGACCCATTGAATGATCGAATAGGGAAATTCGATCGAATTCGATTCGAATTCAAATCGAATTTTCAACCGATTTTTAAACGATCTTAGGGAATGATCCCCATTTCGTTAGGTTTAATCTGGCGAACTAGGTGATTTAAATGGGAAGTATTCGACCATCAAATAAATAATAATAAAATAAAATTCGAATATTCGAATCATTCGAATTCAAATATTCGATGGTCGAATTTGGTCGAATGTGCCTAATTTGCATATTCGAAATTAGAATTCGAATCTTTTTGAAAATTCGATCGAATATTCGAATCCTTCATGTGAATACATGTGAATTTAGTAAATCTGCCTCCAAGTGTTTGTAAATCTTGGCCAAGGGCTGGACACAAATTGTGTAGCATACAAAAATTTAATTATCTTAAATTGATAAACTTGCTTTTCACAGCCACAAAACATTCTCCCATTCATAAATTGTTTGCAAGTTATTATGCATCGCATGGGCAAGGCACAAGCACTCACTTAGACCCCTCATTCATGCATGCCATGACTTATATAGGAAAAAGTGCACAGGTACAGAGAACAAGGGGACCCAGAACTCAATGTCTGGTTATTGGCAGGTGTGAAGTACAGGATTGCCCTGAGCCTCATTGAAAAGCCCACTGCACCTTGGTCTGAGTAACAAGTAACTGGGGCTATGGAATTATTGACACAATACTGGTCATTTAAAGGGATTCTGTCATGATTTTTTTATGGTTTGCTTTTATTTCTAAATTACACTGTTTACATTGCAAATAATTCCCTCTACCATTTAAAATGTTATTTTTCAACCAACTCTCTCATGTTGTGTACAGAGAAGGAACAGTAAGATTTAAAGCACACCAACTGCTTCTTTTTGCTTGAGTAACACTAACTGACTGAAACATCTTGTTCTCTCTTTCTGTTCTCCAAAGAAGTTGTGACACTGACAGTGCAAAAGGTAGGAACAAGCTCCTCTCTTCTACACAACTGCCTTTATCATGCAAATAACAAGCATAAATGGGCAAATTCCCTAGTCAGCACTTCAGTGAGACACAGAGCTGTGCGGAAGAAGGGGGGTGTATGGAAGAGGACAGAAATGGGGGAAGGGACATTGTTTATTTCTTGGTCTCAATACTAATTTAGTAGAAATGGCAGCTAAAAGAGGCACAAGGGACATATCCTATCATCTCATCTCCTGCCATGAGGCTCACAGAGAAGGGAGCAACATAAGGGGTTACTAGACCAGAAATCAGCAAGGCAAAACATATATTGGTTTTATGTAGCATATTAGACTCCAACTCTTAACTGAATTCTTTTCTGGTACCTGAAGTATTCTTATGGAAAACAAAGTACAAATTTAGACTCTCGGTTTTTGAGGCTAGAGTGTCATGGATTCCCTTAAGGGTGAACTGGCCACAACACAAGTTCTCCTATTTCTACAATTTTCATACTAGTATATCTATCATTTAGTAATTATAGGAATAGCTGAAAACCACTAGGGTAAAATATTAGTGTTGATGTGATGGTGCTCTGTTAGGGTTAATACATTCAAAATACATATAGAATCTTAATTAGAATACTGTGTGTACCAAGATGACAAGAGCTAAAGAAGTCATACATACAGCCAAGCACTTAAGTTCTTTTTAATGGAGCTTTTCTGCTCCATAATTACATTCTACCTTGGTTTTTCTTTTGCGCTCTTTACACCAGGGACATAGGCTTCTACAAATGCACATGAGAGATATAATAGGAAGTAGGGAGAGTGGAAAAACATTGTCATATTTTCTTCTTTGCCACTGAGCTGCCAGCCGCCTTTTTTGTATTCAGTGGACACTAGAATATGTCTGAGTCAGCAGTTTCACAAAATAATTCCAGCTGGTCCCTTTGCTTCTGATCAGCACTGAGTGAAATACAAAAAGTACACAGAAAAACAGTAAAAAAGGAATATGAATAGTCAGTAGCACTTTAAAGTTTACTGTACTTGGCAGACTTGTGGATTTGTTCCATACAAAGAGTGATCGTTTGTAGAATGAAAAGGAAAGGATAGACAATGCTTGTTGCTTTATGCTCATTTAACATTTCATACAGTACTGACAAAGTATGCTGTGTATTCTATATTACACAGTATTTAGAAATGGAAGAGTCAGCCATGCTTACTAGAGTGATTAATCCTGCACGTCATGTACAAGACAAACTTTTATATACCAGATATCAATGTGAAGCAACGTTTATACAAAAAGAAGTTTAAACTGCTTATTCTTTCTCTGTTGCTAAGGTATGGGACATTGCCAGGTTGACTCTCTCTATGCAGACTAATTACCCTAAAAGAAGTCTAGAACCCAGTACAAAAAGTGACAGGTTCTCATAGCACTTCTAGAAACAATATATTATATCATACATTTATTAAACAATAAAGCCCACTGCAGATTTATACTAGGTAACTGGTGAATTGAGTAGCAGTCTAGTAGAGGGGGAGTTTAGGGTAGCCAAACTACTTTCATGTCCCATATGACAACCTGGAGAATACTTAACAGGGGTAGTTGTCTAGATTTGTCTCTTGGATCTCCCTCTGGCTTGATAGTTTGTTGCTCCAGAGCTACCAGAGTCTGGTGCAGGTTGGAGAAGAGGCAGAACAGGGCTAGATCCCAAAGTTGAGTTATTTTTAGAGCAAAAGATAAATTATGGCTATTCAGTCAACTAGTCTGAAACTAATATCTCATGCAATGGGATCTCCACTTGTTCATTTCCATCGATGGTGAAATGCACCATTGAATTTTGACCCATACCCCTTTTAAAGGGTGGTTCACCTTAAAGTTAACTTTTAGCATGTTATGGAATGGCCATTTCTAAGCATCTTATCAACTGGTCACCATTTTTTCTCTTTAATTATTTGTATTTTCCTTCTGACTCTTTCCAGCCTTCAATTGGGGGACCCCCATCTACAAACAAATGCTTTGCAAGGCTACAACTGTATTGTTATTGCTACTTTTTGTTGCTCGTATTTATATTCAGGCTCTCTCATATTCTTACCCAGTCATTTATTCAAATCAATGCAAGGCTACTGGGGTAAATTGTACCTTAGCAACCAGATTGCTGAAATTGCAAAATCAAGAGCTGCTAAATAAAAAAGCTAAATAACTCCAAACCAAGGAAATGAAGACTAATTGTAAATTATCTCAGAATATCATTTAAAAGTTAACTCAAAGGCGAACAACCCCTCTAACTGAGTCCAGCAGTTTCCATTAAAGTCTAGGTAATTGCCCACCTGCTTGGCCTTGCTCTGCTACTAAGGATTATTAGTGGAGTTAGGACCCTGACACAAAGTCCCAAGTACCTGGACTGTTTGTTTGAGTACACCATACTTTATTATTACTTTGTTTAGTGTTAAGAGACACAAGAGGTCATTAATAGCAGCAACATAGTTGCAGGAAAAATCCATTCATTCAATGTTCTTGTGTCAACAGGCACTCCATGCACTTCTTTATAGTTTTTTTTTTTTTATTGCCCATACTGATGCAGGAGAACCCTTGAGCTACTGCCACCTCTGTACCAGACTGTAGCTCCATGGTTTCTAAAACAGCATGAATCAATTGCTTTAGTGCAGGTGTACCAAAAGAATAGGGTGCACATGCATTCTCATTATAAAAGTTGGATGTGATGCTAACTGGGCTTAGAAATCTTCAGTGCACTTGAGTTTGATACTTATAAAAATGTAAACATAGATTTGTCAATTTTAATGCATCTGTATCAGGTGCAGCTGCCCCACAATGACACTAGAACCCTACATTGTAAGAAGAGGATGTCAAATAAAAGATTAAGTAGGGGATGAATACAAGAGGAAGAAAGGGACAAAAAGGCAGATATGATATAGGATAGGGAAAGAGAGAGGAACAAAACTTTATTGGCAAGTGAATGGAAAGTAAATTGTGGAATGTGGAACCTTAGTGACAGTTATAGTAGAGATGACCAGGTTCTCAGTCCAATGCTGAAAATAAATACAATTTCCATTACTCATTTCCTTTTATCCAACAGAAACAGCATTTTACCTAAATCTGTGTGTGTGTTGATACTTAAAACTATACAGCATATTACGTTTTATTATAGCACCAGTGTTCTGTGTTCTTTATAAAAAACACACAGTTTGCAGTTCCATACTGTTTGTAGTTCTTTCTCAACTCTTCCCTTTTAATTCTGGATGCTCCAAATGCTTTCTCTGCAGGGTAAGACAGTTACACAACAGACATAATTCCTTTGTAATGGCTGCTTTTATACTTTTTTCCCTTCTTCTTGCGTTCTCGTTTAACATAAGTTTCGGACTTTACATTTGTATCTCATTTAGAATTCAGAGAGCCTGATGCACAAAATGGCGCAACATACAACTGCCAGCAGGGGGTAAATGAGAGCTCAGAAATGACTTATTGTAGTATT
>CM044443.1:40692091-40710638 GCA_024363595.1 Xenopus borealis
TGATGGACTCGGTCTTTTTTCAACCCAATTTAACTATGTAACTATGTAACTATGTAAAGAAATACTTTAAATCCCTAATACTTTTGTTCTATAGTCTATGTGGTTAATTACTCTCCCTACATTCGTTATTGTTCTTATTTGTTTTTATAAACTAGATCTAAAATACATAACTATATGCTGAACACATCAGAGGCGTCAGATAAGGTATAAAGTAATGATGCAGAATTGATATTGAGGAATGATGGCTATTGGCAATCTAGCTCTGGAAGATACCTGTTGTATCCCAGTGTTCCAAGCATCAATAACAAACGGAAAGTGTAAGAACTGTGAATCAGGTTTGGACTGAGGTGCAAATTCACTATGATGCGAATTTGCACTCGGGGCGGAGAACGGTAGTGAAGTAGCGCTACCGTTACTTAGGCAGGCAAAGCGCATTTACGCTAGTGATGCCTAATTTGCATACAGAGCAAACTTAAACTTATAATAGAAGTATATGTTACATCCACTACATTACACTACACAAGCCCAGGAAACCTTTAATAAATACAATAAAGTTGTCCTATTGCCCTAAAAATGTGCCCACTGTATAGTTGAGTTGCCATATGTTAGGAAATGAATGTAGGTAGTTTTCAGACTATCACCCTACAAAAGGTAAAAGACGCCAGCGTTTTTCAGGACTTAGAAAAATGTCAAGGTTTTTTTTCAAACTCCTATTCATTGTATTGAACTTCGCCAGGTCTGACCTGGCGAAGTAACGTCTCTAGCGCAAGAGGTAACATTAAAAAAAATGCTCATCTTAGTGAATTAGTGCAGTTACGTCCCTTCGTCAGTGCGCAACTTCGCCTGGCGTAAGGGTGCGAAGTTGCGCAAGTCTATCTACTTCGCTAGCGAATTTTCATCAGGGACACTTAGTAAATCGACGAAGTTGCGAATTGACGTCACGCTGGTGAATTAGCGCTAGCGTTAGACGCTTCGCGCTTTAGTGAATTTGCACCTGAGAATCAAAATAGGCCTTGGCATTTCAGGTAGTCAGAGACCCTAACAGCCCCCCACCAGCCCAATAAATAGTGACTGTCAATGGCAACTTACAGCAGCCCCTCTGGCCAGAACCCACAGATCTGCTGTGAATGCAGAATGATCTGTATTTATACAACTTGCTGATCTATGAGGATATCAGTTCTAAAGGATATTATACTTTGAGAGGTGGAATGGGCAATAAAATGTCTGTAGAGGCTTTCACTGGTTAAATCTAAATTCTTATTCAAATGTTTCCTTTCTAACAAGCTGTTTCATTGTAGTGCTAAATGGGTTAACTGTGAATTTTACGTTGTTTTCCTTCTGGGTGTGTTCCTAAAGTTTATCGCTGCTCCTAGAAGTAACAGGTTTTAATGTCTCTTCTCATTTAGAAAAGCAGTTAATCTGATTTATTTTTTTTTCTGAAGGCAGCAATTTACTATCATGGAAGCCATCAATTCCAAGCTCAGAGAAAGAGAAGCGAAAAAGCAGCCATCAGTCAACAAGGGTTTCTGAATGAGATTTGGGACCACCATACCTGTGTCTTTCATTGCCCCATCTCGCACTAAGTGAAGGTGCAATATTACCTCTGCACAGACTCCTTCTACCTCACTTTACCCTTTTCCTAGAAGAGGTATCACTTTGGCCACATATAATACAGGTTTTCATGGTGTGTATACTTATCAGGACCCTGAAACTATGTGAGACATGCAGAGCAAACAATGGGCTGTGTCTTGGCTCCTGGGGCCTGTAAAGAGATCCCTTTCAGCGCTCACAGATTGCTCTGTGTTCTCTTAATTGACAGACCTGGCCAAGTTTGACAGGACTGACATGCAGCTGGCGGTGGCCTCGTTCTTTCAGGTAGGCCACCTTTCAGCAGGGAAATTGCTTGCGATTGGCTTTATCAGAGGCCAGTTCTCCTATTTATTTCTTTATGTGAAACACGGAGAGGGGGTGGGTAAAAGGCCTCCCGCCCACTTATGTAAACATATTTTCCCAGAGACTTTTGCTCAGTATCATTATTTTCTACTGCCTATTACTGAAACAACAGTGGCAAAAAATGTTTTAATAGTTATTACTGTAGGTTAAGTATCTAATAATGCTACTTGTATCTAACATAATCATTTGTGAATGAACAGAGGGCATTCTAAGGACAAATGCTCCTGTCTTTAGGAAGGACACACAAAATAAAGGAAATATACCTTGACCATTTTGGTAAAACAAATAAATGTCCCACTACTTTAGTCATCTTTCATTGTAAGCATTGTTTTAAAGGGGTAGCTCACAATAAATGATGGCTTGATAATTGAAGAATTGTTTTCTAATTTTATTCACATTTTTTTTTAGATATTTACACTTATAACAACATTTGAAAATGGATATTCGATATGTAGCAGATGCTAGTAAAACATCAGGTAGCATGCTCAGTGGTGGGTCTGTAGGAGCTGTTAAAAAACCCATCAACTTATGTATAAAATTGTAACTGTTTGAGAAGTAGCAACAGCTTACTGAGCTGCTTAGCTAGAGGTATGGTACCAGTTATCCAGAATGCTCATGACCTGGATAACGGGACTTTCCGTAATTTGGATCTTCATACCTTAAGTCTACTAGAAAAACCTGTCATTTTGAACCATAAGCATGTAAATATGTAAGGCAGACCAACGATAGCAATGTTTTAAAGGTGGTAACAACATAATTGACTCTGGAAACGAACTTACCCTCCATAACAATTCAGTAACATAACAAAACAAAATCACAAAAAGTAGTAACAATTCTTGCGAAGAAAAAAATGTTTCCCTGCAAGTAGCTCAGCTTTGACACATAAGTCATATGAATACATTTGGAAAACCCCTCTCAGCCTGCATAATAATTTATTCCACTTTCAACAAAATAGATAACAATGGTATGTCTTTAATTTCCCAGCACTGCTGTGTTTTCTGAACAAAGATGTTTAGTGCAGCAGTATTCAGTTGTATAAAATCAAATCAAATGTGAAAAACTGGCTCTGCAAAAATTTGGGCACCATAGTTATTTTGCTAATTTGAATGCATGTAATTGCTCAATACTGATTGAAGGCAACATCAAATTGGTTGGATTAGCGCACGTGTGTCCAATCACAAGAAAGGGTATTTAAGGTGGCCAATTGCAAGTTGTGCTTTTGTTTGACTCTCCTCTAAAGAGTGACAGCATGGGATCCTCAAAGCAACTCTCAAAAGATCTGAAAACAAAGATTGTTCAGTATCATGGTTTAGGGGAAGGCTACAAAGAGCTATCTCAGAGGTTAAACTGTCAGTTTCAACTGTAAGGGATGTAATTAGGAAATGGAAGGCCACAGGCACAGTTGTTGCTTCACTATGCCCAAATGCATGCACCTGTTTAATTTTGTTATGCATATTGTATATTTTCTGTTAATCCAATAAACGTTGTGTCCCTTCTGAAATACTGCTGTTTCCATAAGGCATGTTATATATTAAAGGTAAATTGCTCAGCAAATGATAACGCCAAACTTTTTCATATGATTGCATATATGGGATCAATTATCTGGAAACCCATCATCCAGAGACCTCTGGATTACGGTAAAAGGGGAAAATTCTCTAACGGACGAATTTTCCCCAGTGACCGCTTTGTTACACTTAATCAAAATCATTGCCTCCCCATGTTAGATTTGCCCACAACTTACCAGGAAAAACCCTGGTGGGTCCTGGTCCTTGTGACTTCCTTTGGCTCAAGCTCCCCTGACCCCTGGCAGCCACAATCTCTTATATACCCACACTGCCTTGCCCCCTATGTCAAGCATGTTTGGGTCAGGTGCTGCTATATAAGAGGTTGCAGCATTCTGATTTGAGCTTTAGTTAAGAGAAATTGGGTTATTGCCAGGGCATATGTTTGTGCATGCATACAAACCCATGCATGGTCAGTTTGTATGGCTCAGGTACTCCCCTATGAATTAATTATTAATAGGCCTCCCCTATTAATAACTTATTAACATTTTCTGAATTATATATCCCATCTACTCCCAACTATTTTATCCAAATTATCCAAATTTTAAAAAGAAATTATTTTACTTTTCTCTGTAATAAAACAGTACCTTGTACTTGATCCCAACTAATATATAATTCATCCTTATTGGAATCAAAACCAGCCTACTGAGTATTATTTAATGTTCACATGGTTTTCTAGTAGATTTACGCCAAATTACAGAAAGATCCATTATCTAGGAAACCCCAGGTCCCAAGCATTCTGGTTAACAGGTCCCATACCTGTATAAATACACAGCATGATAAATACTCTTATTTTGTGATGCATGACATTCATACAGTAATGTGTGGTGCATTTGTTGCCCATTTTTGAACAGCTTGATAAGTAGAAGCATAGAGCATTCCCAGTCACTGCTGCAATCTCTCTTATTATCCCAGCGAGTAGATTTCTACTGCCTGAATTTACTAAGCTTACTTCATAGACTAATACAGCTGCTTTGGGCAATCTGTGCGGGACATACCAAGACGGCTTATTGTAAGCCGTTGAGCACTGTTTGCCCCATGCTTAAAATGTCTATAAAAATGTTCCATTCTCTCAAATGTTCATTCTGTGATGAAGTGAAGATATTTTCTAATTTACGCACATTAACATTATTTGTTTCATTCCTTTCATCCGGTTAATGTAAAGAAGCAAATGAAATTAACATGCAGGTAGAAGGTAGCTTTTATATATGAGCTAGTTTACGAATAATATACGCACAGAGTACCATATAATTTTATGTTTAAGCATCTGCCACACTCTTGCTATAAAATCCTTTGAACTGTAGTTAAGCAGAAATTTTCCCCCATGAACAAATTCTGCAATAGCTCATGCTTACAAAGGAATAGCTGTTGTAGTAAATGCATACGATCCACCTGTCCTGTGAAATCCAAACATACCATTCTTTTACCTTCCCACTTCCTGAATGTCCACTTTATTTTCCATAAACAGCCAGAATTACAGGGACGGCGTAAATTATTAAATCCACCAGCCTCCTCCCTTATCCTAATTATGCAGGAACTGCAAATTGTATGTGGTTTGAGATCCTTACTCTAATTTCATTAGTTCCTATGAGGTTTGTTGTCAGACCTAACTCAACTATGATGACAGCCTGATTAAGATGTTGTACAGTGGTAATATAATTGCATCTAAGTAATGTGCTGTTTCACTGCTATTTTTTTTCAGCGTTTGATGTTGCCCTGTCAACTGTTAGCAATTTGCATGGTTCCTGTGCCCTTGTGTACGCATATTAAAAAACGTTTCTGCCATGTTTTTATCAGTAAATTGCATGTGTTTATTTCGGTGCTCACCCTATGGCTCATTTACCAACATAGGTGCTAAACTGCAATTTGTTTTGGTCAGTTCTCTTTGCTATTAGACACTGCTCTAGTGTCATAAAGAACCTATGTTAGTAAATGGTTATAGGAAACTGCACTAGTGGAATTTAGAACCCATGTTTCATTTATGATTATAATGCTTATGTTCCAAGAGAGAATTAAATGATGTTGTTATAATCTATATTTTAGCAAGATATTACTTGTACCTCCTTTTGGCATTAAACCATAGGGTTTGCATGCAATAAAGTTTGCTGATTGCCTTTTAACAAATTGCAACCAATAAGCAGGCAGCATTAACTGGATACTATGGGTTACTCCAGCAGAATCCATGATGACTGTTTACAAATCAGGAAAGAAGGATACAGTGGTGGAGTTCCCTTCATGCATTTAGGACTACAGCTAGTTAAACCTGCTAAACCAAGGAACTACTGTTTGAATCCAATTGTCCTTGGATCTGCTTATGGAATACTTAAAACACTGGGAGTAAAAGAAGTTTGTGTTCATATCCAATTCATAAATATATTCATTAAAATTTATTAAATAATTAAAGTGATGACAGTAAAAAAAATGTAAAAACATTAATGTACATTTATTACTAAATGTAATAGGCAAAACTTGCATTTTACAGTTTTTTTTTTGTTTTTTTAAATGTAATTTTTCAAGTTTTTTTAAAGCCTGTTGCATGAGAAAGCCTGAATCCGCCATCTCAGACCTGTCGTGGTTGTATATGCTGTAAAAATGGAGCAATTCAAGGATTAAACTCCGGAAAAATCACATGATTCATGTTTTCGCTCGTTTTTATCGAGTTTTTACCTGAATGAGTTAAATTGAGCTGTTTAATAATAAATAAGGTCAAACTGAGTACTGATATAGGATATGTTGCTGACAGGTCATGTTGATAATTTTTTACTTATTTATTTTGTATTTGTAATTGTTACTTGAAGGTCCTAAACCTGACTGTTTTGCCAAATTGACTGTGTCTAAGGCTAATGAATTACTGCTGCACAAATAAGGCAGCCCCCTCATAGAGGAACATAGAGGATCAGATAGCTAATGTAAAAACATCAGGCAAATACTTTTATGGAAAAATTATAAATATCATGCAAAGACAATGTTTTGTTTATTGTCTATTGTTTATTGTCCAAGATCAAACTAACTGTCTCATCGCACATGAAATTAAAACAAAATAATAGTTGAAAGTAACTAGAAACAACAAGCTTGAAGCTGAGAACTTTCACTCCAAAGTAATGCAAGTTCAAATGTTATAAATTTTATTCTTAAAGATATCATACCAATTAGTTCAAAACATCCCTATCCCAAAAAACAAAATAGAACAGCAGTTAGAGAGGACCCCCTCCTATAACATGTAAATGATTACTACAGTCAGATATTGATATAGTTATGTATTTAGACCAAAGTTTAGTTTTATATTAGACCAAAAGAGACTGTTTCAAAATGGAAAATTAAGATCCAAGTAGTTTGTAACTGTTATGGGTAAGAAGTCCCTTAGTGTTGTGGATTTGCCATATCAATATGTGCCAGCAGTGCATGTGTCTTTTGCTTCCAAATAAATCCAAAAGGCAAGTTATTGTAGTGCATACATTAAGAAATACAAATCATATAATGCCCACCTTAAATGTAACTTTAGTATTGGTGGCAAATGTTAGCGTGTGCTTTTAGTGTAAAAAAACTACTTCACTTGCTCCCACTCCTAGATGCAGATCTGCCTCACAGTTAGATCTCAATCGTCTCAAGTAGGCAGCATTTATATTGCTAAAATTGTCCAATTTCCACACAGCATATTGCTAGAAGCCCATTTTGACCCCAGGAGGATGAGTGTACACTTGAAGGGGACCCTCCATTCCCAGCTGCCCCCAAATTCCATCAATGTACTTTTTGACACAAGAAGTTTGAGTTTATGTTTTATTGGAGATATTTTAGGAGACATACATGTATGAGAACTGAAGATTGTTGGATAATAGATATTTATGTAAATAGGATCTTCACATTTTAAGCTCACTAGAAAATCATGTAAACATTAAATTTATCTAATAGGCTGCTTTTACTTCCAATAAGGGCTAATAATATCTTAGTTTGGATCAAGTGCAATGTACTGTTATTATTTGCATAAGATGGAGTCTACGGAAGTCTTTTTTGTAATTCAGAGCTTTCTTTATAAAGTGGTTCTGGATAATGGATCCTATACCTGTAATAAGATGTCTTAAAGGGGTTGTTCACCTTTAAATTAACTTTTTCTACGATGTAGAGAGTAATCTTCAAAGAAAATTCGCAAATGGTTTTCATTTTGTATTATTTGTGCTTTTTGAGTAATTTAGCTTTTTAGGCAGCAGCAATCTGAAATTGCAATCTGAAAACAATACCCTATGTGGCTTAATAACCACCCTGTGTCTCAATATAGAAATAAAGACTTTAATAGGAATGAAGAGAAAGGCGTTTAAAAACTACAAGTCTATGAGACTTAAGCTGCATTTAAGGAATATAAACACTATAATAAATGTTGCAACAGCAAACTGGAAGGCAAATACTGGAAATGAGGATTGCATTGCAGCACAGGCTAAGTCTAACCCCAAAAAGTATTTATGCATATTAATACTAAAAGGATGTGGGTTGAGTGTGGCAGTGTGGCTCCTTTAAATATTAGTACCAGTATGGTTGTAACAGATACATAAAAAGGAAATGTGCTCAGTTATTTTCTTCAGATATCCCAAAGCCACCTCATAGCTGCAATGTTGGCTCAGCTCAATATACTCAGTTACTGACTCTGGATATGGTCCATAAAGCTTTACTAAAAATTAATGTGAACAAGGTGCCTGAGCCAGATGGAATACACCCCAGGGTTCTAAGAGAGCATAGTTCAGTTTTCTCAGCCTTGCGTTTATCTGGTATGGTACCTATTGTTTGGAGAAAAGCTGATGTCATCCCTATATTTAAAAAGTGATTACAGTCTCAGCCTGGCAATTATAGACCAGTAAAATTGACATATATTGTAGGCAAATTATTTGAAGACTTTTTAGGGGATCACATTCAAAATGTTGTCCAAGTGAATGGCATTATAAGCAGCAATCCATGTCACTTTATGAAGGATAGGTCATGTCAGACAAATTTGACTGAGATAAGTAAGATGCTGGACAGCGGGGGAACAGTAGATGTGATCTATTTGGATTTTGTCAAAGTGTTTGATACAGTGCCCCGCAAATGATTGCTTTCTAAATTAAGGTCTATTGGGCTTAATGAAGTTGTTTGTACATGGATAGGAAACTGACTACAGGATCAGGTACAGAGGGTGGTTGTTAATGGTACATTCTCTAGAGCAGTGATCCCCAAACAGTAGCTTGTGAGCAACGTGTTGCTCTCTAACCCCTTGGATGTTGCTCTCAGTGTCCTCAAGGCAGGTGCTTATTTTTGAATTCCAGGCTTGGAAGCTAGTTTTAATTGCATAAAAACTAAGTATAGTGCCAAGCATAGCCTCCTGTAGGCTGCCAGTCTACATAGATGATACCAAATAACCAATTATAGCCCTTATTTTGCACCCAAGGGATCTTTTCATGCTTGTGTTGCTCCCCAACTCTATTTATATTTGCATGTGGCTCGCTGGTAAAAAAAGGTTGGGGACCCCTGCTCTAGAGTAAAGTTCTTAGTGAGGTCCCTCAGGGCTCTGTATTGGGTCCACTTTTATTTAACTTGCTCATTAATGATTCAGGGGAGGGTATCGTAAGTAATATATCAGTGTTTGCAGATGGCACAAATATATGCAGCCCAAGGATTCAGCCAAATCTGAATCCTGCTGAAAATGGCCGAATCCTGGGCGAATACCAAACCGAAATCTGGATTCGGTGCACCCTATCTGACCTATCTCTAGTGTGGGTTTGACTGAGAGGTCTCCAACTTTGTGATATTGGTACACTAAAGCGATATTTCTGGAGCACCTTGTCCAAAATGTTTATATACTCAGCACTACAGATTCACACAGCAATAATATCCATGACAAAAACAATGTCTATTTCTGATACATGTAACAGGTTTAACCCTTTTATTGTCACAGAATACAAAATCTTCAGTTCCCAGGCAAACAGACCTATATTGTTGTTGCTGTAGATTATATGTTTCCAGAAGGCTCTTTGATCTATGTTGTGCCTTTGTTTACAAGGCATGTCATAGATCAAAGAGCCAACTGTGGCACTGAAAGGGTAAAAATGACCTGACAAAATTGTCTGTTTATTAAACCTCATAATCTGGCATCAAATAACCTCTGCTTAGAACCTATAACTATTTATATTGTGCACCAGACATACACAGTATTTCAGCATTGTGCTACTTGAGGTAATACTGCTTACCCACAAACATATGTAAAATACATGGAATATATATATATATATATATATATATATATATATATATATATATATATATAAAAAACGTGTAATTATAAATGCTGAATTATGTTCTTTGACTTACACTTTAGCCTTGTACTTGGATAAGCCTTATCCACTCAGGATAATTAGAGTTAAAAGGAAACAATGACTTGGGATGGCTTTGCAGCTGTGCCTTAGACATACAAAGTTGATCTGTTCCCTGCCTTTGTAGAAAATGGTGTATTTATTAAAGGCTGCAGTTTGTTCTGTCCTTTCAGTTACAGTACGGGACTGGATTGGGGTTCAGCTAAAACTACAAAGCAGTCCTTGTTGTGCTTAATGTGACTCATATGTCAGCCTCTTACTTGCTGTCAGTGGCTTTATTAAAGTCTACTGTTTCAGACCCTAGAACTTAGCCTATTATATTGCGGCCCCACAGATATTATGTGGAAGTCCCTGTCAGTCTTTCTCACACCATATATTAGTTTGTTTGCAGTGAGTGCAGTGAGTCTATGCAGTGAGTCTGTGTGTGGGTGCTTATATCTATGTGCACACACAAGCACAGAGATTATTTTTTTTTTAATGTTTATATAGAACTAGTGAATGCAGAAGCAATTCCTTAATTACACATGGTATATATATTATATCCACATATATTATATAT
This sequence comes from Xenopus borealis, assembly GCA_024363595.1. NCBI lineage: Eukaryota > Metazoa > Chordata > Amphibia > Anura > Pipidae > Xenopus > Xenopus borealis. The sequence goes on from CM044443.1 coordinate 40,702,498, forward strand.
CCACATAGAATGTATTTATTGTTTATTATGGAAAATTTCCCCGTGTATAGAGCTCTGCAAAGAGCAAAAAAGGATGCAGCTAAAAGAAACAGAGCCCCAATCCTGAACATTTACAATATAGTTATCAAAACCAAAAAAAATAAATCCCTGATATAATTGCTTTATAGATAATATACCATCCATTTTGCGGTGCTGTATTAGTCTATAAGCGCTCTGGTAGTGCCATGCACTTTTTTCCCACCTACTGGTACTGAGATCAGCATGCAAACCAAAGTGTGTTGTGCATAAGCAGTAGTGTTTTTGGTAGCTGTCAGGCATGCCATGTTCTGACTGCACCATTGGGTTAACAAGATGGTATCAAGAACCAAGCATCACAGTGGTGTAAGTCCATCATGTGTGTTTTCTTAATTTTTTTATACTGATGTGCTAAATCCATATTTTGGTTCATAATTCAAGCACACTTTGAAAGTGTTATATCTGACAAAACCTTAGTACACAAGCTCAGGTAAGTACCTGTTCTGAGATTAAACCTTGTTCTTGCTTTCTAAAGCAATCATATCCTTGTCTGACCCTGTTGGAACTCAATAATGATCTTCTGCGTCATGTAGCACTTTACTTGTATATGTTCCTACCATGCAGTTATAAGTCTCTCTTGAGAACCTTGGCTGCATGTCAGTTATAAGGGCCCAGTTATATCCGTAAGCACAGAGAGCAAAGTGCAATTTGAAGCACAATTGTCATGAGTAACACAGTGCAGCTATTTCTTCAAGAATTCCAGCACCATTAAGGAGAAAAGTTGATGTTACTGAGCAGAAATCTGCTTGGTATCATTTCTGGTGTCTGTCATGAGAGTGACATGTGCTCCTGATTCTTTAGAAGTTACTGTGCTGAACATATTGATGCATGGCACAAATGTAACCCTAGGGCTACCGCCTAGGTGGCAGTAACTCCAGGGTTACCCTGCATTAAAAACGCAGCAGTCCTTAATTCGCAAAAGGATGTGCTCAGTTTGGAACAGGATGCAGGAAGGATTGAACGGCACTGAGCACAACTATACAGAAGTGCAAAACCCACATTTTAATGCAAGCATCTTTAAAGAATGGGGTTTAACATACAACTGTTGTCAGGAACATGCAGGAGTGAGAATGTACTTGCAGTCATGACCCCTACTACACATGCTATTTCTTCTGTCTTCTTTTCTTTATTTTTCTCTCTAGATCACTCTAGTTGTTTTCAACAACACTTTTTTCTGTTCATTCCCTATTTTGTACCAAATATCTATCTCCTCTTCTTTATTTTCTCTCCATTCTTATCTCCATCTTCCCCTTTGTCTCAGCTGTTTCCTCGCACCCCACCACAATTTTCGTCTCCTTTCCAAGCTATATTACGTTTTCTTTTCTCTTTATTCTACTCTCTCTTTTATATACTCATGCCAACTTTCAGGCCCACTTATTTTTTCATTTTGTTTCTCCTACTCATTTGTTAAATGATTTTACTTTCTCTGCAACTAAGTTGAACTTACCCTTCCATGTTCTCCTGTGCCACCCTTTGTTTTTATACCCCCTCACACAAACTCTTGTATAAATGCAAATGGAATACTCTCATTTCTTCCTTTTACTGCAGAGAAGGAGTGCTAAGGGTGTTAAAGTAATGCAAACCCTGAATTTGTTTGCTGTAAGTGGAACATAAACCCTCCTTTGAAAAGCTAGATTTTCCTTTCAATAGCAGGAGTAGTCTGCAAAATTATCCTTCTCACTCAGAAAAGTTATACGATACTTTAACTCTTGCACATTAAAGTTATGTGGCACATTATAAAAAAAGGCAGAAGTTCACTCTAATCAGCAACCTTTAACAATAAGGAAGAGGAAGGCAGAACTCCATTCACAATTTTGTCATTCACAGATTTATTCTCTGTAAGATCCTATTTCTTTGATCCCTAGATGTTACTGGGCTACAATGTTCCACATTCTTCAACATATAAGCAAGGAAAAAAACTTTTTGATAGTTGTAATCAAGCAACTTTATAAGACCATGGTTAAGAAACAGGACTTTAAGGGTCCCATTTATTAAACCTTGAATTTATCTGCTCAAGGTTTTTAAGGGGAAACTTAAATTTTTTGTGGAAATTGTTAGAGATTTATTATACCCCAAAGCTGCTAAAAACCAGAATATGAAAATACTCCATCTCAAACCTGTTGAGGTCATGTAGAAGTCAATGGCAGCTATCCCTGGTGTTGTTTCTTGACATAGTGATCTGCTCTGGATCATATAGCTAGTGGTTTTGTCTGATAATCTGAAAAAGTAAAAAGAGTTGTGGCTGCAAAAATCGAGTCGAGTTTAGAGTGTCAATCATACAATTCGAAATGACACTCAAAGCATAATGTACAATATTTCTAGCCTAATTCTTTAGTTTAACTTTCCTCTCAAAATTGTAGCATCACCTATAGAACAGTGATACAAACAAGGCTAAAATGCAACTCTGAGCATGTGTATAACATGACAGGCATATAGATATGTAGCCAGAATTCTCACTTGGACAATGAGTAAAAATTTGAAGGATGATTCTTTCATTTACATAGAGCTAGCCCAAAATCACACATTTACAACAGCTCTATCAATAGGGTACATTATTATTGCATTGCTATTATTTCAAAGATGCAACCTTCCATTAAAGTCAGTAAGATTTGCCTGCTAAGGGTCACTTCTACATTATTCTGCAGCAGACATAAAAAAAACTAATTTAATTAAATTCTCTGTAAACAACACCAACTTTCCAAAACAATATCTAGATGAAAGAAATAATCAATTTCATGCAGTCATCAAGCTCTGTGTAAAAACAAGGCAAGATGCACTTTCAGTACAGCAACCTTTTTCCCCCAGTATAGCCTTTATTAGAACACAAGCTGAAATTAAGTTTGTTACCACTCCTGCTTTGGTTTTTCAATTACTTTTCTACACAGAAAACAGAGTACAGAGATATAAAATACTTACATGGCCCAGGAAGGAACAATCTTAAAATCTCACTTTCTGCCGAGAGTTATTTAGCCTCTTTCGTAAAGTGAAAAACGCTTAAAGGTACAATCCCCGCAGAGAGATCTTGTGATAAAGTCAGGAAATGGGAACACTCATAAACATTAAGGCTGTTTGCTTTTCTCCATTTCCTCTACACTAAGAAGTATGATGGTAAAGCAGAGGAGAAAATGGTTTTAGTCTAGATAATTCCCTTGTAATAAATATAAATAAAAATGTGCTTTAAACCACCAAATCAATGCAGGTATTTACATTTGGTTAAAGAAATGGGTCTTCTAGATATTACTTGCTGCAGCTGAAAGCACAAATGTTATGTACACTGAGACAGCAGCAAAGAAAATTTGCAGGGATAGTGGTGCAGAAACTACAGAGATCTCTTTACCTAAAGTGTTCTCAACTGCCAAGAAAAAAGGAATTATAGATTACGCGTAGAAGTACTGTGACATTACATAGATGTTTAATGGCATATACACTCCCAGATGAAAGTAGCATTTCCTGGTAAAACTTGAGGTGTTGGGGAAACACCAAACTGTCAATATTCCAAGCTGGATATGGTCTTCACTGTGCATTGACTAAAATAAACAGCAATAATCTACTTTATGGAGTAAGGGTGATGGATAAAATGTTGTTTCATGGAGAACTAAAATTCAACACAAAATTTGTTTTGCGCTCAAAGCAAAGCACCACAACTCAGTTTACAGAATATCTGTTTTCCTGAAGATGCTTCCAGTAGCACCCTTCTACTTCTGTGCTCCTTCACTGCACATGATCTGTGTTAGCTACCCGAACATATGAACCTGCTCACAATATACTGTAATATAATATGTTTGATACAAGGGGGAGTAGTCATTTATTCTTATTCAAATTGCATGGCAGAACACAGAAACTAGCAAGAACTCACATTCCATATTAAAATGATATTAATCAGCCATGTAGCATCAGCTTCAATGACAATTTCAGCCTCTCTTTCTGCTATAGCTTTAGTTAAAGGGATTGTTCACCTTCCAAAAAATGTTTTTGCAATGGCTTTATTTTATTACCTTTTTACATGTATCAATGAGTTTAATGAAAATAAGGGATACTTCTCAGCAGGGCCAAAGATAATAAATATACCAACTAATTTATTTAGAAAAGTTTGCAGTCTGCAACCCCCCCCCCCCACACCGAGCTGTTTCAGAAAGACACAAGAATGTGAAAAAAACATCAATATTAGAAGTAGAAAATGGGATGTAATTGGAAAAAAAAGTTTTTATCTCTGGTGAACTAGCTGAAAAATACTGAACTGAAAAAAGTTTTGGAAAGTTAATGTTTTTCTATGCTTTAGCATCTCAATACCACAGTATTATGGAGCCCTCTCATGTAGTCTTTTACGTGGCAGCAATGGAAGGAGCATGTAGTCTTTTACGTGGCAGCAATGGAAGGAGCATGTAGTCTTTTACGTGGCAGCAATGGAAGGAGCATGTAGTCTTTTACGTGGCAGCAATGGAAACAGCAGCTACATGGGGCAGAGCTGCAGAACCCTTCTAGGACTGTTCTACCGGAAAGCAGCTCATTGATTTTTATGTCAACAATAATTTATATACCACTTTAAAACATTTCCCTCCCTTAAATGTAGAAACGTGTTATTCATTTACACAAATGAATAATTTTGTTTGCAAATAATTTTTGAGCTGAATAAATAAAGGAACATATCACTGCTCCAAATGGAAAAAAAAGTCCATAATCACTAGAATTAAATTACAAAGAGGGGCATATTGTGAAATGTTAGTGCACTTTTACCCATGGCATAGTAATTGATAAGCAGGAGCAGATTATCTAAGTCCATGTCTGGCAAGCTTTAGCTCCAGACGAATCAGCATGTGCTCTTTCAAATGTACATTTTCTAAAAGATGAAACCACCAATGGCAATTTTGAGCATTTTGTTTCTGATGAATATTTGGTTTCAAGTGATGATGCTTAATAATAATATTGAAGATGCAAATTCGCCAATCATGTACAGGTATGGAATCCATTATTTGGAAACCCAGAAATATCTAGAAAAGCTCTGAATTACAGAATGGCCATCTCTTATAGACTCCATTTTATGCAAATAATCAAAATATTTTTTAAATGATTCCCTTTTTCTCTGTAAAAATAAAACAGTGCATTGTACTTCAATGAAAGAAATAATTATTTCTGGAAGCAAAACCAGCCTACTGGGTTTATTTAATGTTTACATGATTTTCTTGCAGACTTAGGGCTCCTACACACGGGCGTTTTTTACCTGTGCTCCCCTGCGTTGCGTTTGGCTGCGTTCAGCCACAGGGCAGCGCAGGTCTAGACGCACCTCATTTTGTTCAATGAGGTTGTACCCACGAGATGCGTGTAAGCGCCGAACGCAGATTCAGACGCAACATGCTGCATTTTTCCTGCGTTCGGCACTCACATGTGTTCGTGTGAGTACAGCCCCATTGAAAATAATTGAGTGCGTCTATACCTGCGCTCCCCTGCGTTTGAACGCAGGGGAGCGCAGGTAAAAACGCCCATGTGTAGGAGCCCTTAAGGCATGAAGATCCAAATTAAAGAAAGATCCATTATCTGGAAACCCCCAGGTGCCGAACATTGTGGATAACACTCCTATACCTGTACTGGCCGATGCCTCCCCCTCTCCCACCTGTGCAGTACACAGAGCGGATCTCGGTCAGTGGGGCTCACCAAGTTTATTCCCGGTGTCCTGCAACCTCAGTTTGACCCTGGGCAAGTTGGAGATGAATGTTCACATTAGGGGCACATTTATCATGCTTTGTAATAAGTTGAGGAAAACATCACCATCTTGTAAGCCAGTAGCGTAACTAGACTGGAAAGGTGAGTAATAAAAAGTAGCAATAGCAATACACTTGTACTGGGCTCTACAGCAAATTATTTTTCAGGCCCCCAATATGTTTACAGGCTGATCTATTTAACAAATATGTACTGAAATTGATGGGGCCCATATACCTCCTGGGCCCCCTGCAGCCACATGCTACTCCCCTGTTGTTGGCCACAGCAACAATTAGATTTTTGTTTTATAACTTGTGGGTGACTGTTGAAATATAATTGCGGATTGGATGTTATGAGCAACATCAAACTTGATGTTTTCTTCTAATTTTTACACAGCATGATAAATAAGTGTTATAAAGCAATGTCAAATCTAAGTCCATTGGTCCCATTCAGGGCCGGAACTAGGGGTAGGCAGAAGAGGCACCTGCCTAGGGAGCAAAGCTGTGGTGGTGCTGGGCAGGTACCTGTTCAAAAGTTTTCTGCCTATCCCTAGTCTGAGTCAATTGCTCCCCTGCTGCTCAATTCCCTCCTCTGCTCCCTCCGTCACTACCCTGCTCTTCCCCTTCTCTTTTGTCAATCTTCCCTATGGTGCATGTGCTTGGTTCCCAGCATGCATGCTTACGGGGGAGCGGGAAGAGCCAACCAGTGCATAGGGCATCCTGTCGGCTTGGTCCGGCCATAGCCTCATTGCTAAATTTGGGCCTGGGTTCCCCCTCTCTCCTTCCCAACCCCACACCAACAGATACCATAAGATTCTTAATCTGAAATCTTCTATTCACCCATATCTTTTAAAGAGGTTGTTCACCTTTAGACTAACTTTAAGTGTGGTGCAGATAGTGATATTCTGAGACAATTTGCAATTGGTTTCATTTATTTTTTCTTTTTGTGGTTTTTTAGTTATTTAGCTTTTTTATTCAGCAGCTCTCCAGTTTGCAATTTCATTAGTTTGGTAGCTAGGGTCCAAATTGCCCTAGCAGCCATGCACTGATTTGAATAAGAGACTGGAATATGAATAGGATAGGCCGAAATAGAAAGGTGAGTAATAAAAAGTAGCAATAGCAATACACTTGTAGTCGTACAGATCATTTGCTTTTTAGATGGGGTCAGTGATCCCCATTTTAAATCTGGAAAGAAGAAGAAGGCAAATCATTCCAAAAATTATATCAAATAAATGATGAAGACTTACTGAACATTTGATTAGAATTTGCCATCTATAATATAGTAAAAAGGTAACTTAATTGAACCCATGCACTTATAATTAAACTTTTGGCACTATATGTTATAAAATTCCTAAGCTTCTAACACAACTTCATGCCATTGGGACCCTGGGCCCCAATTTATTCCCTATATGGAGTGTTGGTATGCCCCAACGCAATGCAGGCATAAAAACCCCAAAACAAAAATGTAAAAATTGACTTTCTCAACCTTTAGTTAATTTCCTAAATATATGATTTAAAACCTCATCAAAGTTATAAATCAGTGGTTTCACAGCAAGAGATAAGCAAGCCTTCCAAGTGAAATCATTCTTGCAGTGAAGATAAGTGTAAAGATAATAATAAAATAATGAAAAATAAACAAGGGAGTAAGTAAAATTAACTGTTTGCCTGATGGGGAATATACTTTTTTTTTCTTTTTCCCAGTTTGATAAGTTAATGTAGGGGATTAATTAAATCCACAGGTAGTGCAAAGCAAATAAATTGTATTACTAGCACCCCTCTTGTCTGCCAGGGTAGCATGGTAAGCTTGCAAATAAATAACAGATTTATTTCATTTATCTTGTCTGCCGGGATATTTGCTATGGGCATTGTTAAATATAACAAAGGCACTGGGCTGCATTTCATTACTCAGATAAACTAAAATTTTTGCGCGTGTGTGTGTGTGTGTGAGGCAAAGTTGTTATTATTATTATTGATAATAATAATAATTAGGGATGCACCGAATCCAGGATTCGGTTCGGGATTCGGCCAGGATTCGGCCTTTTTCAGCAGGATTCGGAAATCACGTGACTTTTCTGCACAAAACAAGGAAGTAAAAAATGTTTTCCCCTTCTCACCCCTAATTTGCATATGCAAAATAGGGTTCTGATTCGGTTCGGTATTCGGCCGAATCTTTGTGAAGGATTCGGGGGTTCAGCCGAATCCAAAATAGTGGATCCCTATTAATAATAATAATAATAATAATAATAATAATAATATAACACATATGTATAAAGCACCAACATAGGGGCAGATTCACTAAGATCCGAAAATTCGAAAAAAATGCAAATAAAACTGGAAAGGATCATTTACAGCAATTGATAAAATAACTATACA
>CM044443.1:40760294-40775725 GCA_024363595.1 Xenopus borealis
TGATACGCATACATCAAGGATCATGGCATGACCCTCATGGGCCTTGGGGAAATACTAGATGATGTTGAATGTAAACACAAAAGAAAGGAGATCTCTCAGTAGAGGCATGCAGTGTATTATTGTAAGCAAATTTGGCCCAAGGGAGAAGATTATACCAATCGCTTTGACATAAGGAAATATGGCACCTTGAAAACTGTTCTAGCGCTTGTTCGACTGCATTAGATTGAGGATGATAAGCCAAAGAAAATTGGAGAGAAATATTACGGGATTTACATAGGAATCTCCAAAATTGTGAAATGAAGAGACTCTATCTGAAACAATTTCAGCAGGAAAGCCATGGAGGAGAAAAATATGCTGAATGAATAATTTGGAGAGTCCATTGCAGTGGGTAATTTACATAGAGGAATAAAGTGAGCTATTTTACTAAATCTATCTACTGCTACCCAAATGACAGTATAGCCTAGGGAGGCAGATAGATCAACAATAAAGTCCATGGCTAGATGGGTCCAGGGTCGAGAAGGTAAAGATAGTGGCAGAAGCAGTCCTTGGGGGAAGAATGACTGGACTTGGATGCAGCACAAAGAGAGCAGGAAGATACAAAGTCTTTGACATCTTTCTGTATTGAGGGCCACCAGACAAGGCGAGATAATAAATCGGTGGTTTTTCCAATTCCTGGTTGGCCCGCTTGTTTGAGACTGAGAGAAGATGGTGTGACGATGGAGGAACATAGATCACTACAATAGGAATATTGGGGGATGCAGAAGACAGGATTTGAGATGCCCTTGCTCTTGTCCTTGAGGCAGGAATCTTCAGGAACAAATCTTCTAGATAAAGCATCAGCTTTCTTATTTCTGGAGCCAGGACAGTAGGTGATGAAATTGAAATGGGAAGAGTGCCCAATGAGCCTGTCAAGGATTTAATCGTTTAATCGGCTTTTGTGATCAGCAGAACCTTCTAATAAATGTCTCCATTCCTAATTTGACAGCAAGAAGTTCTCGATTGCTAATATCATAATTTTATTGTGGAGGAGAAAATTTTTGAAGAAAAAGGCACAAGGATGTTTTCCATCGCTAAGTTGTAACTTCAATGAAAAAGGGAAGAAGGGGATCAGGATGTCTGTGAACAGAAGCAGACAAAAAGGATCTGTTCAAAAACTCAAAGGGGCAGATTTTCTAAAGGGCAATGTGACTAACACTAGCAAAATTTGCCAGTGTGAGATTATTTTGTTACTTCCCCCAATTTACAAATGAACGCAGGTGCCCCTTCGCTAGAGAAGAGGTATGCTAGCATTACTTCAAACTATAATGCCAGGCAAATGTTCGCTCTGGCAAATGAGAGTAACTCCGCTAATTCACTAAGATGAGGATTTTATTGAACGTTACATCTTGCACCAGACTTGCCTTCGCCACCTCAGACCAGGCGAAGTGCAATAGAGTAAGTAGATAGGAGTTTCTCACAAAATTACTGAAAATAAGTCCCAGAAAACACTAGGGTCTTTTCATTTTTACAGGGTGATAGGCTGCAAAAGATTGTAAAAAAAAATTTGGAGTACTTGGCTTCCCCCCTATATTTGCTAACATATGGAACATAAACTATATAGTGGGCACATGAGTAGGGCAATATAACAACTCTATTTCCTTTTATTAAGGTTTCCCGGGCTTGTCTAATGTAATGTATTTGCTGCAACATATACGTCCATTGAACTTTAACTTCCTGCCAAATGTAAATTTGTCAAAGCTAACTAACTTCGCTTTTCTTGACAAAGTAACACTAGCAAAACTTCACCAGCGTTTGCCGACATGGACGCAACTTCGCATTTTAGAGAATTAGCGTTGTCCTAGCAAATCTACGACTGGCGAAGTGTTGCGATGTGAGCGAAGCGGATGCTAGCGAAGTTGCACTCTTTAGTGAATTTGCCCCAAAGACTTCCAGAGTTTGCGGAGATCAGCAGTTAAGCTTCCCTCCCTTCCGGATAAGGGCAAATATTTGAGCGATTTTAGAACAAAAGCCTTTAATGAACTGTCTATAATAATTAGCGAAACCAACTGGTATGACCTTAGTACTTGTAGGAAGGGGCTACTCCTGGATTGTGGAGATATTACTTGGATCCATATCAAACCCTTCTTGAGAGACCCAAGAAAGGAATTTTAGAGGTTTTGAATGTACATTTTTCCAATTTGGCAAAAACAGAATTCTTTCTTAAATGAGAAAGGACCTCCCGAATGTGGGTTCAGTCAGGTTCTTAGAAAATATCAGAATATTGTCCAAATAAACTACAACAGTTTGCCCCAATAAGTCTCTGAAGATATTGTTTACAAACTCTTGAAGGACTGCAGGCACATTGCAGAGTCCAAAGGATATTACGAGGTACAAGCAGATTTTTTACAGAAAATGTCAGAGAAGTCTTGTTAGGCAGAAAGAAGAGAGTGAAGGTCCACTGAAGCCACAGTCACCTTTTGTAGGGTGCTTGGAGGGAGACAGAAAGTAAAATCTGAGCTTCAGACCAATCAATGACCAGTTTATGGAGGCTAAGCCAGGGTAGCCCCAAAACAACAGGTGTGGAAAGACAGTTAATAATGAATAAAGATATTCTTTCGTTGTGAAGAGCACCAACTGTAAAGGGTAACATGGAGCATTTTGAGATGAAGGCAGTAGATAAAGGTCTGTCATCAATTGCCAAGACCCGAAGAGGGACGGTCAAAGGTTGCAGGGGAATGGAATGCTGTTCAGCAAATGATTGATCCAGGAAATTCCCTGCCACACCAGAATCAAGGAAAGCTTGAACATGGCTGGTTCTTGAAGAGACTTGAAGCTGCACAGGAAGCAGAAATCTGTGAGAGGATTTGTGGGGAAAGGCTCCAGATGAGCCTCCCCAAACTTACCTATGGCATGGAAGTTTCCCTGTTTTGCAGGACAATAGTAGGTGAAATGAGCTTTGCCTCCACAGTACAGGCATAACCCAGCAGCACATCCCCGAAGTTTCTCCTGTTCAGAAAGGCAAGTTCCTCCTATTTGCGTGGGTTCCTCAGAAGAAGGAACATGAATGCTGGGAAGAAAGGGCTTATGAAAATGTGGAGCCAACAAGGGCTGAAAAGTTTTACTCCTTTTTTTATCGGACTGATGCTCTCGAAGACGAGTATCTACTTCACGAGAGACCACATTGTCTTTCAACCGAGTAGATAGTCCTTGGTAGAATGCTGCATGATAAGCCTCATTATTCCAATTCACTTCGGCAGCAAGGGTACAGAAGTTCTCCACAAGCACTCCTACTATGTTGACGAATCTGTAGCAGATGTGAAGAAGTAGGAGAACCCCAACCAGGGGCATCAAAAACTGTCCAGAAACACTGAAGAATCATGAATCAATGGAGAGTTCTTTCCCCACAAGGCAGATGCCCATTTTTAAGCCTTAGTCTCCAGACAGGTAATAACATACCCCACCTTGGCTCACATACTGTGTGGGTTGTAGATCAAATTGGATTAGGCATTGGTTAGTAAACCCTTGACAAGACTGGCAGTCTCCATTGTAGTGAGGAGGAGCGGGAATTAGTGGTTCCTGACCAGGAGATGAAGCCAAAGGAGGTGGCACAACTGTAGCTGGCGCAGGAGTTGCCAGTGGGGAGACAGATAACTTGGCAAGGATGGCCTCTAGGACTTGTCCAAAATGACTTTATTGAGCCTGATAGGCTTCCATGCGAGTTGCCATGGTGCAATATACCCTTTTGAAATCTGACTGGGCTTCCTCAGAAGGGCCCATGGCCTGATTATACAGTCAGGGTACGAGGTCTCTGGTATATGGACCAAGAAGGAAGCAGCAGGCACCAAACACAGTTCACAGTATCCAAGGGGTTAAAAAGTTAGCAAAGTCAAGTTCAGGCACGAGTTGGTTCTGGCAGCAAAAGTTCTTAGTTGATGTGCACTGATGCCACACGTTTTGACACAAGTCCTTCATGACACTTCACGTGTTTCGACACACGTGCGACATCTGGAATGCGGTCCCGAAGAGGAAAAGAAGCGCCATTGGGTGCTCCTTTCACATACAAGAAAAACAGACTAATAGTAATTTTAAATCTAATTCTCCATTAAATTATGTAAATATCAGAGTGGAAAGTTGTAACCTCCACTGTATGCTGGAATATGCACTGAGTTTGTCAGGTAAATGAAAGAGCTAATAAATATGATATAACTGGTATCACTGAGACCTGGTGCGATGAAACCTGTGACTGAGTAGTCATTTAAATGGTTACACCCTTTTTAGGAGGGACAGAAGGGTTTAAAAGGATGGAAAGTTATGTAAAACTTGAATTAAAGCCATGCTCTAAAGAAAGAAACATGGATGGCACTGGGGAGGGTGTGGAATACTTTTGGGCTCAGATTATCTGATTGTACTAGTGTTATTAGTGGAGTACACCAGGGGTCTGTCCTTGGTCCTTTGCTTTTCAACTTGTTTATAAATTACCTAGAGGTTGCATTGAAAGTACCATTTCTATTTTTGCTGATGATACAAAATTGTGCAGAACTATAGGTTCCATGCAGGATGCTGCCACTGGGCAGCAAACTGGAAAATGAGGTTCAGTGTTGATAAATGCAAGGTTATGTGTAATGCATAATATAAATGCACGTTATACACTAGGGGGCAGATTTACTAATGGTCGAATTTCGAAGTGAAGGGCTATTTGGATCGAATAGGTCCGTTTTTGAACAAATTAAATCGAAAAGGTTCTAGGAGGTAGCCCATAGGCTACAATGGCAGTTCGCCAGCTTAAAGGTGGAGAAGTGTCGAAGGATTTTAATGATCCAGTACGAAAATTCAACTTTTCTAATTTTTTCTAATCTAATTTTGGCCTATTCGATAGTCGAAGTAGCCTAAAATTACTTTCAAATTCAAATTTTTTAAATTTGAATTTTATTCGAATATTCACTTCGACCCTTAGCAAGGGTGCCCCTTAGTAAATGTGCCCCTAATGGCAATGTGTTGGGAGTCTTTTGTATTTAACAAGTTGTCTAATTCCAAGTGGTTTCATTCTATATCTACTAAAGCAATTATGCAGGGCCAAATTTTCATAGCGGGCACCCCTAGGCCCACTGTCATTCATCGCCGCTGCCCCCTCCCTTTTTTTCACTCAAATTTTAATCATCACGAAATTGGCACACGGTGGATTTTAAAAAAAAACTGCTCATCCCCAATGTTTCTGAACCAATATGGTTCTTGTGCTTGGGCAGCATGCTGCCCCCTAAAATCCTGCCACCCTAGCCTTGACAGCCTCTCCACAAATCTGGGCCTTCAAATAAAGTGCTGTCTTGCATAAAAAGGGCATTAACTCTTCATTAAGGAATGAAAACATAATTTTGCCTCTTTATATGTCCCTGGTAAGGCCTGGAGTTAGGGTTGCCACCTTTTAGATCTGGCCCTACCAGCCGGTGATGTAGAGGGTGAGGGGGGGTTTGAGAGGCAGTGGCGTAACTACTCCCTGGTGGGCCCCGGTAAAGGATGGGCACCTGGGCCCCCCTGTCGGGCCCTTACCTCTATAAATCCCATGCTGGAGTGTTGATAGCATGTGTGCTGTAAAATTACCCCCTAGATAACTACCTGCCATAACTATTATTGTGGCTCTGATGGGCCCCGAGCGGTGGGGGCCCTGGTGCAATTGCACCCTCTGCACCCCTGGTAGTTACGCCGAGAGGGGTGAGATTAAGATTCTTTAGGGACAGAGGCACAGAAATTCGCCAGGAAGATATTGCAGCCCTTGGATTAAGTGAGTAGGGGAGCAGGGGAGAGGGGCCAATCTGAAACGGGCCAAGGGCTAATACAGTGATGGTAAATTTGTAATAGCGGACCCGGCCTTGGATGGTATTTCACTGGTTAGGCAGGTGAAATACCTGCTAGGTGGCAACCCTACCTGGAGTATGCAGTGCAGTTTTGGGCTCCAGTCCATAAAGATTATATAAATTAGCTGGAGAGAGTGCAAAGACGTGCAACTAAACTGTTAAGGGGAATCGGGTCCGGAACTAGGGGTAGGCAGAAGAGCTGCCTAGGGCGCAACGATTGGGGGCGCTGGGCAGCTACCTCTTCTGCCTACCCCTAGACCAGACTCACTCGGCTCTGAATGAGAAATGACGGCACTCTGCATCACTGCGCACACCCCTCGGCATAACTGTGCATGCACAGATGTGCGCGACGTCATCACATGGACACGCGAAGCGTCTCTTCGCATGTGTGGACACGCAACGTCACCTCACATATGCAGACAGCTGTGATTGGGGAAGTGGGGCGCTCTGGCCAGCTGGGTTGCCTAGGGCGCCCAGCTGGCCTGGCCTGCCTCTGAAGGGAATGGAAGATTTAAAATATGAGAGTATATTGTCATGTTTGGGGTTGTTTTCTCTGGAAAAAAGGTGCTTGCAAGGGGACATGATTGTTCTTAATAAGTACATGGAAGGGCATTATAGGACACTAGCGGGATATCTATTTTTACATAAAATTGATCATCAAACCAGAGGCCCTCTTTAGACTAGAGGAAAATGAATTTAATTTGAAGCAACATAGGTGGCATACCTCCCAACTGTCCCGTTAAGTAATTGTACCAATATAAGAAAACTGGTCCTTTGGGAAAAGTTAGACTCACAGCTTAAAGGTCAATTCTCCTTCATTAGCAAAACTGTAATAACTGGAAAAAAAACACAGAATTATGTTCAAACTTTGCCAAATTTTGTAAAATGAACATGGCAATTAGGGGATGTTGCCACAAAAATGGGTGTAAGTGCAGCAACTCTTTTGTCCCTCTTTTTACCAAATTGTTGGGAGGTATGAGGTGGTTCTTCATAGTGAGGACAGTAAGGTTAAGGAATGCATGGATGATGTTGTGAGAGCCAATTCTGTCCAGGGTCCTCCGGCTGTTGTGGGCCCTGCCAGCCAAGACCCACTCTTTGAAACGTCTTCCTGCCACAACCCAGGATGGTTGCAGCAAAAAAAAGCTGCACATGCAAGAAAAGAAGAAAAGACATGCATGCACAGCAAAAAAAGAAGCATGCACATGCGGGGGGAACCGGGGGCCCGGCAGCTGGGCCCCTAGTCTGACCTTATTTCTGTTAATACATTTAGGGCTTGGATGATTTCTTGGACAAGCATAATATCCAAGGCTATAGTGATTCTAAAATCTACAATTAATATAGATATTGGTGTTTATAGTTTCAGTGAGTATGTAGGTATGTGTGCTGGGTTTTATTTGGAAGGGTTGAACTTTATAGACTTTGGTCTTATTTCAACCCAAATTAACTATGAAGATGTAAATACTAGCAGCCACAGACAAATTGCATACTACCCTTTTTAGCACTTGTCCCCACATGTAATAAAAGACATGTTTGCCCAGCTGTCCATGGCAAGCAATAATTCTATGCAATTGCTGAATGGTTGCTATAGGTTACTGCTCCTGGGCAGTAGTCCTGTATAACATAACTCCTAAGACCCATCAGGTCAGAGTCTTGTTTGGTTCTAGTTGTGCAGACCTGCTCCAACCCATACTCATTTGTACGTCTGTATTCTGTACACAGCTGCCTAAACCAGCCCAAATTATAGTGCAAACTAGCCAACCCACTCTTAAGTTATACAAAAAAGGGTGGTTGTGGTTGCACTCCTAAGGCTAAGTTAAAATGTGTTTAAGTACATTGGAAGTGCTACTGATTTGGTCAGTTTATCAATGCACACTCCTGGGTCCCTGTCTAAGTAATTCAATATGTGTATGCAAGTGCACGTATTTACAGAAACAGGGGTTTAGTTACAAAGTTATGATCATAAAATTGATAAGCCACCATACCACATCAAAGTAAACACTCTGGACCTTCTTTTAAGTTGCATTTATATTGGGAGAGACATTAAAAACATTCTTGTTTTTGCCTTTGCAAACTTTGATAAATAGTTATTGTATATTCTATTCCATGTATTTGCCAGTATGTGAATTGTCCACTAGATGGTGGAATGCTCACTGATATAACTGTTCCAATGTATACAGTAGGGATGCACCAAATCCACTATTTTGGATTTTGGATTTGGCAAACCCCCGAATACAATGCATAAGATCCAGACGAATACTGAACTGAATCCGAACCCTTATTTGAAAAAAAAAAAAATGTGCCTACTTCCTTGTTTTGTGACAAAAGTCTCATGATTTCAAGGATTCGGTTCAGTCAGGCACCAGGATTCGGTCGAATCCGAATCCTGCTGAAAATGTCCGAATACCGAACCAAATTCAGGGTTAGGTGCATCCCTAGTATATATTTGTCACAACCCACCTGAAACATAGCCCTTGGTTGATTAGATATAGGGGGCACAATTCTATGTAGCTGTTTCAGGGTAATTGAAGCATTCCCTAATTATACCACTGCCAGCAACTAACTTAAGTAGACCAGTTCCCATAAATTTCGGTGGCAAGTGGCGCCATACCAGCTATGCTATCTGGTGTGCTCCCTGAGAGCAACTCTGTAGTCAATATGGCATATTCGCCAAGGCCCTGCATTCAGTGGTGTATGTGTAGATTAAATAAAAGAAATTTAAGTACAAGGAAAGCCAAATTTATTTGATGAGGGTGCCAATTTGTGAATCTAATCCCTAACCTTGGAATTTACCAAAGGTACTTTCCATGAACTTTCAATGAGCAGATGCATTTCTTCATTTTCCCAGGGATTCCTTGATCATTAAGTAAAGTTAGAAATTTGACAATGTTGTACATGTGCAGATACTGACTGGCCCAAGAAATCATTGTGCATGGGACCCTGGGAAAGAAAGAATCATTGTGGCACAAAGCCAAGACAAGGGACAAGTACACCTAGAAGCTGTCACTCAGCTCCTAGCCTAACCAAGTACCACCCTATATTTCTGTAGGTGAGAAATGGGGGCAATGACATCACATTTGCAGGGACTGGATTGGGGAAAGGAATGATCTGGTCAAGGAAGGGTGAGAACTGTGTGTGTGTGATGGGAGCAGGAACTGACAAATTAAAATTCTGGGTCAGGCAGTGAATCAGTTCAGGTCATTTATCAAAACAGTGGCAACCCTACATGTCTCTGCTAACAGCCTGATCAAGGTTGCCAGATTGGCATTAGGCTAGTTTTTTTTTTTGTTCCACAGCTTTTCAAAGTAGCAGCCCACCAGTTGGCGGATTCGTAACATACCATTGGTTGTTACTTTAGAAACCTGCCAACTTTTTACTAATCTCCTTTTTAAGTTTTTTTACATAGCAAATGGGGCTATTTCTGGCTTTTTCTGCAAGGTATTTTGCCTGGTTTTGAAAATTACATCTGGCAACCCTTGAGCCTGATCAATCTGTGTTACAATGTTCCTACTTGTGGTGGTTAATGGAGCCTCAGCTTTCCCAAAGTGTAACATTCTTAGCATTATTATTTGCACATCTTCTACAGTTTATTGCAGTTAGTACAGTAGTTCCTTTAGTAATCTGTGGCCCTCATGCTTTCAGCTTACAACTCTCTTCGGCCTTAGACTGAGCGCGCTGTGAATTTATTTGAGGGCTACCTTTATATGCAGTATTGTAGCCAGCCTGGTTGTCTGACCTAATAATTTCAATTTCTCGCTTTTGCAACAAAGAGGTGCTGCAGGGGTATTTTTTTTCTTGTAAGTCCCTGTGAAGTGGGCAGAATATTGTAACTTTCCCAGGTCCAGGTGCAGCCGCTGTGGGGTTTTTTTTTTGGATTTTCTGTGCCTGTAGTAGTGGTCTGTGGCTATAATTGATGGTTAGCTTACAAACAGAGTGCAATTTTATACCTTGGTTTAAAATAAATTATATACAGTATTTTGGTATGGTTATGCTCTGCTGTGGCTGTGTTCACTTACCTCCCTACTGTCCCATTTTCGCAGGACAGTCACGATTTGACAAATCAACCCACAATCCTGGGTTTGCTACTGAAATGTCCCAACTTTCTCTTTGATCTCTTGCATTGAACAGCCAGAAAAAAGATACAAAGTTTCTTACTAAATTAGCTTTTGGCAGAGAACCCAGAATTTGGTCAAGTGCACTTCGATACTTTTATAGCAATTTATGATAAGCAAAGAAACAATTGTAACAGTTTAAGACAAGCAAAGAAGCAATCGTAACAGTTTAAAATAAGCAAAGAAACTATTGTAACTATTTAAAATAAGTAGGTGTCGGGGAAACTGTGACTTGCAGCTTAAAGAGCAATTTTTTGCGGCTTTTTTTCACTAAAGAGCAATTCCCCTTCATTAGCAAAACTGTAATAAAACAAAAAAACACAGAAATGCATTCAAACTTTCATAACCTGCCAAATTTAGTATAATGAACATAATTAGAGGGTGTGGTCATAAAATGGGCACGTCAAAATTCTCCTCTTTCTATTTCCAAAATGTTGGGAGGTATGTGTTCATAGATATACAATAATATTTGAATTCGCTAAGTGGTGTACCAATACTATTAACGAATGCTACACTATATTAGGATTATTTTTGCATTCATTCCCCCATCTCCTGACTTGCCTAACCTCGAGCTGTGAGCTCTGGTTTTACTACGGGTCTGAAGGAGAAAGGACAACATGTAACCAGCAGAGGCAGCGGACTATCGGAACCTGAAATAACCTTTTTTCATTATATATACACGTTAATCTACTAATAACCTTCACATATAGTGAGGGGGATTGATTAGAAAGAGGGACTAAATACCATTTCTACATTTTGGCTTTTTCTAAAATTAATTTATTCGTTTATTATTTAAGAAACAGGATTCATATGAACCCTCTATTCGGAGTGATAGCAGAAAAGCTCATAAACCCTTGCTGTCTGCAGTATTAATATAGAAGTCCCTATATATTTACATAACAACGTCTCTGTCTCCAAGGGGTCCAATCAAGATGTCTCAACAACCCAAAACACAACAAACTTTATGGGAAGTGACTAACAAACCATAGAATCCCATTAAATAAAGCATGACACAGAGGAGTTCACACTGATATTTTTCAAGTTTCCTTGATACAGCTACAGGTGGCCATGCTTCACTTCCACTAACTGCACAATAATGCACACAAAGAAAGTCGGTCAGTCTCTCTCATAAACAATCCCTCCCCAACATACACACATTTTATTTTTTTATTTTATTGTTAGCCAATATAGGCATCACTTCTAAAACAGTTTTTGTATTTATGTTTTTATTTGTTATTTTTGCTACTGGCTAACACTGTACCACAGTTTTTGTTTTGTGCTCAACCCACACACAGAAACATTTAGCACCCCCCCCCCTCACACAGCATCATGTGATAACCGGGCTGTGGATCAGTCAGACTTCAGCTGAGACTTGCAGTGTTATCAGGAGTGAGGTAAAGAATGCTTGGTTGCTAGTGCAGAGAGTCAGGAGGCGGGACTTGGGTTGTTATTGCACAGTTCTAATTGTCACTCACAGTTATGACCATTTCCTGAAGGAGAACGGAAGATCGCATCCAGCCCTCATTTCAGAAACACACAGCAGAGAGGATGTCTCTGCAGCTCTGATATAATTACATTTTAAGAGGTAAAATGCATTTTAGACCATTTTGGCAGGAGCATCATTTATATAAAGGAAGGTGGTATAGAAAACTAGGAAATCAGGATAATGCAATGTGTTTCCTATAAAGTCATTACTTTTCTTTCTGGTTTTTGTTTGCTTTCTATGGATGGGACCCAGATTAAATCTAGAATTTGGGTTTGTGAACCCAGATTGGGGTTGGAATGAATAATGTGTTTTACCTGAATTACTATGTTCTACTAATTTAGCAGTTCATTTTTTTTGGGAGGCAAATTTGGTACAGTCATTGGGTCCAGCCACAGATTAAATACTGGAAATTTATAAACTAACTGGATTGATTTTTAATGCAGGCTTTTATTTCTTTTTAACAGGATTACTGTAAAAACTGCTTACTAATACAATTTTATTCCCACCTCCCATAAAGCTGATAGAGCGTGCACTCTATGCATGGAGGGAAAATAGCATCATAGATTACTTCTGGTAGGAGTGGCCATGCTGGAGCACACACATACACATGCATAGGGAGCTGGTTTACTCCTTGTGTGTGTCACCCTATCTAAAGGTGGCCATAGACGTACAGATAATATCGTACGAAACTAATTTTTGTACGATATTCGGTGCGTGTATGGTGGGAAATGAGCCGACCAATATCGTCAGAAGATTAAGATATCGGTCGGCTGGTTGATCGGGCTGGACGGAAAATTTTGATCGGATGCCTTTGAAAGCACCCTGAACATTGGCCATTGTTAGTGCTGAATCGTCAGATACAAGTAGAATTCTATTGTTTCTACCTGTATATTTGACGATTCAGCTCTACACATGTGTGTTAAAACGAACGATCTTTCTTGGAAAGATCTTTTCTGAGAAAGATCGTAATTGTTATGTCTATGGCCAGCTTTAGATTGCAATCTTACTGAGCCAGTTAGGATACTCGATCAGTTTTTTGTGCTGCAGCATTGCCATTCACACCAGGAAGTTGCTCTTGATTTAGAAGAATAACTAAAAAAATACCATTTGTTCTGCATTCTGAAGTGCTGGCTCTGGCAGTGGAAATTCATTTAGTTATAGGTGCCCTTTATTAGAAGGAGAAAGGGTTAGTCACTGGGGCAAAAATTTTGTTAGTTATCCCTAGTGATTATAAACACTAACCTCAGACTCTGGACTTGTGCTTGTTTTCACAGAAAAACACACTGTTCCAGGGTGCTATTCTACTGAGTGCTGTGCCACTGTTATCTCTTGCGAGGGATCCCTTGATGCTATCCTGGGTGATGGGCATGTGTTGTTCAGCTTCCAGTTTTACTCAACTACACGTGTGCTCAATAATGGAGATCTGCAAGTGATCTCTAGAAACAAGCCCCCATATGTAATAAAAAAATTACGTTTTTCAGGGGACCAGGAAAAATTATGTAAAATCTGGGAAAATGTAAAATCAGGGAAATGTGTTCGCAACTTTTTCCTTCAAGAGCTGAAAGGATATAAGCACATGACACACCACATGTTTTAATACTGTGTTAATAACAAGGGTTAAGAATCCTGTGGGAGGCATGTGCAAGGCCTTTCTTGTCAGTTACATACACAACCTAAAGCAATAAGTGATTGGTGCAGGACTGTATAAGGGGAGGACTAATTGGAATTGACCATTTACAGGCAGAACCAAGGCAAATTATACATAGTTACATAGTTAAATTGGGTTGAAAAAAGACAAAGTCCATCAAGTTCAACCCCTCCAAATTAAAACCCAGCATACACCCCACCCCCCACTCTTTCACACAAACCATATATGCCCATAGCTATACTAACTGTAGAGTTTAGTATCAAAATAGTCTTTGATATTACGTCTGTCCAAAAAATCATCCAAGCCCCTCTTAAAAGCACCAACAGAATCAGCCATCACATCACCCGCAGTACAGTACATCTGGTTAGTATTTTAAACCTCTTTACTTCACAAATAATGTTCATAGAGGGGGAAAAAAACTGGATTTTTTGGATACATCAGGGCAAAATTTGGATGTAAAATCTGGGAAACCTTTACTTAAAATCACAGAAACTGACCCATTGCAATGTATTATAAATTGGTGGGACCACAAATAAAAAATGTAAAATGCAGGAAAACTTAAAATCAGGGAGATTAAAATTGAGGTTTCACTGTAACTACATTTGCCCAGGAGAAATATGATGCTTGCTTTTAAATAGGTGACCAGTAAATCCTACCTGCTGATTGGATGTTATGGGTTACTGCTCCTGGGCAAACTTAGTGCCTTAGATTACATATCCCCAAGATGTCAGAATGGTGCCTTTTATAATAGTACTCCTAGCCATTGCTAGTATATTCTATATATATATATTAGTATATTCTTTTTTTTTTTTTCTGAATACCGCAGTTTATTATTGCTACTCCGTAAATTAAGTTTTTACCGGCTACAGTGTTTTTCAGTATTCTAATACTGCGTGACTAGCTTTAAAGTGCATTATAGTTTCTGTTACAGATATTCTATATGTTGGCTATGTAGTGTATTATGTATAGCACTACTTTAGTTCTTTAGTTATTTACTGTGTTGCTCATATCTCTACACAGCTTCATTGTGCATGGTACTATCGTATTGTTACTGGTGTGGGATCTGTTATCCGGAAACCCTTAACCCAGAAAGATTCAAACTACGGGAAGGCCTTCTCCCACAGACTCCACTTTAAACTATTCTTTCTTATATTTAAAAATGATTTTCTTTTTTTCCTCTGAAACAATAAAACAGTACCTTGTACTTAAAGGACACCTATTGCAAAAAAAAGTTACCCCCAACCATTCCGGTTGGGGATAACCATACTTTTTTAAAATGCCGGTGCTAGCAAACTCGCACCTGGAGGGAGCTTCTGGTGAGAGCCATCAGTGGAAACGCATGCAAATTATGCGCACGTGACGTCATGTACATGTGCATAGTGAAAAGCGGCCACAATTTCGGGGGCACTTTTCTTAATGCGCATGTGCTTCCACTGGCATTCTTTTTTTAAAAGTACCATCATCCTCAACCAGAATGCAGGCTGTATCAGCCTGCACCTTTGGTTGGGGGTAACTTTTTTTGCAATAGGTGCCCTTTAATTCAAATTGAGAAATGATTGATCCTTATAGAAGGCAAGGCAGTTCTATTGGGTTTATTTAATTTTTGTAGATTAAAGATATGGCCCCCTTATAGAAAACCTCAAGCATTCTGTATAACAGGTCTCATAGCAGGTCCCATACCTGTATATACAATGATTTGCCTAACATTTGGCACCCTTCCAGTGATTTTATCTTTATTTCTTTAAATACTACAGGCCTGTTATCCAGAATGCTCAGGACATGTGGTTTCCAGATAATGGCTCTTTCTATATTTTTGTAAAACCCAATAGGCTGGTTTTGCTTCCAATAAGGATTATATCTTATTTGTATCTTAATTGGGATCAAGTACAAGGTACTGTTTTGTTATTACAGAGACATTTTTTGGATAAAATTGAGTCTATGGGAGACAAGCCTTTCCATAATTCAGAACTTTCTAGATAACGGGTTTCCGGATATCTTATCCCATACCTGTATATCTAAGACAGTTCCATGTATGGTTTAACTGCTGTAGTTTATGCTAGTTCAATGCTGTGGGACTTGTCTTAGCTGTTTTTATTGTTGCAGTGTAGCTTAGCATTGCAGTCTATGTATTTGTAGTATGATTTTAGCTGCTTTTATTGCTGTTGCAATATCCAGCTTTGTAGGCTGTAGGCCTGTTACAGTGCAAATTGTATTGTTGCAGGGTAGCTGTGACTGCAGTAATGTAACCTAAATCTCTTGTGGTGATATATAAATCGTATAGCCTGGCTATGATTGCCATGTTTTGCTGTTGCAGCATGACTAATCTCACAAATATTGGTAACTAGGTGCCATTTACTGTT
>CM044443.1:40799558-40819386 GCA_024363595.1 Xenopus borealis
CTATTAACTGATGCGTTTTGAAAAAAAAAAACATGTTTTCCCATGACAGTATCACTTTAAGTGATTTCTGTTTTTTTTTTGTGTGTATATTATAGCTACATCACTGTTTTTAATTGGTGCATGCATCTCCTACAGTTACGTCTCAGAGATGGAGGCAGTTTGTGTTTGACACATACAGCTTGTTATAGTATTACTTTCAATGAAAAAGGTATGATTACCTGTTTTTTTTCAACATGCATTTATTAAATAGTTTGTGCTGAACATACTTTTTGATCATTTGAATTGCTAAATATTAATGGTTTTAATCGTTCTTGAACTGAATAAGGCACAATCTGAAATTGAAAGTAGTCACATTCTACTTTTTGATTCTTGTTAAACTTCTAGTTCTGTTTAGTACAAGAAACCACAAACCAACAAGAAACCAACATATTTCCTAATTAAAACAAAAAAGCAAAAAGTATGTCCAAGACACCCTATTTCCACTATTTGTACTATATTTTTGTCTCATTCTCAAAGTACAAGCTA
The DNA here is from genome assembly GCA_024363595.1 of Xenopus borealis. Taxonomy (NCBI): domain Eukaryota; kingdom Metazoa; phylum Chordata; class Amphibia; order Anura; family Pipidae; genus Xenopus; species Xenopus borealis. The sequence continues at coordinate 40,800,084 of CM044443.1, forward strand.
GTGTGTTCCATCCTGACTGCAGTTCATAGTGTTTCCAACTGTGAAAAGCTAATTTTGTGTTTCTCTTTTCAAGGTGTATAAACCTATTTCTGTTGTAATATGATGGTGGATTTTTCTCTTGTCTGAATAAAGTTGGAGAAAAGTGTTTTTTTTTTTCTTATTTGTTTAGGTGTATGCATTTTAGAGTCCTGTACTGTCCATTTCTTAGCAAAAGAGAATTGGAAGCTCATAGGGTTCAGAGCAGGGGCAGGCTGATTCGGATGAATCCAACAAACCTGGTGCATATAGTTCCCTAATTTGCATATTTAGATTGGGGATTGAGTGGAATCCTTCCTCAAAATGCAGCGTTCAGAACTTTATTTTCTATCGGTGGCATCAAACTTATTGACCTTCCATCTGGTTGATAGATTGAACTCGGTAAAACTGAAGCTTTGTTGCAAGAAAGTTTGGGAGCTATTTAGTATTAACTAGATTTCTGCGTGCATTGCTTATCATTACTTTATCTTAAAAGTCACAATATTTTTGGTATTTGGCTGAACCCTGAATTTTTCAGGAGGGATTTGGCAGTATCTGAACACTAATTTGCATATAGGAAACAGTATGGGGGAAAGAATTTACTTGGATTACAAATAAACAAACAATTGTACTATTACTTGTCAATCCTGACAGCATTGTTTAAGCATTCACATTCCAGCCTGGAAATAAGAAAACTCCTCTATTGGTAACGCGAGTACTATATAGTAAGAAAGCAGCAATAACCTTCACCATGAATTGTGTGTGACTGCTCAACAGACTTGCACAATGATTACAGAAAAATAAAAATCTGTGGAAAAAGCAACTTCAGAGGCAATGATGTTTGGGAAAGTGCAATGCAGATCTAAACGAAGATACAGTATAATGAATCCTTATTCGAGGTTTAAATGATTATTTAGTACAGGTATGGGACCTTCAGTATTATTCTGAATGCTTGGGACCTGGGGTTTTCCAGATAACAGTCCGTAATTTGGATCTTCATACCTTTAAAGGTGGCCATAGACGCACAGATAATATCGTACAAAATGATATCCTATCATATTCGGTAGGTGTAGGGTGGGAAACGAGTCGACCGATATCGGCAGAAGTCTTGGATATCGGTCGACTCAAATATCAGGCTGGATGGATCATTTTAATAGGGTGCTTTTGAAGACACCAGAACATTGGCCATTGTTAGTGCTGAATTGTCAGATACAGGTAGAATTCTGTTGTTTCTACCTGTATATCTGACGATTATCTCTATGCCGACTATTCAGGGCTGAACTTGACGGACAATTTGCACGCGATCCGACATGCTGAGCAAACACACATGCATCCGTTGAGTTCCGCCCTTAGCCTGACATTCTTTGAACCATTATTATTTAATTAGCATACTGCTGTTAATCAGCTATGGAGGGTACAATATATTTGTCCTTATCACCTCGTGTGTTGCCCTCATTCGTAATTAATGAGGAAAAACAATACTGAAGGCAAATTAATATATATCTGAACTAAAAAAAAAATCTGGAAAAATGTTATGCAAAATGTCCCTTTTAAATAGACTTATATTATTATTACTAACTGGGCAATGAGTCCCCCCCCTCCTCCTATTTCCTTCGTGACATGACGTTTCCTCGGGAACTGAGGATTTCAAGCTGGGCCATATACATATCCATCCTCGGCCGCAGTTTGGACACCCCTGGTCTATGGCCATCTGAGGTCTACCATAATTTGGAGCTTTCTGGCTAACTGTTTCTAGATACTGGATCCCTTACCTGTATATTTTAGGTATGGAGATCCAAATTACAGAAATATCTCATACTAAAAACCACAGGTCCTAAGTATTCTGGATAAACAGATCCCATAGCTACTGTATATAACCAGTCCAGTGGAACAATGTTATAAAAAAAAAACCTTCCTATATGACAGTGCCCTGTGGTGGGGTCACTGAGGATAATTCCTGCATTTCACTTATATATATGAATTGATCATGGAGCCAATAAATGGCACATCCCCAGTATTACCCTCTGGCTTTCTGACATAAGAGAGAAATAAACATTGCATTGAAGTGGCATTTCCCTGCAAGTAGTGGCAGATTTATAAAAATGTAGATTTAGATCTTAATAAACAAAAATTCAATCCTATGGGATTTTTTTGAATTGTATTTATCAGAGGATAAACGTTAGAACTCACAATTTGATAAGCACTATTCTAATAATCCCATAGGAATGAATAGAATGTGGGTACATTTTTATTTATTAACGTTTGCTGGGTGCTAATTTTCTGTTGCTGCAATAAAATATGGAAAATATTGGCACTTTTTAAACTAAATATGAAAGTAAAAAAAAAACTTTGGGTCATGTTCAAAAGATTTAAATTGAACTGGCACCTAAAATAGCATTACAACAGGGCAGAAGAAAAGACCTTCATCCTTCCGGTAATGCCGCATATGAAATTGCTTCTGCTCTGGGTTACAAAACATCTAGAAATAACTTTCCATTGTGATCCACAGGAATCATCCAAAAACGCTGCCTTCTGCATTTCTACACGCTTCAAGAGTTTCACCTTCTCCAACTGCAGCTGATCACTATAGAGCAGCAAATTCAGAAATAGCGCTCCGTGCAGAATAAACGTCAGGTGGTCACTTTACCCTAAAAATGGTAACACTGAAGTTCTCACTGCTTTCATTACAATTTCTGCTCCTGGAATACAATTCCAGTGGGATCTGAATATTGTTTGACTGGCAATATAATTGATTCACAGAATACAATGAACAAACAGCTTTCTGGCAAGTCATGTTCACAATCATTTTAATATGTTATTTTGGCTGTCCAGGTATTATGAATAACTCCCAGCATCCACACACACACACACAAATCCTTCCAGTTGATTTCATCAGCCAAATATCACTGTCCAATAAAGGTAGTTGCATATTTAAATCAAAAAGTTCTCTACTGTTTGGTACACAATATCATATTATTCACTAATTAAATAGTCTTATGTGCGGTACAGAATATCATATTATTCACTAATTAAATTAAATTGTCTATATTGTGATGTACAGAATATATCGTATTATTCACTATAACAACATTTGGCTTGCAGGTTTTTTTTTTAATAATTGGATACAAATGAGCAATTAAAAACAAATCACGATGATGGTCCTATTGAATGAAAGGAGTTCACTACAGCGGCCTCAAGCCACAAACGAATACAGAATTCTCTATCCTCACAGCACCTTTAGGAATATGAACGTATATACTCCACAGCAGTCGGCACAAGGATTGGTAGATAATGTTACAATGTAGTAGCAGCAGCTCTAGATCTGGAGGTTTATAAATGGTGCGAAGCCCACAACGTCCTGCAGGAGAACCAACGCCCTCTGCAGCGGAGGTTCTACATCAAGCACTACTTCTCTCTTCCGTAAGTTTCCTAAGCTGGATTCCGTGACATTGTGGCAGTGCTTTACTTTCAGGGACTTCAGGTTGTTACAGTATTCAGCCAGGGTCCTGCAGAGAGGAAGAGCGATAAAAATATGTATTATAGATCACATATGGCTGCAATGTATTCCCTTTTTTATTTTTTTAAATATAAACTATAAGTAGTGCAGTTACGCTTGGAAAAGTTCGTATATAACAAGGTGTCAATGTACGCAATGAAATTCGTTTGGGGATCTTGCTAAATGGGCAGATCTTTGTTTATTTATAAGACTGCATTGCCAAACAGGCTTGCAACTGATGTTGGGAGTGGGCTTACAGTAAAGCAGAACAAGTTGCAAAGAAACCCTCTTATCATCCCAATTCAGCTCAGCAGCAACAAATTTGGGCCCAATTGGGATGATCCAATCTATCCAACAAGCAGATTGAATAGGGGCCTAAAGCTGTCTATAGAAGCAAAGATCCGATCAAACGAATCCTCGATTCTTAGAAATATCTGTCTCAATGAAAACTTGCACTCAAAGGGCCAGTTAGATGGAAAACAGAAGAGTCTGATACTTAAAAATCAAATCTAATGTACTGTACTGTTCGATGGAGATATATTGTGTAAAAAAACAAGGATGTGCCAGTGAATTATACTCTTTTAAATATAGGAAAATGTGCTTTTAAAAAGTAAAATCCTACTAATCCCGCCCATCTTTTCCACTTCCTGCTGCCTCATTTCCCAGGATGTCCAGGGGAAACCGGCAGCTTTCAACCTTGTGCCCCCAGCTGTTAAGAAACTACAAGTCCCACAATGCATTTGCCTGACTGTGGCTGTCAGACTCCTTCATTGCATTGTGGGACTTGTAGTTCCTTAACAGCTGGAGGCACAAGGTTGAAAATCACTACACTACACTGTAGGATAAGAACCTGACTGAAAATGATCTATTCTAGGGAAACCTCCCTTTGCTTGTGTGACAGTATGGATGTGATTAGCTATCCCCTCCTACTGTGCTTCTGCCAGGACACTCCCATACCTCATTTGAAACACGGACGGGACTGATTCAGATAGTTAAATTGGGTTGAAAAAAGACAAAGTCCATCAAGATCTATGAACTGAGAGAAAGAAAATGCTCCAACTCCATCACAAACAAGAGTAAAATAAATATCCACTCACTTCAAAGCTATAGTAAGGTTAAACATGAAAATAGCTCTGGTGGCAAAGGTTACAGTTAATAATTCTAGCCACAAAAATTCATGTATGACAATTAGCAATAATGGTCTCTACATAAATGTAGGTCTTTAAACAAACACTTAAGTATAAAATAAGGATAGTCTAGTATTCAGTGTAAGCCAATTTACAAACAGCAAGTATTAATAGTACCTGATAGAATCGTTCTTTACACGCAAGCATCCTGTTAAATCGAGGTGCTCCAGATCTCGGCAGCTTTTAGCCGTTTCTTCAACAGCAATATCGCTGATGTTTGCATTGACTGCCAGCGACAGGGATTTTAGTCTTGTGCTCTTCTGCACCAAGTAGCTTATGGCGTCATCCTTCAACTGACGACAAGCAGTCAGGTCAATTGCCACCAAACATTTGCAATGGTCAGCTAAACTGCGCATTGAAAGACAGTCCACCCAGTCACAATGACCAAGACAAATGTTCTGCAGGTGAGGACAGCTGAGCGATATCGCAACCAATGATTGGCGGGTTAGCTGCCCACAGCTATTCAAGTTGATGTAGGTGAGGTGATGGTTTTGGCCAATAATAGGAAGCAACTCCTTGTCTGTTAACCAATCCGAACAGCTCTGTAGGTCAAGTTTCTGCAATACAGTATTGTTCTTAAGCAGCTCAGAGAAGGTGGTTTGGGGTAACTGTGGTCCCAACTGTGAAAACATTTACAGTTACAAAGATATGGCATTCCTAAGCACATATATATAGTATATAATGAAAAAGATATACATAAAATAAAAGCATAAATAGGCAACATGACATTGGAACATTGCTACTGATATATTCATAGTGGGTTAAAGGTAATGTGATTTTACCTTGTTAAAGTTAAAAATGGAGTGGATGGAATCTCTCTAATATAACTGCTGTAGAAAATCCTGTTATTAAAAAGCAGGAAATAATATTGCAGTTTTAAGGAACTACAGATGGAGCAAATTGTATATCACAGTTAACCACACTGCTGCATAACAGAAAATTCACAGTAGTGAAATAAGGTATGCTAATGATCCATTTAACTGCAGTGAAACGGTGGCACATGGTGAACCATCTAAAAGTCTGGATAACATTTGCTCTATCTGCAAATTAAAAAAAAGGTTCTAAAAAAATGTTAATTTATTTTAATGCCCCTTATTGTAAGCACAATAAATGATCACTGGTCAAACAACTAAAGGTGGCCATACACGGGCCTAAAAGCTGCTGACAGACTAGGGCCCACAATCGTATCAGCCTGATATCGCCCACCTTGCTTGGCATATCGGGGAGAGATCCGCTCATTTGGCGACATCGCTAAACGAGCGGATAGCTACGTGTATGGCCACCTTTAAGGTGGCCATTCACAAGCTGAGTAAAGCTGCCAATATGGGTCTTTTAGACTGATTTGGCAGCTTATCTGCCAGTGTATGGGGGCTTCCAATGGGTCTCACTAATCGATGTCAGGCCAAAAATCAGCCACATAACCATTGGGGAGGTATGATTTTTCAGACAGTTGATGCAGTCCTAAGACTTGTTGGCAGCCATTCTCTTGTGTTGTAATCTGATTGTTTGGCAGATCCTATCGTACATGGTTACCTTCATTTTTTTCCCCAGGAAAGGTAAGAGCAAGTATGCTTTTGCATCCATAAAGAATTGATCTTCAATGAAGCACATCAAAAGTTATAATGTAATTTATACCTTGTAGTCCATTTTTTGTAATGATAATAAGCATTAGCAGTAAATACCTGAGTAGAGTCAAAGTGGCGACAATTGTCGAGATAAAGGTGGACCAGGGACTGAAAAGGCTTGCTGACCCTCTGGAGACTTAATATGTGCCTCAGTGGTAGATAGCTAAGTATATGTGGAACCAACACATCTTCCCAAGGGAGATCCAACAAATGAACCCTAAAAGAAAACATATAGATCTGAAATTTTATGGGTATATTTATATACCAAAGTATTCATCTTGTGGCTCTTCCTCATTCAGGCCTCAACTGAATATCTCAGAATTAGGTATATTTGAGGTCAAAGAACCCTGTGCATACCTTAACCAGAATCATAGCTAAACTGATTGGAAGGTACCTGGTATTTCATCCCTACATCTCTGACCCCATCTCTATCCGCTTACTACACTCCTCTACTGACCTGCTACTCAACACTTCTCTCATTACCTCCTCACATGCTCACATTCAAGACTTTGCAAGAGCTGCTCCCCTCCTCTGTCTGACTTTCTCCCAACCTTTCTGCTTTCAAGAAATCTTTTAAAACGCACTTCTTTCGAGAAGCCTATCCTCACTCTTAACTACCAAATGCAACACTACATACAGTACCACATTTCTCACCCACTTAATTCGATCTTGCGAATTCCCTCATCTTATGTATGACTCCCTTACCTTTAGATTGTAAGCTCTTTCAGTATAGGGCCTTCCTCACCTTTTTATCTGCATTGATTGTGATTGAATGTAACTCCATATGTATGTAATTCATGTGATTTAGTTGTAGAATCACATTTACTTTAAAGCGCTACGCAATATGTTGGCGCTACAGAAATACATGTTAATAATAATCTTTCCAAAAAATCTGGCAAATGGAACATTTTCTAATTGGACCTTATTAGTGGAGTACCTGAGGGGTTGGTTGCTTTTTAATTTTTATTTACAAATTACCATGAGGTTGGCATTATAAGTACGGTTATACTGATGATACTTTGTTATGCAAAATGTTAGCTTCCATGCAGCATATTGCAATTTGCACAAAAAAGGTACTAAGCAACAGAGTGGCAACTGAGGTTTAAAGTGGATGAATGCAAAGTAATGCACTTGCATACACAGGCTGTTTCAGAACAGACGACCATACTCATAAGTGAAGCTTGATAATAAAGCAATCTTGTATGTGGCACTGGAATAGACCCAGGTGTAGTACCAAAGCATTGGTAAAAGTCCATACACCTATTTGTAACAGCACAGAGCATTTGACTTGCAACTGCATGCAGGCTCGGTCTGGCAATCTGTGGATTCTGGCAAATGCCAGAGGGGCTGCTGCAAGATGCCATAGACTATTTATTGGGCTGGTGAGGAGCTGTTGAGCTGTTTGGAACTTTATGTACTTGAAATGCCAGGTCCTATTTGGATACCCAGTCCAGACCTGACTGCATGTATGCTCATTGATATGCATCAGGGGTCCCCAACGTTTTTTGCTCGTGAGCCACATTTAAATTTAAAAAAGAGTTGGAGAGCAACACAAGCATGAAAAAGTCCATGTGGATGTCAAATAAGAGCTCTGATGTCCAATATGCATTATTTCAACTCTGGTATATATTGGACAATGTGAGTTACTGCGTAATGTTATTAGGTTAGCCCTTTACTGCTAGTAAACTCTACAAATATCCTTCAGAGCTGCCTTCGAGTTACAGGAGTGCATGTAAGTGCCATGTTATCAAGAGGAGCTTGCTTTATCAGTTACACTTTGATCATTGATGCAAAGGGCATGTTACATTTTGAGTGCTTCTTCTTAAAGCTTTAAGTCCACGTAACATATTGGCACTAGAACTACTGTTTAGAGCAAGGGTTTGTTTGTACTTAAAGGAACAGTAACACCAAAAACTGAAAGTGTTTTCAAATAATGACAATAATGTAGTGTTACAAAGTTACTGTGGGCACTCGCACACCCTGAATGTAAAACACGATACCTGGTGCTCTTTGGTAGAGGCACGGCTACCTCAATGCAGTGTAGAGATAGAGAAATCCAAGGCACTCAGGATATAGCCCTAAGGGTCTAAATGAGGAGTACAATCTGGCATGTTTCCTTTAGTTAAAGGTTTTCCCCTTTTTTTCAGATAAGATTCCCCGGTGTATGGCAGGGATAGACCGCCTTTCCCGGTGTGTAGGGTAAGCACTATTAAATTTAAAATTTTAAACTTTTAAACCAGCTCTTTTTGTATATTATGTATGTATTAGATGATTATTTTTGTTTTTTTTCCATTTATTAGGTTTTGATACGGATTTTTGTATTCTGAAGGTATTACCTTCACAAAGGACTTTTACAAAGACTTTATTTAATCTCTTGTTCAGCACATTATTTCACTTAATTATGTAAATTAATGTATTCAAATTGCACCAATCATGGCCCTGTTTAGGCTATAAATGTTTGATTTCACTGACCACTGTATGCTTGACAAAGGGGTGTGACCCCGAAACGTTGCTCACTTCGGCAATAAACGTGAAATAATGTAGTGTTGCCATGCACTGGTAAAACTGGCATATTTGCTTCAGAGACTCTACAATAGTTTATATAAACAAGCTGCTTTGTAGCCACGGGGGCAGCCATTCAAAGCTGAAAAAGGAGAAAAGGCACAGGATACACCACAGAAAACAGATAAGTTCTGTAGTATACAATGAGATTCTTCAGAACTTACCTGTTATCAACTGTGTATCCTGTGCTTGAATGACTGTCCCCATGACTACACAGCAGTCTGTTTATATTAACTATAGCAGTGTTTTTGAAGCAAGCATACAAGTGCAGAGCAACAGTAAATTATATTGTCAATCCTTTGAAACGCTTTAATTTTTGGTGTTACTGTTCCTCTAATGTGCAGGTTTTAGTAAATACATACTTTACTGCGAAAACTGAGTTAATTTCATTTAGAAAAACCCATAGCCATCGTGTGTTTATTTCTCATTACTCATATTTCAGTAATAAAATTCTAGTCCAGTCTTGCCCAAAATAGATTAAAGCTGGTCATACAAAGGAAAAGACTGTGTGCCAACATGGTCACTTTAAACAAGTCAGTGACTAACTGGTCTATCATGTAAAGAGCAAATATCTGGATGGGGGTTGACTAGAAATAGATCACACTGGCTGGAATTCATGATCCAGTCCTCTTCCAATGGCTGTGCAAAGGCACAAAATCTTATCTTATCATTACCCATTAGTAGGGATCTTTTGAGTATCCCCTACTTTAAAATATAAACCATTTAAAAAGTAGTTTGTTTTCCAAAAGCCAAGACCCAGACAGGAAACTAACCCAGGAAATAATATAATGGGTTCCACCAGTCCAATGTTCCCCTATGCTTTTGATCCCCCATCCCTTGACCCCGACTACTTATATTTCAAAGCTCTCTCATCCTAATACTTTTTGTGCAAACCCTAGAGCAGGGACCCAACATTTTTACCTGTGAGCCACATTCAAATGTAAAAAAAAATTGGTGAGCAACACAAGCATGCAAAACATTTCTGGGTTGCCAAATAACGGATTTGATGGACTATTGGTAGTGCCTATGTGGACTGGCAGCCTACAGGAGGCTCTGTTTGGCAGTACACCTGGTTTTTATGCAACCAAAACGTTCCCCCAAACCTGGAATTTGCACCTGCGTTGAGGCCACTGGGAGCAACATCCAAGCTGGCATGTTGCTCACAAGCCACTGGTTGGGGATCACTGATCACAAGAAATAATAACCTTTACCTTGTGATATTTTAGCCAATACTTGCAGTGGATACATGCTTAGGCTGTCCTGCAATTAGCTTTACAACTGCAGAAATAAGAATGGCATGCTATTCTCAAATGATACATAAATTTCAGGACAATTCAGTACCACCTCCCTTCACTTGTGCCAGGGAGGATAGGAGATGATCTGCTATAGTAGGTGGTTTCATTTACTGTAGCCTAATATTGCTTTTAGCTACCACTCAGTCACAAGTATACAGTGCCTTGCAAAAGTATTCACCCCCAACCTTGGCTTTTTACCTATTTTGTTAAATTCCAACCTGGAATTTAGATGTTTCTTAATGTTATTAAGTGATGGATCTGCACAAATTAGTCCAAGTTGGTGAAGTAAAATGAGAAAAATGTATATACAAAAGAATGAAAAAATTAAATAAAAAAAAACTGAAAATTGGTATGTGCATATGCATTCACCCACTTTGCCATGAAGCCCCTAAAAATCATGGTGCACCCCATTACCTTCAAAATCACATAATTAGTGAAATGAAGTCCACCTGTGTGCAATCTAAGTGTCACATGATATGTCAGTATAGACACACCTTTTCTGAAAGGCCCCAGAGGCTAAAACACCACTAAGCAAGAGGCATCACACCATGAAGACCAAGGAGCTCTCTATTCAAGTAAGGGACAAAGTTGTTGAGAAGTCAGGGTTGGGTTATAAAAAAAAAATACAAATCTATTTGACCATCAAATACATCATCTTCGAATGGAAAGAACATGGTACCACCACAAACCTGCCAAGAGAGGGCCACCCACCAACACCCACAGATTGGGTAAGGAGGGCATTAATCAGAGAGGTGGAACAGAGACCAAAGGTAACCCTGAAGGAGTAGCAGAGTTCCACAGCAGAGGCTGGAGCATCTGTCCATAGGACCACAATAAGCTGTACACTAGATATAGCTGGGTTTTATGGAGGAGTGGCCAGAAAAAAAGCCATTACTTTAAAAGGCACAGTTTGCCAAAAGGCATGTAGGAGACTCCCCACATGTATGGAGGAAGATGCTCTGGTCAGATGAGATTAATATTTAACTTTTTGGCCACAAAAGGAAAATGCCATGTCTGGTGCAAACCCAACACCATAGCCACAGTGAAACATGGTAGTGGCAGCATCATGCTGTGGGGATGTTTTTCAGCAGCAGGGACTGAGAAACTGGTCCGAGTCAAGGGAAACATGGATGGTGCTAAATACAGGGATATTCTTGAGCAAAACCTGTGTCAGTCTGCCTGTGATTTGAGACTGGGCCAGAGGTTAACCTTCCAGCAGGACAATGACCCGAAGCATACTGCAATAGCAACACTCCAGTGGTTAACGGAGAAACATTTAAATATGTTGGAAAGGCACAGTCAAAGTCCAGACCTCAATCCAATTGATAAGCTGTGGTCAGACTTGAAGTTTGCTGTTCACAAGCGAAAACCATCCAAAATGAAAGAGCTGGAGCAGTTTAGCCTTGCAGAATGGGCAAAAATCCCAGTGGCAAGATGTGGCAATCTCATAGAGACTTATCCAAAGCTACTTGCAGCTGTAATTGCCGCAAAAGGTGGCTCTATAAAGTACTGACTTTAGGGGGGGGGGATGAACAGTTATGCACGCTGAAGATTTCTGTTAGTTTGTCCTATTTGTTGTTTGTCTCATACTAAAAAAAGAAAAAAATCTTCAAAGTAGGCATGTTCTGTAAACAAAATGGTGCAAACTCTAAAACAATTTTAATCCCAGGTTGTGAGGCAACAAAACATGAAAAATGCCAAGGGGGTGAATACTTTTGCAAAGCACTGTATGTATTTGTTCATAGGTGTATGCAAATCAGTAAGGGCTTCCTTTCTGGTCTCACTAGAGTTTATGAGTAAAGGGTAAGTGAAAATGGTTCTGCTGCACATTCATACACAGATGTGCATTATTGCTTTTAATATTTTTAAATGCACCTCAAAAATGATGACACCAAAAGGCACTGCTGGATTCAAGTATAATGAGGGGCATTTAAGTTGCAAGTGGGCTTACCCAGTACCACAGAATTCAGTGGTAGCCACTATGCTTTCATGATGCTAGTAAATGAACGAAGCAGTAATGAGTTAGAATAAAATTGTGTTATTCATGGTTAGCAATAAGGCAAACTTTCACTAAAACCCAAGACAATTTCCAAGCTGTGTTTTATTTTTAAAGTGATAGTAACACAATCCTGACTTTCATTACAGGCCTGTGTCACACTCAAAGCTTATGTTCCCACTGTCTCCAGAGTTGATTTTAGGGTTGGGGGGAGAGGCAAGGCAAAATCTCAAAAAGATGGGTACTGTTTATATTTGTCCTCAGGACTGAGTTGAGGCAGGAGTTGTGTAAGTGAGCACCACAGGCCTATAAATGGCGGCTGCGGATAGTTTATTTAAGGGACAGTGACATTTTCCTGTAAAAAGTGCCACAATTCCATGAGTGTCTCATTTATGTTCTTTACACCTCTCAATTAAACCAATGCATTACAATTCAGACAGAAGACCTGTCTGTCATCACAAATGACAAGTACATGCGCCTTACCTGCTGTTGTCCTCATCCTTAGCCATTTTCAAGGTCACGTCAAATGTCAGAACCTATGATCATTCCTGTCTACATAAAATTATTTAATATGCATTAATAGCTCTGCTTAGTTTTCACACACATATACAATATAACATTTTGTACTTTTCAATCCTGATTAATGCATGTGAATTTTCTCAAAATCTACCAACTTGTTGCCCATAATTTACCTTGAACACTATTATTATGCAGTCATTCCTTCAACTACTGTATCACTGCTTATGCTACACCCCTTCGTATCTTTATTCCCATCGTTTCAATCTACGTTTTATTGTTAAAGGGGTTGTTCACATTCCAAACACTTTTTCTGTTTAGTGGTTTTCAGATTGTTCTCCATAAATAAAGACTTTTTTCAATTACTTTCCATTATTTACTATTTTTCCAAAATCTAAGTGTAAAGTTGAATGTTGGTGTCTCTGGCGCAAACTCTAAACTGATACAATTCTTGATTATCATGTAATATCAGCAAGCAATGACTGAATTGTATTGTCACAATGTTAGGTAACAGAAAGATGCCTGATGTGTTGTTTGCAGGCATGGTGCTGACAGGTGAATCTAACATTGCTACACTGGATAGGGTGTTTTAGGGAAGGCTTGTTTCTCCTTTAAAACATTTGAATTTCTGTTATCTATTGGGGACATGGTTGTGGTTTAACAGAATGGTTTCAGACCAACATCTAGCACCCATCCTGTGCTGCAGGACTCATATACATCATGATACACACACAAAAAGCATCTTGACAGACTTATCAACACATACCTGTGTGCTGTAGCCCCTACTGAATAGGCCACTGGTCTGGCCAATTAGAGGAACCTAAACTCTGATACCTAGGAATCTCTCTCTCTCTCACTTGGGATTGGGCAAAAAACAACCCCCTTTCTGATAAGAGGTCATTCATCTGAGCTCCTGTTAAAAGGGTACATAAATACTTTCTAAATTGACAGAAATAAACAGAGATTTATTTTTCTTTAAACATAAACATACCTGATTCCTCTGTTTGAAAGGAAACCATGTATGGAAAGAAATGTCCTGCCTCTGACTCGAATGGACCATTTCCCTTCCCCCACTTCCAGGCTCTTTACGTCATTCCCCCTCCCTCGCATTGTTCCATATGTGCGCGATGCATTCTGGGATTTGTAGTTTCCTCTGCAAGTCATAGACGACTGTGCACCTCCTCCTTTCCTGTCACTGCATGTTGTGAAGCTTAGGAAGAACTCCTCCTGTCTGCGTGACCCCGCCTCCATATACCCTTCTCCATACAGTGCAAGGCAGGTTGTAACGCTGTTTATTTCCTATTTCCTCCTTAGTTGCACTAGTGAACGCCCTCCTTCTTTCTGATTTGCTAGTTTGGCTGTCACTCCGCCTTCTGCTTTCTACAGCAGTGTACTGCAGAGGATTGTTTCTTTCGGGCATAAGCTGTGACACTGCTGAGCAGTGCTTGTACTACTGCTTTAGTTTTCCCATCACACTGTCTCCTAGATAAGTTACTAGAGAAGAGCCACACTACTACTACTACAGTGTTTAGCTGTGAGAACATCAGTGTACAGTTCCTGTGTTTGATTCCATGAGTATTCTATTATGTCCAAGAATAGAGGTAGGAGGAAGTCCTGGTACAGACCTATACAGACTAGGGGACCCTGGCAGTGCACTTTAATCCAGGACTCGGGAGAAAAAATGCACTAAGGGGAGCAGAGTCTCCACATCAATGCTCAGCAGCATATTGGGGAAGACATACCTCCCAGCTGTCCCTTTTTCAGAGGAACAGTCCCTCTTTTGACAGCTCAACCTGCAGTCCCTCATTTGTACTGGAAAGTCCCTCTTTTCTCTGCACTGAACAGCCAGAAAAAGAAAGTTTCTAACTTAATTGGCTTTTGGCAGAGAGCCCAGAACAGCTAACATGTGCAAATAAGATGCTTTGTAATAATTTTGAGATAAGAAATTAAGTAATTGTAACAGTTTAGATAAGGAGAAACATTTTCAAACTTTCATAAATTGCCAAATTTTGTAAAATGAACATGGTAATTCGGGGTGTGGCCACAAAAACCGGGCATGGTCAAAAAATTTACCAGCGATACCTGTGAAAAAAATTTTTGTACCTCTTTTTATTCCAAAATGTTGGGAGTTATGGGAAGAGATGGTGTGTGAAATGCTTTTCAGGATACACAATGCCTTTGCAGTGGTGTACTGTGTATTGGGATGTGCAAATGCAATGCTCTGCATTTTATGGTATGAGTAGATGCCTGTACATGCTCTGCAGACAGTGTGCAAGGCTTATGTAATGCTTTGCAATTAAAGGAAAACTATACCCCCAAAATTAATACTTCAGTAACAGTTTAAATCAAATTAAATGGCATAATATATATATATGTATATATATACAGTATATATATATATATATATTTAAGTAAATATTGTCCTTTTACATCTCTTGCCTTGAACCACCATTTCATGTTGGTCTGTGTGCTGTCTCAGAGATCACCTGACCAGAAATATTTCAACTCTAACTGTAACAGGAAGAAGTGTTGAAGCAAAAGACACAACTCTGTCTGATAATTGGCTCATGTGACCTTGTGCTGAATGTCTGTGCTTTGCAGTGTATTAGTGAAGGATATTTGTGCATTGTACTGAGGTAGCCAAATGCCTGTGCAATGCTCTGCAGTGCACTGAGGGAGCCTGAGCAGAGGGCTTTCAGCTCCCCTACTCCACTACAGTACATTGCACAAGTCCCTACTATCATCAGTATTACATAGACCTTCTGCGTCCACACCAGGGCTGGACTGAGAATTAAAATAGGCCCTGGCATTTCAGGTACACAGAGGCCCAATCAGCTCACATAGAGGCCTAAACAGTCCCCACCAGCCCACTAAATACTGACTTTCTATGGGACCTTATAGCAGCCCATCTGGCATTTGCCCTAACCCACATATTGCCAGTCCGGGCCTGCTCCACACCACATGGTGCCTTCCACCAAGCCTGCTGCAGAGTATTGCACATGCCTTCTGCTCCTGTAGACCATTGCACAGGTAATTTGCTTCCCCAGTGCAATGCAGAACATTGCAATAGTAGTTTGGTCTAACACTACAGTGCAGAGCATTGCAGCCATTGCTCAAGTAATCTGCTCCACCCAGTATACTACAGATCATTCCACAGACCCTCTCTGCTCCCACATCACACTGCACAGACATTTTCTTCCTCAATACATGACAAAACATTCCAGCAGATGCGTAGAATGCTTCAAATGAGCACTGTTTTGGGGTACCAAGGATAACTAAACAGAAACTGTTTTATTAGTCACTCATTGAATTGCACCATGTTAATAACTCCCTGCTGGAAATGTTACTGTTTGATATAAAGGAATGGAAGAGATATGAAGTGTTACTCATTTTAATATTGCACTGTAGTACAGATAAAGCAAACTCCAGTTGGTCAAAAAGATGATCCCATTATTCACATTTGGTGGGCCCAAACTGCAGACTTTCAGCTGATGTTGAACTTGAGACATAATAGCTTCATGTGTCATTCAGCAAAGACTATAGCGACTATTGTGCATAGCATTGAAATACCTCCAGTGAGGGGCTATCGTGTCCAAAGGCCATAATAAGAGGGAATGGTGTTTGTGATTTGTTATCAATTCTATGATTTCCACTCTTCACCTGGTAGAGACTGTTTTATTTTATGTTTACTTTGCTTTTTTTCTGCCACCCAGCCAGTCAAACACAGGCTTGGGTAGGGTGTCATTATACGTCTACAAAAACACCTTTGTAATTCCCTTACCTTCTCCCATCTCCCTGACAAGTTTTGCCCCCAATCCACCCACTTAAATTGGACCCGTCACCCAGACATAAAAATCTGTATAATAAAAGTCCTTTTCAAATTAAACATGAAATCCAATTTCAATTTTTTATTAAAGCATTCATAGCTGTTTTAAGCTCATTTAAAAAATCTCAGCTGTCAATCAAATATTGTCTGACACTCCTCTATGCCTTAGGCCAGGGATCTGCAACCTTGGCTCTCCAGCTGCTAAGGAACTACAAGTCCCACAATGCATTTGCCTTTGTGAATCATGACAGACTCCTTCATTGCATTGTGGGACTTGTAGTTCCTTAACAGCTGGAGAGCCAAGGTTGCAGATCCCTGCCTTAGGCATAGAGGCGGGGCAGATAATTACTTTCACTTTCCATTCAGCACTTCCTAGATGTCACTGCTCTCCACACATCCCCCAGTTCTCTTAACCATTTAATTGTGTAGCCAGGGCATGGGGATAGACATCGGGTCCCCCATTCTGGTGCACAAACAAGATTCTGAGATGAAGCAAGGCTTGTCTTAATAACAGTGTCCACAAAATGGCCTGCCTGCCTGCTTGCTATAATTATGAATTCACAGACTGAAGAAAACAAGATTAAAATAATTTATATAGTGTAATTAATGTTCATTTTGCTTGACTAATGTGATAAAATATGATTTTGAATATTTTTTTGGGGTGACGGGTCCACTTTAAAGGAGAAGGTAACCCTAAAAATGAATGTGGCTAAAAGTGCCATATTTTATATGATGAACTTATTGCACCAGCCTAAAGTTTCAGCTTCTCAATAGCAACAATTATCCAGGACTTCAAACTCACAAAGGGGGTCACCATCTTGGAAAGTCTCTACGACACTCACATGGTCAGTGGGCTCTGAGCAGTTGTTGAGAAGTTAAGCTTAGGGGTTGTCACAAATTATCTAGGAGGAAATTAGATTTGTCTGTTATAGAAGCTGATGCTACAGGGCTGATTATTAAATTCTGATGCAATTGCACTGGTTTCTGTGCTGCCATGTAGTAATTATCTGTATTAATTACGAATCAGCCTTATATTGTGAAATTTCTATTCTATGTGTACTGTATATTGTGAGTGGATCCCTAAGCTCAGTAAGTGACAGCAGCACAGAGCATGTGAATCAGTGAATCAGCAGAAGAAGATGGGGAGCTACTGGGACATCTTTGGAGACACAGATCTTCCCTGCTAATGTGCTGTGGGTGCCTTGGGCTGGTACAGAGGCCCAAACCATAATGTACACAATTTGTAGCCTACTACTTTAGTTAGGCTTTATTTCTCCTTTAAGTCCTGAGCTAAAGTCTGATCTTTTAATGTTTGTTAATAATACATTTTATGCAGTCAAGGATTTAAAAGACAAGGAAATGGTTATTCATTGGGGGTGCCAATTATTAGGCATCCCATGAAATATAACCACTATTATAGTCACAAACCTCAGAACCCAAAGGCAGGCCTCCTCTTTCCTGTAGAAAACACCAACCCAGATATTAATCTAAGGACTGTTCCACTCATTTTCCTTGGCATACTCTGTGGCTGCCACGGCCTTTGTGCATCTGCACCTCATTTCTGCTTGTTTGCTACCGACCCCAAACTAATACCGGTATGTTCTCATTATTTATACCTGGCATTAAATACATTTTTGCTCTACAGCTATTTCCCTAAAGGAAAACATTAGTATACGCACCGATGTGTTTGTGAGCTACATCCGTCTTCTTTCCACCTTTATAAATAAACCCTCATCTATTGCTGTCTGTTGCAAGAAAGATGGCATGCACTAGATCACAGAAGGCATAAATATTTCATAAAGCCCTTGATCATTCGCAAACTTTGCATTCAATTCTACGTAAAGTAGCCGCAAATTTTACATTCACAGCTACGTTTAATCACAGTCACCAGCAGGATAACGCTCCTCAACAGGCACATTTCCAGCCCCCATGGGAAACTGGTCCCCTTGTGCATACCTGCTTGCACATTTAACTACTTGTAGTGGTGAGGAGAAGGAAACATACATAACTGGCATACTGTAGATCCTGTGACAGTTTGTTCTCCCCTGAGCCCAGACAGTTTCAAGGTCTGCTATGTGCTAGTTATGCCTCTGACCATTACTAGTGCATTTACAAACTTTCATGTACAGACACATTTGAGTTAAGTATTAGCACTCCTCTTCACTTCCCATGATTCTGATTGTTGACGTGGTTGGCCTGAATGAGGTGAACAATAGAAAGTTAGCCATGACCCATTATAGTATCCATGCATTCAGCCTGAATAATACAAAGTCAGCTGAATAATACAAAGACACAGACCTTGGTTAGGTTTATCCTTTTCTCTATCGTCCCTTGGCAGCACCGGTACCAAAGGGTAGGGATACACGTGACGTGTATCCCTACCCTTTGGTACCTGTGCTGCCTTTTCTGGACTACGAGAAATGGATTTATTGGTGAGTACACAAATCCCATTATCTCTGCAAGCTAGCAGTGCCACTTACTGGCATTATTAGAATATGGGCATTTGTTTGGGGCAGCATTCCTGTAAGATCTCTACATTCATCACATAGTTATATCACCATAAATCTATGTTGGCTATAGAAATACATGACAAAGGAAAGGAAAAGATAGATAATAACCCCCACTTGGATCTCAATATTAAAGTTAAAATAAGTATCTATTGATACTATAAATTACCAATTTATTAATAAAAAGGACTAACTATCCACATAAAAAGGTAAAAAAAAATTATAATTCCTGTGTTCTGATAAGCGGTTCCTGCGGTGCAATTAAATTATTCTGAAGT
>CM044443.1:40849139-40864120 GCA_024363595.1 Xenopus borealis
GGACCCAATCTAGGTGTCTAAATTATGCCCGGGGGAACAAAGGACCCAAATGTTAGCAAAACCTTTACCCTCCTACACTAACAAACCCCCAGAACAAACCCTACCAGACACAAGTCCCACAGGTAGCACAGGGCAGAGTATGTCACACAAATTTTTAATGCTTTATTAAAAGATACCTTAATGAATATCTTCTTCCGGTTGTGCTGTGTCAGGGCGATATGGCGACATGCCCTCAGCTTTATCCTGACCCAACTTCTTCTTAAGCCAGAAGTCCATTTCTGCACTACTGTAGAGGATTTATGGATGACCTGGGTGCTGCTTTCACTGCTTGCAGCACTCAAAAATAAATCACTTGAACTTAAAACATGCAGGCTTAAATATTCTCTACAGCAGCACATAAACTGACTTCCAGCTTAAGAAGTAGTCGGGTAAGGAGGTGTGGAGAGCACACATAGGATAAAGCTGAGGGCATATCACACAGAACAACTGGAAGAAAATATTCATTAAGGTATTTTCTAATAAAGTATTAAAAATAGTTAACATTGTGCTGGAAGGAGGAAGTACTAGAGGGGGCTATAATTTTTTCAACATAAAATTTTTTAGTGTTACTGGTCCTTTAACACAGTATCACAGTACTGTATGATGATCACTGTCAGGACAGGATAAGAACCAGGGCCGGAACTAGAGGCATCTTCCTAGAGCGCCATGCTGTGGGAGTGCTGGGCAGGTGCCTGTTCAAGATTCTTCTGCCTACCCCTAGTCTGGATTTGCTCCCCTCTGCAGGGCTTGTCTACCCCCTCTGTCGCTCACTCCTCTGTCCCTCCCTCCCATCTCTGTCCCTTCCCTCCCTCCCTTGCCCCTCCCTCTCTCCCCTGTCCCAAACTGCTCCTCCACTTACCCTTCATTACATATTTGTTATGGAGTATGGGCGAAGGCCCGGTTTGGGGGTGAGGCCACAAAGGCCCGGGCCTAGGGAAGCAAGATTTAGGGGCAGCATGCCACCCAGCTGCTACCTAAGGAGCACCGGGATGCATAATCTTGTACACATAATCCCAGTGCTCCATCGCATTAGCATACTCGAGCATGCAGGGGCAGTATGCACTTGCTAGGGGTGCCCAAGAACCAAAATCCGGGCATGCTTGCTTGCACGGGGGGTGGCCTAGGGTGCCCAGTCGACTTGGCCTGACCCTGATAAGAACATACATTTTTTAGCCATAAAATTAAGGTGGCATATAGTATACTGCAGAGGGGCACATTTTACATATGTCAGTTTGCTGTTTTTCAATGTCCATCGTCTATGTTATGATTTGTTGAGTATTACTGTGAAATGGTAGCCAAGTTTTCACTCCATTCTGTGGCACCCCCATGCAACAATTTTCTAGGTTAACAGCCAAAAATCAGAGGTCTGCATCATAGATATTTATTCTCATGCTCTTGTGTATATTACATTCTTCTTCTTTGGTATTGCAGAGTGCAGTTGGTACAGCATGCGTACATTACAGAAAATTAGAAATATACGTAATGAGGCACATAGGAAGTACTGTATGTACTGTAGGTGATTACAGGCTATGTCCCCATGCCCACTAGTCATTGTTCCCTTCATCAGTGTTATTAGATATGGTACACACAGTCCAGGTTACAACAAAATACTCCTCCACACTTCCCCTGAAATACTGTGATAAGATTAGCATTAACCCTGGAGCGGATTTCCTTATTTAAAGAAAAGCTGAAAAAAATTATTCTTTCAGCCTTACTCTGCCCTGAACATAGCAGTATTGCAGTTCTCTAGAATCTACTGTCAGCATCAGATGCCGCATATGTAATACAATTTGTATAAGTAAATGGTTGGTGTATAAGTCCTCACAAACTGTAGATAATATGATGGGATAGCAGTAGATGATTTGCAGTGCTGGCTGGTATAATTCATATACTTCAGTTAGTAAATATCCTGAGCTTAAATGATTGATGGAATTCTCAGACAAGCAGATGAAGAAGTAGAGCAAAGAGAATGAATTCTAAAATGCAGTATTATGAACTGAATAATATGTCTCATTACCTTTCTCTGCACATTTTTTACCCATTCTAGATACCACAGATCTCTCTATAGACTGTAAAAAAATCAACTTTCAGGTTTCCACTGACAACTGCATTCAGTCCTCTTTTTAGTAGTAGTACTGCTTCTCTCTCTCTACTCTTTACTATCCAGAGGCACTGCACCAATGAGGCGAGTTGAGAAACTTTCCTCAGACAGCAGTGCTCTACTAGTTACCAGGGGCGGGAAAATGCTGCTCCTGTTTAAAATAGGGGTGCACCGAATCCAGGATTCTGCCTTTTTTAGCAGGATTCAGCCAATCCGCGTGACTTTTTGTCACAAAACAAGGAAGTAAAAAAAATGTTTAGGATTTGGTTCGGTATTCAGCCACATCTTTTGTGAAGGATTCAGGAGTGCAGTTGAATCCAAAATAGTGGATTTGGTGCATCCCTACTTTAAGAGCTGAATTTCTGGAAATTTTACAATAGTGAACTCTGGGCTAGCGTCCCTCCTCCAACATTGCGGGCTACCTCTTGAGCCCCTCCAGGGGTCGGCAGTAGCAGCAAGGTGCCTCAGGTGGCCAAGGAGCCAGAATCCCCCCTGTCAATATCTGTCTGGTAATATTTCTGTCTCACAAATACAAAAGTCATGAGGGTGTATTCTAGTTGCATGTGTTCCATTGCAGAAGGTAAAGTGTTGCCCTGTTGGCACATCCATTGTGTAATGCCCTTAATGTTACACTGGATTATTTAAAATAATGACTGTGACTATAGGTTTTGCTTTAAATGGCTTCCTCATATAGCAACATGCAATTCCTTATACCTCATATATCATACCATTCTCTTCACTAGACCTCTCCATCTGCTTGTATGCATGTTTCATGAATCATACAGTCTATGGAAATGAACTGTTTGGTGGATAAACCATTTCTCCCCATGTTTCAACCCATCTACTTCTAGCCATTCATATAAGTCACCATATTGTTCTATTTCTTATATATATGAATGCATATATCAGATGGATTATACTTACTGTATATGCAATATGAGAGCTATCATTTCTGAATGTTTTTTTACTACAGGTAAAGGATTTATTATCCAGAATGCTTGGGGCCTGAGGTTTACTTCACGAGAAATCTTTCTGTAATTTGGCCAAGTGGTCACATTGGTGCATGTCTCAAGCTTAATGTAACATGTACCAATGCAACTCAGTGAATAGTGTCAATGCACTCTGACATTGCATCCATTCAAGCATTTTGGATATAGCACTTGCAGTGTCAATGAGTCCTTTACTCTCATATTCTACTTATGCAGAAACAAGGAAATTATGCTAAATTACATTCTTAAATGTACATGCACAATAGGTGCACTCTATTTGTTGTGCAATTCACAGGTAATTTACACACATCCCAAAAACGTTCACTTAACTTATGTCTGTTAGAATAAAGTTTCACTGACATTTTATGAAACCTTCTGAAACATGTATTAAACAAACAATAAGGATTCATTCAGGAAGAGTTGCCACTTTTCCAGGGAAAGATTAACGCCTTAAAGGGAAACTGTCATGGGAAACTTGTTTTTTTTTTTTAAAAAAAGCATCAGTTAATAGTGTTGCTCCAGTAGACCTCTGCACTGAAATCCATTTCTCAAAAGAGCAAACAGATTTTTTTATATTCAGTTTTGAAATCTGACATGGGGCTAGACATTTTGTCAATTTCCCAGCTGCCCCAAGTCATGTGACTTGTGCTCTGATAAACTTCAATCACTCTTTACTGCTGTACTGCAAGTTGCAGTGATATCACCCCCTCCCTTTCCCCCACCCAGCAGCCTAACAAAAGAACAATGAGAAGGTAACCAGATAACAGCTCCCTAACATAAGATAACAACTGCCTGGTAGATCTAAGAACAACACTCAAAAGTAAAAACCCATGTCCCACTGCGTTCCATTCAGTTACATTGAGAAG
Organism: Xenopus borealis; assembly: GCA_024363595.1. NCBI lineage: Eukaryota > Metazoa > Chordata > Amphibia > Anura > Pipidae > Xenopus > Xenopus borealis. The sequence continues at coordinate 40,853,135 of CM044443.1, forward strand.
GAAAAACAACAGCCTGCCAGAAAGCAGTTCCCTCCTAAAGTGCTGGCACATGACCAGGGGCCGCTGGGAAATTGACAAAATGTCTAGCCCCATGTCAGATTTCAAAACTGAATATATAAAAATCTGTTTGCTCTTTTGAGAAATGGATTTCAGTGCAGAATTCTTCTGGAACAGCACTATTAACTGATGCATTTTGAAAAAATTTTTTTCCCCATGACAGGATCCCTTTAAGGGGCATAATTGATGTTATCATGAGGGTATTATCGGGATGTCATGGGGTGGTGGAATGGAATCAGGGAAGGTAAACTGTATTAGGTGAGAGTGGGGATTGAGAGTTTAAAAGGCTGGGTAGGGTAGCGGGCCAGTTCAGATAGGTGAGAGAAGGATGAGTAATTGCAAATGTTCAGGCAAGCACGTTGACATTGATCTGTAATACTAGACCTGGCCTTAACTGGTGATTTACCAGGTAGGCTGCCGAAATACAGACCCAGCGTCAACCCTAAATGCAGATATTTTTCTCATAGTTTTAGATTGTATTGGATATTCTTTTGTCTGTGCCATTTAGCATTTTGTACCCGTGAGTGACAGGGGAATGTGCTGCCGAGGGCAAATCAAAAGAATTGAGTTTAGTAGCAAGGGACAAAGGGCATAGTAATGGAAAGGTTATTCTGCTTTCATTCCACCTTCTGAAGTGTTTGTAGATATATATAGCTGGCATATACAGTATATATGCATTAAAATTCATTATGTCCTATATTTTCTTTTGTCAGGTAGCTGTTTATTATATAAAAGTTTATCATATACAGGTATAGGGTCTGTTATCCAAAATGCTTGGGACATGAGGTTATCCAAGTTATAAGTGATCTTTCCATAATTTGAATCTCCATACATTATAAACATTAAATAAATCCAATAGAATTGTTTTACCCGCTGCAAGGATTAATTATATCTCAGTTGGGCACTGTTTTATTATGACAGAGAAAAAGTAAATCATTTATTTATATTTACAATCATTTGAATAAAATTAACTCTTTTCCTAATTATTAGTATGGAAAATGGGTTTCTGGATAACAGATCCCATGGCTGTATCATTTAGTCTTGTCTAGGGGTTTCAACTTAAAACAGTATTGTTTTTAAAAAAAAAATTCCGGTTTGCGGGACTTCAACTTGCAGATCAGGTTATTCACATTCACAGTAAGAGTTTTGAGTTCATTCGAGGTAAAAGAAAGTAACACTCAACCTTTCATAAGTCAGCCCCTAAAATACATATACCTAAACACAGTTTCCTAGCTCTCAATAAATATCTCCCCCCCCCTCCATGTTTGATTATGGTGTAATATAATAAAGCCAAAAATACAAAATAAGCTCCGGACGTAACAGCAAGATGCCTGACAATGTTCTTGGAAGCAGCATTCTCACTGATAGATTGGATTGCATTGGTTACTACAATTGTGGTCAGCAGAATTCTTATTGGTGATTAAACTTCTGCAGAGAACTATAGGCACAGTGGGACAATTTTATGGAGGGTTTAGATCTCATTTAAAGCAATATTGCGTGAGAAAACTTTTCCGCAGGCTTCCAGATTTAGTGTCCCAGTTTAAAAATCCACATTGATCAATGTAAATGTCATAGCAAGATGGTTGACCTTGTGTTGGTAAGCCACATTCTCATTAGAGGATGCTCTTGCATGTCTAAGTTTTTGTTTATCTACTTTAGACAAATAAGGGGTGCAGTGGGACAGTTTAATGGAGGAGTAGGATATATTTATTTTTTGCCAAATAAAAAATGAGACAGGCTGTCTAGAAGCAAGAAAGTAGGTCTTAATTATAATAATTAGCTGGCTAAAGGGATTCTGTCATGGGAAAACACATTTTTTTAAAAAATGCATCAGATACTAGTGCTGCTCCAGCAGAATCCTGCATTGAAATCAGTTTTTCAAAAAAAAAACATAAAAAAAACAGTTTTTTATATTTAATTTTGAAATCTGACATGAGGCTAGACATGTTGTTTGTTTTCCAGATTCACGTGACTTGTGCTCTGATAAACTTCAGTCACTCTTTACTGCTGCACTGCAAGTTGTAATATCACCCCCTTACCCCCCCCCCCAGCAACCTGTCAATAGAAAAATGAGAATGTAACAAGATAACAGCTTCCCGAAACAATATAAAAAGATCCCTGGCAGATATGAGAACAACATTCATTACTAAAAATCCAAGTCCCACTGTGACACCTCCACATTGAGTAGGAGAAACAATGGCCTGTCTGAAAGTAGTTCCATGGTGAAGTGCTGGTTCTTTCTGAAAGCACATGACCAGGCAAAATGACCTGAGATGGCTGCTTACCCAACAATATTACAACTAATCCAATCTGTTGGTTCAGAAATAAAATGTTAAATTGTAGAATTAATTAAGTGCAATCTACACAGTGCAATTTAGTAAAAACTATACCATAAGAATGATGACAGAATACCATTAAGCATTTAATTCAGGGTTTCTATACCCAATCTTATATTATGTACACATCTATATGGACAGTTAATCAATAAAAATTATGCATCGTTGACAGAAAATGTATAATTAAAGGGCAACTAAACCCCAATAACCCCCAGCACAGAGGCTCCTCCCCACTGCCCATCCAAACTGCATCTATTGGATTGCCTGCTTCATGTACTTGCTCCTTGAAACAAATTGCCAGCTGTGTCCACTTTGGTGCACAGACACCCATGAGCATTTAATTACTCTGGAATTATGGGCAATAACACTGCATTGTGTGTAAAACTACAGTGGGCGGATAATATCATTGAATAATAAAATGCATTAGTTGTAATGTACAGGATATCTGTATTATATTAAAACTAGGCAATGCACTGCACAGCATGCTAATATCCTATATATATAATCCTTTCTTTTTATATACACTGTTTTCTATTTAATTCATGGGTTAAATAACATATTTCATAGACTCACAATAAGCTTTTGCTGTCTTGCAATCAGCAGCCTTTGTATTATCCTTGCATTTTCCTTTCTGCACTATTTCAGGAAGCAGGACTAATAAGGCTCAGCTTCCACACAGTGGGTGGCTGGGTCTAATTGCTCTTTGGAATCATATGAGCCTTATCTACATTTCAAATAGACTAGGGACCATACCAACAAATCTATAGTCTAGGCTATGTATTGTTATTTGTAATATTGTCATGCTTTTAAGAGCATCCCTGCTACTAGAGGTATAGGCTCTATTATCCGGAATGCTTGGGTAAGGGTTTCTATACCTGTATAATATAATAATGGTGGGTGGTGGTCATATGGTCCTTATTTTTTGTTTTATGTTTAAGAAAAGCAGTAGATAAACCCTGATGCACAGCCCCTTGGGATTTGATTCCCATTGCAGATTTCTCAGACCCAAGAACATTGTGTAGTATGCAATTGCTTCAGGCACTATGGGGCATGCTGCCATGGACAAAATTTCTGAGTAATACTGGTAATGCTTTTAAAGAAATCGCAATGTATAAACATTAGTAAAAAGAGAAGCAAGAAATCTGTTATACATATATTGAGATGAATTTGCAGCTCGCTATCTATAGGGGACTGAACCACGTCAGTCTTTATCGAGCTGTATTGAGATTGAGTCCTTTTATGATCCAATTAAGTTACCTGTGCACTCCTTGGTTACAATACTGTGCTATACTGAGGGGAGTACTTTGAGTGGAGAAGCCTTCTGCATATGATATGTAGATGTTGTGAATGTCATCAGGTAGGGTAAGAGACAAATTTAAGGTCTGAAAGGACCAGACATCGCCAACTACGCATGCATGAATAGGCTTAGTGACGGCGGTCCTTTAGACAATGTATACAAAGATACCAAAAATGTCGCCCATGAGCCCCCTGAGCTACTCTGCATGGAGACGTCTGTGCAAATTTCAGCAACTTTTTTTATGTAGTCAACTATGCGGGTAGGAAGGATAGAGGGGTGAATAGGGGCTTTTAGATGGGGACTTTCTTTATGGCGGCTAGTGGATAGGGCATCTCTCTTGGGGGGGTTAGTTCTCCTTTACGGAATTTGCTCAAATTGACTTTCTGTCTAAACTTAAGTACCCACCTTTTAAGGTAAGTTTTGGGGATGCCGTCTGAGGCAGGAATTACCCCTATGGCCAAATTTCTCTGTAGTGTTTGAAGGAAGTATCAGTTGGATAGGTGACAGAAATTGTGAGAGTGGGATGGACCAGGGCAGTTCCAGTTTTATGTGTGGCAACACAATCTTACAGTTCAGTAGAAACCAAAACAAACTGTATGGGCATATATAACCAGGCCCGGACTGGCCATTTGTGGGTTAGGGCAAATGCCAGAGGGGCTGCTATAAGGTCCCATAGAAAGTCAGTGTTTAGTGGGCTGGTGAGGGCTGTTTGGGTCTCTATGTGGGCTGATGGGCCTCTTGTGTACCTGAAATGCCAGGGCCTATTTTAATTCTCAGTCCATTCCTGTATATAACCATTTGGAAATACAGGGCATCCCTTTTCTATATAACTGCAAAGCTACATATCACCTAAACTGTCTGTCTTGTCTTAGTCATGTAAGAGATGAATAGCAATCTAAGCAATATAGCAGCTTCCTATCTTTGTTATCTACCATATTAATATCATTGACATCAAGTACTTTTTTTTACCAACTAGGTTAGTTACATAGTTAAATTGGGTTGAAAAAAAGACAAAGTCCATCAAGTTCAACCCCTCCAAATGAAAATGTCATTTAAATGACCACCCTATGTTGCTCCCATTATTCATAGATGGCAACAAAATGATAAAGCCCATAAATAAAGTTTTCCAACAATTCTCCCAGTGTGTTCCCATTGTTGAGCAGGGCAGGTGCAGTGGGCTACAGGAGAGCACTGAGAACAATGTGTAATACCTTACAGATCCCTAGTTTTATTCTACCAGCTCCCTTTACTCTCTGACATGCCGTCCGATGGTTGCTAGGCAACCTAAATAGTACCACTCTGCATGGGTTCCAGTGCACCAGGCAGACTTATATTTCTCACAGCAAATCTGTTTGGAGTCATTTAGAAAATATGTGCTTGGAATCAAGATGATAAACTGCATTCAATGCGGACTTTTCCATGAGATCATTGCTTTGTAAACACAGAGAAAAGAGCAAAGGCTTCTCAGCAGCCATGACATGGCATCAATCTGTTACTCAGCCATTCTTCTGTCACTTTCAGCATGTTGCCTTCTCCTGAATAAAGTCGCTGTTAATGCACATACTTTGTAGCATTACATGACACAGAAGTCATCTAAGAAATGTAGTTCTAAGTCATAAATATATTGAGATTAACTTTCAAGAATCTTTATGACACACCGATTGTTTGTGAGAATGAATCATACTTTTTATTAAACTCTGGCATGACTGGTATGATTAGGTACAGTACTGGATGTAGCCAGGGCTCCTCCCTTGGGCAAATTTTCCAATTGCCTTGTCAAAAAATATTCTGCAAGTCCCCCAAAAAGTTGGTATATTCAGCCAGACCAGATAATCTGGGGCTTATTAATGAGTTGCTGGTTCCATTTTGAATGAGACTTTTTTTGGTAGAGTCACCCTTTGCACAGGCATGGGTTCTTTATAAATTCAAGGGGAAATTTTGAACTCACTTTCTTCAACCCTATGGCATTGTGCTCTGTTTGTTACTGCAGTTTCCTAGGTATATACAATCCTAAATCAATGCTAGATTTTGGGGGTCAGATTTTGTTAATTTAAGATAAGTTGGGTTGAGAAAATTGCTTCTAACAAGAAGGGATGACAAGGACAAACTTAAATTTTTTATATATTACGGGTATGAGACCTATTATACAGAATGCTTGGAACCATGTTGACAGATTACTCTACATTCTTTTTATCTCTACTGTAGATTTGTGTTTATTTATATGCATCCCTTCTTGAGCAAGCCTTCAAGACATGTACAAGGCACAAAAACACTTCCAAAACACCATCCAGGGAATGTAATAAAAGTCGGTAACGGAAAAACTATTCTCAATGTGAAAACCGAAACCGTTTTGGAACCACTTCCGACAGTGGAAGACCGTTTGTGAATTTTATAGTTAATGCACAGTAAATAAAGTTGTTATGTTTGCTCCAAAAGATTACGAGACCTTCAAGCACAAGAGTGTGCAATTAAAATTCATAATGCGCAATTAAAATTCGTAATGCAATAACAGTTTATCGAACAATATTACATTGCAAGATGTGTTTTTTTATTCTTATTGGTGCAAATAGTTTTTCTCTTGGCGCTTTAATTACATTCCCCCCCATATTTTGTATCCATAATACAATGTTTTCTCCAGAATTCAGTGTAATAGCAGGCACCAACAAACTAGCTTGCAGTTAACCAATGGAGCCACAATGCAGTCAGTTTTGTATGTATGTGCAAGGAAATTTGGAAGTAGCCTGTATGACCTGTACATTGCTCCTTACGCCAGGCAAAGTTGCGCACTGACGAAGGATCGTAGATTCGCAAATTCACTAAGATGAACATTTTCCTGAATGTTAGCACTTACGTTAGATGTTACTTCGCCTGGTCAGACCCCCCTACATTTCCTAACATATGGCAACACAACTATACAGGGGGCACATGTAGGGCAATAGGACAACTTTATTTAATTTATTAAAGGTTTCCTGGGCTTGTGTAGTGTAATGTAGTGGCTGCAACATATACTTCTATTCTACTGTAAGTTAAAGTTCCCGCCGTATGCAAATTAGGCGTCGCTAGCGTAACTACGCTTTGCCTAGCGAAGTAACAGTAGCGCAACTACGCTACCGTTCACCGACCTGAGCGTAAATTCGTACTTCAGTGAATTTGCGTAGCGATGGCGCAAATTCACCTGGCGAAGTGCGCCGAACGCTAGTGAAGCCAACGCTAGCGAATTTTCGGAAGTTAGTGAATTTGCCCCCTTTAAGTCTACTAGAAAAAACACAATAGGCTGGTTTTACTTGTTTGGATCAAGTACCCAATACTATTTTATTATTACAGAGAAAAAGCAAATCTTTTTATATCATTTTAAAAAATTTGGATTATTTGGATAAAATGCAATTCGGAGCTTTCTGTATCAGAGCCGGCCAGGCGCTTGCAGCGCCAGCTGGGAGTGTGTATGCACGAATTGCATGTGCGCATGCAAAAATCGATGCGGCACGCGGGCATCTGCGAATGACTGGGAGTGGGGAGAGCAGGTACCGGACTTGGGGTAAGCGTCAGGAAAGGTAAGGAAGGGTGCCTGGCACCCTGACCCAGCTTTGCATCCTAGGTACGTGCCTACTATGCCTTCCCCTAGTTCCATCCCTGTTCTGGATAACTGGTTTCCAGGTAATGGATCCATCATAATTGGGAATAACGGATATATTGTGATCCAGTATAAAGTCATTCCAAGCAACTTTTCAATTGGCCTTCATTTTTAATAGTTTTTGAATGGTTTGCCTTTTTTTCTGATTCTTTCCAGCATTCAAATGGGGGTCAGTGACCCCATCTAAAATAATATGCCCTATAAGTTATAGTTAATGCTACCTATTATACTTATTACTCATCTTTCTATTCAGGCCCTCTCCTATTTGTAACCAATCTCTTATTTAAATCAATGTGTTGTTGCTAGGGTAATTAATTAGATTAATTAGAAAAATAATTTAAAAAGCACAAATAAAAAACAATTGTCTCAGAATATCACTCTCTTCATCATACTAAGGGCATATGCTGTGTAAAAAGTAGCAGGATAATACACCACACATCTCTAGGCTTCACCATGTAAAAAAATGACATAACATTTTTACACATTTTTTCAGACTGACTTCCGCCCAGAAACAATGTAAAATAACAGAGGCAACTGGCATTCTTGTGGTGTAAAATGACACACATCTTGATGAATTCGCCATTTAGTTTACACAGCTGTCTACACTGTTTTTTCCAGCGAATTTCATTATTTTCTTTTATGTATTCGAAATGCAGCTCTGGTTTCTTTGAATCTAAGCATGTGCAGAATTCTTGTCTTACTCCACTGCTGGGGCTGAAAAATCAATAAGATATTTTTATCGCAGTGGTTCAATACCTGTTACAAATGTTTAAAGAAAGAATAAAGTTGTGTTGTGCATGACTAAACTGAATTTGCTGAAAGGATATAATGTGAGCTTGATCAAATGTTATTTTATGCTATATAACAAGGGGGTCTCCATTATCTCCAAGATAGCATACAATGCTTGATCTACCACACAAAGCTTTGTAGAGCCCAAATATCTTCAAAACCAATGCCACCTGCCAACTGTAACATGCAGTCATCTCAATATTGTTTTCCATTGCTGCATTAGCACTCTGGGGCTAATTCTTCCTCTAGGTTATGAAGTCTGGGTTTATTACATTAGATTTTGCGAGTTAGACATCAGACTTGTCCAACATCAAATGATTCTGCAGATTGTGGTGTTTATACAAATGGCCTACACAACACAGATGTGTACTGGTTTACAAAAGCAGGCAAATTCCGCCTAGTTTTAGGCTGCTTCCTCTTTTGTTATTTATATGTGAGTTCCTGGGTGCATCGTTTTATGGTTTATTCCTTTTCCAGATCCTGTATTTGTTGCCCTGAACTTGTTTTCCTCTTCTGCATTTGTTCCTTGTCTGGTCCCTGCCCTTTGTCTGGTTGGATTGGAATCTATGTTTAGTTATTGGCCTGGTATATGGTCTTGCTCTGCATGTCGACCTGCCCTGCTACAACCATTTTCTCTCTCTCCTTATTGCCCCTTAGCCTGGCTGACATTGTTGATTTTTATTTGCTCATGACCCAGGCTTATAATACCTTCTTTAACCATTGTCTGTACTGTTCTATATGGTATGTTCTGAACTTTAACCTCTTTTAGTGATTTATATTTGACTGACTGAGAATCCACAATATAAGCACTTCTCAAGCTTTTATATTAAATCCAAGCTAATTCATAGCCATGGTATATACCATCTTATTTCCATTTTATCTTTGCAGCTCCTCCCTGATTCTATCTGAAAAGCAGAAGAACAGACACTCATTTCAGTTTGTGGGAAACTATGTTGAGTGTGCAGTCATTACAAATAATGAGATATTTTATATTGCACACTACCAACTAAGAGCTTAAAAGAAGAAATGACCTGTGCTGTGTCCAATTTAGTAACTATATGGTTGACATAAATGGTATTCTAACCTCACAAACTAACCTTTCAGTTATCCTCTTATATTCACTGAACACTGACGGCCATGAGGCTAATCAGACAGCTTATTTTTGATGTTTATCTTTCCTTCTTAGCCGGGATTAGTTTTGTTAGTTGCTGTGCTTTTCGATTAAGAGAGAAAAGAATGGGTTGATCTTGTCCTTGATGAACTATTTTGACAGAGACATAGAAGTTGTAAGGAGTAATTTACTTACTACAAGTAGTGATGGGTGAATTTGTCCCGTTTCGCTTCGCCGAAAAAAACGCAAATTTCCAGTGAAATTCACAAAACGGAATTTTCACCAGTGAATTTTTGCAGGTGATTCACAAATGTATTTGCCGGCAGCGAAACACTTGAATTGCCGCAAATTCGCGTCTGCCGAATAAATTCACCCATCACTAACTACAAGTGCAGTTGCAATAAGTTGCATGATAAATTCAATGATTGTAATATACTTGCATCCAAGCCACTCCCTGAAATTCGGTAGTTGTGCTCAGCTAAGCCAATTGATGCCAAGAGATTGCAAATAATAAATTGGTTCTTTTTATCTCATTTTGAAGCCGTGCACCAGAAGGGAGAGCATCTGGGCTTTTCATCACAGTTATTTTCAAATGACGTTGTAGCACACACTCACACTTTGCATTGCCCAAAACTGTGTCAGGTGCATCTTGCCCTATTGCTCGCAGTAGGGAAAATACTGCGTTGAGGGTAAAAAAACATGCCAATTAATTTTGCATACTGTTGATTGGTAAGTTACATACCTGTTGATTGGTAATTACATACCAATCAATACTTCTAGAATTCTAATAATTCTAAAGGGACTGTAGATCTTAAGATAGCAATGTTATACTTGTTCAAGAAATCATCCAAAACCCTCTTTACATTACATTTTCATTAATAGGATCAGCCCTTACATCGCCTGGCAAAGCATTCTGCAACCTCACTGTCCTCACCATGAATAACCACCTACGCTGCTTCAAATGAAACTAACCTAAATGAACCATGTATCCAAAGCTGCGTTTTTTATGAATTTACATTAAGCCTGTTCCAGCTTTGGCTATATTCCTATAAATTTTAAATCTTGTTATTGAAGTGATGTGGTGGTTTCACTGAATAATAATAATGCATTTAATAAAGACATTTAATTTGATGCCATTCTCATTTGCTTATAATCCTGTCTGTAAAGACACATCCTCCTGATCCCAGTGGCGTAACTACTCCATAGTGGGCCCCGGTTCAGGATGGACACCTGGGCCCCCCTGTCGGGCCCTTACCTCTATAAGTCCCATATAACTGCCTGCCATAACCATTATCGTGGCTCCGATGGGCCCCAAGGGGCTGGGGGCCCTGGTGCAATTGCACCCCTGGTAGTTACGCCACTGCCTGATCCTTAGAAACACAGGCAGAATATCAGCCGAAGTTTGGTATTCCTAAGACCTGAAATCAAATGTAGATGTTTAGTTTCAATAGATATGTTTTTAAAACCATGTTTTAAAAGATATAGCCTCTCTTTAAAAGTAGTTTTGTATTGATCTCTCCAGTATTCCTTAAGGGTATCAAATACACGGAAGGCTTACATGAATTCTAAAGTTAATGATGTGAATAGAGAACTCAAGTCACTTGTCTAATTTGATGTCCTGTATTATCATGACTACTTCCTTTCACCAAAATCATCCTGAACTTCATTGTCATTTATAGAGCAATATGTTCTATTCTGCATTTTTGTTAATCTAATTAATACACTAGTAGTGCAATGTATATACACTATTAGTGCAATGTATATA
>CM044443.1:40911986-40926623 GCA_024363595.1 Xenopus borealis
TGATGTTAAGCCCTGGCTGTCAGCACTGAATTCTGATTCGACTTTTAATAATCAACGTTGCTTTACACCCACTCTCAACTCTCGCAGAATCCAAGTTTTGAGGAAAAGCCTCACACCTGAAACAAGACGTTGTCATCTTGGAATGTATAATAGTACAGGGTCCTTGGTTTGTCATCCTTCTGAGACTGTGTATAAATCTGGGAGAGTAACAGCACCCTGCAGTCCACTCCGAAGCAGAGAAAATGATCCTTTTTATTCTCCTGGTAGCAGGAAACCTTTCATTTTGGCTCAGAACCCTGGACAGAGTTCTATTGTATCTTTTACATTTGTTAAAAAATCCAGTGTCCAGACTTTAAATGGGGTCCCAACATTGTGTGACTCTCATCAAGGCAAGCAACACAAACAAAAAGACGACCAAAGAGGCCCATGTTTTAACAGGGAAAAAGAGTCAAGTGGTGGCCATGAAAAATCAGCTACAAATCCAGACTATATAAATAATGCTGAACTAAAGGTTGGCTCTCCTCAGTTAAAATTATCTTCACACTCAGTCAGAACGCAGTTAGCGTGCAATAGTCCTCCGACGGGCCAGAAAGAATATAATTTTGAACATGGCAAACAAAGTCCTTCCTCTGCAAGTTCTCAAGAGTGTTATCTCATTCAGTCTGCCAGTTCTTCCAGTCAACATGATTACTCCAAGAATCTGGCACTGGACCTCATTCCATCCACAAACAGCCGACTTAAAACCTCAAGTCCATCACAAAGTCCACTGTTAGGAAGGCTTGCAGATGAGAGAAGTGTCTGTAAAGAACATAGCACATCTTCGATCCAGGTAGTTAAGGACTCCATTGAAGAATCTGCAAGTAATATCAGAAGTCCTAGAAAATTGGAACCAGACCAACAGGTATATTGATCTGGCATTTTCACGCAAGGTAATTTTCATACCTTTTGTTTGCTTCTACTGACTATTTCCCTTTAAAATATTCAGGCTGATCCTTGGGGATTTCCAAAGGAAGTCTCATTACATGCACAGAAGATAGCAAAGGCAAAGTGGGAATTCTTCTATGGCTCTACTGATTCACAAAAGGATGGTAAGTATTGACATAGAATTTAAATGTGCACAAAGAATTATTGACCCACAAATATTTAATTGAGCAGCAACTTTGGAAATAGTTATTTTAAAGATTTATCTAAAAGTATGCAATGCGCTAGATCCTATAATGATAAATACATTATATCTTCCAAATGTTTAAATAGTGGAGTTGTGGGAGGCTTACAACAGTGGATTCAAGGTAAAATGTATACACAAAGGTATTCCAACACCCATTCAGTTTCCTCTCTCCCAGCTGTTTTAACTGCAATTAACAATTAAGGTAATTATCAAGACAGGTTCAGTTGTTATAAATTTGGGTTAAGAGTATTTCAAAGCATCAAACAGTCTATCTACTCATTTGCCTCCAGTAGTTTTTGCAGGGTTATTCCTAATACCCAGAGCAGAACTGGTACTTCCTAGGTGCACATGTAGAGGAATGTCGTGCACGGCACTGGAGAAACAGTCAATATTACCTCATGTAGAAAAACGCCTCCCAGAACCGCTTTGGCTGCGGTAAATTCTTACAGAAAACACAGAATGTTTGGAGGGCGTCCTCATGTAAAGTTAGGGAAACCGACCATGTTTAAAATCTTCAAGCTTTATTGTTTCATCTTAAAAACTTCCTAGGTGCATCTGACATAGATCTGAGCCAATGTGAGAAGTGGACACGCTTCTCTGGTTTACTATTCCCTAGTCGAAGGGCCCAAAAATAACTTGAAATTTGAGCCCAGTTTTTTTTCTCTTCTCCCACCATACATATCAGAATATTGGTATGGCCACCTTTAGTTTACCTGCTTGGTGGAGTACTAACCTCTTTTAATCCTTGGCAGGACTTGAGCTTTTTCACTTGTTCTTATGGATACAGTGACCTACAACCTAAGCTTTATTTGCTTTGGTTAAATACACCTTGACCAGTGCATCCAGCTTTTAGGGACCACATGAGTAGAAAGTAATGGAGACTTAGGTAGGCTTTACATCACAAATTTGATATTAACTGCTTTATCTCAGTAGAAGACACTGGAAGTCCCTCTAGTGATAACCTACCCAAACACAAATGTCAACCGTCTCCTGTGGACCCTATGATTCTCTAAAGGTTTCTAGGAAAGTTTCCTGCTCTGGAGCTTACTCTGATGGCCACTAATACTAACTATACTCACAGTATTTCAACACCCTTTTAGCAGTTAGACCCACATGTTATAATGTACTACTGGGTGACGACAGAAACAATATGCATCATGTGAATTGTTTTCCTTAGCACAAGTTTAATGTAATAATAATATTCATAATAACATAATAACTTTATACCGGTTGAAGAAAGACAACAGTCCATCATGTCCATCTGATTTCATGATTCCACAAATATATTAAGCAAGCCATCGGTCAGTGCAAAACATTTGCTACCTGCACATTGTATGTAATTAAGCTGCTGCCAAAAAAAAATAACAAACCAGGTTAAAAAAATGTGCCAAGTGCAGTAAAAACTAGCACTGGAGTAACAGAGAAATATTACACTGGTAAGTTGTACTCGCATTTCATTCCATTATCCAATGATGTTTTTTTTTTTTTTTTTTTTAAATCATCTAAAAACAACACAAGTTAGTGTGTAGGGGATTGGTTTTGTCAATCCTCTAATTGGAAAGTGTTTCCTGTTTCAGGGTATTCCTCTGCCAGTTCCAAAGTTGGCCAGAAGGGGGTAATGTTCTAAAGTATATCAACTGAAGCGCATATGTTTTGGTCTCTTTTAGGTGGGACAATTTAATATACAAGAGGTAGAATATTCTCTTGAAAAAGGATCCATGTGATCCGAAACATGTCCTGATAGAATAAAAGTTTGTTGCAGCAGAGCCTGCATTTGTAGTGATTCATTCTTCTTTATTGCTTGTAGGTTATTCTGTGTCACAGATCACATTAAGGGGGTTATGTACTAAAATTCTAATTCATCTCATTGTCCCAATAAAAAAAAATCTCAACCAAACTCCCATGCCCGATTTTGCCTTATTTAATACAGTAAATGAACTTGATTTAATCAGATTGGTAAAAAAAAATTTGAAATGAAACCCGTATAATGTTATCAGGCTATTCACCTCAAAAACCTTATTTTTAAAATTTTTGCCTGAAGAAAGACCACAATAACTTCAAATTGGAATGAATGAATTAATGAATTAATTAATTAATGAAAAACCTCAAATTAATCAGATCTGGAAAAACCCAATAAAACCAAGGGGAAACCCAAATCACTCGATTTTTAGGGGGTTTTGCCCAGAACTTTTGGATTTTTAAGCTAAACCCAGGGCAAAATGATAACTTCAAATTAAGGTTGTTGCTTCTACCATTGACTTATACAGGACCTCAACAGGGCTGAGATGGTGGATATTTGGATTCAGAATTTTTGCCCCAAAAAGTCAGGCCATGTAGAGAGTGATATTCTGAAACAGTTGGTTGCCATTGGTTTTCATTTTTTATTATTAGTGGTTTTTGAGTTATTTAGCGTTTTATTCTGCAGCGCTGCACTTTGCAATTTTATCCATCTGGTTAGTAGGGTCCAAAGTACCATAGCAACCCTGTGTTGATTTGAATAAGAGACTGGAATATGAACAGGAGAGGGCCTGAATAGAAGGATGAGTAATGAAAAGTAGCAATAACAATACATTTGTAGCCTTACAGAGAATTTGTTTTTCAGATGGGATCAGTGACCCCCCTTTGAAAGTTAGAAGGCATCAGAAGAGGAAGGCAAATAATAAAAAAAAAACTATACAGAATTTTTTTTTCTTTTTTTTTGTGATGGATGGGAATATCTTTTTCTTTTACATACTAAAAATAAACTTAAAGTGAACCACCCTTTAATATTGCAGCAGTACAGGTGTAGGAGCCATTATCCGGAAACCTGTTATCCAGAAAGTTCCAAATTACAGAAAGGCCATCTATCATAGACTCCATTATAATCAAATAATTCAAATTTTTTAAAAATGATTTCCTTTTTTGTTGTAATACTAATAAAACAGTAGCTTGTACTAAGATATAATTAATTCCAACTAAGATATAATTAATCCTTATTGGAAGCAAAACCAGGCTATTGTGCTTATTTAATGTTTACGTGATTTCCTAGCAGTCTTAAGGTGTGAAGATCCAAATTACTGAAAGACCCTTTATCCCGAAAGCCCCTGGTCCCGAGCATTCTGGATAATAGGTCCCATACCTGTAGTCTATTTGTATTTTGTGTAATGTGTATTGACATTTTCTATTGCATTTCTTTATCAGATTCAGAACAGACTGAGATACTTTCTACCCCTTGCTCACCAAATGTCTCTGGCAGTTTAAAAAAGAGGCACTGCCATCAGGAAACTGAACTGCTAAAACACAATCTGTGTCATGTGGAAATAGAAATAGAGACTACCTCTTCTATGGATCCAAAACCTGATAGCTGTGAGACAGGCATTATCCGCAGAACTATTAAATACTCTGAAACAGATTTGGACTCTGTACCTCTGAGGTGCTACCGGGAGACAAACATAGATGATATACTGGCTGAGAATGAAGGCTTGGACTCAGCTATTGGCAGCCAAAAGGACAGTGAGAGCAACACAGAAAGTGCAGAGAAACCCAGTGAGCAAAATGATCAAATTACGGTTGAAAAATACAGTGTCTTCACCAAAAATACAGAACGGGATAATGGCGAAGAGGATGAAGACGAAGTATTTGAAGCAACAAAAGTGGGAGAAACCAACAGGTAAAATAACATTTTGATTTATATTTGATATTTTTATTGTTAAAATAATATTATTTTTAACTTTTATAATTTTATATTTATTTATTTTAAACATTCTTACAAAATTATTATTATTATTATTATTATTATTAACATATATAGAGCCAACTTATTCTGTGGCTCTGTACAGTGAATGGGTTTATACACAGATTAATACACAAAGCAACTAATAACTGACAGAAGAGGATGAAGAGGACTCTGCTCCAAATAGCTTACAACCTAACTAAAGAATGCAGAGTTTTTTAAGTTTCTCAACAGGCCCAGACTGGCAATCTGTGGGTTCTGGCAAATGCCAGCGGGGCTGCTACAAGGTGCCATAGAAAGTCAGTATTTAGTGGGCTGGTGGGGGCTGATTGGGCCTCTGTGTGGGCTGATTGGGCCTCTGTGTACCAGAAATGCCAGGGCTTATTTTAATTATCAGCTTGGATCTGTTTCTCAAGGTACAGTACTTCTTGGGATTTTATGAGATAAAATACTGGGCAAATTATGCTTCAAAAATAGTGCCTTATAATTGAGCTAAATGATTAGAAAAAAAAACTTTTCAGCTATCTCTTGTCATTGCTTCTCCTTGTGTTAAGCTCAGTATTTGTACCTAAGAGGATACACAGATGCACCTCAGCTCTGCACTGCCATTCCTTGTATCTTAGGCAGAATGCACTAATTAAATCTCCTCTTCCATTCCTTTTTCTTACACTAACCTCAACATTTGTTTGTTTCTAGGCTGAATGCACAAATTCCCAGTAAAACTCCACTGCCAATCCTCTTCGGCCATGGGCTTTCAGAAGATGACTCGTTCAGCAAACATTTTGAAAACATTATGGAGTCTCATAGGGCCAAAGGAACTTCTTACTCCAGTCTGGATTCCATTGACATACTCTCGTCTCCAGCTCAAAATCAGCACAGCTTCTTCACCTTTGACCTGCCAACACTGACCTCTGAAACTCAGAAGCAGATCTGCAAAAATGCTCAGCTTATTGAAGACAATTTTGCCCCCTTGGCTCACCTAGAACTGGATTCTGGAACAAGTTCCACCACTGACTGGAGTGAAAAAGAGGATGACACTGTGAATGCACCGGGGGTAACACACAACGCATTACACAGCCCTACCCAGTCTGAAGACAGCTTAATCATGGCTGATGCTATTATACAAAGGTATTTTGTAGATCATGTGTTGCTGGATGCATTTAAAAAGAAAGTAGAACAACGTGATTACAGGAGTGGAATCTGTTATCCAGAAAGCTCCGTATTATGGAAAGGCTGTCTCACATAGACTTCATTTTATCCAAATAACCCACATTTTTCAAAATGATTTCCTTTTCTCTGTAATAAAACTGTACCTTGTACTTGATTCAATTTAGGATATAAATAATCCTTATTGGAAGCAAAACCAGCCTGTTGGGTTTATTTAATGTTGACATGATTTGCTAGTAGACTTCAGGTATGAAGATGCAAATTATGGAAAGATCAGTTTTTCGGAAAACCCCGGGTCCCAAGCATTCTGGATAATAAGTCCCATATAGGGTCTCCACCTGGCCGGTATTTTTGATGGTTGATCCCAATGTTATTAATAGGAAAAAAAGATAAATATATAGGAAGGCCGGTATTTTTTTCAGGAAAAGGTGGCAACCCTAGTCCCATACCATATAATGTTATATATTTCTTTCCTTTTTTCCTGATGTGCACTACTACAGGCAAGTAATGAATGTAGTTGATCCACTGCACTCTTCTTAATTAACTCACTTTTCCATTGATCTGACTCGGTCCTGGTACTTGTGCACAATATATACAGAGGGAGCTTACCCTGTTTATTGTGTCACCAATTGATCAACGTACAGGTAGTACCACTGTCAGGATGACAAAGAGATGGTGGGATCCCCTGAAACGGTGATACATTGGATTGAATGAATGGGGTAAGCTCCCCAACTTCTTCTAAAACAGTTTGTGGCCCCTTATATATTGAGCACTGTTACAGGCAGGCACAGAATGGTTCCATTGCCTTTCCCAGGTTTAGGGATTTTAAACTCTGATGTATTTCACTGCTGTATAACATGCAATGTTAATATTTTTCACAGTATTATTCTGGATATTTCAGTTACATGTAGGACAGAGTCTTTACCTGCTCTAAAGAAAGGCATGCAACTGACATTAGAAAAAAGATAATAACTATGCATGTCCATAGCTGTACAAATGTGTTTAATTAGGGAAGTGGCGAGGAGAGGCAATAGAAGTAGAAGAAAGAAGTAGCTTTTTACAAGCATTCATGTAGTACAGGTATTTGATCCCTTATCTGGAAACCTGTTATCCAGAAAGCTTCGAATTACAGAATGGGCATCTTCCTTAGGCTCCATTATAATAAAATAATCCAAATTTTTTTAAACTATTTCCTTTTTCTCTGTAATAATAAAACACTAGCTTGTACTTGATCCCAACTAAGATATAATCAATCCTTATTGGAAGCAAAACCAGCCTATTGGGTTTATTTTATATTGACATGATTTTCTAGTAGACTTAAGGTATGAAGATCCAAATTACGGAAATATCCGTTATCCGGCAAACCCCAGGTCCTGAGCATTCTGGATAACAGGTTCCATACCTGTAGAAGAAATATATGCCTTTAATCAGTTATTTCATATGCTGCAACTGGAGAGGAGGACAATCCCCCATGTGTAATAAAAAGATATTTGCTTTTAAACTTGTGACTGTAAGTGCTTCCTAATGATTGGTTGTTATGAGTTACTGCTCCTGGGCAAACTTATTACCTTTACTACTTAAAGAGAAGTCTGTAGATATTCAAAAAAAATGTCAGTTCTTTGATTTGATGTGGGGAAATAACTTGGCAACACATACTTTGAAAAAAAATATTCTAATCTACATAATTGTTGCTCATGCTATCAAATTAGTACTGTTGAATAATGAGTTGAGGTGGGTTTTTTATCAAGTACAGGCATGGGACCCAGTGTTCCTTCTAATTCAGAATTTTGTATTAATTCTTTGTTGAGCACACAGTTTTTAAAAACTGCACATAAAAGTTTATGAATTTTGTGCACACATAGCTAAGAATGAATTTGAGGGAACATTGATGGGAATTATTATCCAGAATGATTGGGACCTGTGGTTTTCCAGATGAGAGGTCTTTCCATAATTCGGTCTACTTGTACATTTAGGGGCAGATTTACTAAGGGTCAAAGTGAAAATTCAAATTAAAAAAATAGAATTTCACAGTAATTTTTGGGTACTTTGACTAATTGAATTGAAAAAAATTTGATTAGAATTTTAAAATTCAACCATTCGAAAATGAAGTACTGTCTCTTTAAAAAATTCTGATTCGACCCTCGCCACCTTAAACCTGCCAAATTGCTATTTTAGCCTATGGGGGACCTCCTGGAAACTTAAAAGGAATTGTTCACCTTTGAGTTAACTTTTAGTATAATGTGTAGAGAGTGATATTCTGAGACAATTTGCAATTGGTTTTCATTTTTTATTGTTTGTAGTTTTATAGTTATTTAGCTTTTTATTCAGCAGCTCTCTATTTTGCAGTGTCAGCAATTTGGTTTCTAGGGTACAAATTACCCCAGCAACCCTGCATTGATTGAGACTGGAATATGAATAGGAGAGGGACTGAATAGAATGATAAGTAATAAAAAGTGGTAATAACAATACATTTGTAGCCTTACAGAGCATTTGTTTTTAGATGGTGTCAGTGACCCCCATTTGAAAGCTGCAAAGAAACAGAAGAAAATTGCAAATCATTAAAAAACTATGAAAAATAAATAATGAAGACCAATTGAAAAATGTCTTAGAATTGGCCCTTCTACAATATACTAAAAGTTAACTTGAAGGTGAACCACCCCTTTAAAGAGATACTGACACCTGAAATTAAACTCTTTTGTTCATCTAGTATAATATTGGCTTTGAAAGTTACTTCTGACTTTGCCATGATGCCTTTACATTACCTGTCTGATCCCCCATGTTCCTGTATGAGGGGGCTGCCATATTTGTGCAGCAGGCATCTGTTATCATTAGAAACTGTAACTAACAGACTGAGATGGGACAGTCAGGTTGGCAAAGAAAGAGTGTCAGACAGGCAGGCTTAGGAACTTCAACTAATAATTATATACAAAAACAAACCTCTTGTTCGAATTGATTAGATTGAAAGATTCGAACAATCAAATAGTAAAAATTCAATTGAACGATTCGATCATTCGATCAAATTTTTTTTATTTGATCTAAAAAACTTTAAAAAATTATATGGGAACTTCCCATAGGGAAGTAAAGCAATTTGGTAGATTTAATCTGGCGAACTAGGCAATCAAAGAAAAAATGAAAGGGCAGGTAATTCGACCATGGAATGATCGAATAGATTTTTTTCGAATCATTCGATTCGATGGAATTCTTAAAATTCGATGGTCGAAGTGGCTTCAAGAACTATACGAAAATTCTAATTTTTGTGAAAGTTCTATCGAATTTCGAATCATTCAAACAAATTTAGTACATCTGCCCCTAATTATATCTTAGTTGGGCTCAAGTGCAAGGTACTGTTTTATTAAAAAGAACAAATGAAATATTTTTTTACATTTTAATTATTTCATTAAAATGGAGACTATGGGGTATATTTATCAAAGAGTGAAGTTAAAGACCACCACGTTCAGAGTGAAATTCTTCATTTCTATGGAATTTTTAATGGCCTATATAGGATGAACTTTCACTTTCACCCATTAATAAATACTCTTTGAAAAATCCCATAGAAATTAATAGAGTGGTGGGATTTCACTCTAGAGGATTGTAGTGATTAATATACCCCTATGAGAGATGGCCTCTATAATTTGGAGCTTTCTGGATAACAGGTTTCCGGATAATGAATTCCATAACTGTATATTTATTTTATACTGACATGTAGCATTGTGGAATCATGAGGGAATCACAGCAACATAAGGTGGGCAATATAAGGATTTGCAACTGAAATATGCCCTTATATAGTAAGCAGACAGATCCTTTAAATACAGATTTTAAAATAAACTTTATTTTTTAAATGATTTTGTCATTTAAGTATTACAACAAACAATAGCTTCCAACATACTGGTCACATATTATATTGGGGAATGGGGGTAGCACCATTGAGGGGAAGTAATACAGTGTACTGTCTTAGTCCTGTCTTATCAAGCCTCCTTAATCAACCCATTATTGCCATAAAAGTGCCATTAAGATACCAAGCTATGTGTGTTATGATGACCTAAAAAAGGGAGGTGGACTCTACCCATAGCTTGGTTGATAGTCTTATAAGAGAAAGAGCGTCTTTCTATTTAGAATCCAAGTGTCCCATATTTTGGTATATAGCTCCATCTGTAATTCGTTAGCATTTGTATACATTTAATTTTGTCCAAAAATGCATGTTGGATTTTCATTGGGATGCAATGTGGATCCTGCTGGTCATACATACTTGTGTTAGACGCTAGGCTGAATTATTTAGGCCTTGTTGTTTGTTTCCCAGGAGCATGTCCTTGGGGCATAGGTTGATGTGCATATAAAAAATTGCATTTTTGGGTGACCAGGCAGGCCCACCATACGTGCCACATTGTTCCATTTGTGGGACAGTTCCTGAAGCAAAGAGGTGAGTAGCTGGGTATATTCGGTGGATCCGCTCTGGTACACCATATGCTCTCAGGAATAACTCAAATGCAGTTTCCTTGATAATCGGTTCAATTCATGTGTGCTTCTAGAGTAGGCAAATAGGCTCTCTTAGGGTTGCCACCTTTCCCTGTGGCTGAAGCCGGACAGGGGGGCGGGCCCGTGACGTTGGTGGGCGGGCCCGTGATGTCGATGGGCGGGCCCGTGATGTCGATGGGCGGGCCTGTGACATCACAGGGCGGAGCTATGACGATGCGATCGCCGATTGGCTGATTGCGGCGTCAATCATGCTAATCCCGCCCGGTTTTCCTTATTTGGAAAACCGGGCAGGAAGCATTGACCCGGGCAGCCCTTCAAAATACCGGGCTGTCCGGGTCAAAACCGGACAGGTGGCAACCCTAGGCTCTCTGCAGCCCCAGGTGCACACCGTACCCTCTGCCAGGGCAACTAGACACAGTATCGAAAAGACAGCAGCACTCCGGTATTTTGAAAAAATTTATTTTTACTTCAAGTGTTACAAGAAAACGTTTCGGGCCCTTCTGACCCTTTATCAAATGCAGTTTCCTTGATAGCTACATGATAGCTTTTGAGTCACGTTTCAATGGAGAGTGCTGTTCCAAGGTCCTTCTCCCAGTCTGTCATATTTTGGCGTTTCTCCGGTAGATTTGCTTGGTTCAAGTTGTTGTACACTGTGGACAGTATTTTCTTGCCCATTTGGAAAACCTCACAGATGTTTTTTATGAATGTCTGTGACATATTTGCCCCACAAACGATGAACAAAGTGAGTTAGCTGTGTTGCACGATAAGCTTCAAAAGGAGAGACTTCAAATCTGTGGTAGTTGTAAGGGCTTTGATCCATGTGTGAGTTGGTGCACAAACAGAATCCCTTGTTTTCTCCACCAATTAAAAGATTTCCCTGACTGGCTTTGAGGAAAAAGGCTATTCCCATGGTGGTCTTGATGCTAAGTGGTATTATATAGTTGGAGCATGTGGTAGGTCAGTGGAGAGGCAAGTTTACAGATATTTCTGTCTGGTGACAATTATAATCTTTCTTGGAAAAAGATCTTTCCAAGAAACATTGTTAATTTCAACACACACGTGTAGAGCTGAATCGTCAGATATACAGGTAGAAACAATAGAATTCTACCTGTATCTGACAATTCTGCACTAACAATGTACGACGTTTGGGTGCCTTCAAAGGCACCTGATCAAAATTTTCCATCCAGCCTGATTGACGAGCTGACCAATATCCGAGTCTTCTGCCAATATCGGTCGGCTTGTTTCCCACCATACAAGCACCGAATATCGCACGAAAATTCATTTTGTACTATATTACCTGTGCGTCTTTGGCCACCAGAAGAGGTTTAATTCTATATCTACACAAAGAGGGGCTAAGTTTCCTTGCTTGTATTTGTGGCATTTGGGAACATCTCGGTGTTCTCTAATATTGTATCTCAGAGTATTCTAAAGTTGGGACGTGTGATAGGTCAATGCAAGTTTGCAGATTTTTCTGTCTGGTGCAGGATTCCATATTAAGCTAAACAATGAGACTGGGTTCAATTCTGTATCTACCCAAAGAGAGGCTAAGTTTCCTCCTTGTATCGGTGCCATTTGGGCACATCTCAGTGTTCTGTAATATTGTTTTAAATTTGGAACTCCCAGTCCTCCTTTTGTTTTATGTAAGAACATATTCTTTTTATTGATTCTCAGCCTCTTATTGTCTCAAAAACATAATTGTTTGTTGACAGCTTAAATACAGATCTTATTTTATGTGATCAATTGGATTATATGATTGACATGGTTTCTGGTGTGCTGTTGTAGAGTATAGAGTTTACAGTGCATTATACAAATAGACACATCTGAAATACAGTATATATTGCATCTTAAAACCCATGTGGAGTTGGTCAGGTAGCATACAGTTTTGGCATAGTAGTAGCATAGGCTTTGTGAATTAAAGAGACCAAAATAAACAAATATAGAAGGCCGTCTATACCCCAATAAACACTATCCCATTAAGCACAAGGCTAAGACTAAAATCAGGCAATGAAAAAAAAATTAAAGGGTAACAATCTCAAAAACGAAAATTTTATATAAGCTTCAGCACATTGAAAGAAGTTTTCTAAAAATAACCAATTAAAAGTTCTGTACCGTTTCTAAAATAATCAGGTTTATCTTCACTATCCCTCTCTCAGCATCTGTTTCTCTTCATTCAGTCTTCATGCAGGAGTTTGGGGCCAGATATTCATTAACAGTTCGATCTAATATATCTCCTTTTGCCTAGAAGATGTATTAGAGTTCACTCAATTAAAATCAGATTTTTTTTATTTGTAATGGAATCAGTTATTTGAGTGAGCTCCAATTAATCTGCTAGGAAAGGAAGCCCCCCATATAAGATATTTTGAGATAACTGTCAGTAAATATCTGACACCCAACTACTGAATGAAGACAGAATGAAGAGAAACAGATGCTGAGAGAGGAATATTGAAGATATTCTTTATTATTTCAGAAATGGTGCAGATTATTGAATTGACAAAGTTTCTTATTTCAGTATGTAAGGGTAAATTACCAGTGTTACCGTGTTTACTGAATTTTTCCTCCAGAAGTCCACACGCTGGTTTCAAATAAAGAAATATTTATTGGTTCACCTCCTTACATCGGTTGGTTCAAATCACAATCCAGGCAGGCATACAGGCAATCACACCACTCTTGATTCCAATGGCCTTCCACACTGGATGAGCCAACGTTCTCCAATTGTTCAACTACCCCGCTTGAAGCTTCACTGGGACATCCCTTTCCAGGGTTACTCACCCACCTCCCTGTCCTGACAGCCCGGTGTATACGATACGCCCCCTGCCTGGCTTGCTCTGGGTAGGAAGTCCAGTCCTTACAGTCCGGCATACCCTCTATGCCCCTCTGCCCTTCTCCAGATAGGATTTCTTACCCCTCCTTTAGGATGTCCTTAGTCTCACTATCACTTCCACCTTCACTGGCTTAGCCTTGACTCATAAGCCACTACCTCCTCATTGGGGTCTCAGCTATATGTACTAGCTATTCCTGACTAACTGAAGTACCTAGTACTTCCCATTTGGTACCCTGTCGCTATCTACATCCAAGGTGAAAAGAACCCAGCCCCAGGTGTGTGCTCTACTTTTATACCCTTCTTTCCTACTTCCCCCTCTAGTGGCCGGGAAGGAACTGCAAATAAAACTAAATTGCCCTCTGCTACCCTCTTGTGGTGACACATGCACTTTACACTTTGCAAACATTTTCCAGTCATTCAGCATTCTCAAACTTTCATTTTACACCATACACACTCATATTTGCAGGCAATACTCGGACACCCTATCACAAGTATGCTGAAGCTTACATTCAATTTTCATTTTCGCAATAGTTTCCCTTTTATGTTTATGCAAATTTCAATCAAAGCTCCAACCTTATCAGACATTTATGGCTCAACTTTAAAACTGTTGTAAATAGCCAAAGCTGAAGAGGGGAATCAAAACTGTCACAATGAATTAGTGAATATCTCTCCTAAGCAGCATGAAACTCCGAGATCACTATGCCAATATATCATTTTCATGCTGAATTCAGCTTAGTATAGTTGAATACCTATACTGGCATAGTTTTATGACTTTTACAGTGCAGTATATCATTGCTTATAAATAACCTTTCTGCTGCTGCTGATGTGCATGGAGGTTTTTATTACTAGCTGCTTTCTTTTGGCCATAACAACGCTGGTGATATTAATTTATATCCCTTGTCTGCTAAACCATATATATAGTGATGGGCGAATTTATTCGCCAGGGGCGAATTCGTAGCGAACTCCTGCGATTTGCCGCTGGCGAATAAATTTGCGAAACGGTAGCGAAAATTCACTAAAACACGAGTCGTGTGTCGCTTATGACGCGACGCACGTCAAAAACGATGCGACGCAACGAAAACGACGCGCGACGGAAACGACGCAACACGCGTCAAAAAACATGCCGTGACTCGAATTTCGTTCGGCGAATCGAAACTGGGTAGATTCGCCCATCACTACATATATATATATATTATATTCAATGAGTGTCCGCACTCCAAAGCCGCTGCTGTTATAGCGTGTCCAAATATAATTTCAGGGTGCACGGTTGAAAATGTTTACATATGTAGCTTCATA
>CM044443.1:40948024-40983081 GCA_024363595.1 Xenopus borealis
GTTCATATTCTATTCTCTTATTCAAATAAATGAATGGTTGCTATGGTAATTTCTACCCTAGCAACCAGATTGCTGAAATTACAAACTGGAGAGCCGCTGAATAAAAAGCTAAATAGCTCAAAAACCACAAATAATTTAAAATGAAAATAAATTGCAAATTGCCCCAGAATATCATTGTTACGCCATACTAAAAGTTAATTTAAAGGTGAACAACCCTTTTAATATTGGTGCTCCCTGCACAGCTCAGCCTGATACTTATAGTACAATTATAGGTGAGCGGCTCCTCTCTGAGAACTATATATCTAAAAGTGTCTAATGTGAGTGTGTTAGATGTTGTGATGGGCGAGGGACAGGGTTCATGTGCGAGGGAGAGGGTGCTGTGGGGGCAGTGAGTGCAGGCTAGAGTCCTGCAACCCGTACCCGCAACCTGCAATCCGAAAGCCAGACCCGCATTGCGCATTTTTACCCGCCTGGACCCGGTAATTGACCCGCAAGTACCTTATCCACAATCCAAGTGTTACAGTAGGTTAGTCCTGGAATAGTCAATCTAGGAGCTAGCAAAGCAATATCCAACAAGAAGTAGAATTGGGTCAGTACCCTGGGTTGCCAAGGCAGCTAGCATAGGGACACAAGTGAGCTCAGGGGTAGTTGATTTGCCAGAGAGCAATATATCACTGTGGGATCACCTATGCTGAGGAGTGGATCACTAAGAAAGCCAGTAATGCCTCTTGCGAGGATAGATCAATTGTTCAACTGTGTAAGTACTGACTGAGATGGTATTCAAAATGTTTATTTCTGCAATATTGGGCTAAATGAGTCAAGTAATGCCATATCCAGGACGTATCTGCCTATGTTTCATTAGCTTGTTTAATTAAAAAAAAAATCTCTGGACTCCAGTAATTGATGAAGCATGTACAGTAATTGGGTGCGGATTATAAGTGGTTGGACCTGTATACAGTAACAGAGTGAGTAACATTACATTTCTCTGGGAGTTCCAGGGGTTGGCCCTAACAAAAAAGGGTGCCGTAAGTACATTGGTAGTATCACACAGTACAGTACAGCCATGGGTGCGCTACAAATATGATTTCTAATCTTGCAGCAGCCTGGGGTACCTTCTGAGAGAGGGTTATGCCACAAGCTATGATCAATTTCTCAGTGATTTTTTGCGCCATACACTTGGTAACCATGTATGCCTGTTGGTGGCCTGGGACTGCTGCATAGTAAAAGCTGCACGTGCTCCCATAGAAGCTACGTCAGGACAGGATTTTTGCAGTGAAGGGGTCCCTTGCTTTTCAACTTGTTTATTAATGACCTGGATGTGGGCATTAAAAGTACGGTTTCTATTTTTGCAGATGATACTAAATTGTGCAGAACTATAGGTTCCATGCAGGATGCTGCCACTTTGCAGAGTGATTTGTCTAAGTTGGGAAACTGGGAAACCATTCATGCACTTTTAGCAATATTTTTAATGGTGTTTGCAAGAATGCATTAAGCAATGGATTATTTATTTGTATATTGTATTCCTGATATTTGACATTATATTTTCCCCTTTTCGCATCCATACAAAAGTGAAATTATAGGTCTTGACAGATTATACTTTGAGGTCGTTTAACAAATATTTTGTTTTCACCTATCGCTGTGGGTGCTTTGGCAACGTAAATGCCCAGAATTGTTATCGTGGTTCGTAATTAGCAGGAAAGGTCAAAATATTCTATATTTCAAAAATATCCATCATAAAGAAGAAAAACAAATAATTAAACTATAGAAAATAAATAATGAAAGCCATTTGGAAAGTTGCTTATAATTGGCCATTTTATAATATACTAAAAGTTGAATTACCAAGCAGCACAAAATCTGCACCGAATGATGGTAAGTAATTGGTTAGGGGCAATTACCGAGGGTAATATCTGTGTTGGGGGGGAGCAGGGAGGGGTCTATGTAAGGGAGGGGGTAGGGTTTTTTAAATTAAGGGTTTGGTTCTCCTTTAAAGGTGAACCACTCCTTTAAGTATAATAAAAAAAAGAATTAAAACATAAAGTGATACTGACATCAGAAAGTAACCTTTTTTAAATAGCTATCTTAACATTGTCTTTGAATGCTATATATAATTTTGCCTTAAAAGTATTTGCCTGATGCCTTTATATTACCTTTCTCTGTGACGGGGCTGCCATATCTGTGCAGCAGGAGTCTCTTAGAATTAGAAACTCTAACTGACAAGTTAAGAGGGGACAGTCAGGCTGTCAATTTTAGGAACTTCAAGTACTTACAAAAGTAGAACTATTAGTGAAAAAAGATCAACATGACCTATAGGTAACTTTTAGGGCTCTTACACACAAGCGTCAGTATCAGTATCACTTTCAAACCAATAGGATTGTTTTGCCTCCAATAAGGATTGATTGTCTGGGATCCAGAACAAAGTATTGTTTTTCTCACTGCAGAGGAAAAAGAACATTTTTTAAAATTTGAATTAACTTATTAAAATGGAGTCTATGGAAGATGGTCTTCCTCTAGTCTTGAACTTTCTGGATAATGGGGAACTTTCTGGATAATGGGTTTCCAAATAACAGATTCCATACCTATGATAAAAAATACTACTGATTCAGAAAGGAACTCTGGATGTTTCATTCGTTTGATACCTATTCCCTATAGCTTACTTTATGCAATTCTTTCCAGTGCCAGCTTTAGAAATGTATGCATTATGGAAAGAGATATAGTACAATGACAAAATGGGGGCACATTAGGAAAGAAAGAGTAAGGGGCTGATTTATTATAGGCTAAAATACGGAATTCAGAGGATTCCCAGCAGTCTGAATTATTTTATGATATTACAACACTTTCCTGAGATTCAGAAAAAAAGACTCCAGCACCAAAAGCAACAATAATTTCAGAATGTAATGTAGCACTCCTGCTGACTCCAGATCTTTAGGGAGTAGGATGACATGCCTCCAGGGTAAACACCAGGTGCTGGGTATCCCCCCGCTGGAGTGTAGTCTCCACTAGGTGCAGGTGGGAAACCCCCAACAGATACAGGTGCAGTTGGGAAACCCCCATTAGTTGTAGCAGGTGGGAACCCCCCATTATATGCAGGAGGGGAACCTATGGCATAGAGGCAGGGCAGAAAATTACTTTCACTTTCCATTCAGCACTTCCTAGATTTCGCTGTTCTCCACACATTCCCCTATTCTCTACACTGTTTAATTGCGTAGCCAGGACATGGGGATGGACATTGGGTCCCCCATTCTGGTGCACAAACAAGATTCTAAGATAATATAATTAGTGATGGGCGAATTTATTCGCCAGTGGCAAATTCGCGGCGAATTCCCGCCTGGCGAAAATTCGCCTAAAAACGTGTCGCGCTTCATTTTTGACACGACGTGACGTGCGTCAAAAGCGTGCCGCAACTCGTTTCGCGAATTTTTTGCCAATTCGTAGATTTCTCTGGAAATTCGCAAATTTTTCGGCGAAGTGAAACTGGGGAGATTCGCCCATCACTAGATATAATGCTTGCCTTAATAACAGTGTCCACAAAATGGCTCCTGCCTGCTTGCTATAATTATGAATTCCCAGACTGAAGGAAACAAGAATCAAATAATTTATATAGTGTAAATAAAGTTCATTTTGCTTGACTAATGTCATAGAATAGGATTTTTTATATTTCTTTTTGATGATTGGTCCCCTTTAATGCAATAAAGGTCTAATGATGCTGATGGAATATACTGTATGTTTCCAGTTTGCATGCTTATTCACAATTTTACAATTTATGGACTGTTTACAGTATAACTCCTAGCCCAAATCTATCAGATGGGAGCAATCTGGGAATAAATTGGTACCTTTGATTTTATTTTTTCAATCTGGTAGGACCAAAAAATCCTATTAAATAAGGATTTGTGTATTGATGTGTTCCTTGTAGGCCCCCTTGTGTAATGTGATTATTGGCTAATGTTTGAGCCTAATTTGGCCAATCATGTGGGTAATCCCTGTAGGATTTGTGTTGGAATAACTCATAGTAGGACCTATATACCAATAGGAGCTGAACCTCCAGGATTGTTTGTAACATTAGGCCCTTTAGATTTCTAGCCAAATGACCTGTCTGTCTCTAGCACTCAGCACTAGAGACTGGGTGATGTATGTTATGTAAATTATTGGCCAGTGTATTGGATTGTGAGCCTGTACTAAACTTAAAATGTGGATCAAAATGATTTATGCTTATGACATTTCTCTAAAGAGAAAGGTTTCCACTGTTGAGTTACTGGAAGCATTTTAGTATTCCAATCAGTCTTATTTCTGCCCTATCACATGTCCTGTGATGTGGATTTTAAATTACAGTCAATCAGTAAAGTTTAGAAAACATTAAATATTCTTTTGGGGAATTTCAGCACATTATAATGTTCAGCTTCAGGTCTGTAAGACCC
Source organism: Xenopus borealis (assembly GCA_024363595.1). Lineage (NCBI taxonomy): Eukaryota > Metazoa > Chordata > Amphibia > Anura > Pipidae > Xenopus > Xenopus borealis. The sequence goes on from CM044443.1 coordinate 40,952,437, forward strand.
TTAAAGGGGTGGTTAACCTTTAAAGAAGAATTCAACCCCTGTTTTAAAAAAAATGATACCCCCCAACCCTACATAGACCTCCCCCCGCCAGCCTACCTACTACCCCGGACAAATGCCCCTAACTTTTTGCTTACTCCTACATGCAGATTCTGTCCAGCGGAGTTCTCAGCAGCTCCAACTTTGCATACGCCGAAATGCAGCTTTCAGTCCGAAGATTGACAAACAGAAGAAGATAGCTGCTCTTTAGTACTCTTAAGGAATTTTGCTTCATATTATAGAAACAGCACCGGACTGGGGGTCAACGACCCCCTCCACCAGCCCCCCCATCCTGTGTGTACATGATTGGGTTAGGGAGGTCAGAGAGTGTTGTGGGGAGCTGGTCTAAGCCTGGGCTAGTAGTCTCCTCTAGTGTAGAATATTTCAGGGTCCAATATGCTACAGTTTAATTGATGCTTAATTGATGGAATTGGGCACTGATATGTTTTGACTGTATTGTTGAAAGTATTTGTTGTTGTTTAAATACCTGGATTAAGCAGATATATACACTGTGCCCAAAAATACACTTTAAAATGTTTGAAAATTCAGTAGTACAGAGTAATGAGAGCCTGCAAGATGCAGTTATCCATTTCCTTTGTTCTCTTCCCACCTGTCAACATTCACTTGAAATGATTGATTTCCATGCATTAAGAGTTTTCGTTAAAGAAATGAGCCCACGCTAAAATGTAGGTTTGTTTCCATAGGTAACATTGTCCTCTGTTAAATGACTTAACAAATGTGTCTAAAACAGCGCACATACATATGTACATAAATACATACATACAAGTTATGCAAAATGCTTGGGACCTGAGGTTTTCTGGATAAGGGATCTTTCCATAATTTGTATCTCCATACTTTAAGGGGCCCATTTATTAAACCTTGATTTTTTCTGATCAAGGTTTTTTGGGGGAAAACTCAAATTTTTAGTGGAAAAAAAGCTTGGGGTTTCATAGAATAATCATACCCCAAAGTTGATAAAAATCCAAAAATACACCATCTCAAAGTCAATGTCAGATGCCCGTGAAGCTGTTTCTCAACAATGCGATCTGCTCTGGATAATCCAGATGGTGCTCTGATTTTTTCGAGAAAAATTATTGATAAATAGAGTTCAATTCGTGGAAAGGAGTTAGGTCGACTTTGTTTTCAGAAAAAAAATAAAAATTAATTCAAGTTTTATTTAATCAGCCCCTAAGTCTACAAAAAAATAATTTACATGAACATGAATCACCCAAGTAGGATTGTTTTTTCCTCCAATAAGGTTTAATTTTATCTTAGGAACAAGTACAAGGTACAGGGGGGTCATTGAGTTGCATACACCCGACTTACATACAACTCATACTTACATACAGAGGCTATTACAGTAATGTATTGTGGTTTGCTTGGCCTTTATTAGCATTTAGCTTTAATACACCACCTGCCCCAATCCTCTCTGGCATGTATTGTCTACTGCAGAGCACAGAAATGTAAAAATACATATGCCCAGAAAGGTAAAAATCAATACTATGTTAAGACAAACATCTGTCTTGTTGCATTTAATAAGTAAATGTATATGTTTCAACTTACATACAAATTAAATTTCAGAACAAAACTACAGACTTTATCTCGTATGTAACCTGGGGACTGCCTGTACTGCTTTATTATTACTAAGAAAAAGGAAATCATTTTTAAAAAGTAGAATTTTCTTGTATAGGAGACTATGGGAAATGGCCTTCCATTAATTCTGAGCTTTATGGATAACGGAGCCCATACCTGTACATGCATAGCAAATCACACATGCTGTATCTTCATGAGATTTTGCCTTCAGCTCTTGGCTTCTGCACAATTATGTACTTATTGTTTTAATGGAGAGAAACTTCCATCTCTTTATTTTGTTTGTGTTTTTTACGCTGCGATGTGTGGCGTATTATTTTTTAACACCAAACAAAAAAGGGCCAGATTTACTAAGGGTCGAATTTTGAATGCAAAAAAAAATCGAAATTCGACCAGGGAATAGTGAGTAATTAAAAAAATTCGGATTTCGAATTCGAATTTTTTTTAGCGCAATTCGATCGATTGAATGATCGAATAGGGAAAAAATGATCGAATAGGGAATTTTTCTTATTCGATCTTTGGGAATGATCCCCATTTTGGTAGGTTTAAGCTGGCGAAGTAGGTGATCAAATTTAAATTTAAAGGGGAAGTATTCGACCATCGAATATTCGAATAAAATTAAATTTGAATATTCGAATAATTCGAATTAGAATATTCGATGGTCGAATTTGGTCGAATTTGCCTAATTTGCATATGTGAAATTCGAATTCAAATCTTTTTGAAAATTCGATCGAATAATCAAATCCTCCATGTGAATTAATGTGAATTTAGTAAATCTGCCCCAAAGTCTGCCAATGCCAACTTAATAAATAAGTCTGCATGCCAACTTAATAAATGGGACCCCTGGGCCTACTACTGGTCAGTGAGTGGCGTTCACATCTGATAAAACTGAGCTGCAGATGTTCACAGTATGTAAAGTGAACTCATTTTTTCAATAAAAGTTAAACAAGGCTGCAAACTGCCTGGCAAATCATATATCAACTGTAATTTACACTGTGAATTCATGGACTTCATGACATATTTCATACGGCAATTTACAGTGGACTGCAGTATAACTGCTGTATCTTCATGAGATTTTGCCTTCAGCTCCTGGCTTCTGCACAGTTATGTACTTATTGTTTTAATGGAGAGAAACTTCCATCTCTTTTTGATTTTATTTTGTTAGTCCCACCTAATCAGTTGGGTTGTCGCCTATCTGGTTTTGACCCTCAGATCAGAGCTGCTGGGCCCTTCTGAAGATTTTTTTGCTTGGGGGCCCGGCACACTCTAGTTACTCCACTAGTCGGGAAAACTTTTTTTTTGGACACCAGTGTCCGTTTTTTCGACGCCAGCAAATTTTTGCCAGGCGAATTTTAGCATTCATTTCACAAATTTATTAGCCGGCCGCGAATCGCCAATTTGCTGTCTAATGCAATCAGTAAATGTCTTTTTGGATGGAGAGTGTTCCAGGTCTAGTTTAGCTGCATTTAGTTACTTTAAACCGCAATTCATGTAATATATCATTCTCTAACAGTATCCTATGCAACTGTAGTAAGCAGGGGAGTCATTAAGTCCAACAACCTACAGGAGGCCACTTCAATACAATATAGTTATATACCCACTGTCCCACTATTGGGTGAAAGTTGGGTCTTGGGCCTAAAGTTGTATTTGGAGTTTATTTTCACAAGACAAAGCTTAATTAAAGTTCCACAATAATTCCCCTTTACTTTGATTTCTTGGAGATTAGACATAACTTTCAGTTACAAATGCCCTCCAATCTGGCATTCAGAATTGGTGAAAACTAAAAAAAAAAAAAAATGCTTCAGTATAATGAAATCTGCCCAGTCTACAAAAGAATATATACTATCCTTGTTGACTACCAATAAACACTGTCAATATTCCAGAAGGAAACAAATTCTTGACATGGAAAATATTATCATGCCATAAAAATCATATTTTTCCCTATCATTCTTCATTTCAATCTGTAAAACTTGTATTTGTTTATTGCCCTTTATCTAACATTGCTTTACATGAAAGTGCACTTGGAACCTCTAGAGCTGTGCTGAAATGATAATCACAATAGACAAGGTGACCGATACTGGCAAAATGTAACAAAAAGTAAAAAGGTATTTTCAGTACACATTTTATCTTTCAAACACACACACACATTATTTCTGTTTAATAAAATCTTTTTTTTAATATATACATAAAAGAGAATGGACAGGAGGGTCCGAGGCCCAACAGGGCTTCCATCAGAGGGCTGACACCTCCGGGCCCCCTCAGCCAAAACCCCCTTGGGCTCCCCACTCCATCTGCATCTTGACACCACCCCTCGAAATTGGGGTTGGGGAATAAATCAGAGGGCAGTATGGGGTCTCAGAAGGATGTGGGTCTGGCGGGTCCCACAAGGGCCAGGGCCCACCAGGTTTTTAACTGGTGCAGTCCAACCCTGAATATGTGTGTGCAAGCATTTTTAATGGGAAATTAAACATGTTGAATGTTTATTGGATTGCCCTTAGTGATTATACTAGGAGTTAAAGGGCCCTGCATTATAATCTTTTTAAGACAACTAAAATAATCTGTTCTAAACATATTTTAAAACTACACATCAGGCAAGACTACCTTGTAGCCCCTCAACAACTACTGGGTCTGTATCCCCCATTGATATATTATGATATGCTCTGTAATTTGATAAAAACATTCCTTCTGTGACCACTATTATATATTTAAATAGTTCGATATCCACAATGTAACAAATAACATTAATTTTGAATCACGGCATATAAAGTAAAATCTCATACCTACTAGGTGTAGTAACCCTTAGCAACCAATCAGATGCTAGTTTTCAATCAACTAGCCAGTACATGCTGCCTACTATGTGGTTATTATGGGTCACTAGACATCATGCAAGCTTTATAATAATAATAATTATTATTACTAATAATAATAATAAGTATTATTATAAATTATTATTAATAATAATAATAATAATTTATAATAATAACGACAACAATAATAATAATAATCATTATTATTATTGTAAAATATTATTATTATTAATAGTAATAATAATAAATAATAATAAATATTTATTTGTGTAAAGGGGTTGTTCTCCTTCCAAACACTTTTTTCAGTTCAGCTGTTTTGAGATTGTTCACCATAAACATAGACTTTTTTCAAATGTGTTCCACCTTTTATTTTTTACCTTTTCCCAAAACTGAAGTCCAAAGTTTTTATGTTCACGTCTCCGGTTTTTCAGTCTGGCAGCTCAGGAGCGTCTGAACTCTTACAATTTGCTACATTTAGTTGATACAATTAGTTGCTTTCTCAGCAGTATCTGTGGAATATTAGCAACTATTGTATCAATTCTAACAGCTGCCTTTAATGAAACAAAGAGATTCTGCTCAGCAGGGACAAATATAGCAAATGTATTGACTAAATGTATCTATTTAGAACAGTTAAAAAGTCGGCGACCCCCCCCAGCTCATTTAGATGGTAAAAAATTTTACTTTAAACTTCAATATTAGAAAAACAGTCACAAATAGAAAATAGAAAGTAATTGAAAAAATACTTCTTTTTGGGGGAACTGTCTGAAATCAACTGAACTGGAAAAAGTGTTTCAAGGTGAACAACCCCTGTAATATAATATTTACTGTATATAGTGGCATTGTCTCATGCACTTTGCACTGCAAGAGACAGAAACTATAATGTGTTTCACTAGAGCAGTCACACATTGATGTAATTGCATGTAAAGGGAGGTTCCTGCTCACAATAATTTAAAAGGGTTTGTGAATTTTCTAACATTACCTCCCTAGTATATAATCTATATTTTTTTTTTCAAAACATGAATGTAAATAATGTCTACAGTTTATTCTTCATAGGGTTTTGTTAATAGCTAAAACCTGTTTTCAATGTATTAAGCTCTTTCTGACTACCTGCCTCTTTGTTTTTTTGTAGTGAACCTCCCCTTGGCCACCTGGCCTCTGAATTTGACTCTGAGATGGACAGCACAGAGCAATTAGCTCTCGGAAGCACGGATACCCTATCCAATGGCCACAAGGCAGACCAAGAAGCTGCAAAACGTCTGGCAAAGAGACTTTACAATCTCGATGGGTTCAAGAAAGCTGATGTGGCGAGGCACCTGGGGAAGAAGTACGTGTGGGTATTGTAAGAACTATATATATAACAAAGACCTCTTATCCAGTATCTGTGATGTGGTGGACCTTTGGTGGATTTCATCTTGAACCAACTTGTATTGTCTGTCACCACTTCATGTTTACATCTGTGGTGATGCACGAAGTTGTGTATGTTTCATATTATAATCCACTCTATATGTGCAATCACTCTTCATGCCATTGACACATTCTACTCTGCAATATGAATGGAAATGATCAGATAAATTTGGATGGTCAACCTCTGTAAGCTTTGTGCAGCTTCTTGTTGCTTTTTGCTAAAGGGATGGGTTCGATAAAATACAAAAATTATAAAGGGATTTGTAGGCGTATTCCTAGTTTGGTTAAAGTGGAATAAAGAGGAGTATTGTGATTTTTTTTAATATAAGCTTAATGTAATAGCTAGAAGGAAAGTTCTGTAATAATCAGTTTTGAATTCTCTAACATTTCTGAAATAATCAAACTACTTCCTACCCCCCTCTTGGCAATCTGTCGCTTCATGCAGGAGTCAGAGGCAGGTTTTGATTGACAGTTAGGTCAAATACATTGATGTGCTCCCTTTAGCCTAGGCAATGTATTAGAGCTAACTGTTCTAAAATAGCTGACACCCACACAAAGCTACATGTATACAGACAGAGTGGGATAGTGATGAATAACTTGATGTTTTCAGATTTGTGCTGCAAATACACTAAAGAGGCATTGGTTTTTATTCTTTTACTCTTTGCAAGTGCATATGCTTTAAAAAATTTAGTTTTGAATAATGTATTTGCTAGCTGGTGGAATCTACATCACACCCTTGATTAATTAATTCTTTTTTTAAATTTGGTACAGGTATGGGACTTGGTATTGCTCAGGACCTGGGGGTTTCTGGATAAAAGTTATTAAACCCAATAGGCTTGTTTTTCCTCCAGCAAAGATTAATTATATGTCAGTCAGGATCAAGTACAAGGTCCTGTTTATTATTACAGAGATAAAGGAAATCATTTTTAAACATTTGTATTATTTGGATGAAATGGAGTCTATAGGAGATGGTATATACGTAATTCAGAGCTTTTTGGATTACCGGTTTCTGAATAACGGATACCATACTAGTACAGTCTAATAGGCCATACACCAGAGGTCATAGAGTACCCAAGAATTCAGAAAATCCTTTTATGTAATAAAATGTGAACAAGAAGCCCCGTTGGTGAAGTAATCATATCCTATTTCATAGAATCATTAATCAAAAAGAAATTCCAATTTAGGACAGGAGGCACCTTTACTATTTACTACATTTCTTATGAATTATATTTATGTATTTACTACATTTCTTTATGGCTATATATATATAAAAAAAATCAAACATTGCCATTGGCTGGCAGAGTCTTGTAAGGTTTAGGAACTGGCCAGAGGGTGCCACTGTTCTAAAGTGTATAGGCTAAAGCACCCATTTTCTCTGGGTCTTTTCTTCATGGACATACACTGTCATAGGTCACACTAGGAGTGAATGATAGGAGTAGGGCTAGCAAGTCTAAGCTCCACCAAGAAGATTTAGTAAGGATTGGAATCCTGGGTGCCCTACCCCAGAGTAGGGACCAAGCCCATAGTCAGGGACTACTGTAGTCAGGGCCGGGCCAAGGGGTAGGCAGACTAGGCACGTCCCTAGGGCGCAAAGCTGGGGCACATACCTGCTCTATCTCTTACCCAATGAATTGGATGCTTGAACCTGTAATTGTGAGTATGTGCTGAGCAATTGTATTGTATATCTCCTGCCTAATTCTCTCAGAATAAAGAGAAAAACAATTCACATGAATACGATAAAAATTTACTTTTCACAATGTTCTTCAGAAATTTTAATTGCAAACTTTTAAGAAGTGCTTGAAGGTGTTGTAAGCTTTTGGAGCAAACTTAAAAACATTTTCAGTAAGAAGTTCTATTACATTCACATCACAATGGCACACTATAAGATTTCCAAACTTTGTTCCTCTGTCGGAAGAGGTCTCTAAACAGTTTCCAGGTTCAAAAAAACTTTATTACATTTGAGCAAAGCATAACTTTTCGTGTGGCCATTGGTCTTTTAGTTAAAGACTTTTGTTCTTTTGTTATTCCCCCAAAAGTCTTTTATATGAATCCAATTGATACAGCCTTTATTTTTAGGTTTAACCACTGGTGCCAATATATTAAATTATTCAAGCGAAATAGTTCAGCAGTATCCTACCCGCAACTTAGACAAGGGCCAACACCTGAAGATTAAGAGTTGCATTCATAATTTAATGGTAAAGCAAAAGTCGTTTCCATTTAAATAGGCAGTACCAATAAACCTTCCAAAGCTATGGAGTGAGCAAAGACAATTGAGCAGATTTTAAATATAACCTTTAAAAAAATAATCACAAAACAATTAACAAACAATGGGGTGGTGGGTGGATTTTCCAAGCATTGCACACCACCTTTTAAAATGAAATATAAAGTTACAATTTTTATTCCTAAATAAATGCTGATAAAGTGGCACGTTATACGAAGGACTATTATTGAGAAGTTGAATGAATTATTTACTTCATGTCACATAACCAGGGAAATGTTATATGAAATGAATTATTCACAAGTGTGTTGGTCCTTTGTTTTATATACTGTATGTAATTACATTTTTGACCATACAACCCTTATTCACAGAATTGCTGACTATGTGGACATCAAATGTTTTATATATATATTTTCTCTGTAGTAATAAAACAGTAACTTGTAATTGATCCAAACTAAGATATAATCAATCCTTAGAAGCAAAACCAGCCTATTGGGTTTATTTCATGTTTTAATGATTTTCTAGTAGACTTACAGAAAGATCTGTTCAGGGGGTGATCCAACCCCCTCTGCTGCCCCTAAAAATTCAGCTCTTTGCCTCCCTGGTAACTTGTTCGGCACTGACACCCAAGGTGAGTTTTTCAACTTGTCTCAATAGCAAAGCACCACTAGATCCATTATCTGGAGGCCAGAGCATTCAGAAGAACAGGTCCTATACCTGTATATTATTCCAGCACTCACACAATCATACATTATAACTAAATACAGCAATACGCTCGCATTAGGCAATAGCCTTCAACTTTGTGGTGACCTTCAGCTTCTGAGTAAGACAGCGGACTGGATGCAGGGTGCCCTGAGTGTTGACTTCACTAGTGTTAAGAGGACCTTTTCCAGAAAAACCTTTTCTGACAACCAGCCTGCTTTACTGTTATAGAGCCATATATTGAGTAATAATGTATTATTAAAAATAGGGAAAGCAATAAGAAAAATCCTGATTCAATGTTGGAAGCTGAGAGATGTATTTAATATGCATGAAGTTTCTCCACTCAAAAGATGTTCTCTCTTATATGCACAGTGCTGGAGGGTTCAAGCAACTTATCTCCAGGCCCAAGCAAAACCAGCCTACCTGCTCTTTTCTATCAAGTCACTCTGACGTTCAGCAACCCGTTCTCTAAGTTACATGACAGTCCAGCCAAGATCACAAAATAACAGCAAGTGTATTAGGTTACCGAAAGAGCCCTGGTTGCAAACTTATTTTAGAAAGGTCATAGTCCCACTTATCAGTTGTGGAAAAGCCACTTGTAACATAATACAAGTGCATCAATAAGCAGATTATCCAAGTTTTTGAGTTTGTGGAGAATCTATTACAATGTACTTTTTGTCCCACTTTTCTTGACCATCCAAATTTCTACTTTCTTTATTCATTCTTATTCATTTCTTTTTTTAAACTTGATTCTGTATTTGTATGGGCTAATCACTTTGTAACATGTGTAACTGTTATGTCCGCCTTCTGCTCAAGGTGCTATGAGTATGAATGCCATTAATAAGTCTGCTTGTTCTTTGTAGCAATGAGTTCAGTAAGATGGTTGCAGAGGAGTACCTCAAGTTTTTTGTCTTCACAGGGATGTCTCTTGATCAAGCCCTCAGGTCAGTTATTTGAAGTATTGATTTAGTTAATGGAAAAAAAAAACTAAAGCTGAAAAGCCTTTATAAATGTAATACCAGTGTGAATATCTTAGACATTACATTGATCTCCTTATGGCAAACTTGTCATGCCTTTTTAGTTCACCCCAATTAAAGGTCCAACCTATGGCCAATGCCCCTTTCAAGGGCCAGTGAGAACTTCTATTAACTCACAAAATGAGATCAGATATAGAAAACTATTGGTATTAAAAACTGTCCGTATATTTTTCCCACAAATCTCACCTTAACTGACCTTCAAACTGGACTTTTCAGTGTATCTAGGGGCACAGATGGCTTCTATAAATTGTATTCAGAGACTGACCTAACCCTTCTGCCATCTGAGGTGGTAGACCTGATGCTGCTTGCTTTACCAGCACTTGGACAAGGAGGGTCTGGCCTGCTATTATAGAAAGTGCAGTTTCTCTCTCTACACTAGTAGCCATGAATTTATAGTTTGTATGAACAGAAAAATGGCTTGTAAAGTTATCAGGGTTGTGTTTTGAGGTGGCTTAAACTTGGAATAAGTGCCCAGAGTTACCAATAGCAGGTATTAATCTTTTTACAAATTTTTAATCCAGCAAGCGTTGCATTGTGCAGCAAGATCATGGAGACCCCCAGAATAAGTGTTTAATGAATGTACAGTAAAGGGGTGAGATTATGCAGTTGGTATTTTGCTAGAAATTTCAACAGTTGGAACTTTCTCTATAAATCTCAACCTATTTATTGTTTGGGAAGACCCACAACAACCTATGGGCTCCAGCCCACAGTTTGGATGAACTCTGTTGTGGTTTACCTTAGTTACAGCGCTACTGTGTATAGCGTCACATCCAGCCACCTCTAACACACAAGCATAAATGTGGGTCAAACCTGAAACTAAGGCTTCAGCAGTTCTTTAGTGTATAAGATATACATCATAGATATACATAAAAAAATATATATATATATATATTATATACTGAATAGTATCAGGATGCCAAGATGCAGCAATCATTTTGCTATGCTGTTGTGATTCTCATTTTTCCTTGTTGAATGTTTTGTTGAATGTTTTGTGGTAAATAACCTAATATTGCATCAGCTTAGCATATTTATGTTTTCCTACTGTAGGATGTTTCTGAAAGAGTTAGCTCTTATGGGAGAGACACAGGAAAGGGAGCGGATATTGGCTCATTTCTCTCAGCGCTATCATCAATGTAACAGTAACAGCATCACTTCAGAGGGTGAGAAACCACAGTGTCCTAATTACTGTGTCATAATTACATTTATTCTTGTACTTGTGTTTATGGTTATTGTGGTTTTTCAGGGTTTGCAGGCCTTTGTATTTTGTCCATCACAGATGACAAAGACTTGACCAGTCCCGATTTGTGAAAAGGCCACAAAGGCCTGGGCCTAAGGTGGCAGGACTGTAGGGGTGCCACATCTGCACTAGGAACTTGGCAGACATAAGATCTCAACATTTAGACTGTCCCCCCTTTTGGTCCCCTCTACTCCTGGGTGTGAAGGATTTCAAAGCTGTCTACTGTAAGGCAGAGGTGGAGGTGGAAGGGGGCAAGCTGCTCTGGCCTAGGGGTGTCTGTACTTCAAATGCAGTCCTGTAACTGGCACTTTTTAGAATATCATATCTTTTTCTTTGCCATGACCCACTGGCTTCAGGTGGCCTTTTCTCTTCTTGTCAAACTCTGAGACACTCAGAGGGGGAGTTTCTTGAAGGGACATTCAGACAACAGTCTTTTAGGGCAGTGGCACCCAAAGCTACTGGGGTAGATTAGTCACACAAGTGACAAATCGCTTCTTCTTCTACAAGGGTCCAGACCTTAGAAATTTTAGATAATCTTCTACTCAAGAAACAGCAAATTCTGGATAGAATATGGCTCAATATTCTTTAAAGGATCCTTAAAAAGTGCTGGTAACAGATAGAAGGGAAATAAATGTAAGTGTACACAGCATTATGAGTTATCAGAAGATATCCAGTGGGACAAGACAAGGTAGGTTACAAACAGAGAGTTTGCAATCATCATGGTTTAAACACAACAAAGGGCAGTGTAATTAATATAAATGATATATCTGCAGGAGACAATAGCTGCATGTTTTTATATTGTCTAATAAAATCTAATAGGCATATTTATAAAGGCACCAAAAAGCATGCATTTTAAATCATGCATAGTTATAAAACTGTGTAGTGAATAAAGAAAAAATAAATAAAAATGAGCCAAAACTTCTTTGCTGCCTGAATTTGCCCCATTTAGTTAATCAGGTTATGACAGGTCTGCGGTGTTAACTGTGAGTCTGGGATAAAAACAAACGCACCTTTAAAAAATATCTAAAGGGGCATTAGTTAACATATAAAGAATACGCTATTCAGTTTTCAACACTTTCCACACTTTTTTGGTGGAAAGATTTTTGCTCACTTTAAAGGACCAGTAACCAAAATTTTTAAATTCGTTAGTTTAGAATGAAAAAAAAAACACCAAGACAAATTATACTTTCAAATCACAATCAGAGCCTTTATTAAGAAATAACTTACCAAAACTCTACTTCCTGACCTCTTCAGAAAAGGCAACAGGGCGACCATCCATCTTGCGGTTATCTATTCCTCCTCCCTGGCTATTCTAGTGACAGGTCTTTGGTGGAGGAGCAGCATTGGAAGCAGGGCAACAGCAGGTCCCCATCCTTTTTTCTCTTCTTCCTCTGGAAACAACTGAGCAAAGCCCTGGGGCCCCAAGTGAGCCAGATCCAGGGGCCTCCCCTGCATCCTGCGACCCCCACTCACCAGACCACTAACTTTTTCATAATCAACATTTTTGAGCCGGACTTTGGCTGCAGGAAAGACACCCCTGGGAAGGACAGCTCCAGCCCTCTGCACAGCCGCCCGGAAACCCTACTCCCAGCCAAGACTTTGACACACCAGAGAGTTCCAAGGGCAGCGACTCGAACCGGCTATGCTCCTGGTGGGCAAGACGGCACACACAGAGCACTTGTACTTGCTTGCACTGCTGCCGCTACTAAGTAACTGGTGGCCCTGCTCTGTGTGTGCCCTCTGCCCTTTAATTTTGAACCTGCTTTCAATCTAGTGGAAGGAGTCTGTCCGACTCCGCTTGACCCACCAGCTGTATTCTTGGCTCTGGGGATCCCCAATTAGCAGCCCCATCTGGGTGTAGACGGTTGAGATCCCCCCAGCTGCCAGAAGCCCCAGGCCAGAGCAATCAGCCAGTAGATGTGTTCCAGGAGGTAAAGGGTGCAGGTGCCTTTGGAAGGGTGTAGGGCAGGGGTCCCCAACCTTTTTTGCTCGTGAGCCACATTTAAATTTAAAAAAGAGTTGGAGGGCAACACAAGTATGAAACAGTCCATGTGGATGTCAAATAAGAGCTCTGATTGGCTTTTTGGTAACCCCTATATGGACTGGAAGCCTACATGAGAGAATGTTTGGCAGGACATCTGTTTTTTATGTAACCAAAACTTGCCTCTAAGCCAGTAATTCAAAAATAAGCACCTGCTTCGAGGCCACTGGGAGCAACATTCAAGGGGTTGGAGAGCAACTGGTTGGGGATCACTAGTCTAGGGGGTTCCTTGTTTAGTCCCAAGATCTCATGGATGCCTTGTGCTTGCTTGTGCAAGCAACCTGCTGGTGCCCTGTTACCCGCGCTGCTCCTCCACCAAAGACCTGACAGTAGAATAGTCAGGGAGGAGGAATCAATTGCCGGAAGATGGATGGTCACCCTGTCGCCTTTTCTGAAGAGGACAGGAAGTGGAGTTTTGGTAAGTTATTTCTCAATAATAATGATATTGATTTGAAAGTATAATTTGTCTTGGTATTTTCTTTTGTTGTAAACAATTTTTTTTTAATATTACTGGTCTTTTAAATACATCCCTAGGAGTGTAATAACATAATACACAAAACTCATGGATATCTTGTAAATATCTTTCTAAGGAAGATTTACTCCTTACTTTTATATCATTAGCTAGAAACACTATTTATTGAGGTTCTTTATGTATACTTCATACAAGAGCCAAAGATGACCTGTAAAATATATTCTTAAGTGATGTCATCGGTTATAATCTGTACTTAGGGGTGTTACTTGACTCAAATGGCTCAATGGCTACTTATTCACTGTAGTATTATTATTATTCTCATGTATTTATATAGCGCCAACATATTGCATAGAACATTATAACCTATAAGAGTTTGGAAATATTCTTGCCCAAAGCAGAGCAGTTGGAAGCAGAACATCAGCATTTGTTTTGCTAATGTAAACCAGTCTTGCATAAAATTTGTTAAAATAGGCATTAAATGTTCTCTCTGGCTAATTTCTGAAGCAGTTTCTAATTTCTGTAGCTTAGTATCTGCTTATGTAACACTTTTGCCTGTTTATTTAATATTTATCTGCCTGAACACTAAGTGTTCACGCCAAAGGAAAACATCTGGCAATCCCACTGAGCTGTGTTATTATAATCTTGAAATCAAATAAGTCTCTTTTAAATGGAAACAAACTAGTGATGTGCATGTCAAATTTTACATGACCTGGACCCGACCTGGACCCGACCTCCCTCAATCCACGCCTGCCCACATCCAACTTCCCCCTTCCTTTTATAGATCCGCACTGACCCGCAGATGGCGTCACAAACAGCCAGCCTGCACATCACTAAAACAAACCTTATAATGTGAGAAGGCTTGGCTGATACATATGTAAAAGTACCCATATATTGCAGACTAGGCTTTCATATGTTATTTAAATTTGGCAAAATCATTACTTACATGGGTAAAACCATGTTTACATCTAAATCTAAATTTTAGCTATCCACCAGATAAATGGATGTGATACTCATAAAAGGCTTCAAGGCAGTGTGTAAGGAGACCATCTTTTGCACTCATTGCTGTTGCAGCATTGCTATAAGTCTCTGTGCTCCAAAATGGAAAGCAGAGATGCCCCATTACATACAATGCCACCTGTGTTATGCAGCATTATATTTTTGAAAATTGGGCAGGGACAGCACCTAGGTTTGTCCCATACCGCCCAATGAACATTATTCAAATACGCAAGTTAGTGAGTGGAAGAGGATACAGGCCACAATGGGGCTCTGTCCATACTGTGTCAAGGGCATTAAAGGACAAGGAAAGTTAAACTAAAGCAGTATGCTAATAATGTTGTACATTATGTTTTGGGTTTCTGTACCAACCCAATGCAACCACAGCAGTAAAGATGTGTCTCCAAAGATGCCCCAGTAGCTCTTCATTTCTTTCTTACTGAGCTTAGGGACCCACTCACAATATACAGTACTCATAGAATATAAATGTCACAATATAAGGCTGACTGGTAATTAATTTGGATAATTACTACATGGCAACACAGAAACCAGTGCTATTAGCATCAGACTTAATCAGCCCTGTAGCATCAGCATATATTACAGACCACCGTCATTTTCATCTTGATAATTTGTGACAACCCCTAAGCTTAGCTTCTTAACAGCTGCTCAGAGCCCACTGAGCATGACACTTTCCAAGCAAGATGTGACAAGTTTGAAGTTCTGGTTCATTGCTGCTATTGAGAAGCCGAAGCTTTAGGCTGGCGCAATAAGTTCAGTATATAAAACATAGGGATGCACCGAATCCACTATTTTGGATTCGGCCGAACCCCCCCACATTCATTGTGAAAGATTCGACCAAAAACAGAACTGAATCCGAACCTTAATTTGCATATGCAAATTAGTGAAAGGAAGGGCAAAAGCCAGCCCCGCACAAAGTGTGTGGCTAAACATTTTTTTACTTCCTTGTTTTGTGATGAAAAGTCACTTGATTTTAAGGATTCGGATTTGGTTCGGCCAGGCACAAGGATTCAGCTGAATCAGAATCCTGCTGAAAATTGCCGAATCCTGGCTGAATGACGAACCGAATCCTGGATTCGGTGCATTCTTAATAAAAAATGGCATTTTTAGCCATATTCATTTTTAGGCTTTAGTTCTCCTTTAAGGGGCCCTCGCACTTCTTCCCATGGCTGTTATAAATGAGCCCTATGGTGTATCCTGATATGAATTCATATATATGAACTGATGTAACTTGCAGATGGCTAAATGTATCTGCTGTATATGATCTTAATCGTAATTCAGTACGCTATGTATACTAAAAGCTAATTTACAGTGAACCACCCCTTCAATTCAAGCTTGTCTCAACCTGTCAGGCCAGGTTCTGATCCACATCCAGTCACAACAGTGGTTATGTCACTATCTCATTTACTCTTTCACTGCCAATACTGGAAACCCGAATGGCAGAGAATTACATGTTTATTTTTTATATACTGCATTTGTAAATCTGTGTGTACTAACAGTTTGTGTGTGCAATGCTTTCAAGTCCAGCCTTTTGCCCATTCCTGCTATCTGTATTAATTTTAAATCCTAAATATGAATTAGAGGGGTTCACCTTTAGGTTAACTCTTTGTATGTTAGAGAATGACTAGCTCTTAACAACGTTTCAATTGGTCTTCTTTTGTATAGTTTTTAAATTATTTGCCTACTTCTTCTGACTCTTTCCAGCTTTCAAATGGGGGGGGGGGGTCACTGACCCCATCTAAAAAACAAATGTTCTGTAAGCCTACAAATTTTTATTATAAGAATTTTCCAATATGGATATACCCTACAGTAGCCCTCCAGCTGTTGTTGAAATGCCTCTTGCTAATGCTCCCCTCTTCTCCAATTCAGGCACTGTACTGGGAATGGTACGTGACTTAGACTATTCACCTGTATTGAATCCCTAGCCCCAGTTTATAATCTATTTCTTACATTGATGCAGTAACCGAGAATGCAGGACAATGTTATATAGCTTCCGGTTAGGTGATGTATTTGTGAAGATATAAATTATTAGATCTAAAAGGGTCCATTTGCATGTTATATTGATGGCATGCTTCAGCAACAAGGCATTTGGTTTAAAGCCAAGTAAATTCCGGGATATCTGAGTTAGCATTTTTTGTATTTTATAGCTTCTGATGCTTCATTTACCAATAAAGTGACTTAACTATGTCAGTACAGTAAACGTGGGCTATTTTCTCAGCAAATCTGTTTGCTTTAGAGGACTGATAGCACCAAAGTGAAATATATATCTGTGGCCAGCTACTTCTAGAAATTAATAATGATATTACTTTCCAATTTTATATCTAAACATAAAAATATATAAAGATAAATAGAGTGTAGAACGCAACGAGAGGTGAGATCTCTGGTGGGTTTGAAAAATTGGGAGACCAGGGGATGACCTGTTGTTTACTGTTAATAAACTGATCACCTCTCACATAAATAGAAAACTCATCACTTGTATAACACACACTCTTTTTTTGAGATACAGATACTTCTTTCCCTCTACTATAATACAACACAGTATCTGGATGCCTAATAAGCCTCAAATCTGCTGGTCGTGGTGATTGGAGTGGTTGTTGAAAGGAACTGTTGCGGTTCAACCTCCAAAAACTCTTGACTTGTTAACCTGCAAGTCAAGAGTTTTTGCTGAAAGTATATATATTTTTTAGTCCGCTCATTTTTTCTAGGGCTATAGACGTGACGTTTCCATCTAATATTGGATGTTTTTGGAACTGATTTTTTGATCTTTAATTTAAATTCATTTCTTAATTTTATATTGAATAATATAAATTGTGAGTGAATTATGGTTAGAATGCATATGCATTTTAAGGGTCTCATGATTTATTTATTTAACTATTTATCGATTTTTTGTGTTTTTATGAATTAGTAAACCAGTCATTCACGGATTAGTTATATGTGTATATAAATTAAAGGATATTACGTTTTTATTCAACTTTGTGCTTGTGAAAGCCATAGATGTAATGATTAATATCTTTCATGGAAAAAGATCTTTCGAAGACACTCATAGTGCTGAATAGTCAGATATACAGGTAGAAACAATAGAAACAATATAGAAACAATAGAAAATTTGTTTTGTACATTATTATCGGTGTGTCTATGACCACCTTTACTTCTAGGGGCAGATTTATCAAATTCGTGTGAAGGATTTGAAAATTCACTCGAATAGTCTATTTTCGATATAAATATTTGAATATGCAAATTAACTATTTTCAACCATCGAATATAGAATATTCGGTCGTATCGAATAGATCAAATAAAAATATATTAGAGCGCTTGACTATTCGCCAGTCGAAGAACTTGCCCTTTAAATTTATATTCGACTGCCTACTTCGCCAGATTGAATTTACCGAATTGCAATAGAAGCCTATTGGAATCACCCATAGGCTTTTTTTCTGTCTTTTCCCGAATAACAATCGTACGATCGAACGCTCAAAATTTTTTAAAGTAGTAAAAATATAATGCAATGTTGCCCTGCACTGGTAAAACTGATGTGTTTGCTTCAGAAACACTACTATTGTTTATATAAATTAGCTGTTGTGTAGCTATGGGGGCAACTATTCAAAGGAGAAAAGGCTACACAGCAGATAGCAGATAAGCTCTGTAGAACATAATGTAATCTGTTATCCATTACTTATCCTGTGCCATGTAGCTGTTTTTCAATTTCCGCCATTCCTACTCAGCAGCAAACAGATCAGTTTTAACAGTGCAGGGCAACACTACATGATATTTTCTTTACTTTAAAACACTTTCATTTTTTGGTGTTACTGTTCCTTTAAATAAAGTGACGTATGGGCATATTACAGCAAGATGTAGGCTTTTAGATGTAAACAAGCCTCAGTCTGTTATGTTATAATCTACCTGTACCTGCCATTTTTCCCTTACCTATATACAGTACATACAACATCTGTTTACAAATGATAATTATCATTCCAATTAAATAAAATGCAATCTGTACATAGTGTAATTCATCTTCTTAATTTTTCTGTAGATGGCGTTCATACATTGACCTGTGCACTGATGCTGTTGAACACTGATCTACACGGCCATGTACGTATAATTGTATGTACAATTCATTGAACTAAATGGAACTCTATAATAATAATAATATTTCCATTAGTATATTTTCTTTTGATATATGACACGTGTAGTTATTTGATTGCATATTTGAGTTGTTTATCGCTTACATGAATCTGAGAAGTGGTCCCCTACAGAAATGATATCGCTTACAGCTCTTAGTTGAGAATTTGTATTTGCAGTGGATCAGAGTGGCTGGGTGTGGATCATCAGTACAGGTATGGGACCCTTTATCCAGAAAGCTCAGAATTACAGAATGGCCATCTCCTGTAGACTCCCATTTTATTCAAATAACCTAAATTTTTAAAAACACTTTCCTTTTTCTCTGTAATAATAAAACAGTACCTTGTACTTTATCCCAATTAAGATATAATGAATCCTTATTGGAAGAAAACCCAGCCTATTGTGGTTAGTTAATGTTTACTAGTAGACTTAGGGAAGGTCTACACAAGGAGATTCGGGTAGATTAGTCGCCCCAGTGGCAAATTTCCTATTCTTTGGGGCGACTAATCTCCCCAAACCGATTCGCCCTGTCTTGTGCCGGTTAAAATATAAATTGCCTGCGGCAATTCGCACGCAACGCTTCGTTTTCCGAAATCGCCCGAAATTTCCTCGTGAGGCAACTTAGGGCGATTACGAAAAAATGAAGCGCCATGTGTGAATTGCCATGCCGCTGAAAGGGGGAAGCGGTTCTGGGAGATTAGTTGCCCCAAAGAAGAGACGTTTTGTTGCTGGGGCGACTAATCTCCCCAAATCGCCTTGTGTAGACTTTCCTTTAATATTTTAAGATCCAAACCTTAATTAAAAGCTATTATCTGGAAAACCCTGGGTCCTGAGCATTCAGGATAAGCACCCCTTCTGCAGGAGGATTCACAGCTAAGGTAGAGACTTGCAGTTCAGCTATAAGCTGCAGAGAATGTGACAGAGAAGCTTACAAACAATTTACTAAGATTCCATACCAGGCAATTTATAAAGAGATAGTCAAAAAACAGGCAAAGGTAATATTCAGTAATCATGGTAATAACACAGTACAGGTATGGAATCTGTTATCCAGAATGCTTGGGACCTAGGTTTTTCTGGATAACATATCTTTCCGTAATTTGGATCTTCATACCTTAAGTCTACTAGATAATCATTTAAACATTAAATAAACCCAGTAGACTGGTTTTGCTTCCAATAAGGATTAATTAAATCTTAGTTTGGATCAAGTACAAGCTACTGTTTTATTATTACAGAGAAAAAAGAAATAGTTGAACAGTTAAACGGGTTGTTCACCTTTGAGTTAACTTTTAGTATAATGTAGAGAGTGATATTCTGAATTATATATTCAGAATATCACTCAGATATATCTGAAGTGATATTTGCAATTGGTTTTCATTTTTTATTGTTTGTAGTTTTATAGTTATTTAGCTTTTTATTCAGCAGCTCTCTAGTTTGCAGTGTCAGCAATTTGGATTCTAGGGTACAAATTACCCTAGCAACCCTGCATTGATTTGAATAAGAGACTGGAATATGAATAGGAGAGGGACTGAATAGAATGATAAGTAATAAAAAGTGGCAGTAACAATATATTTGTAGCCTTACAGAGCATTTGTTTTTAGATGGTGTCAGTGACCTCCATTTGAAAGCTGCAAAGAAACAGAACAAAATTGCAAATCATTAAAAAACTATGAAAAATAAATAATGAAGACCAATTGAAAAGTGTCTTAGAACTGGCCCTTCTACAAAATACTAAAAGTTAACTTGAAGGTGAACCACCCCTTTAAAATGTGGATTATTTGATTATTATGCAAGCTGCGTCTGCATCTGACACTCATGTGACATCAGATCAACGCTGTGACACCATCCGACTTTTGTATTACTTACCTTGTCTTCCGTCACGTCAAACTTGACGCAGGTGCTTTGTTGCCCAGCATCGGATCCAGAGAAAACGGACCCAAATCGTCCGTGTAGTTCTGCCCTATGAGTATTACAATCCCATAAACAATGCAGTATACATTTAGGCACCAATAAAATAAAGTGATTTTGTCATTGTCGGTAAGAACTACATGGACGTTTTCAGTGCAATCCGAGGCAATGCGACAAATCGGATGCAACACAAATTAGGTAAGAAATAACAATGTTGGATGAAGTTGACACAACAACATGACTGTCGGTTTGCATCCGATAGCTGTGTCGTATGAACACTGCAACTTCATCCGACATTTTTATTTCTTACCTAATTTGTATTGCATCTGATTTGTCGCATTGCGTCGGATTGCACTGAAAACGTCCATGTAGTTCTACCTTAAAACTCGAGTAGCTATATGTAGTTCAGCATAATATTCAGCTTGTCAAACTTTTGCTGTTTGTAGAATATTGGCAAGAGGATGTCCTGCTCAGAGTTTATTGGAAACTTGGAAGGTCTGAATGGAGGGAAAGATTTTCCAAGGGAACTTCTCAAAGTAAGAGATTTATTTGATGGTTGTTCTTTATAGAAGAATGTATGGTTTGTTGTGTGTTCGTGTAAATGTAACAGCACAATTTAAAATGAAGATCTGCTGTATGGAACCAGATGTTTGTATTAGAGAGAAGATGTGTTGTTTCTTGTGGTACCAGGATGTCTTTCTCCATAATAATATCATTCATAATGAATGTTACACTTCCACTTACCATAATATGATATACAGTATCTGACTACGCTAAATGAAGTTTAGAAAATATTATCATTGTAAAAATGTCATTTATGCACAGTTAAAGATTTTGTTTTATTTTCTAAGTTCTAAAAAGTCTCTATTTTACATGGAACATTTTTAATGGCTGCCACTAAGAGTTTGTTAATAAAACAGCCCAAAGGTATTTAAATGTCCTTATAGGGGATCTAAAGACAACATTTATAATTGCTTGATGCTTTCTTTATGCCAAACGCAACAATCTTGTAATATTTATTGATGACTGTGTGCAAGAATGAAGCTCTCAAATTTCATTTGTCAGGAAAATCATTTTTAATTGCTGCTACTGAGAGGTAGTGCATAAAATACTAACTCTCCCTTTACTAAGGGTCGAATTTTGAAGTGTAAAATACTTCCAAATTCGACCATCGAATTAAAACCGATATTCGAAGTCGAAGGATTTTTCACAGAATTTGTCATTCCTGCAGTCAAAGAAAAATCGTTCCAATGATTTAATTCGATGGTTGACTTCAAAATGTGACCCTTAGTAAAGGGAGAGTTAGTATTTAGTGTACGATCGAAGGATTTGCCTTCGATAAAATAATGTTAGCAAAATTGCGCTACCGTTACTTCGCCAGGTGAAGCGCGTTTACGCTAGCGATGCCTAATTTGCATATGGCGTGGCGCGGAGTATATGTTACAGTCACTACATTCCACTACACAAGCCCAGGAAACCTTTAATAAATAAAATAAAGTTGTCCTATTGCCCTACATGTGCCCCCTGTATAGTTGTGTTGTGATATTTTAAGAAATGTAGGGGGGAAGGAGGGTAACCCAAAAAAAATTTCGCTATTTTTCAGACTATCACCCTACAAAGGGTAAAAGACGCCAGTGTTTTTTGGGACTTAGAAAAAAATTCCCCTTTAAGACTTTTATTACATTACCCCCTAAATGTTTAAAAGAGCTCTCTTTTAAACCTGGTCATGAGTGAGCAATATAAGCTACCGACTCTGACCCTCCAGACCAAATCAGCAGCTTAGGGGGTTATCACAATGGCCTGAACAATCATCATCTGGCCAAACATTTACCAGATATCTATCAGGCAGATACATTTATCAGCACATTTGTGGCCAAATCTGACAAACATTTACTCCTTTGCTGACCTCACCAAATGAGCTTAAGGGTAAGGCCAGACAAGAAGATTCGGGGAGATTCATCGCCCCAAAGAAGAGGCGATTAGTCGCCATGTTACAAATCTCCCTGAATCTTCCCATCAGGCCTAACCCTAAGGGGCAGATTTACTATTGGTTGAATTTCAAATTTAAAAAAAATTTGAAATTCGACCATGTGAAGTAAAATCCTTCCGAATTCGATATTAATTTGATGGATTAATCGTTCGAATCGATCGATTCAAACAATTCTATCGATCAAATTTTTTTTATTCGATCAAAAATAATGATCCCCAATTCAGCAGCTTGGATCTGGCGAACTAGGTGGTCGAATAAAATTTTAAAGGGGAAGTACTTTGACCATTGAATAGTCGAATATTCTAATAAAATTAAATTCGAATATTCAAATTATTCTAATTCGAATATTCAATGGTAGAATTTGCATATTCGAAGATTCTAATTCGAATTTTTTTAAAAATTCAATCGAACTTCGAATTCTTCACACAAATTTTGTAAATCTGCCCCTAAATGTTTGGCCAATGTCATCATTAGCATAGTATTTACCAACAATTTACATTTTAGGATGTTTGTGTCACCTTGCTTGTCCGTTTATCTTATCTAGGTGTGTATAAAATCTTTGAGAAACGTAGCTGAAGTTAATAGTTTTGCGTTCTATTCAAAACATGAATGATGTACATTCACTGTGCAACATGTTTAGAATAAAAGCAGCAGTCATTTTAGAACTGAAATGTAATAATACTTTTTTGCTTCTGCGTTGGAGTTGCCAGCTGCTGGCACCGTGACTCATTTTACACAGTCCTAACCACATTTTTGCCTATTGATTTGGGGAGTTTGTTTTTCTAAAAGTCTTCATTAATGAAATCCTAGATTTAAATCATTATTTGTCTATTTCAAATTCACCATGCTTGGTACCTGGGATGAAATATATGCTAGAGATACAGTAGAAAATTAGTTCTTTTGTTTTAAGAGTCACTTTTTTTTTTTTTTTTTTTTTTTATGAAAAAGCTATTTTGTATCAGTGCAGAATATGCATGTAAATGTGTTCAAAACATAGCGGAATTTAGAATTGTTTGTTTCACCAACAGCTGCTCAAGAAGAGATCCAGCTTTAAGTGAATAATCAGTGCAGAGGAACAGAAATTGCTTCCTGGCCTGGAACACTGGCACATAACAAGGCTAATTCAAAAAGACAAGTAGATACTTGTATAGAAAGTGTGAGAGAGACAAACAGATAATATATGATAGATAGATAGATAGATAGATAGATAGATAGATAGATAGATAGATAGATAGATAGATACTTTAAAATACACCAGAGTGAATTTTATAAATCTGCCCCATTGTTTCACTAGATGCAAATGTAAAAGTTGAAGTCAAAAGCTGGTCACCCAACTTTATATATGCCTCACTCACAAAAGAAAAATAAGATCTTTTACTAACATAGGCGCTAAATAGCACAAGTGCAGTGGTCCTAAGCAGCCAATGAGCAATCATACATGCAGGGTAATACCTAAGTGCACCCACAACCCCCATGTCCCAAACCTCACTGTAACTCAGGATATCCCAAACCCAGAACAAACTCCAAGGTTCCAGTCTTGGCCCACTCTTTTGCAGCCACCTTTGGCTTCGGGTGGAACCATCTGCTACTCAGATGCCGCCAGGTCATAATATGGGAGAACCAAGGAGAGAGTACTGAGCGAGCAAGCAAACCAAGTGAGATGTTGTAGAATGGGAAGCAAGGAACATAGACAAAAGCCAGGTTGGGTCAGTAACAAACAGTCAATACGGTACAAATGCAGGAGATGTAGGAATGGTCGGGGTTACAGGCCAGGTCAAACACACCAGAATTACAGTACCAAATCAGAATGCAAGAGAATATACAAACTGCCAAAAATAAAGACAGGCAGCAAACAGAATGAGAACCAGGGACAGACTGACTCAGTAACCACAGAAATACACAGAAGAATTCACCCAGGAACTTATGAAAAAGACTTTTATGTTGGGCAATGATTTCCCCATAGATGGCTCTTTAAATATTAGAATTTCGCGCTGGCCGGCACATTCAACACTTTCCGGATATAGCAGTAACCAGCCGAAGTTGCAAACCCGGAACAAATGCTCATTCAGTCTAATGGCACCGGACAGACACAGCGAGGGTGCAGAGGGCATCCGTGCTGCACCCCCACTAGACCTCCAGGCAAGTTTCTCACATTACCCCCCCTCTAGAGAGGCCATTGGACCCCTAGGCTTGTCAGGAAACCTGGCATGAAACTGCCTTTTAAGATGATCTACATGAACATTAGTGGCTAGAACCCAAGACCTCTCCTCAGGACCATACCACTTCCAGTGAACCAGGTACTGCAGCTTACCCCTAAGAAGTCATGAGTCTACCAATCTTTGCAAAAAATACTCAGGCTGACCCTCAACAGAAACTGGAGGAGGAGAAGACAGTTGGATAGTTCTTGCTGGCTTTAACAAAGAAACATGTACATTTTAAGATCAGGAGGGAGTGCTAGACAGACAGTACAAGGACTGATAATTTCAGACACAGAAAAAGGACGAATGAATTTCAGTCCTAGTTAGGCTGAAGGGACCTTTAGAGAGATATTTTTGGAATATAATCAAACCTTGTCACCGACCTGATATTCAGGAGACACCTTCAATGCCTGTTAGAGGCTCTCTTTTGGGAAGCTACTGCGGATGTAAAGGCATTTTTAACCCTTTGCCAAATCTCAGAGAGACGGTCCACCAAATAATTTGCAGCAGTCACATCAGAGGACTGACCTGAAAATGAAAAGGCTCAGGGATGATAACCAAACAGTAAAAAATAGAGATTCTCTGGTGGAGGAATGAGAAGCATTGTTAAAGGAAAATCAGCCCAAAGTGATTGATTACTAGAAATAAAACACCTGAGGTATTGCTCTAAAGACTGATTTGTTCTTTCTGTCTGACCATTAGTTTGAGGACGATAAGCAGACGAGAAAGATAAATCAGTAACCACCAAAATTTAGACACAATATGAACCCCCCTATCAGACACAGTATTCAGTGGGGCTCCATGAAACTTAAACACATTTGATACAAAATGTTCAGAAAGTGTTTTGGCTGAAGGGAGGGTGGGAAGGGGAATGAAATGGGATATTTACTAAAACGGTCCACTACCAACCAGTTAACAGTGTTTCCTCTAGAGCAGGGGTCCCCAACCTTTTTTTTACCCGTGAGCCACATTAAAATGTAAAAAGAGTTGGGGAGCAACACAAACATGAAAGATCCACTTGGGGTGCCAAATAAGGGCTGTGATTGGTTATTTGGTAACCTCTATGTGGACAGGCACCCTACAGGAGGCTCTACTTGGCACTATACTTAGTTTTTCTGCTATTAAACCTTGCACCCAAACCAGGAATTCAATAGTAAGCACCTGCTTTGAGGACACTGAGAGCAACATCCAAGAGGTTGGGGAGAAACATGTTGCTCACGAGCTACTGGTTGGGGATCACTGCTCTAGAGGGAGACAATTCCATAATGAATGTGGAATTGATATGTGGGTCTACGGCTTTCTGGGAATTGGATGCAATTGCAGCAATCCCTGAGGTAGTGATCTGGAAGGTTTCGAACGTTGACAAAATGAGCATGAATTGATATAATTACTGACATCCTATCTCAAAGTTGGCCACCAGAGGATGCAAGACAGTAGGGAACAGGTTTTAGTGCGGCCCAGATGCCCAGCTACCTTGGAGTCATGAGTCTCCACCATAACAACCTCACAAAGGTCTCCTGGCACAAACAATTTGCCCAGAGGCAGGGTCGGACTGGGGGGCCCAGGGCCCACCGGGACTCCTGTCCAGGGCCCCCCTCCTGACCCCATACTGAGGCCGCACACATGCGCAAGAATGAGACTCTTGGACATGGATATAGCGAACAGTTATTATGTACATTCCTTTTTATTCCTTTTTTGCTTTTTTGCTAGTTTTCCCAATGCTATTATTTCTATGAAAGATATACCATTTTAGAATATTGTTTAATGCCCCGTATGTATCATTGTGTTCTCTTTGTGTAGAACATTTAAAATTCTGTTTCCGCTTGCCTGCACTGTTATTTGCCTCAGGTTTTTAAACATGGATTATAACCCCGTGGTTGAAGAGCATGTCACGTGGGCAGACCTTGAATGTTTTTTTTTCTTCAAATTACAAGCTTTCATGACCTTCATAGTAAAACCTAAAATTGATCAGGAAAAAATAACAATTCTGAAATATAATTTTGTGTATTATTTTGCTGTGACAGCCTGAGTTGGTGCGTACGTGCAGCTTTATTTCCGTTCTGTTGTCTCCAATTATACAGTGCTATGGTAATGCTATATAATGACTGCCCAGAGGATGAGTCTCCATGGTAATATGCTTGAAATGATGGCTAATGTGCCCTTATGGGATTGTCTGTTCACACTGGAAACATTTCATATTATTCCAGGTGTCAGTAATGCCATCATTAACTAGTTTAGGCTGAAAAGAATCAAGGATACAAGTAAAGGGTTTCAGCTCTCCAATTTTAACTAGTTCCTCTTCTGGACTGTCACTTGCTTCTGTGGTGCAGGGGCTGCAGAGATTTTAGCTGACTGCTGTAGAAGTAGCACTACAGAACAGGGATTAGCTTTCAGGCTTTGCTCTGGGACTGCCCCATTCTGTAAATATCGAAGACAATGGGACAAATTCACTAAGGGCCCTTACACACGGGCGTTTTTGACCAGCGCACCCCTGCGTTGCGTTTTGCTGCGTTCAGCCGCAGGGGAGCGCAGGTATAGACGCACCTCATTCTTTTCAATGAGGTTGTACCCACAAGACGCGTGTAAGCGCCGAATGCAGGTTCAGACACAGCGGATTTTTCGCCAGCTACAGCTTTGCCATACTTTGCACCACTTCGCAGGTGCAAATTCGTTACCATTAGGCTAATTCACTAAAATGCAAAGGTGTGTCTTAGCTGATGGATGTTCTCTAGAGTGCAAGCATTTCAAAGCAAAGTTTCGCTAACATTTATTTCTACCTAGCGAAACTTCGTTAGTACTCTTACTCTTAACTTTGAATAGGGCGGGTACATAAAAGTCGTGTGGACGTCTTTATTAGAGATGTTGGTGCAAATGCTTGAAGTGGGCACGTTTTATTAAAAAAGTCCAAGGCACCCAAATAAAGACAAAATAGTTTTCAAAGAGACAGTACTAGGGCTGGTCTCTTTCTCTAGCTAATTGTCCTCTACACCTGTTAGTAAATTGGCAATGTATAACAAGAACACCCCTGCACCTGATGCACACAGCAGTCCATATCCGACCCTCTCCCACCTGCCTGTCCGCTTACTCATAATAAGGTATGTAAGATAGCAGCTGGGGCAGGAGGTGTGCTAACAACTATAGAAAAAACTATTTAAAAAAAAACCCATTCCAAAGTAGACTACAGCTTTACCAGGAAGCAACTGCTTTGTAAAGGAGAACTAAAATGCCCCCACAACCAAAGGTTCTCATTGCTCCCCCTCCCCCTTGCACAGTACCACACCAGAATACATTATGTGTCCCCTCTAGGAATACTGATGAGCACATGCAGAACAGCGGATACAGGGGCAACATGTTCACCAGCCTCGGCATCTTCGTTAAGTGAGTGCCAACACGTCCATATATGGTCCATGAACAGTTGAAACCTGAAATCTCCATAAATCACTGAAAATAAAGAAAAGAATCTGGAATATGCCGAGGCTGGCAAACATGGCACCCACGTATTCACGTGTAGCACTGTGCGGGGAGGGCGGTCGATAGAGGGGGTTCAGTGGGACTTTTGAATGTGGAGGGGTTTAGTTCTCCTTTAAGTGAGCATTAAAGGCTTAGAATGTGTCCAGGGAATACAAAATGACCCTTAGTCTTTCCAAAGGCATACCCTCCACCATTTACCTTAAAATTTTTACTTTTTTAAAGAAAAACGATACCCCTCACACAATGTAGGTCTCCTTAAAAAGATATTGCTTTAAACAGCTCATACTGTATGTAAAACCGTGCTTTGCGTAAATAAATAATTTTCATAAAAATATACCTTTTTATAAGTATGTTCCAATGGGTAATCATAAATAAAAAATGGACATTTTAAACAATAAGGACAGCCTCCTGTTACAGTTAAAGGTTGTGGTATTTTTGGTCAGGTGATCTCTGAGGCAGCACACAGACCATCACAAAATGGTAGTTCAAGGCAAGAGATGTAAAAAGGGCAATATTTACTTAAATATATATACGAGTTTGGTAAGATTCTTTAATATGTCACTTCATTTGATGTAAACTATCTGTTTCTCAAGTATTTATTTTGGGGGTATAGTTTTCCTTTGAGCAAGCTGCAGTTCAGTGTTCTAAAATTGCTGCAGTCCCAAGTCCCCAGTCCCAAGTCCTTCCGCTTTCCCTTTTATGTTTTTTTCTCTGCAGCACCCCTACTGATTTACCTTTGTTCTAATCCATTTGTTCCTGTAAGCCCTTTCTATACTGCAATAAATATAATCCTTTAATTTCTCCACATGTCTAATGCCATTGCTAGGCACTAGCCACTATTTCTGAATTTACTGATGTATCCTATTGTGCTAACAGAGAAACACTTGAATGTGAAAGGATGTGATTCAGCAAGGTTATGTTTATCAGTCATATTACGATTTTGACTGCAGTCTACAGAGAAGGAGACTGGAGGAAAAGTTAAATGAGTGGAGTTCCTGTATGTTCTTTTGTAAGCAGCTCCTTGATATCCTTGTAGGAGTGCCAGGTAATATAAAGCTTTCACAGTATGCGCTCTCTGAATGATCAGAATATGATCAGATTCCATTGTGTGAGGAGTCATGCAAAATTCTTGATATGATTCCTTAAAGGGGTTTTTCAACCTTTAAATTAACCTAGTATGATGCAGAGAGTGATTGTCTGAGACAATTTCCAATCGGCTTTCATTTTATATTGTTTGTGTCTTTGGAGTTATTCGGCTTTTTATCCAGCAGCTCTCCAGTTTGCGATTTCAATAGCAACCATGCACTGGTTTGAATAAGAGACTGGAATATGAGTATGAATATAAGGGTCTGAATAGAAAGATAAGTAATACAAAGTAGCAATAACAAAACATTTGTAGACTTACAGAACATATGTTTGTTTGTTTTTTACAGTGACCCCCTATTTCAATTCTGGAAAGAGTCAGAAGAAAAAGGCTAATAATTAAAAAAAATAAATAAATAATGAAGACCAATTGATAAGTTGCTTAGAAATGGCCATTGCTTGTGTGAGATCCTAACACGAGTGATCCAGTATTTTCTGGGCTTATGTATTACTTTCAAACAGAACATTTCATGCTACCTTCAAAATTGATTACTAAGGGGGTTACAAGACTTTGTATTGAACACTATGATTGCATTAACCCTAAATGTGTTTTTGTAATAATAGTATGGCTGCCCCTATAATACTGACCACATATTGTATCCACATCCTGCATGACTAGTTAGCTAATTTAGATGTATGCTGTGTGGCTGCACATAGATTAGTTTGCAGCTTGAATCTAAATGAATTGTTAATCAGCCATGCAGGATGTAGATTCAATATGTGGCCAGTATTAAAGACAACCCTAAGGGCCCTTACACATGAGATGCCAAAATCGCCCATGTGTAAGGGCCCTTAATAAGTCACGGTTAGATGTTTTGTTTTTAAAGAAATGCTACTTACTGATTGGTTGCAATGGTAGCTATTGCAAGGTTAAAGGGGAATTCAACCCCCCCCTGGCGCTAGAGGGGACCTCCACAGAGGGGTAAGTATCAACTTAGGGGCAATAGCCCGGGGGAGAGGTAGGCCAGGGGGCCTACAGGGGGGGTGGGGGGCAGTTGTTAGCACCTGGGGGGGTTGAATTCCCCTTTAAGGACTTTAATTATATTACCCCCTTTTACACATCAATTTATCTTGTGTTTGTAACCCACAGCAACCAATCAGATGGTTGTTTTTATGCTATATGCATATATTTATGCGATATGAATATTGATTACTCTGGGTTACTAAACCTACTACAAATGTTCCGACCTTTATAACATAACAGATGGAATATAGGTAGTGCTCCCAGGCCATTCCACTTTTGTTCCCCTCTTTAGGGCCCTTACAC
>CM044443.1:41033509-41054599 GCA_024363595.1 Xenopus borealis
TTGGAAGAGTCTGTATGCCGAGAACTCCCCTACACCAGTCAGTTGAACTGAAGAAGCTGCACGGATGAACGTCTTCATTAAAATATCTCAGCAAGTCCAGTTGCTTTGAGTTACTTTTGATATATATACTGGTGAGATTGTGAATTTCACTGTGAAACTGTACCACTCTTTCATACTCCTAGATAGTAGTGATTCTGTCACCTAGTTTAGTGCTGTTCACTGTAGACTGCCTTGGTGAAAGACTTAAATAGTGTTTAAAATTACTTATTTAGTAATGGAAGTAGCAAGGTAACCTTAAAAATGTTTTTTTGCAAATATGTAAACAAGATCTTCTCAAGAACTTTTACGACTACAGGAGTGTTCAAGCGGAGTGCACACTGTGACTATCTCAACATAGAAAATTATATATTTCTTGGTGTTTCTGAACTGAATGGAACCCGTTAGACAGGAGTTAAAAAAAGCAATCCCTTTCCAGATGCCATAGCTTATGAGCCAGAAAGCTAAATAGTATCTGTAAATGCCTATTTGACAACCTTTATGTCATTTCGTTTTTTACAGAATCATTATTGTGTCTACGTTCCTGCAATTCTATTAAAGGAACAGATGGTAATTGTTATGATTGTTAATGTTGATCTAAGGAACTTTTCTCGTGTTATGCATAGCCCAACTGGCTTCAGCTATTTGTAAACTTGTTTTGGGAGCAACAAACATTGGTCTGTTTAATTCTCTATTTTTTGCTACAAGTTTTTTTTTGCATGTTTGTATTTGTCATTTGAAATTTAGAGAGAGAATATATTTGCTATGCACGTGAATATTTAGTGACTGAAACGTATTAACGTTGCGGGATCTTAATTTCCTTATTGTTAAAATAAAATGTTATGTAGAAGTTCAGGTTCCAAATTGGGGCATACCTATAAATACTTTCATATAATTTTCTAATATAAAACTTAATTCTAGCTGCTCCAGAAGTAGGTTAAGAAACCCCATCTGGAGTTGTCTCCAATGTGCCTCAAAAGAATATAAAAATTTCCTTAGAAGGTTCCACCCCCCACCCTTTCAGTCCAAAATTTAAGGTACCCTTTAGCCTCAGAAGCCTATGGGGAGCTTCCCATAGGCTTCTATTACAATTCGGTAGGTTCAATCTGGCGAAGTAGGCAGTCGAATAACTTTAAAATTTTGATTCCTTTGATCATCGAATGATCGAATTATTGAATATCCGATCATTCGATCTATTCGATATTCAATGATTGAAGAGGCCAAATTTGCATATCCGATTTCACGAAAAAATTCGTACGATCGGTATTCAATCGAACTTCGTTCATTTCACTTGAATTTCGTAAATCGGCCCCTAAATATAGGTTTCCCTTTTGCCTAAGTGCATGTTACCTTGCACCTACAAAAAATAGACAATGAAAAATTATTTAGGGTTTATGCAAGTAGGCCATAAGCATTATGTGTAACCATGTGGAATATGTGACTATGTGTTATAGGTGGAATGCTTCACTTTCATTTTAACTTCACTCTCCTAGTTACCTATGAACTAATTAGAGTTTGCAACCACGTCATCCAGTATTGCAGTTGTTCACCTTTGAGTTAACTTTTAGTATGGTATAGAGAGTGATATTTGCAATTAATTTTCATTTTTTTATTAGTTGTGGTGTTATCTAGCTTTATATTCAGCAGCTCTCCTGAATGCAGTTTCAGCAATTTGGTTGGAGGGTCCAAAGTACCCTAGTGTGGTGTTTATACAAATGGCCTGCAGGTGTCACTGTGCATACACAGGACTTTCTGTACAGATTGAAAGTGAAAGTAAGACTTACTGCTGTTATGTAATGGCTGCATGAACCTGCTAATAAAGCACTGTGATACTCTCATCATCCTCAGCTTCCAAATACAACAAATGGCTACAAGCATGTCTTTTCTTCATCTGCAGCAGCCTGCACCTTTTCTACCAAACCCTGTTGAGCCTACCATACCTTTTACTGCTTGGATCCGTATGTTTGATGATTACATTATTGCTGCTGACCAGGGGGAGATTTCTGCTTACTTATTCACTGCCTGGGGGCAGAGGGACAGCGTATATTCTATACATTACCATTACCTGATGATACTTATGAAACTGCTCTTACTAGTATACAGGGACACTCTGCCAATGAGGCGAGTTGAGGCACTCACCTCAGGCGGCAGAGCCCCCCTAGTTACCAGGGGCGGCAAAAATGCCTCTCCTGGTAACTAAGAGGGTTTCAACCCGGAAATTTGGCTCTTCTATTGCAAAGCGCGCAGTTGCACTAGAAGAGCACATCGCATTAGAGAGAGACTGCTCCTAGAGCAAGATTTAACTCTTGCAAAGGCTATTACAGTTGCTAGCCAAATTGAAACAGCTGTGGCAGAGGCTAAAACTGTCAGTCAGGGAACTGCTGGGAATGCACAGATTGTGAATTCAAAACTGTGGCCTAATAATGTGCAGTCACAGGCAAAATACAGTGCTAAGGAAAATGATTCACTGCAAAACCGTGCAGCAAATACAAATAAAAAATACTGCTTTCGCTGTGGTTCAACACAACACCT
This sequence comes from Xenopus borealis, assembly GCA_024363595.1. Classification (NCBI taxonomy): domain Eukaryota; kingdom Metazoa; phylum Chordata; class Amphibia; order Anura; family Pipidae; genus Xenopus; species Xenopus borealis. Next base: position 41,036,078 of record CM044443.1, read on the forward strand.
TGCAAACTATGCTAAATGTCCTGCAAAAGCTATACAGTGCCGCAAATGTTTAAAACCAGGTCACTTTCCTGGGGTCTGACGTAGTTCTGCTAAAGATGTTCATGAAGTCACTACTACAAATGTTATAGTATTCAGTGTGGATAAAGCTGGTACATTTATTCCACACAAGTTTATATGCACTGTCAATGTCAATACTGCTTCTGTTGAAAAGGGACACTCCATTAACCTGATGCTTGATACAGGTTCAGCTGTTTCTATACTACCAAAGGATATTTTCTTGAAATACTTTGCAAAAGATAAGCTTGTTGCACCTGCCCTGAGACTGGTCAGTTTCTTAAAGGATCCAGTCCCTGTGCTTGGTTGCTTGCCAGTGACTGTACAATTTGAATCAAATACTGCAAAATATGACTTTTACATTGTGAACAAGGGTACTGCTATTCTTGGAAGGGATCTCTTTGCTGCCTTAAACCTACAATTACTTGATGGTCTCATTACTACAGCACCAGTGCCACCACAAAGCAACACTTCATTGGGATGTGCAAAGAACTTTATACACAAAGTTAAGTTATCAGATGTAAAATCAGTACATAGCTACAGAGCAATCATCTCCAGCTGAATTATTACATGGCAGACAGATGCGCTCTACGTAGGTTACATGTTGCAGATGTCAAACTTCCACCAAAGACTATTCCTACAAACTCATCTGCTGCTGACATTGTGAAACGTCACCAAGCCAAATGCAAGGTTTATACTGATAGAAAACGTGGCGCAAGAGAAATTCACTTTCAGCCTGGATCTTTGGTCAGAATTAAGAAACCAGGAATACTGAAACAAGGACAATCTAAATTTACTACACCACTTGAAGTGAGACACTAGCGAGGACCATACATATATGAACTGTCTGATATGGAATGCAAGTGGTCTTGCTCCTGCTAGATATGACTTTGGAGATGTTCCATTTGAAGAAGGACATTTTCCTACTCCTAATGCCAACCGCAATAGGGCAGAAGAAAGTGAACCTATAAGGCATACTGAGAGAATCAGGAAACTACCTGCATGGACCAAGGACTATGTCATGTGAAGAATGTATATATTACTTTAAGATACATACAGTTTAATTGTTACTGTTTATATGTTGTCCAAATGCTTTCCTACTATAGGAAGAATATGTGGTGTTTAAACAAATGGCCTGCAGGTGTCACTGTGCATACACAAGACTTTCTGTACAGCTTGAAAGTGAAAGTAAGACTTACTGCTGTTATGTTATGGCTGCATGAACCTGCTAATAAAGTACTGTTATACTCTCATCATCCTCGGCTACTAAACACAACACCTAGCAACCATGAATTGATTTGATTAATAGACTGGAATATGAATAAGTGAGGGCCCAAATAGAAATATGAATAGTAACAAGTAGCAATAACAATACATTTGTAATTTCATAGTTTTACAGAGAATTTGTTTTTAGATGTGGTCAGCAACCCCCATTTGAAAACTGGAAGAAGAAGAAGGCAAATAATAAAAAAAAAAAAACTAAAGGCCAATTGAAAAGTTGTTTTGAACTGGACATTCTATAACATACTAAAAGTCAAGCACCTGTTTAATGAGTCCCTTATTGATGCCATTAATTATACTGTAGATACTTCTGTGCAAAGCCGCTACTTGGACTTGGACTTGATGCCACTGCATCTGTCCAGCCCCAGTTCCCAACAGTGATCAAGGGTGCCTGTCGATGCTAGGGAACAGTGCCAGTAGCACCAGGGTTCCCACAATGCCTGCTTCAAAAAACAATTGATGTCATTTTTTAATTCCTCCAGCTCTCACTGATGTTGGGGTGATGTAGTCTAACCAATGCTCTTTACGCTAACTTTTTTTAAAGTAAAAACCTTCCTACGGGTCATAGGCCCAAGGTATACACAATATTATAGTTTCCAAATGTTAATAGTATCATCAGTACTTTGATGACTTTTAAGAGCACATTGAGCTGCATAATAAGTTCTCTTTCGTAGAAGAATAACACAACAGCTGACTGAACAAAAAAGAGATTTACTGTGACACATTAGCAGGTTCCAATATATATCACAGCAGTTGTGCGGAGTTTATTACTGCTGAGGTGGCAATGATGCTTTAAGGCCATATAAAAATATGTATCCCTGAGTTGCACAGTTCTGCTTTACTGTCAAGAACAGTCAGGTCAGTGCAGCCAAGCGTTGGATAGGTTATCTGACAAATATTCACTGACATTTAAGATGACTATAGACATCCTGCCAAAAAAAGGAACGTTTTTTTTTATACTCTGGCAGTATGGTCACAGCAAGGAAACATGTCCACCAGATGGTTTAATACTTCCATCACCCATGAGGGGAGCACAGTATATACATATTACATCCAACCTGCACTACAGAGTGCCAGAAAATAAGCTGAACCTGGACTTGTATATTTGTTTATCAGTGGCTAAAACCTAACTACATTCTTTGTGTTTCTGTGTCAGAGTACATTTATTTATCTCTATAATTTGCATATAAACCAAGAATATCTTATTATGAGAACAATACCTAGACGAACCCCCATATGTAATCAAAGGCATTACATTTACCTAGGAGCAACCAATAAAATATTTGCTTTTAGACAGGTGACTATTAAATGCTACCTGCTGATTGGTTGCTATGGGTTGCTGCTCCTGGGCAAACGTTGTGCCTTTTATTAAATAACCCCTATGACTCTTAATTATACGTAGTATAGGTTTATACAAAGGTACTTTCTTTTCATGCAATTATAGCTGAGTTTATTTGGCAATGACAAACTTACATACTTTAAGGGGCAGATTTATCAAGGGTCGAATTTCAAGAGTTGAAAACCCTCAAATTCGACCCTCGAAATTTTCACGAAGTGAAATCCGACGAAATAGAATTCGTAGGATTTTACCTTTATTTGATCTATCGAACAATCGAAAAGCAATCATCCGATTTAACAAAAAAATCGTACATATTCATCCAATTTCATGAAAAAAATCATAGGAATCATATGATTCGTACAATTTTTTCAAGAAATTGGATGATTTATATTCAATCAAAAAAATTTTTTAAAAGTGTATGGGAGCTTCCCATAGGCGAATATAGCAACTTGGTAGGTTTAATCTGGTGAAGTAGGCAATCGAATACATTTTTAAAGGGCAAGTACTTCAACCATCAAATGGTCGAAAGATTTTCTTATTTGAATTGTACAATTTATTTGAATCATTCGATTTTATTGAATGATCCATTTGAATCATTCGATTCGATCAAATTTAGCAAATTCGATGGTCGAAGTAGCCCAAAATAAAAATTCGAAAATGTAATTTTTTACATTCGAATCCTTCACCTGAGCTTAGTAAATCTGCCCTTAACTCTTTGCTTACAGGGACTCTTTGATCTTTTGTAATATTGCATAGTGATATATTTTAGCTTGAAAAAGACGTATGTCCATCACCCTTTTGTCTAAATGAAAAAAACCTATCTGTCATGCCAGGGCCACCTGGCACTGGCATTTTAAAAGTTAACTGTAATTACTCAGTCAAAGTCTCACACAGAGACCCTTGATTGTATATGTCACCAGGGGGGCTGTAGAAAGGTGAGAACGATATCTCTCTGCACAGACGATCTGGAGCCAAATCAGTTGGACCTGGAAGCTAGGCAATCTGTTCTTTGATCAGCTGATCAAAGAACAGAGCTGTGGACCTGGAGCAGCAGGGGGGTGGATAGCTAGTAGAAAATTATGGTTTATAGGAAAATATCCATACCTCCTGTGTCATAGGATTCACAACTTCATAACTTACATATCGGTTATGAGGAGGTCACAAGCTTCCTAACAATACCAAACAGTGCCAGCCTATACCCACCGGTTTGGAGGGCTGGTTTCTGGGGGACTGGAAAATGGGAACCTATTAGTGTTTGGTATTGTTCTGTTTGCCCACATATGGATCACAGCCTGCCCATGTTTTTATTATAGTATTGGGTACTGGCAAGTACCCATATTATATTAAAGGATATTTGGGAATATTGCCTGAGTGTAGCAGACCCCCTGCAGGGGGTCGTAAATGACATGTCCTTGGCACTCCTACCTCCTGCATAAGGTAATGAGGGGAGTGTCCCAGCAGGGAATAAAAAGGTGACATTCCAAATATCTAGTGGTCATGCAAGGAGGCTTCATTTTCCAAGTGAATTGTATTTCCAGTTTTCTACTCGTGCCTCAGAGGATACATTGATAACTTCCAAACTTGTATTTTTACTCCTTTTTATTTTATTTACTGTTTTGCAACTATGTCATCTTTGTAATATCATTTTTATATATTTTTATATATGTATGCACTGTTTCTTGTTATATTAAAATATCATTTAATACGTTAGTCCTTGTGCTCTAAATGAACTCATAGCCCATATGAATGCTTGTGTCTAAGTGTATGAACTCTCTGTATGTGTGGAAAGGGAAAGTTGCCTATTTGTATGTTTGATAACTAGTACGGCTAGCAGGAAAGTGTGTTTGAGTGTGAATTAACCCTTTGGCTGCTGGAGTGCTTGTTAGACTAGTAGGATCTTACCCTGACTAACTACCATAGGAGAGAGTGTTTGATGTATTGTGTAGTGTGAGTTATTACCTGTTGTAGAGGGCAGGGGAATAGTCACATTAGGTTTCTATCGCCTGTTAATGATAGATGGTGGCAGCGAATGGACTTTGTGGGTGTTGGTGTGTTTTTGGGGTGTCTGATGTTAGTCTAACCTGTGTGTAAGGTGATTGAGAGACTGATTGTAACCCCTTGTAGCCAAACCCAAGAGTAAAGTGTGGTGGAGCCAAGTGTTTCCGTGACACTATCTTTTACCTCTTCAATTTGCCTTAGATGGGGAAAGAACCCTTCCTGTCTCTGAGATAACAATTTGATTGGTCCCTGGCACCCCACTTAAAAAATCCATCCCCACATATAAAATGTACCATTAACCATCCTCTCCAGTTTTATTTTCTTCCATTACTAAGAACAACTGGCCTTGGTTTAGAAAGCAGTTGTTTATGTGGCACTTTATGAAATACTTTGGCAAAATCCAAGTTGACCTCATCTACTGCTCCTCCATTGTCCAAGGTCCTATTTATAATACAGTATCATAAAAATAATTCCTTCAAAAACTTATGCTGATTCCCAATTATAATGCCAGACAGACAACACGTGGCATAGAATAGATCAAAAAGTAAGAGTTCCAGGAAACGTCATTTATATTGAGCCAACAGTCCATATTTATTTAATTGCCCATGACGCACCAGATGTTTCTCCACCAACAGAAATATGTTGCATGACAAGAACAGGTGGTTGAATGGCAACCATCTCTCCCCAGTGGCAACATGCAGCTTTTTCCCAAAACACTAAAATATGCATTTTCAATCCAAAATCCTTCATTCACCAAATCTGACAGCTGGTTGAATTTACTTTGATGGCAGGAATCACAGAGTGGTTCCAAGTGATTCTCTCCAGTGGAAATACACCAGTAAATCTATTTCCTACTGTGCCATGGGCTTATTGAATAGTCATGATCTTTACTGCCAATTCTATCTTGTAAAACATATTTACATAGTAACATAGTTAAATTGGGTTAATAAAAGACAAATTCCATCAAGTTCAACCCCTCCAAATTAAAACACAACATACACTGACACACATATCCCTACACTCTTTCACACAAACCATATATGCCCATAGCTATACTAACTGTAGTGTTTAGTATCAAAATAGCCTTTGATATCATGTCTGTCCAAAAAATCATCCAAGCCCCTTTATGGCCCCTTATGGCTACTGCATAAACAAATATGCATGGTTCAAGTGCCTTTCATTGCATAAAATTAAACGTTCACCTCTATTTTGTTGAGTATTTAAAAATAGGCAGTCATACTTTGTCATGAGGTGATATTTTCACATGCTATCTTTTTTAGAAGTGGTAAAGTAAAATTATAGGTAATTTGCAAAATAGGCAACAGATTGGCCCACTGCATTCCGTTACAACTGTAAAAGACATAAAGCTCAGTCAAGATGATTCCTATCTATAAGTTTGTCTAAATTCAAATTACAATCAAAATACATCAATTTGTACTGAGCCTCAATGAAATCTAAAAATCTTTCTGAAAGAACATGACCAGGCAAAATGAACTGAGATGGCTGAATACATACCAGTGTTACTTGCTGGTTCAGGATTGAAATTTTATATAGTAGAATGAATTGTTTGCAGTGTAAACAGTGTAATTTATAAATAAAAACTACATCATAAAAATCATGACAGAATCCCTTTAAGGTGGAATGCATGGCCAGGCAGCATTGTTCTCTGCACACATTTTGATCCATTATCCTGTCATAAATTCCTTCAAGCCTTTATCTTTGATACTTAGAGTTGTTTTTATTCTGTAATTATATTTATATAGGTTGTTTTTGCTGCACAAGGTGGATGGTGGTTAGAAAAAGTAAAGGAATCATTAATATAGCACTTTTCTTCTGTGGGACTCAAAGAGCTTTTACAGCAATCAAGGCAGTGATTAGTGCCACGCCATCTGGAGATTAAGTGACTTGTACCCGCTTGAACCAGGGTCACTAACATGAGATCCAACATCAAAGGCTGACTGCTACATCTCTAGGCCAACTTCTCCTTCTGGGGTCACGGGGGGGGGGGGGGGGGGGTTTGGTTCTAGGTTACTACCATTAACAATTTTGCCTTTCTGAGCCTTTTAAAAACGGTGAAAACTTTTGACCCTATATAGTTGTGTGCAGTGTCGGACTGGCCCACCAGAATACCAGGGAAACTCCCGGTGGGCCAAGGTATCAGTGGGCCCTCATGCTGCTAAACATTTGGCCTATTTCATGGCCATTCTCTATTTCTATGAGAACAAAGAGGCTAAATAGATGGAATAATTGATTATAGTATGTAAAGAAAACAAACTAGAATAGGGGTTAATTGAGGAGATGAAGAATATTAGTACTGAGAGTGGCCCCCTGGTCTAAGGTTTTATGGTGGGCCCCTGGTCTAAGGTTTTTGGGTGGGCCCCAGTCCGACACTGGTTGTGTGGGAGTCTCTCCATTGAAACAGGTATATATATTTTTACTGGGTCGGCAGCTTATTGGCCTGTGTATGGGGCAATTCGACGGGCTTCCCAGATTGATATCTGCTTGAAAGTCGGCCAGCTGTCAGTCGGGCAGGGTTAAAAATCCAGTTGGATCTACTGCATCTGTTCTTTGATGCTGTCCTGTGATCCAACTGCCCGTACTCCCGCCCGAACTCCCTAGGGCCCAACGACTGGATCAGTCTGATATCACCCACGTCAAGGTGGGCATATCGGGGTGATATCCGCTCGTTTGGCGTCATCACAAATAAGGGAATCTCTCTGTGTATGGCCACCTTTAGAAACCAAAGATCTGATTGGTTGCTTTGACCAACATCACCAGTAATGTTTCACTCCAATTTTTACACTGCATGATAAGTAGACCCATGTGTTGGTATATGTTGTCCACAAAAATCCCAATGTTGTTTGTGTAGGTTGGTTGGTAGTGATGGACGAACCTGTTTTGCTTCGCCAAAAAATTTGCAAATTTCCAGCGAAATTCGCGAACTGGCGAAAAAAATTCACGAAACAAAACGAGTCGCGTTTTAGACGCGCGTCGCGTCGTTTCCGTCGCATCGCGTCGTTTTTGACACGTGTCGCGACGTTTGCGTCGCGTCGTTTACGTCGCGCGTTGCGAATTTTTGCTGGTGTTTCGCGAATTTATTCGCCAGAGGCGAATCGTGGGAATTCGCCGCGAATTCGCCTCTGGCGAATAAATTCGCCCATCACTATTGGTTGGCCTTTGCTGTTATTGCTTTAATATGTTATATGTGTTTTCTGATTCTAAAGGCAAGGGGTTCCACCAAGAGGGCAATCATAAGTGAGCTTGTAGTAGAGTCTATTTGCCTTGTTGCTTTTATGGGTGTTCTTATAGGTGAAGCATTGTTCAAACCCAGCCTAGGAGCCTATCATTATTTTTAATGGAACTAGCAATGACAGGTGCAGTGACGTAACTTGGAAATGTCTGGTCCCCCACCAAAAAAATCTACTGAGTGGGGCCGAGCATGAATAATTCCTCCTCCTCCGGCCCCCCACCGAGCCTTCCCTTGCTGCACCCTCTGGGCCCAGACCCCTCCACTATTTTAAAGGTGAACTATGAAGAATGAAGATTTCATTTTCATACTAAAATAAAAAAATTTCAAGATTTAAAAATTCTGACCTGTTGCTAAATTAATCAAGTTACTCTTGGATCCAACTGTCAAAGAAATTCTGACATCCAACTCCCGAAAAAGCGAAATAGTTTAGTGGGAGCTCTTACCAGACCAAAGAACCGGATTCAGCGTGCTACACTTACACCACCATCCCTTGCAGTGATTCGAATAGTCAGAACAAACACAAAAACCGGAGCATCGGAGAGGCCAGTTAAAATTGTAAAAGTCCAAAATTTGTATTCAAAAATCCATTTTAAAATCTCCATAATCACAGCAGCATGTCAGAGAGGTTGGCTGCCCTCTTTACGCTATTCGTGGCTCCCTACCACTTCATCCAACTCCTGAATGAAAAGAAGATGATGCTGATTATGTTTTGTTCCCTTGTGACTTTAGGTAGAAAACTTCAATGTTATGTTAGTAGAATATGCATGTAACAGCAAAACTGAAATGCCCTGTTCTCCGAATACACCCCTGATTTACTGTATAATGAAATCTCCAGCTTACTTCATTTAACTGCCATTTGAGCACAACTTGATATTTTCTTTGCACATCAAGAATGGGCATAAGTAGTACAGGTATTGCATCTATTACCTGGGGTACTCTGGACCTGGGGTTGTCTGAATAATCGATATTTCTGTAATTTCTATCGCCATGCTTTAAAGGTGAAGGAAAGTTAAAATCGCTGGGTGGTGTCATATGTTAGATACCCCCAGTGACTACAATAGCTAATCTGATACCCCAGGTTCCTGTTGGCAAAAAAAACTGCACCCGTCTGTGGTACTTCTTTATGAACACCACATCAGATCACATTTTCTTCCACTTCTTTTTTCTTGTTTCCCTGGGACAGTCCATGAGCAGTGGAGGGAAAAAGTTTTTTTTGCTCAAAGTTCACTAGGGATGCACTGAATCCAGGATTCTGTTCAGTATTCAGCCATTTGCAGCAGGATTCGGATTCGGATGAATCCATGTGCCTGGCTGAACCGAATCCAGATACTTAAAATCATGTCACTTTTCATCACAAAACAAGGAAATAAAAAAAAAAATTTCCACATACTTTGTGCGCAGCTGCCTTTTACCCTTCCGCTCACTAATTTGCATATGCAAATTAGGATTCGGATTCAGTTCGGTATTCGGCAAAATCTTTCACAATGGATTTGAGAATTCGGTCGAGTAAAAAATAGTGGATTCGGTGCATACATAAAGTTTTCTGTTAACATGTAAGTTATTACTTATTATAATCATTGAGGGGTGTCTAAAATTTTGCACCCCCCCCCAAAGATTACAAAATTATTTCTTCTTTAAAGGACATGTAAACTCCCTCCAATTTTAATCAGTGAAGAGCCCTTTGAAATGTTTAGATAACTGCCACTCTGGTTGTTAAAAGGTTAACAGTAAGGCTCCAGCTTTCCCTTAATCACTTAGAAATCCTTCTCCTCCTTTAACCCCCCCCTCAGCCCCCTCCCTCAGGAATTTGCTTTGGCTGTTGATTTATGAGCTTGCTCAATTATTCTCAGCTCATATTACTAAACACATCCTCCAGTGTAACAGCCAATGAAGAGATGCCATTGCTGGTTCCCATACAAACACTAGAGGTCTGATCCTATATTTTTCTCCTAACCACCTCTCCTGAGCTCAGCTTAACCATTACATTACTCAACCCTAGCAGAACTTGTTTTATCAAAGCATGTGGTGCCTGTGAAACCCTGCATTATGCATTGCACGAATAGCATACATGTCCTGTTTGCAGATGTCAGCTTTACTGATGATGTGCCAGAGGGAAAATGGTCGTCTGGTGAAAGCTGCTATTTGTTTTAGGATAATGTGATGGTGCTGGAAAATGGAGGGGATATATGCAGTATAAATGATGTGGCTTTGGTGGGGATGATATGCCCAACTTATATACATGGTAGGAAAGTGTAGGCTTTACATGTCCTTTAAGTCTGCTAAAGGTCATTTAATCATCCTATAAAACTAATAGGATTTGTTTTGCAACCAATATGGATTCATACAGCTTATATTGGAATAGGTACAAGCTATTCATGTATTATGACAAAGGAAATTTAAACTATTTTTAAAGTTATTAGAATTATTTGCTTAAAATTGTTTCTATGGAAGATGGCCTTCCTGTAATTCTGGATAAAGGGTGTCATAAGAGATTCCATAACTGTACCAACATTTTAAAGTATGATTTTTTTTTGTCTCTGGATTCATATTGTTTTTACAAGCACTGGGTGTTATATGAAACAAAGATTTACATTCTGTTGATTTACAGTTTATTTAATACTTTTTCGCTCAGCAGAGATGTTGAAATGGGAGACGGAGTCCACCTATTCAGACCCAATACATAAAGCACTCACATGTGCTCTACTTGTACTTAATACACCTGCTTCAGGCTATATTTGTACTGAAGACATTTCAAGTTACTCTAGTTACAGAGTAAGTTACTGTTAAGGTTTATTTTGGTTTTACCTTAAATTAAGTTTCAATAACGGGCTGTCTTTCTTCTGCCTAGTAGCTAATTGTGGGCTGATAGTCAGTGATATTGTTATTAATCAATTAACAAGTGGTTTGTCTTAAGATTAAATATAAGACTAGAAAATTCTCAAATGTGTGCTTATTTTATTAAAAAAAAGGGAACTCTGTTACATAAACCCATTTTTAAAAAACTAACACAGTGAAATCACATTTTACTCATCATTTTTAGTGATTTTGACAAATTCCAAAATAATCTCCAAACAATAGAGAATTAGATATATATAGATAGATGGATAGATAGATAGATAGATAGATATACAGACACTCACACACGTACATACACACACATACGTTCTTTACTTGTCTGTGTTGATTGATTGCAGGTACTCTGGTTTACTTCTACACTCCAAAAACAAACAGGCAATTTCGATTACCCCTGATCAAACTGTGTGTGTGATAGAAACCTTAGATTGTAAGCTCCACTGGTAAAGGGAACGATGTGAATGATGTATAATCTCTGTAAAGCACAACAGAATATGCTGGCGATTTACAAATAAAGGATAATAACGAGATCATTCAGAGGTATTTTTTGTGTATCAGTTGCCTTGCTGGTTGCTGTTTACAGTAACCTCATTATCCAAAGTCTCTTTCTGTCTCGAGGCTACAAGACATCTGGGGCTTAAACATGCAGTAACCAAGCGCATGAGATGAAACACAGAATGGTTCTTAACCCTTTAAGAGCTGTGGAATCAGAGGTGTATTTATTTGTAGTGTATGACAGACGCCTCTAGCATTGAAGCAATAAAGGGGATAATACTGTTTCACCTCATCAGGGATTTCAGGCTTCCTAAGACCGACTGGGGCACAATAAACATTATCTGATAACTGCTGGGAAATCAAGAGCTGTAAATAGGCACCCAGGGGATTGATACCACCAACTGGATATATTTAGGCTTAGTGGATCAGACAGTTTGTTTACAGACTTGTCTATCAGATACCAAAACATAACAAACATAATCCTAGCTATAAAATATTTAATCCAAATTGGAATAAAGTAATAGTGGTTTCATCTTTAGATACCAGCCATATCTGCTGTACATTTTCTGCAAAGGTATTATTATAAGGAAATTCATGGATGGAAAAAAGAGCTGTTACTTGAATGCAAAATGAAATTCTGTTCCATCAGAACAGTAACAAAGCTGATGCACTTTTTCTTTTAAAGATGAATTCTCAGTATTCAATAATCAGAACACCTGGGCTTAAATGGGAACTGTAGCTTATAACTGTAACATTGTATAAAAAGAACAGAGGCGCCAAAAGGATAAAAGGATATAAACGAGTTTAAAAGCCAAAACTTGGTAATCAGAGGAGGCAGTGGTGGACTTACCTCCTCCAAGCAGACACAAAACGACTGTAATTCAGCAGTCAAAATTTATTAACGAACTCCGATCAGTACAACGCGTTTCACGGGTTCAGACCCGCTTCTTCAGGCAATAAACATAGGAGTTACAGCATCTGGCAGTAGTATACACACTCAGCGCCACAGAGGCAATATAATAAGTCCACCCTGGGTGGAGGGTTGATACCCTTTTTCTATCTACAGAGAGCGACTTCTTAATCCTGAGTGGGGTCAGGACAATCTCCCCACCTATCTTTACAGTGGTTGCCTATTGGTAACCCTGGTTTGTGAGTATATGCTATTTACTCTTATTTCATTATCCCTTACCAATACATATTACACTATTGGGGCTCTTGGTGTTCCTTTTGTTTATAACTGTAACAGTTCTACAGTAACTGGTCAAACCCTTAAAAAAAACCCTACCCCCTACTTGAGGATTCTCCACAGGCAGAGATTCCGTTGCCCTACTGCTCCTCCTTGCCTTTACAACTACAAGTGAATTTCAGGGCAAAATGCAAAATCTCGCATTTCGCACCAAAATCTGCTACGTCTGCCTGCCCCAGAAAAAATTGCTTCTGGGTGCTGGCAGACCAGGAGCGGAAGAGCAGAGGGGCAGTGAATTTGCAGGCCGTGACTCACTATTTTCTGGCCGTGGCCTAAGGAGACTTCAGTAGGGATAAGAGCAGGGAAATCAAATCTTTCTACTGCTAGGGCCCAGGAGATTAGGGGAGGCCATAGGATCCTGAGTTATAAGCAATTGCAACATGTGTTTGAAATAATGTCTTCTTTCTAAAGTTTATTGGGCTTAGTAATTTCTAGTTATGTCACTTGTGGCTTCTAATATTCTTAACAATTTGAAATGTGAACTCCAAAATCCCCTGTACAACTATTAATGAATTTGACAAAGTAAACATACTATATTTGTAAAATATTGCTGGGATCACTCTTTTGTGGCAAGTAGGAAAAGCTTTTAATTTGCTGTCCTAATTTAGCTAGAAATAGATTAAAATTCTCTCTCTATCACTTAGTACCCAGCTACCTTGGCTTGGACAATATGTGTGTGTTTTGTAGAGTTACTAAATAGGGTAAATGCTCTAGCTGCCTCTGTATACCACTGTGCACAATGTTGCAGATGAAAGACTTGCTGGACAGCGTTTAAATCAGCACAAGTAGAGGCTGGTTTTAGGTTTCAGTGGGTTGCCATGGGTATCAGCATGCTGGGAGTTACATCTAGTTCGTAATAGGCTTAAAAACCCATTTCAACTTAATAGGAGCATTGCCTTCTGATTAACCCCTCAAACACTGGTATTTGGGGAAAAAAAGCATCCCAGTGACTTAAGCTGGCCATAGATGAGCTGCATGAAAATTCTTTTTGTACGATTTTCAGACCGTGTGTGGATGGCCCCAACATTATTCGTACCATGGCGATCAGTAGTTTAGTTGATCAGACAGGTGAATGGTTAGTTGCAGATCAGAAGATTGAGCCGTCCGATAGTTTGTACGATATGAGGATAAAATCTGTCCAACTATGTCCATCTTTAGTACTCCAGGATAATAAGGTACGGTAAGTTTAACCTTACATGAGAAACACACATTGCAACACAGTCTAAATAAGGAGTTGTAGTTTTGTGTTGCTCATGAAATTCAACTGAGGAATTATAGGGTTAGTTGTGTATTAGGCACCCGATCATTATTTGTAGGTGGAATGTGGGGGCAGTGCTTGGTTAGTGGATGAGATAAATTATACATTGAGTTAGTGTTCCTGGTTTCTATTTCTTTCCTTTTTTTAGTTTTCCACCACCACTTTATATAAAGATGAATTATGATTATGGTATAATTGTGTTTACTCTAAATGATGAATGCAGTTGTTACATGAGTTGATGATTACTGAGCAATAACTGCTTACTCTTTAATTGCATGTCATTTCCTTGGATTCATTCATTATTCTCATTCCAAAGAAAGAGTGCTGTAGCTATAATGCTTCAGGCCCACTGGAAATCATTTTTATTTTTATGAGTCCTCCAAACCAGAGATGATCTGTTTACATACAGTACATGTATAGAACTATAGTATCACATCCCTGCTTCATCAATGCCAGGGCATACTTAGGGTCGAACTGGAGCCTTGGGGGCCCACCAGGGCTGAAAAATGAAGGGGGCCATTCTGGCAGTCAACAGGGCCCCCATGCCGACCTCTGAACAGTGTTTTTTTAGCACGTGCGTGAAAAACACTGCTCCATGCGCATGCACAAAGAATGTCATGTCATGGCAAAACAGCTGGGCAAGCAGGGCCCATGAGGGTCAGGGCCCACCAGTTTTTTCCCAGTGTCCCACCAGCCCATTCGAACCCTGAGCATACTGCACTACAGTGTAAGAGCAAGGGTGGAACTATTGAGGACACAGACCTAGGAGTCATTTATGTCCACAAATGTCTTGTGTAAAATGCAATTTTGGTTTAACATTGGCATTTTTACCAACAATTCAGGTTTTTCCCCATAATTCCCATCACTCCCGCATCAATAGATTCATTGTGTGCGATTTGCAAGAGTTGGAGGACAGCCCCAGCAGAGCGGAGTACTAATATATAGAAGTGGCTTTGAATGTAAGAACTCTAATTATTGGCATTTGTTTGTACAATGTCTGTAGCCATCTCAACCAGAATTCTTGACTCTTGGTAAATGACCCATCCTGTGGGGTACCAGGAGGAGAACACACTGGAGAACTGACTGTAAAGCATTTTCAATGTCTTTTCTCAAAAGTTTGGTGGAGTCTAAAAATGATTTTGCTGTGAGCCATTGACTTGAAATCATGCCATTGAGAGAGATGCCTAGTGATCTCTTGCCATTGAAAACATCAATGAAATTTAACAAGGAAACCAAGCAGGACATAGAAAAGAAGACAAAACGTGCTGCTCAGAATTGCTACAAGCCAACTTGTTGTCAGATTAAATCTAAACTAGATAAAGAGCCCAATGTTGAAAACGAGAAGCATAAACACTTGTTGGTGATTGTTGTCAGCTCTGGATCTTGAGCAAAATTTCCAGGCCGCAGCCTGTGGCTTTACATTACTCAATGTATTTTGGTGGAGAATGCCTTTGTATCAGTGGTTCATTCTGAACCTGCCCCTTCTACCTTATATGTTGGTATCTTTTTTGCTGAGTATTATTTTGGTACCATTTATGTTACATCCTATATGAAATACAATTCTCTGTTACTAAGCAACCACCAAAGCAGTATTCCTGTTATCGTTTGCATTGCTGATCAGCTACTCGGTACATGCCTGAGATGTGACTGGCATGAGAAGGAATATTTCTGTCACACTATCTGAATCCAAAACCATTACAAGGATAATGCAAATGTATTGCAAAAGTTTTAAGGATAAGCCATAATTACTACCCTGTTTGCAAATTAGAAAGTAAAAATACCCTTTGTGTTTGTTTTTAGTTCTTTGAATTCTACAAGTGTGAATGCAATGATGCCTGTGTTCAAAACCCATGTTAGGTGGGAGGCACATAGACAGCCCATCCCTTATACATCCTTAAAGGAACAATAGCACCAAAAACTGAAAGTGCTTTAAAGTAATGAAAATCAATGCCCTGCTGGTGTTTTTGCTTCAGAAAGACTACTATACTTTATATAAGCAAGCTGTGTAGCCATGGGTGCAGCCATTCAAAGCTGAATAAGGAGAAAAGACAGGATACTAAGCAGATAACAGATAAGCTCTGTAGTATACACTGAGATTCTTTAAATGTTATCTGTTATTTATTGTTTATCCTGAGGTAGAATGGCTGCCCCCCATTGCTACACAACAGCTTATTTTATAAACGATAGTAGTGTTTCTGAAGTAAACCCACCAGTTTACCAGTGCAGGGCAACGATACATTATATTGTCATTCCTTTAAAAATTAAAAATTTTTGGTGTTACTGTTCCTTTAAAGGGCAAGGAAAGGCAAATAAATAAAATCCCATTTTTACTTTCTTTAATGAAAAAGAAATATGTACCGTTTTTATAAGAAACCTGACTGCATGCAGTGAACTTCCCCCTTCATTTATTGCTGTGGATAGATATTGTGAGATGGTCCCTCACTTCTGGCAGGGAGACAATCATACTTATGAACAGCAGGCGGAGCCCCGCCCTTACTTACCAGCCATGCAGAACTCAAGCAGCTTAGTTTTTTTGATCATTTATGAGGCTCCCTAAGAAGCCCAGACCACACTGAGTATGTGTATGTAGTCTTGTCTTGCAAAGATGTATAACAAAGTTACAAGATGACAGCCCCCTGTGGCCAACTTTGAAAGCATAAATCATTTGTTTGATTAGGCTTGTGGTGCAGTAAGTTCATGTTTATGTTCAGTATACAAAATACAGCATTTCTAGCCTTATTCTATTTTAGACTTTCCTTGCCCTTTAACTTGCACACCATTCAGATGGCATGATGGGCCCAGTGGCAGATGGTAATGACAGGGCTGTCGTGCTGGTCTGTGCCTACTGAGCTCTGAACCTTATGCCAGGAGTCAATCACAAGCAGGCCTGGAGAAGAAGTGTTTTCTAAATGAGCACTAAGGAGTCTCACTCTTGCAGTATTTAATGCTCTTCCACTTATTCCCTTTTATATGTATTCTTTTTGTCCTCACTTGCCCTCTTAAATAATTCCCCTAGTCTTAATATCATTTTAGACATGAACTTGAAAAACAAATAATGAAAAACAAAAAAAATAAAAGAATCCTTCCTTCCTTCACGGACTGGTTATGGTAGGTCAGTTTGGTCAATGTTGAGGCAACTGAGGACTGGCAATCTCAGAGTCCAATAGGTTGGCCTTGGTATGAAAAACCCCATCTTGACAGCACAAGTAACAACACACAGCAGGAACAAGTGGCATTGCAATTTTACTCAAGGTATGCCACAGTTTACTGACAGCGCTACAATACTTTTCTGTGCTAAGTATATTCTGCATCTGTGAATAGTCACATGTACAAGAATGGCCATTGATAGGTAGATGAAGTGGGGAGTAGTCCATGGTGGAGGTGTTAGGTAGGGAGTGGAAGAATGATAAAGGGGGTCTGACGCCAGTCAGATATCGCCCAGCTCTGCCTGCTTCTGAAAAACAGATTCATAGGATCATGCCAGCACAATACTTTAAATATCTTGACAGTGTTATATGTCTGTCCAGTATTGGACTCGGGTGTCCAGGGTCCACCAAGGCTGCCACCTCAGGGGCCCCACCCCAGGCACAAAATTCCTCTACATGGCAAGCCCAGTGTCACCCCCACCCAGGGCCCACAGGGGCTGTCACCTAAGGCCTAAGCCATAAGATCCTCCACATGGCAAACTCAACACCACCCCCCTCTGTGCACCTGTATGCTTGTAGCCTGTACCTTTGCCAAACCAGGGATGGGGGCCCAAAAGGTTCCAGCAGGGAGTAGACGTGGGAAAATGGGACCCACCGTGTTTTTTCCCTGTGTCCTGCCAGCCCAGTCCGACCCTGCCTGCACCACACGTATTTCTTACTGGGGATGAAGATTCATCCCACTAAGTTTAGGAATTCTGTTAGAATGTTTCAAAAGAATCTGGCTTGCAATATTCAGAAATATATCTAGAATGTTTGAAGACACTGTAAATACAAAATAGGGTACAGCACTTCAGTGTTGGACTGGTCACCCGTGGGAGAAAATACATCATTTGGCATTACTGTTCATCATCTCAGCCCCTGTTTGCAGAAGACCTGGTTATGTTGCATTATAATGATCTGAAAATCAGATATTCATGTAAAGCATGCAACAATGTCTTTTCAACGGAAAGTTTTTCCAGATCTTCCTCCATCCCTCCCTCCCTGTCATTGTCAGAGGCATCCTCCAAGCCTGCCATTTCAGGGGGATTAGTGATACTGCCACGTAATCTATGCGTTGAGCTGCCCTAGTCAGAGTTGCCATGGAGACACAGAGCAGATGCTGAGAGTTTCTTAATAAGCATCTATTTCAAGCATTTTTGGGGAAAAATAAAATGTAAAAATAGACTATTGTTTGTTTTTTTCCTTCGGTTGAGCCCCTGTCTTTGACTAAACTTAAAGCAGAACACCCCAAAATAACTCTTTGGACTTTCATCTATACACACTGCAAGGTTTGTTTATTTATAGCCTGTGCTCCAAAATAGGAATGGATAAACACATTGCTAAATGTGTACTGAAACACGTAAAATAAGGGTCATTAATGGGCTATCTGTTTTTTAAAAATAGTGCAAAAGTGAGAAAACTAGCTTTATAACCAGAAAGTGAATTATTCTGTAGTTGCTAACTCTGCCTAATGTTTACTGCCAGTATTTGATTCCCTTGAAATATATCCAGCATATGGAAGTATTTAATATTCCAATGGGAATTCAGTCATTCAATACACAC
>CM044443.1:41078045-41114931 GCA_024363595.1 Xenopus borealis
GGTTTAGTGACTCCCTTATAGAATTGCCTCTGCAACAGAATCTCAAAGGCGACCATGTCATGATCACTATTCCCTAAATGCTCAGCCATACAAATGCTAGAGATGAGTTCAGTATTGGTAGTTATTACAAGATGAAGAGTTTACAGTTACTTGACTGTTTCTGTAATGGAAACCTAAATGTGTTTATCATTAATGGAAGTTGGAATTGAATTGACATTTATGAATTCAGGTTTTCATCTCTAAAACTAATGTAGGTATCCAAGGATTCCATGTATGTGAACTGTTATGTCATTGTAATGAATCTTCCTTATACAGTATGAGCATAAGAATCTGTTTATCTTAAAGGGATGGTTCACCTTTACGTTAACGTTTAGCATGTTATAGAATGGCTAATTCAATCGGTCTTCATTATTCCTTTTTTTAAAATAGTTTTTCAAATTATTTTCCTTCTGACTCTTTCCAGCTTTGAAATGGGGGCCATTAACCTCATCAAAAAAACAAATGCCCTGTAAGGCTACAAATGTATTGTTATTGCTACTTTTTATTACTCATCTTTCTATTCAGACCCTCTCCTATTCATATTCCAGTCTCTTATTCAAATCAATGCATGGTTGCTAAGGAAATTTGTAGCCTAGCAACCAGATTGCTGAAATTGCAAACTGGAAAGTTGCTGAATAAAAAGCTAAATAACTCAAGAACCACAAATAAAAAATGAAAACCAATTGCAAATTGACCCAAAATATCACTCTATACAGCAGTGTTCCCAACCAGTGGCTTTGAATGCAACATGTTGCTCACAACCCTTCGATGTTGCTCCCAGTGGCCTTAAAGCAGGTTCTTATTTTTTAATTTCTGGCTTTAAGGCAAGTTTTGGTTGTATACAAACCAGGTGTACTGCTAAACAGTGGCTCCTATAGGCTTCGAGTGCACATAAGGGCTACCAATAGCCAATCACAGCCCATATTTTGCACCCCAGGTATTTTTCTTCATGCTTGTGTTGCTCCCCAACTTTTTTTACATTTGAATGTGGCTCACAGGTAGAAAAAAAAGGTCGGGGACCTCTGCTCTACAGCATACAAAAAGTTAAATCAAAGGTGAACAACCCATTTAAGTTGTAAAAGGGTTGTCCTTTTAGTACAGACATATAAACATCTGCAAACCTTGTTTAGCTGTTGGATTAACAATGTCTAATCAAGAATTCTAATTAAGAAGACAAATACTGCAGATTTATTCAATTTACTGTATTATGTTTTTGCGCTTCAGAAATCCTGAGCAGATGCATTCCTGGATCACCCGCATTAATGTTGTGGCAGCCATGTTTTCTGCACCACCGTTCCCAGCTGCCATTGGCTCCTATAAGAAATTCAGTCGGCCTCTCCTGCCAAGTTCTATAACGCGGCTTTCCCAGGTGTGTAAATATTTTATACCCATATTAGAAGTCACCTCCATGGCCAATATAAAAGCACTTTATATGATTTTGTAATCCCTCAGACAAAAGCAGGTAGTGCCAATTCTTTAAAATAAGGTCTCTGTTCACATACATGTTTTTTTCTGATTGTACTTCCCATCAAAAGTAAATATAGCGGTATAAAGTTAACTTAATATAACTACTAAATACTTACTAAACAGTGTAATGTGGGAATTATTTTAAGTATTATATGGTTTCTTATGTTAGGTTGTTGGGTATTTTTTTTCTGGAGGGGACAGGTAAACACAAATAGTGAATGAGGGCAAGTAAGGTAACTAAAACAAGTACTAAATGGTTGTGTGAATTTAGGAACATGTCAAATTGATTAAAATAGGGCAAGGCTGTTTCTGACATGTTGTGGTTACATCATAGGAGGAACAGGTGAAGACCCACGAATCAAAGTTCAAGACCATGTCATCAAATTTGATAGAACATCGCTCATCACCCCCAGACAAGAAGCTTAAAGGAAAAGAGATTGAAGAATTTAAACAGAAGGAAGACTATTTAGAATTTGAGGTAAATTGCATACATATGGTGGGTCTTCTTTCTGTCTGAAATCCACTTCTGCCTACAGGGTTAGTTTTAGGGAGGCCTGGGATGCCAGTCCATGGATTTAAAAACTGCTAAAAATACAAAGAACTTAACTGGGACTGCTGCACACACAACAAAAGGGGAAACAGCCCTGGTGCTAACAGAAAGCATATACAATAATTACAAAACAAGCCAGTTGGATCAGTCTTCATTTAGAATTAGTTCAGGCATGGAACCTGTTATCCGGAATGCCCTGGGCCTGGGATGTTTCAGATAAGGGGGTCATTCTGTAATTTGGATATCCATACCTCAAGTCTTCTAAAAATTTGATTAAACGTTAAATAAACCCAATAGTGTTTTTGCTTCCAATAAGGATTAATTATATCCTGGTTGGGATCAAGTACAATGTACTGTTTTATTATTAAAGAGAAAAAGGAAATAATTTATAAACAAAAATGTTTATTTTATTATAAGAAAGAGATGGCCTTCTGGAAATTTGGAGCTTTCTGGATACCATAGTTGTACCACCTTTACTGAAGCTAGGTATGAATCATAAAGAGAATAATTGCTCATTTAGACTTCAGTAAGCAAGGTAGGAATCATAAAGCGAATAATTGCTCATTTAGCTTTTAATATTAACATTGGATAAGTACTTTACAAATGAAACCAGGTTCATCAATGGTCCTATTATCTTTTTTTTTTGTTTTCTGTAGAAATCTCGTTATGGCACTTACGCAATGCTCCTCAGAGCCAAGCTCAAGGCAGGCACGGAAGACCTGGAAGCATTTGAAACAACCTTGTTTGACTCTGCAGAGAATGATGACGATGGGCTAAAAAAGTCTCGCTCTAGTCCTTCTCTAAACATTGACCCACCACCCTCATCAACCAAAGCCAAGTGCCATGTGTCCTCTCGTGGAAGCTGCAGACCAGCCCATAGCAGCAATCGTCAGAAATCTTGAATCATCTGCTTGCTGATATGTTACAGAGAGAGAAAAAGAGGTCCTTCCTTCTTCTATACCTAGCCCCTAAGATTCAGAGCTGGTACCATGAAGCGTTGCATGATTTCAATCCTTTTTGCAGGTAAGCACTTTGCCAAGCTAAGCCTCTGCAGAGCCTTTGAGAAGAGAGATGGAAATCCCTGCAATCCTGGATTATGAGAATCTTGTTGTACAATCGCTATTAGCACGGACTGTATGTACTGTAGGATGCACCATGGAGAGTGCTCAAGGGGCAAAGGGCAGGTGTGAAAAGCTGCTCAACATGTATTTACCGGTGGCCAGAAATTATTCTAAACTTTTGGTTTTTTTTATCTTTAAAGCCATTAAAATCCAGTGGGACCATATTTTTAATTTTAGTTGTAAACTACCAAAAAAAAGGAAATTCTGTTCAATTAGCGTGGGACTATTTTACATACCTAAGTGGACTTCATTAGTGAGTCTCATACAGCACATGAACTTTGCTACAACGTAATCTTTTTTATGAGAACAATTAAAAGATGAAGGACATTCTTAACAAAAAAAAGGGCAATGTACAGAATTTCTAATTTTCTATTTAAGCTGCTGACTCTTGATGAAAGATCCGAAGAAACGTTAGAGAACACACGCAAGAGTCTTTGGCGTCTGGCTTCTTTGTTTTAGGACAGGGCCATTTTGAACCAGTTTCTTACTGGATTCCTCCTTTTTTGTGATGTATTTTTGCACTTTTCCTATTTGCTGAGTCTAAGATTGTCGGGCTGATTTTCTACAATCTCTACTCTTTTTGAGGGCTGGGAAATATTTGTGACTAAACTTTTTGAATGTCAGACTTCATTAAAGCTCTGAAGGGAAACTCACTTTCGCACAACAAAGGCAAGAGCAATGCAAATCTCTCTGCATGCGCAAGAAATTAAGTGACAACCCAGACTTTTCCTTTACCATAGACAATGGAACTGGCTAGTCATCAACTTTTTTTGTTTTTTTATTGGACACCTGATGTATACCAGCAGAGCTTACCTAAATCACACTGAAGTGGCATATGGGAATGAATAATATAGCTGTTGTAAATTACGTAGGTGTATACTACCTTGACATATTATGTCAGGGATGATGTGTGGCCCTTCAAATCTGTGAACTACAACTCCCAGCTTCCCCAGATTTGTAGTTTATAATAGTTGACGGGTCACATTTACAATGCATGGTTGAAAAAAAAAAAGCAGGCATTTTATGTGTAGGGTACGTGGGCATGGAATAAAAGAAGTTGTTTGCAACAAAGGTTGCTCGTGGCAGTACCATTATGAATTCATCTGAATACTAACAGGGTAGCCCTAAATGTGATTCTAAATAATATACAATTCTTGTAGGGAATAAGATTTTACTTCTAAAGTCATGTGGGTCTCATTTATTGTATTTTGGGCAAATGTTCCTCAAATTAACCCTCAGGAACCAATCAGCAACTCTCTTTTAGACATTTGATTAGTTGCTACTGGTGCAGAGATCATCTTTAATTTGAATAATGCAAATATCCTTAATATCCTATATACATAGTTTGAATTATCCATTGATGTATGATGAAATTAAATGTATGCTGCAACTCCCATGGTAACCACTAATCTGTTTTGGTTAAGTAATTCTTATATGGGAAGGTATATTGTCCTAGCCAGCCCATCCATTCTCCAGAACGACAGCTATGGTAAGAAGGTTTAACACAGTAATGAGAAGACATGGGGCTTTCGGCACACATTTAAAAATAAATTATTTCAAATTAAGGCCATAGCATGGCACAAGATACTACTTTGCTACTTTATTATCCTTAAAGTCACAATTCGTAATGCTGTAAAAAAAATGGGTTACGTCTGATACTCTCTGCAGAAAAAATAAAGGTGTTTCTTCTATCGTTTTACTTTCTAGAAAATCAATAGTAAAGGTGTTTCTGCTCTGGAAGTCTTAGTTTCTGTTCATAAGTGGAAGATTCATAGGTTTCTAGACAGTAAACTTTCATTGGTTTCATTTAAATAGTGAGTTTATGATATGAAAATACAACTGCATTGGTATAATTTATTTTTGAACATGGGGACTTTGACTTTGCTAAACCCAGAGCAGTAGCCAACTGAGAGCCAAAGACTTGTAGTGTGATAGCTCAGAGATTATATGATAAATTATATGATACTTGATACCTCCATGTTTGTAATAATGCAGTTTTCCCATGGAGGAACAGACCAAAATCTTGATCACCTTTGGTACTACTTATAAATGTAACCAGATTCTCAAAAGCCCAGAAGCATGGACACTGCATTTTCCACATAGTTGTGTATAATTGTGCCAAAGGTAAACTTGAAAGACCTGATTGCAAGAAGGAGGAGCTGGAGGCTACCACCTTGAGCCACTAGATATCTCACCTTATCCTCTGCTCCTAACCTGCTAAAATATGTCCCACAAGGGGTTTAGAAGTATGACCCATCTTGAAAATATCTTCATCAAAGGACATGATGCTTTAAATGTTTGCATTTTAGCACATCTGAGACTAGAGAACACTTATTGATCAGAAAGCTGTATCTACAAACGTTTTTAAGATTATACTTAATGAGTTTTGTACAGTATCAGCCTTCTTGTTTACATTAGTAGCTTTTGGTTTTTCAAGAAGAGATCTTTAAAATGAAACTAAAATTAAAATCTTGAGCAGTAACATCACCTCATTCTTTTATCCAGACAAATTGAATCTTCAGTATTTCCTAGTGAAAGCATACCACTGATTATGTAAAACAAACTCTATTTATCTTATGTAGTAAATGTATTTGACCAATCCATATTGGGCTTCTATAAAAGGTATTATTTTTGGAATATATATGTAATTTCCCAAGACATGGAGGAAATTTAGTTTTGAGAAGTTAATTGTAATGTAATGTTCCTATAATCTTGAGCATGCAGAATTTCTGGAGAAGTCCGGGGGCTGCGGCACTTTATATAATGGTTATAACCAGTCTATAGTAGGAGGATTGAGGACTACATTGGTGTAAAGTGGAAGTAGAGTGAGGTGCGGTATATGTTATTCATTGTCATTTATCAATGTTAATTCTGTGGGCCACAAGTCTTTATTAAAGGATTTAATCTACTTAGTACTAAATTCAAAATGACACACACACACACACACACACACACACACATATATATATATATGTAAACATTGTTATACCCAAGGAAGAACCCAGGGCAATTTAGCATTCTTACTTGTCACTTGCTATGTGCGTTCAAGGCAGCTATAGGTATTGTTAGCCATTATATTATACGAGGCAAAGTCCAATGTGCCTAGATAAAGAAAAAAGATTATTTCTTCCAATATCACAGCCTTATGTCACAATAATATATATATTATATTTACTCTATGACTTTTCCCAGAAAATGTCCTGGCAACAGGACCCCGGAGGGGGACGGGGGTGGTCCATGACGCTAGTTCAGAGAGCGAGATTACGCACTCTGCACCAGAGGAGCCGGAAATTCAGCTCTTAGTTACCAGGAGCAGCATTTTTGCCTCCCCCGGTAACCAGAGGGGTGCTGCCTCCTGAGGTGAGTAGTTTAACTGCCCCATTGGTGGAGCGCCCCTGTCACTGAAGCAAGTTCATGTGTTTTTTATAAATGCATACTTACTATACTTTTTTCACATCAAGGCACTTATATTAGACGGTCCAATCAGCAATTAGATTTCAACAGTTAGAAAACAAAAGCAATGATCTGATTGGTTGCTATGGGGAAGGCAGTTCGGTGAGTCACCAAAGAAGAGCCAATTAATCTCTGGCCGACTAAATCTCCCCGAATCTGAGCGTGTCTCTGCCAGAACTGTTTTTAGGTCTGTTGCTGCCCTAGACATTCGACTGAAAGACACCCCTGTGTGATGGCACACACATGGATGTCATGGAAGTGACATCACGCACAGCACAGAAGTGAAGTCACTGCCAACCAGCCGGCCCCCTACCCCTCCAGCTCTGGGGCGTTTTTTTAGATTTAAAAAATACATTTATAAGCACCCGAGGGCCGCCCCCCAAAACCTGCTGCCCTAGGCACAGGCCCTTAATATAAATATGACCCTGGTCTCTGCCCTTAGAACATAGGAAGATGCAGCATGAGAGCAAGTAGTTCTGTAATGTTCCCTCTGGGCGAGGTTTGCTAAACATAAAAACCTGCATTCTGTAAACAGAAAATGTCATAGAGCTTAGAGCTTCTCCTAATACTAAAAAACATGGGGTATCTCCTTGTATTCAGACATTGTTTTATCTTGTTCAAATAGCAAAATCACATGAAGTGCTGAAATTAATAACAAAACAGTATTTTATGGCAAAATTGCCCATGATAACTGTTACATACCCCTAAATGTTTGTATGCCCTTGGCTGATGGATCATCTCTCTCTGTAGTACTTTGACCCTTCTAAAATAATCCAGTGGAAAGGGCAGATAATAGTTCTCTGCTTCTCTACCTCCTGATGATGTGAGCTCAGTGGTTGCCAAGCAACAGCACAGAAGGCATTGAAAATGTATCAAAGTGGGGACTTATGGGGTTGAAACATTTCTCAGAATGAGAACAACACATAGCTAACATCACCGCTTTATATTGATCTCCTTTACTTGTATATTCAAAATATTTTCACAGTGAATTAGCTGAGCCTCAGTGGGCTTGGGAAATCTTCTTAAGGCATAAGAGTTGCACTGTATTATTCAATTTAAAAAATATAGACTACTGCTGTTGATTTCCATAATATTTGGGATTCGGCTGAATCCCCCGAATCCCTCGTGAAAGATTCAACCTAATACCGAACCGAATCCTAATTTGCAAATGCAAATTAGTGACAGGAAGGAGAAAAAGTGGGAAAATCTTTTTTACTTCCTTGTTTTGTTACAAAAAGTTACATAATTTCCCTTCCCATCCCTAATTTGCATATGCGCAAGGATTTGGCCGAATCTGAACCCTGCTGAAAACGGCCAAATCCCGACCCGAATTCTGGATATGGTGCATCCCTAATATTATTAGTTCTGGGTTAATATTCATATTTGCAGAATTGGATTCTCTCCACAATAAAGGAAAAGAGATTGATGCATGGGTAAAATGCGACATAAGGAAGCAACACATATGTACCGGCTGTAGTCTGGACTTCTTGCCTTCAGATATTCTGCCTGATCCAGTTTTTGTGGATAAGCGAGTGAAGGTTTGACAAGCCATGAGCCTGTATGCATGCTTTCAGCAGCTATCTCATACGCTTAGACAAGATATCTGGGTGTACAAGGGGTTCAGCAATGCCTTTCAGTGTATATTGTGAGTGAACACGTTGGTTTTATTTCCCTGTTAGATCAGTGCTATGCTTTGTGTAATCAAATAAGGAGCATGATTTTATTTCTTCATTCCTTTGTAGTTTGGGATTGCAATGTTCTAAGCATCCAGCAGCACAAAAGCCCCGCCCCCCTTCCATTTCTTCTCAATGGTCTTGCCTGATGTTTAACCCTTTCGATGCCATTAAGGACTGGCTCAATAGCTGCTGGCCTTTAGCAGTGAAATGTTTATAGACATCAGGCCTGTGGCTTGTACTTATTTTGCTCAGAGGATGTACTTAACTGTATCACTAGTTAACAATTCTAAGAATGTTTAATACAAATGTTTTGTTTTTTTTCCCTGCTGGTTGACTGCAACTTAATAAAATGCCAAACTGTTTTTTCTTCGTAAAAAAAAAAAAAAGATATGTGTTCAGTTTTTCCATACGTTTATTAAATGAAAACAACACTGTTACTATGGATGCTTTGTATGTTTATTTTTCAAAATCTGGTTGGAAGAGAATGACTGGATGATTGGCAGAGTGTGCCGGAAATGTACGCAGATGCTGAGAGAGCAAATAGAAATGACCAATGGCAGGAATTCTTGGTCAGCAGAGCTAGCGACCAATCAGCAGCTAAAACGCAATGTTACAGACTAACAACAAAAAGATCTGTCTTACAATACCAGGGTGTTCCCCATACTAAGAGGGTGATTTATCGCTGTTCGAATTCTTGCCAGGATTCAACATTTTTTTAACAAAAACCTCACAAATTGGAGCTATATTTTTATATATTAGTTCAATTTTATCAAAGGACAAGGAAAGGCTGAAAAGGCTAGAAATGTTATATTGTAATGCTATAAGTATTTTGTATACTTATATACTAAACATAAACATGAACTTACTGCAGCAGAAGCCTAATCAAAAATATTATTTATGGCAGGACTAAACGGTTGGTTTCGGTTCATTTTCGGTGCATCCAATGCTGGGCAACAAGTCGAATGCAACAAAAACAAGGCAAGTAATAGAAAGTCAGATGGTGTCGCAGCGTTGATCCGACGCAGCTGTCAGATGCATCCGTCAGTCATGTCACGACGGATCAACGTTGCGACACCATCCGACTTTCTATTACTGTAACATGTTTTTGTTGCATACGACTTGTCGCACAGTGTCGGATGCGCCCAAAACGGACAGAAATCGTCAATGTGGTTCTGCCCTTATGCTTTCAAAGTTGGGCACAGGGGGCTGTCATCTTGTAACAGTGCTCAGTGTGATCTGGGCTGCTTAGGGATCGTCATAAATGATCAAACAGTCAAATGATATCTCCCAGAAGCCGATACAGCAAGAATATTCAGAATATAGAGACTGCACTGGGTCCTGTATTGTCATGTAATCTAATGTGGATTTTATAGTTTCTGAATTGTTTCATACAAACTTTCTCCAACTCTGCAGAACCAGTGGCTGCAGCAAAATAATCCTCCAAACAGAATCCCAGTTTATCTGTTGAAATCTGACTCCATGATCTTGTCCCTGCAGCTCAATACAAATCTCTACACAGTCGCGACTGCTCTACAGGGAAACAAAGCTGCTTGAGCTCTGCAGGGCTCACAAGTAAGGTGGGTGTTCCCCCTGCTGTTCATGAGTATGATTGTTTCCCTGCAGAGCAGTTAGGGACAATTCCTATGCACAGCAGTAAATTAAGGGTAAATTTCACTGCAAATATATTGGATACATTTCTTTTTCATTTTTAAAAGTCACAAATTTGAGTTTTTTTTAGCTTAAAAACTCACAAATTGGAGATATACGTGCTTTTTACCAAAATTTTATTAAATTGAGTTTTTTGTATTTGTATTTTTTAATAAATAAGCAAAAATTCTAGTTTTATTAAATTCTGAGTTATTCAAAGTAGGAAAAAAACTTCACAAACTTAATTTTTGATCAATAAACCCATAAGTGATATATTGGTGAGTATCCCATTAATGTTAAAGGGGTTTTTCACCTTTAAGCTAACTTTTAGTATGTTATACAGATACAGTCACTTGGATTTGTAAGTTAAATGCGTCGTGACTCAGGGCTAATTGAAGAAACTGTGTTATCTAAAGTTATCTTAACTCATGCATTTAACCTTTTCATTAGCATACCAAAGCACCATTGTTTTCAATGGTGAACTCTTTAATTGGATGGGATGCTGTGACACAATATTCTGTGATAAGTGGGATAAATGGGATAGATGAGTTAAGTCACGACGCATTTAACACACAATCCAAAGTGACTGCATCTGTAGAAGGACCTATTCCTAGAAACTTTGCAATTCGTCTTCATTATTTTTAAATTTCAAATGATTTGATTTGCCTGAGATGGCTTCATTCAGGTTTCTTGTCCTCTGGCCAGTTCAACATAGTGCAAAGCAGAAGCCATTTATAGCAGCACAGCAGGGCAGGAAATAGGGGAGAGCTGGGCAGGTACCTGGCACTGCAGCACAGCAAGCCAAATTGGGTGACACCAGATCAGGGTATTGAATCTAATGATTCAAATAAAATTTAATTCGAATATTCGACTGTCAAAGTACTTCCCCTTTAAATTTTTATTCAACAATCTAGTTCGCCAGATCAAAGCTACCGAAATGGGTTTCCTTATTTTTGATCGAATAAAAAAAATTTGATCGATTGAATTTCTCCTATTCTCAACCAATCGAAGTGCAGAAATTGATATTCGAAGGATTTTATTTCCCTTCCTATTCACATGGTCGAGATTTGAATTTTTTTCAATTCGAAATTCGACCAATGATAAATCTGCCCCATAATGTTATCCATCCTGCCATATAGCCGTTTTTCAATTTCGGCCATTGCTACTTGTTTATATGAACTATAGTAGTGTTTCTGGAGCAAACAGATCAGTTTTAACAGTGCAGGACAACACTACATGATATTTTCTTTAAAAACTTTAAAGGGCAAGGAAAGGCAAAGAAATAAAATCCCATTTTTACTTTCTTTAATGAAAATGAAATCTATCTCCAATATACTTTAATTTTAAAATGTGTACCGTTTTTATAAGAAACCTGACTGTATGTAGTAAAATTCTCCCTTCATTTAGTGCTTCTGGCAGGGAAACAATCACTTATGAACAGCAGGGGGAGCCCCTGCCTTACTTACCAGCCATGCAGAACTCAAGCAGACCATACTGAGCATGTGCAGTGCCAGTGTCAGACAAAGATGTATAACAAAGTTACAAGATGACAGCCCCCTGTGGCCAACTTTGAAAGAATAAATCATTTGTTTGATTAGGCTTGTGGTGCAGTAAGTTCATGTTTATGTTTAGTATACAAAATACAGCAATTCTAGCCTTATTTTATTTTACACTTTCCTTGTCCTTTAAAACACTTTAATTTTTTGGTGTTACTGTTCCTTTAACTCTAGGCCAACTGTTCCAGGTGCAGGTTAAGAGAAATATAAAAGGAAAAATTATAGCACCACTCATGAGAGCGGCTCTAACTAAAATGTGTTTTATTTACATATGTTCAGATCCCTGAGGGTTTGTCCCTAAGGAAGAGCACAGGTTGTGCTCAAAACGTTGCAACGCCTGTAAATAAAACACTTTTTTTTTTTTTGTTTGAGGGAAAAGTATGTTCACGGCATAAGCCCTACTAGATGAGCTCATGAGGGTATGCAGTCCCTTTAAGTTCTTATTTTTCCAAAGAGTGGGACAAGCAGTTACTATCTATGGTATAAACGTATAATAAATACAAAATTCCGACTAAGTTTAATTTATTTGTAATAAAAAATAAAACATTTAAATAGTACATATAATTATAGTAAAGGCAAAGATAGACAGAACCACACAGAAAAAAAAAAAACGTTGCTTGGGAAAAGAAAAACCACCCACAGAAATTAGTGCATCCATTTTCATAGACAATGACGTATTTAGAGTGAAAATAAGAGTTTTCCAAGGGCATATTTATCTAACGATGATTATAGATTTCCCTTGGTTTTTACATAGCCCTAAGTTCATGAGGTTATCAAAGCTCTATATTCTCTAACAGGTTTATTGCGTATTCCTTTAAAATGATTACTACAGCTAAAACCTGCTAGAAACAGCCAAGCATTAATAAAGTCATTATCCAGATATTAAAAATGATTATTGTCCAAATGTCACCTCACTTACAGGCGGGGGGGGGGTCAGACAGATTTCCGGCACCAAAGCTTACAGACTGCAGGGTGATGTCACAGATCCAGGCACTTTTCTCCTCCAATGAGCACCCAGTGATTGATGCTTACTGTCCAATAGTTGCCTCTGTGCTTGGGGAAAATTCTGCCGCAGAAAATGGAATTGTCTTTTTCTGAGAATCATCCATCAGATTTCCGGACGACTGATCCATATCCATAGACTGACTTTCATAAGCGCTGTCGTTCTTTGCGTCTGCTGGTAAGAACATTTTACTTTTTAAAACTGCATGGCAATATGCAACGCTTTAACTGTACTGGAATTGAAATACATTCTACATCTATGTGTGCATATACCTCATGTTACATGTATAGCACTGCAATAAAACAAAATGAGAGGCTCTAATATTCGTTGAAGACTGATATTCGAGACATTTTTCTATTCTTCTCCAGTTTGCAATTTCAGCAATTTGTTAGCTAGGGTCCAAATTATCCTAGCAACCATGCACTGATTTGAATGAGAGACTGGAATAGGACTAAATAGAAAGATGAGTAATATTATTAGAATATTAGAGGCCTAAATAGAAAGATGAGTAATATTATTAGAATATTAGAGGACTAAATAGAAAGATGAGTAATATTATTAGAATATTAGAGCCTAAATAGAAAGATGACTAATATTATTAGAATATTAGAGGCCTAAATAGAAAGATGAGTAATATTATTAGAATATTAGAGGCCTAAATAGAAAGATGAGTAATATTATAGGACTAAATAGAAAGATGAGTAATATTATAGGACTAAATAGAAAGATGAGTAATATTATTAGAATATTAGAGGACTAAATAGAAAGATGAGTAATATTATTAGAATATTAGAGGACTAAATAGAAAGATGAGTAATATTATTAGAATATTAGAGGACTAAATAGAAAGATGAGTAATATTATTAGAATATTAGAGGACTAAATAGAGAGATGAGTAATATTATTAGAATATTAGAGGACTAAGTAGAAAGATGAGTAATATTATTAGAATATTAGAGGACTAAGTAGAAAGATGAGTAATATTAGAGGACTAAATAGAAAGATGAGTAATATTATTATTTGTGGTTTTTTAGTTATTTAGCTTTTTATTCAGCAGCTCTCCAGTTTGCAATTTCAGCAATCTGGGAGCTAGGATCTAAATTACCCTAGCAACCATGCATTGATTTGAATAAGAGACCAGAATATGAATAGGAAAGGCCTAAATAGAAAGATGAGTAATAATAAAAAGCAATAACAATACAGTTATAGCTTTACTGTGCATTTGTTTTTTAGATGGGGATGTCAGTGACCCCCATTTGACAGCTGGAAAGAGTCAGAAGAAAAAGATAAATAATTCAAAAACTATAAAAAAATAAATAAATAAAGAAGACTTGGAAGGCAGAGAAGCAAAAAGTAAACATTCCACTTAGGATGAGAAGGTCTAAAAGGGGTGGTTCACCTTTAAGTTAACTTTGAATATGTTATAGAATGGTAAAAACTTTACAATTGGTTAATTAATTGTGTGCATGAAAACCAATTGCAAATTGTCTCATAATATCGCTCTGTGTCATAATAAAAGATTATTTAAAGGTGAACAGCCCCTTTAGAGGCAGTGCTATGTGTGTAGAATGAGGCATGCTAATACCATGTGCTTTCACATTAGCATTTCTTGCAATGTGAAGGGTTCTTTGGCTCCTTTTAGCCCTGCTCAGCCTAAACAGAATGGTTTCTCTGCTGCTCTGTTAGTTACTCAAACAGATATGGTTAGTGAATTAAAACAATATACATTTGCTTGGTGACATGATCATCCTACATCCTAAAAAAGTGGAGTAAAGGTGCTCTAACTTTGATAACTAAAATGATAAACAGAACAAACTGTAAGAACATTTTTTGCTGTAATTATCATCTTGGCTAAAGCTGGCCATAGACGCAGCGATCCGATTGTACGAATTTCGGACCGTGTGTGGAGAGTCCCGACTTTTTTCGTCCGGCAGATCGTTTGGTCGATCGTACAGGTTAGATCATTTCTGGCTGCTGCCGATAATATCTCTGCGTGTATTGACGATCCCACGATTTTCAGTGGGAGACCGTCACTAGGTTTTGTCGGACACAACTTTAGTACGATCCCTGTAGGTGCAGAACATGTCCGATCTGTGTTTTTACTACTTTATTTTATCTGAAGGTTAGTGGCAGGACGGGAGATGGACACGCGATCTGAAAATTCGTATGAACGGATCTTTGCGTCTATGGCCATGGAGCACCGTTACTCCAATTTCCATGATGTGTTAATCTGCAGCTGTTTGATTGGCTAACAGTACATCACCTTTACTTGGAATGACTTTAGGTGAGAAGCAATAACAGCACAATGCAAATGCACAAGGGTGCAACACAATCACACTTTTTCCTTACCTTTACTGAATATGGAAATAATCATATGATAAGAATGAATATTAACATAATGTACTGCGTCTTTAAGGGTTGCACCGAATCCAGGATTCGGTTTGGGATTCGTCCTTTTTCAGCAGGATTCAGATTCGGCCAAATCCTTCTGCCTGGCCGAACCAAATCCATATGCAAATTAGGGTCAGGGAGGGAAATCACGTGACTTTTTGGCACAAAACAAGGAAATAAAAAATGTGTTCCCCTTCCCACCCATAATTTGCATATTTAAATTAGGGTTCGGATTCGGACGAATCTTTCAGGAAGGATTCGGGGGTTCGGCCGAATCCAGAATAGTGGATTCGGTGCATCCCTACTTTAATGACTACATGTATATTGTATACTAAAACATTTTCCCATCTAAAAGACTTAAAAAATCAAATGTAGACAAAGGGCTGAAAGAGACACAATATGGCAGGCTTTGTTCTCTCTTATTCTTTATTTTTATGTGGCTCAGATCTACATCAGCAACCAGATTATTGCCAGCAGATTCACAGCACTGCAGAGGCACTAAATAAAACTGTCAGTAGGTCATTTCAGGATTGCTGAAAGGGATATAAAGAAAGAAAGCTATTCGTGTAACTGCATGACAAGTCCTAAAAGGAAGAGCGATGCCGTTTAAGTTTCAAGCTGAACTGTTATCACAGAAGTCACTAAATATAATACATTCATTTAATTGAGTGGCTGCAGACAGAAGCATTAATACTACAAAGCAGAGGTTACATAGAAGTACAGGTATAGGACCTGTTATCCAGAATGCTCGGGACCTGAGGGTTTCCGGATAACGGATCTTTCTGTAGTTATGATCTTCATACCTTAAGTCTACTAGAAAAATCATTTATACATTAAATAAAGCCTAAAAAGCTGGTTTAGCTTCCAAGTAGGATTAATTATATTTCAGTGTGGATCAAGTAGAGGGTACTGTTTGTATTATTACAAAGAAAAAAAGGAATCATTTGAAATTTTGGATTATTTCATTACAATGGAGTCTATGGGAGACCACCGTTCAGTAATTTTGAGCTTTCTGGATAACGGGTTTCCGGATAATAGATCCTGCACCTGTATATGATGCCAACATGTATTTCTATGGAAAATCTGATGTTTTAGCTCAACATATGCAACTATCTTTAAATTGGCCTTCCCTGCCAGAGACTGTCACCTCTCCAGGCCATAATGAACATTGCTCCTAGGCTTATACACCTCAGCAATTGCTCCTCCTCTGCCATGCCATTCTGCCAATCCCTGCACTGGCTTCCACTGCCCTTCAGAATTTAATTAAAATTAATGACCCTGACATTTAAAGCACTTCAACGCATTTAAGACTTTGCAAGAGCTGCACCCCTCCTCTGGAATTCTCTCCCACGGTCTGTCCGACTTTCTCCCAACCTTTCAAGAAATCTCTTAAAATGCACTTAGAGAAGCCTACCCTCACTCTTAACTACCCAATGCAATACCGCTTACAGTACCACATCTCTCACCCACTTAGCTCTGATCTTGCCCACTCCCACACCTTGTGCATCATTCCCTTCCCTTTAGATTGTAAGTTCTGTCTGCACAGAGCCTTCCTCACCTCCTGTACCCTTATTTATTGTGATGTATGTAACTCCATATTTATTGTGATGTATGTAACTCCTTATGTTCTATGTATGTAATTCATGTGATTTAGTTGTACAATCACATTCACTTTACAGCGCTACGAAATAAGTTGGCGCTATAGAAATAAATGTTAATAATAGAATAAATAATATGCCTCTAATTTGGATTTCCTGCAAATCTCCCAGCTCCCACAGAGTTAGGGCAGAACTACACGGATGATGGACAGGCTTTGTTCGCGGCTAGTGTTGCATCCACCGAAAACGGACGCAACAAGTCGGATGCGACAGGAATAAGGTAAGTAACAGAAAAGTCGGATGGTGTTGCAGGGTTGATGTAACGCAACACAACTGTTGGATGAAGATGCAGCATTTTCATCCGACAGTTGTGTTGCATTGCATCAACCCTGCGACACACTTTTCTATTACTTACCTTATTCCTGTCGCAACCGTTTTTTCGTGGCATCCACCGTAAATGGACGTCAAATGTCCGTGTAGTCCTGCCCTTAATGATTGGGTCTATTAAGTTTTAAGTATAAAATCACAGATGTAAATCAATGGTGATATGTTATGGGACAACTAGTCACTGCAGACTTAAAGGGAAGGACTCCCTCCATTGATTGCATGAGCTTATTCAATTGGGTTTCTCAACTGGCATAAATATTTTTTTTATTTCATTACCTGCCCATGACATGAAGGGAACATTTATTTACCCCCCCCCCTTGAAGACTCTCTGCTTTCTGTGCACCTCCCACCATAAAAAGCAGATGCAAATCAATGGATGTAGGTGAAATGAGCCCAAATCTGCTCTGCTACCTTCTGTTCACTTGAAAATGAACTGCCTGTCAGCCAGAAGATGCAATAGCAATCATTTTCAGACAGAGAAGAAACAGTACCAGTACTGCTGGGTATTTTAGTGAATATGAGGCAGCAGGTGCAGTTATGAGCTTTGAAGTAGTGAAACCCTCAGTGTGCCAACAGCCTTAGGGTATAGCAGCCAGGTGTTATGACCACTGCTTTCTTCCAGCAGAGATTATAATGGCTTTAATGGTCACTGCTCCGTGTGCATCCAGTATGTGCATAAAGTATAAAGCTTTTTATTTATTTTTCTTCAGTTGTAACGTGTACAATAGCAGCAGCAGACAAAACTACCCATGTACAATAGTCTGTTGCTTTAAATAAAATCGACCTTCCCCTAAATACAGCTCTAAGATAAAACAAAATGTCCCATGGGTGGACCGGCCTGAGGAGTTACCTGGACTGTGATGTTTTGCATAGGTTTCTGATTTACACAGCAGTTCTACTCCTTCATTCAATCCCATCGACTGGAGAGTGTTAATCAGTTCTTTAAGACTGCCACCAGCAAGCTATAGAGGAAACAAAGTGGATTTATTTTGTACTGAATAACTGCTGTTAGAGCAATCATTTTAAAAGGGCAAGATGTGAATTGACTCCGTACTTCATAGCTGCGCAGGAGACTCTCTGTAGGGGACGAAGTGTTCTTATAGGTTTCCACTAAACTCTGCAGTCTCAGTCTTGAGGCGAGTTCTGTCCAGTCTGCCCCAGTCTGACCTTCGTTTAAAAGCTTCTCGAGACGCTGTACTGTGTTGGTCTCCAGAGCAAGAACGTTTACTAGGATTCAATATAAAAATTGCAAGTGTCAATGGATCAGTGGAAACAGAATTCATCGGCAGCGAGAGTGAAAATAAGAGTGAATCATGTGTCATACACTACCTGGCTCTGGTCCTTTCCGCTTCCAAGATGCGCTGCCAGGTGTGTGTTTAGACAAAATATCTCGCACCTAGTGGAAACAAAGTGTGGGATTGATTTATGCTATTGAGGAATATATGCAGCAACTCGTCTTCATAACATCCTAAAGTTCGGAGAACCTTTATTTTTTTTATAGTGACGGTTTCATATTGCTGAGCTTGCATAACAGTTTTACATAATTTACTTACAGAGGGCTTGTGATTATAGGAGGAAGCTGCAGTGCAGTATAATAATTAGTACCAAACCGAAATACCAGTTGTGGCCCATATACAAAGTCAAATTGTAGTAAATGTATACATAATATTGCATGCCATAACAGAGGTTTAAATAGGCGTTATCATCCTATGGGTTGTGGCATATTTATACTGTAATCTATTCCAAGGGTGAGAATCTGTATTCTAAACATGGGTGACATATCTGATCTCTGCTGTTAACCAAGGCTCAATCTGGCAAAAGGTTAAAGATACAAGTTTTTTGACCACAAAGTGAATATTAGACAGAGAATAGTTTCATTGCTCTAATGGAAAAACAATTGCATACATGTTAACACCCTTTTTATCATAAGAATATAAAGTCTGTCTTCATATCATTCCATATTTCAATATCAGGCAACCTTCCTGAACCTCAGACTAACTACCCATGTAAGTCATGGGACACATTTTTCTAGCCTTTTGACCAAGGCTTTCAGTAAAATAATACAATCCCAAGTGCTCATTTCGGGTACCCTGTACCACTTTTCTTTTTCATATTACCCACATGTGCTAGTTCATCTCACTAGATTTTCAACTACATACCAATATGTAATATTATAAGTCTGGAAGGAAGTTTAACTCACCTTCTGGCTTTTTGTTAAGTCTAGAGCAGTGTGACCTGGGTATCGTCTCTTCACAGCACAGTGTGATCTGATGTTCCTTTGTTCCCTACTGTGCATCTCCTCTGCAGTGTGCTCACAATCAGAGTCCCCAGCATTGCTGCTGTCTGTATCAGTGTCCCCGTGGTGGTCTGAATCTGTGTCCATTTGCACATCAGAGTCACTCTCGGAAGTATGACTGTTACAGGATGGTAACTTATTAACAGGTTCATCATTCTCCGAAAGAACATTGGCTCCTGCAGGGCGAGAAGAATATATGCAGCATTCATATGCAATATTGATTTACTTGAGCATTTTGAAAGGGTTGTGACAAGACAAATGTTATAACCATATGCTAATGGGGGCGACAGAGAGCACACATTTCTGAGAATATACCATATCAATTGAAAATAATGGACACCTTTTTCATTTAAATCACATTTCCATTATGTGAAATTAAATTCCCTTTTTTGAAGGTGCTCTACAACAACCATTATTAAGAAAATGTAATCAATTGAATTCAATTTACTGAGCTCTCCTTTCTGTGTGCTAGCCATGCTTTAATATTCTGCAGATCTGACCTATCAAAGCTTGGTTACCTTCATTGACAAGCATCCTGGTAAGCATTGGAGACCCACGACTGGCAGCAAGGTGAAGAGGTGTGTTTCCTCCATAGGTCTTTGCATTGATGTCAGCATGCAACTAAGGAAAAAAAGAATAAAGTAGGATCAAAGTGTGAATGTTGTGTAAAGTACAGTGCTGTGCCCTGTGTAAATACTTCTATATATTAAAGGGGCTGTTTGCCTTAAAATTAACTTTTAGTATGATGTAGAGAGAGGTAATAAGTAAATAGTGCCAATACACTCACGTTACTTGTATAACTTGTATGCTGCAGGCTCTGCGTGTCTCCTGATCACGTGACTCAACAAGATGCATTCAATAGTAGAACAAAAATAATGAAGACGCGATGCCAATACGGGTGGTGTACTTAAAGTACCTCCAAAGTTTTAATGTGCGGAATATAACCAAACGTTTCAGGAGCCTCTCGATCCCTTCCTCAGTGGATAAGTGCACAAGTGAAAATACAAAAATATCACATACAAATAGGCAAGCAATACCACCACACCCCTCAAGTGTTCAAATTATCCAATCAGCACCTGTGGCAGTAAAGCATCATATTTCTCAACAGGATATATGTAATTGTCAGTTGCATGGTTGGCGGAAGTGATGTCACGGGAGGCTCCTGAAACGTTTGGTTATATTCCGCACATTAAAACTTTGGAGGTACATTAAGTACCTCATCGCATCTTCATTATTTTTGTTCTAGTAGAGAGAGGTACTCTGATATTGAATTTGCAGTTGGGTTTCATTTTTTATTATTGTGGTTTGGAA
Source organism: Xenopus borealis (assembly GCA_024363595.1). Taxonomy (NCBI): domain Eukaryota; kingdom Metazoa; phylum Chordata; class Amphibia; order Anura; family Pipidae; genus Xenopus; species Xenopus borealis. The sequence goes on from CM044443.1 coordinate 41,098,541, forward strand.
TTATTTAGCTTTTTATTTAGCAGCTCTCTAGTATGCCATTTCAGCAATCTGGATACTAGGCTCCAAATTGCCCAAACAACCATGCCCTGATTTGAATAAGAGAATGGAATATGAATAGGAGAGGGTCTGAATAAAAAGATGAGCAATGCCAAAGCATGTACATCCTTACAGAGCATTTGTCGTTTAGATGGGGTTAGTGACCCTCGTTTGAAAGCTGAAGAAGGTAAATAATTCAAACACTATACAAAATAAAAACCAATTGAAACGTTGCTTAGAATTAGCCGTTGTATAACATATTAAAAGTTAACTTTAAGTTGAAACACCCCTTTAACAGGTGATTGTTTAGAGAGGGACTCTTACCTTTTTCACCAAAAATATAGCCATATTTAGGTTGTCCATTTCAACAGCAATATGAAGAGGGGATTTTCCACTTTTCCTCTCTGCAGAATTGACATTTGCTCCTGCTTTTACCAACAGCTCTAAACATTTCTCATTTTTCATTTTAACTGACCAGTGAACTGGGCATAAACCTGTGTAGAGACAGCCACTATTAATATGAAGTACGCCATGCACCTTTTGCATTTATATTGCAGAAAGCTTCTTAGTAAGAGGATTTTAAACCCACGGAGACTGTAACTATTCAGACATCTCCAATACTGCGTTGCACTATTTCAATGTTCTTTATTTATAAGGAAAGCAAGACAAAAATGTCATACATGCTTTAATGTTCTGAGAGTTCTTTGCTTTACAGTTGCATTGTCCACCTTGTAGCCCTCAACATGCTGTTTAGATACATCAACACTCTTACCCAGTCAGTAGGAACTAATAATGGAAAGTTAGTAGACTGGGCAAAGATAGTGTCCACTAAACATTTATTTTTTTTGTTACTCACATATTTTAACATTGTGCAAACCTTTCATTGTTTTCTGGCATGTTTAATACTGCAAGTGAAATGCTTTGGGCTAGTAAATGCTGTGTCAGATTCTGACTGGTCTACAAGGAGTTTGTATGCTTTGCCCCCATGTTTGCCTAGGTTTTCCTTCCACACCCTGAAAATATAATTACCTTATCGGGTTAATTATCTCCTGATCAAAATATACTGTATGCTACACTGAGGCAGGGACACAAGGATGAATAATCTTAATAAAGTGCTACATAACATGCATATATATATATAATAATTGAATAAAAGCAAAATTGTAAGATTCAATACAACACTGTAGAGCTAAGCAATTTTTATGGTCAGAACACAATATAAATACAACCAAACTGTCATGCTCACCATGGTAATCTGGCATGTCCAGCAGATTTCTTTTGCATACAGATGGATATTTCAGCAGGACACCAAGCATTTTGTCATCCTCAGCCTGAACAGCCAAGTGCAAAACTGAGTTTCCATATCTGTCGAGGATGGTTGGATCTGCCCCTGCTTTCAGAAGGAAAGCCACCACGCTGTATTGTTTGGTGATCACCCCAAGGTGCAGAGCAGTCTAATTAGAAGATGGTAAAGAATAACATATGGATGGAATCAAACACTGATATTTAGCAATAGCACAAGGAAATAATCAAACTCAAAGTGTGTTTACAAGAGATTCAGGAGTGCAAGCCAGACATTACAATGAAATATAATGAGCCTTTGAATTTACACAGTGCAAGAAACAGCCTAGAAAACTAAAAGACACACATATATCGATATAAATAAAGACATACTGACACCAGAAATTAAACTCTTTTTACATCTATCATAATATTGCCTTTTACACAATGCTTTTACATTACTTGTCTGATGCCCCATGTTCCTGTATGAGGGGGCTGCCATATTCGTGCAGCAGGAGACCATTAGTATTAGAAACTCTAACTGACAGGCTGAGATAGGACTGTCAGGTTTAGAAACTTCAACTAACATTTACTTACAAAAATGAACCTCTCCACAAAAAATTATCAACATGACCTATAGGTAACTTTTAATGTACGGTCATATTTTAAAAAGTAGTTTTTTAGTGTCAGTATTACTTTAAGAGCATGGTCATCAGTTTTATATTTAGGGCAATATTGTTTTTACATAGGCTTAAATAAAGGTTGCCAAACAGTGGAGTTGCAATTAAGGGGACCCAAACCAAAGGATGGGACAACAAGTATCCTAGTCCTACTTTCAGTTTTATGTTTTGCAGTTAACTTGGCAAAGTGATTGTAAATAACCAAACTGTCATATAGATCATGTAGTCTAAGATGGCCTTGAGCCCACAAAAGTCTAAAAACATTTGGCTTGAAGGGATAGCAAACATTTGTCTAAACATGGTCACCCATTTTTATCCAACTGGAAAAAAGCAAGTTTTGAAGTATATCCAGTTTTCAAAAAATGATTATAAATTTGTAATGTTGTATAAAGAAAAGCAGTTATAGAAAAGCACTGGCAAAATTCACTTTTTACCAACACAATTTATCATGCAACAGAAATTCAGCCAGAGTAATAATCTCACTTGCAGTTTATGTGGCAGGAATGTGACAGGACACAGCCAAATCAGCAAACAAGTATTTTTTTATAATAGTCCATTATATTCTACTCAACAGAAACACATTTTTTGTTGGTTTTGTACAAGCTGAGCATATGGGTGAGGTATACAAAAACATGTGGTCCAGTACCTGTTGAAGGTGATTACTCATGTTGAGAATCTGTTGATTTGGGATGCTCAAAATGATTTGCACCAGCTGCTCAATGACTGAAGACTGCCCATGAATGACTGCAAGATGTAGTGGCCTGAAGAAGAAAAGAAATGCATTATTGTTTTAATCATAAGAATGAATACCTAGGTACAAGTGAAGTCCCGATCCTGCATTTGCAGTGTTCATGGGCAGTGTCTTACCAAAGGCAAGAAGCTCTAGCATAGAAGCTTAAAATGTAGCACATGTATGTGATCACTCTCACTAAACAGTGGTGACCTGTGTCTTCAAGGCATATTTGAGGTTGCTGCAATCCTCTTAGGGAAAAAAGCAGCAAGCAAAGCAACCATATCTAAGCAGGGTATTCCTCAGGTAACCTGTCTCTTTAAAACATCAGCCACGAAACAAGGAACCACATTTCTTACGTGTCTCCGTTTTCATCTTGTGTCGCTGTTAAATGCCTTTGGACAGCCAACAGCATGCGAGGGTCAGCAGTGATTGCATAATCCAACAAGGCCCTGGAGGTGCGCTGAGTGATGGAAAGCATCCTCATATTGCAAAGGTTTGCTGCAAATGGATATTTAAAAACAGATCAGATGGACCTTAACGTTTGTGGCTTAACAAATGCCTAAGTGTGTTGCATTAAAGGGGTGGTTCACCTTCAAGTTAACTTTTAGTATATTGTAGAAGGGCCAATTCTAAGAAACTTTTCAATTGGTCTTCATGATTTATTTTTCATAGTTTTTTAATGATTTGCAATTTTCTTCTCTTTCTTTGCAGCTTTCAAATGGGGTCACTGACACCATCTAAAAACAAATGCTCTGTAAGGCTACAAATGTATTGTTATTGCCACTTTTTATTACTTATCATTCTATTCAGTCCCTCTCCTATTCATATTCCAGTCTCTTATTCAAATCAGTGCAGGGTTGCTAGGGTAATTTGTACTCTAGAAACCAAATTGCTGACATTGCAAATCAGAGAGCTGCTGCATAAAAAGCTAAATAACTATAAAACCACAAATAATAAAAAATGAAAACCAATTGCAAATTGGCTCAGAATATCACTCTCTACATTATAAGTTAACTCAAAGGTGAACAACCCTTTTAACATGGAATCCAGGGGAACAGGATGTTGTTTATTTTGCTTAGCTTTTTATTTGGACCCATTTCTATTTATTCTCCAGCCTGTCACTTAAACCACTGGCTGATTTTTAGAGTAACTGCAAACTACAGTGATGTATAAAAACGTTGATAATGTTAACAGCCAAAAAATTACAAAATAAACACCAACTGCTAATTTTCTTTGAATAACTTTGTCCTCATCATACTAAATATTTGTTTTAAGTTAGACTACCCTTTTAAGTTCAATTATGCACGACTACTATATCCAGCCAAACTAGCATGCTATATACCCCAGGCAAGGCAATCAAGTGCATCGTAACTACTACCCACAATTTAATAATGGATCATTCATTAAACAGAGCACACGTGGTTCATGTAACAAATACTTTGTCACGTATGTCCGTAAACAGGTGTGCAGTCTACCAACCTTGATGCATAATCATTTGGCACTGGGCTTCTTTCTGTGCAGATGTAGAGCTCTCTGGTTTGGAACATGCAGAAGCTTCTTCTCCCTCTTTCTTGATGCTTACAGATGGCTGCTGGTTTTTCTCAGAAGGGTTTTTTGCTGAGCAATGCTTCATCATATGTCCACTGCTATGGTAGCCTCCACCAGCAGGTGAGCTCATGTAGAATGCAGATTGCATTCCTGTGTATGGATAGTTTATATTGCTTCCTAGTGATTTTAGAAAAGAAGACTTTTAGGAATAAGTTGCAATAAAGGAATGCTTAAAAAAACTTAAAAACAGCAGACATGATAAGCATTTGTTGTCTTCTATTTCACTCCTCTATTTTTGTTTGTATGCAGGCCTGGATTTTGGACTGCAATGCCCCCAAGTTCACTGGGTCCTAGCACCCCCCACCCATGCACATGGGGATGATGCACACAGGAGTAGTGTCCCCAGTGTTCCCTTGGATTGTGGCTGGGCAATATGCAGCCCTTAAAATCGTGCCGCCCTAGGCCCGGGCCTTTGTGGCCTTGCCAAAAATCCAGGCCTGTTTGTATGTTGATGCTTTACTTCATTGTTGTTTTTTTTTCATTCTTTCCCTGTCTCACTCAAGGATTCACCTACATTATGTACTGTCTAGTTACAAACAATACAAAGTCATATTTTTTACACTTACTATTGCTCCAGCACTATGATGGTGGCAGACGGCTTTAATTCTGTTATTTGCATACAACCTACCTCCTCCTTGGCCAAAAGAAGAACCTCCTCCAGCACCACCCATGGGAGATCCACCACCAAAGAAATGGTTATTGAAAGTTGGGAGATCTTTCCTTCGCTTTCTGTCCACTTCTTCTTTATCTAGAAAATGTGACAGGTTAGGCTGAGTCACTATAACTTGTCTAATACAGGTCAAGCAGTTACATAAAGACATTTTTAAGTTCCCAGTTACTTTTTCATCTGTAGTTTTTGGAGTAAAACTTCATAACATATTCAACAATATACAAGACCTGCATCTTTCCCACCAGCAATTCCATTTCAAGTCTAATGGGTACTTTTTTTTCGATTTAAAATCTTATATCATGTTCTGATGGTATTTTTCAGTTTCCTTGAGTTTACACCTTTTTTGATCCACTGTAAAATGCAAAGTGTGGTTCTACTGTATAATAATATAAATGCTCAGAAAATGGATATTGAATATATCTCTGTGACATTTGGGGGGTGTATTTATCATGCTGTGTAAACACTGGAGAAAATCATCACCATTAATATTGCCCATAGCAACCAATCAGCATTTGGATTTAACAGTTACCTACCTACAAGTTAGAAAACAAAAGTATAGATTTGATTGGTTGACGTGGGCAACATCACCAGCGATGTTTTTCTACAATGTTTTACACAGCATAATAAATAGGTTTATATACCTTTACATTTAACACAAGTAGCACAGTATGAAGTTCCATTAATGACCAAACAATTGGACTGTACCTTGCTCCAGGGGACAGTAGGTGAACTGCTTGGAATCACTGACATCACCTCCTTTTTTGCGTTTTAACTGTAAAAACACAGTAACTGGGCGATCAATCTTCTGCGTGCGGTATGGTGGGGTCCGGAAAACTATTGCATACTAAAAGAGTAGTAAGTGAAAACAAAATGACTGATCAACATAGTGGCAATATATATATTATAATATATATATATATAATAATCCAAGCGGTGCCAGCACTCACGAAAAAAATTAAATAAGTTGCCTGGGTGCACGGCCAATAATTATGTGATACAAACCAAGAAAAGGTCAGCAATCTCAGGACTTAAAATAATAAAAAATAACATTTATTTAGTAACTATGGACTGACGTTTCGGCCCCTCTGGGGCCGAAACGTCAGTCCATATATATATATAGTGGCAATATATATATTGGTATAGATTTAATGTATATATGCATAGTGGATAGTGGTAATATAATTTCCATTACATACAAAGGCCGATAAATGCTGCCAACAGACCGAGTCAGCAGCTTATTGGCCCGTGTGTGGGGGCCTCTGATGGGCTTCCCCGATCGATATCTGACCAAGAGTCAGCCAGATTTCAATCAGGCAGGTGTTAGCGCCGGGGGAGTGGGGTTTCATTCCCCTTTAATATCTCTAGGAAAGTGATTTACATTTCTGTGTGCGTGTGTGTGTGTACTTTTGCCAAGTACTGTGTGTCCAAATAGGTCACTTGACTTTGGCAGAGGCAGTAATTACCTATTATTGGTAAGCTTCCCTTTACATATTGGCGGAAGCATTACTCTGACATCTATAATATCTGTAATATTAATAGGGAGGATTTCTTTTCCAGGAGACAAAAGGGATTACTTAAAGTACAAGGGAAACGTTCACATTAGTGATGTGGGGGTCGAGAATATCTCGGACTGACGCTGCCCCTCTATTTATAGGCCTGCGCGCAACCTGCCCTGCAGAAATGTCACAAAAAGGGCGGGCGCAAGTCTAGAAATTTCGGCGAGGGAAGCCCGGAGATTTGGTGCAGGAGTGGGATCCCACGGGTTTTCGGGCCGGCCCACACATCACTAGATCACATCCCTATAAAACAAGTATCTGAGTTTTCCATCAAATAATAATAGTAATCGAATTGCTAATTCTAAGCAACTTTTCAATTGGGCTTTATTTTGTATAAATTTTGAATAATTTGCCTTCTACTTTTGGCTCTTTCCAGATCTCGAAAGGGAGTCACTGACCCCATCTAAAAAAACAAATACTCTGTAAGGCTACAAATTTATTGTTATTGCTACTTTTTATTAATTCTCTTTCAGTGCCTCTACTATTCATAGACCAGTCTCTTATTCAAATCAATGCATGGTAGCTAGGGTAATTCAGACCCTAGCAACCAGATTGAAATTGGAAACTGAAAAGCTGCTGAATAAAAAGCTAAATAGTTAAATGAAAACCAATTGCAAATTGTCTCAGAACATCACTCTCTACATCATACTAAATGTGTAAAACCCCTTTATACATGTAATTCACAAAACTAATTTCTACATAGCACCAGAGCATGCTGAATGTGCATGTCTACATTTGGCTTACCCCATAAATATTACAGTACAGTGAGCGCAGAGCCTGCCCAGCCGTAGTACAATACCTGCTTATGAACATCTGTTGGCGCAAAATCCCCAAAGGCATGCCATCCATTTTCATCATCTTCATAAAACCGCACTTCTATGTCATCTACAAAGATTAAAGGAATATTCATCTATATATTTGTGCATAAAGGCTGTTTATTTACAACTCACAGCTTGTATAGAATACAGTACCTAGGTGTAAGAAATCAATTTACTGGCAAAGCCCATAAAGTCACATATCTTACATGGTTGTATAACTGGTGGGGCTAATTAAGTAGCCATTTGCAGTGCTGTGAAAATTTGTGTGTGTACTGTGTGAACACACCTTTATATACCACACTTATACTACAAAAACTTACCCATGACATGCCACTATTATTACTACAGAAAATAGATAATGGGCATTTTAACTCTATGGGGGTTATGTAATAAAAGGTACTAAGTTTGCCCAGGGGCAGAACCCCTTAGTAACCAATCAGCAGGGAGCACTTACTGGTCACATGTTTAAAAGCAAACATCTTATTGGTTGCTATGGGTTACTGCTCCGGGCAAACTTAGAGCCTTTTATTACATTTGGGGGTATATGTGCTAATATAATTACTACAGAAAATCTGTATGTTAACTCGAGATGTGCCATTAATATTACTACAGAAAATAAATAATCAGTATATTAACCCTAGATGTGCCTTGCGAAATCCCTACAAAACCTGGATAATCACAATATTAACCTGAGATGTGCCAGTATAATGACTGTAGAATTTGCTAATAGACACTCTTTTAACCCCAAACAAGCAAGTGAGATCACTGGAAATGGTCAATGAGCACCCCATTAACTACAGACAATCCAGTAAGATGAATGCAGAAATGGAAAGACTGAAAACATTCCCCTCGACTACACTTGCACAGGCAAAATACCAACACCAAAGTTATTCGTTCCTGCTGTTCCCACATTGGTAGTCTCTCTCTTTCTCAGCCTGGTATGTGCCATTAAAAATGTTAATATGCTTTTGCGTTTTTTATGTCATGGAGAGAGTGGCACTGGAGTGCCTGTATAACATTTACAACATCCATCAGTACATTAGCACAGACCATCTGCACTCTTCCGCAAATTAATGCAGCTACAACAAATACTTATCCTGTCCTATCCTGTCATTTTGGGCAGCGACCATTTCTGTCACTTGATTTTAAAAAAGCAAAAAATATTATGTAGCTTCTGCATTAAACACATTTGGAATCGGAGACATAAAGGAGCAAAGGATAAAGCCCCACCTTAAACTGCATTTCTTTGGACAAATCCACTGCTTATTTAAAATAGTTTATAACTTCCACACTTTATACAGTCTTATAAAGAAATGTAATCCGTGATTAAAACTAAAATGTCACATTAGCCCAGCTTCCACATTACAAAGCATGTGTGGGTTCTTTGAAGTACCAACAGTTTAAAGAATAATTATTAGGGCTACAGTCTATTTACCTTTTTGAACCTTATCACAGAGCAAATACACTTCATCACCTCCTTTAACCGAGCCTGCAGTTTTGTCCATTCGCGAAATGCGCAGGTTTGATGCCCCTGGAGATTCTGTAAAGAAAATCAAAATAATACATATACAAGATGTAGAAAGTCAGAATAAGAACAGTTTGGTCAAAAGAGCCTATTACAGCAAGTAACACATTTAATTCCCTTGGTTTAAATTCTTGCATTTGGGCCTCAGCTTTATTTTGAATCTCTAACAGATCAAAATATTTAGGAGGTGGTCAGGGGCGCTGGGGGATCTAATCAAACTGCACAGGTCTGCACTATAAGAGGGAAACTATTTATGAAATTATATATTTCAAGAAACATTTTATTGGGACTTGTGTTCCATTAACAGAAGAGTTTAAACTGAGACTGTACCTGTAATATTTTTTTCCAGCAAGTCTACCTTTAGTGCTGCAGTTCCAAATACCACCACAAGGTGCTAATAAATTCATTCCCAAATTATTTCTCCTTAGCAGCAGTGCCATTTTTTCTTTTTCAAATATCTATTTTCATATAAACCCTATATGCTGCTATCATACCAAAATGATAATATTAATTATTTTGCATTCCCTCCCCTCCCCAATTTGCATCACTATATTTATCCTGCCATGCATTCTGGGTTATTATAAATGGCATACTGTCTTTAATTTCCCTCCCCAAACACAATGATCACTCTCTGTCTATGCCCAGAGTGCTGACAAGATCCAATCAACAGATGTGTTTTGTCTTTGCTGGGGCCCATCCATTTTTGATGAGTGAATGGGAATCATTTCTATTATGCAAGCTATGTAAGATGTACACAAAGTAAATTTTACTTTACATATACAACCAATATTTACAGAACATCAATTCATTGTTATGAAAAGTGCTGCACTAAATGAAAGGCTGTACACACTGTGATAAAGGTTTCCGATATTTAAAAGCAGAATGTGGTTGCTATTTCCTGTGGTATGTGGGTGTTTGTAAAAATTCAGGTAGCTCAGAATCTTTCTTTGGGAAACCCCTTAAACACTAGAACTCAGTAAACAGTAACACAAGTTAATGGTCCCTTTACTTGCAAAGCTTCAGCCTAGGATGTACCAGACAATGCTTCAACAGGAATGGACAAATAATAGAACCATTAAGCAGTTCTTACAATATGCATAATTAAAATACACAGTGTAACAAGCCTAATTCAGAGCACTACCCTGCAATATTCACATTATTGCTCTAACTTATGCAAATACTTTCCCATTTACAACATATATTGATTTGGCCAAAAAACTCTCATCTATCAAGATCAACCAGCGTTGTACCCACTGGCTGCTTGGTGTCCCAGGATTACAGAGGTCCTAGTGAGGACTAAATTTAAGTCTATACACATATATATAAGCTTACAAATTGTGCGGAATGGTCCCAGTACAAATTTCCTGTCTGGGCTGTGTATTTGGGAATAAAGGGGGCTCTCTGCAAGATTGTGTCTTTACAGCATATGTGCGTGTTTCAGGGTAAGGTCACACAGACAGATCCAGGGAGATTTAGTCGCCTGGTGACTAATCGCCTCTTCTTCTGGGCAACAATATCCTGAACTGCCTTCCCCCTGCTTTAATGAGAAAACGCCAGCACAATGGCACTAGCGGGGCTTCGATTTCAAAGTTGCCCAAAGTTTCCTCGTCAAGCAACTTCGAACGACTTTGGAAATCGAAGCACCACAAGCGCATTGCCACAGGCAATTTTTCATTTTAGCAGGCAGTTTGGGGAGATTGTCGCCCAGAAGAAGAGGGGCGAATCTGCCAGTGTGCCCCTGCCCAAAAGATCTCATTTAATTCAGCAGGTACATCATTTGTTCATTCTGTAAGTGCAATGCCAATGGCTGGGTACAAGGTGAACATTGTAATAATTTCTTCATAGAGGAACAGGAAGAAATGTGTAATCTTTATCTAGTGGGATGGGTAATCTTTAACTATTTTGCTCTTTGCATTTGAAGCCAAGATTTTTGGTTTTCCCCATATTATAATTCTTGGTTTCTGTCTGACAGCACCAATAACCCAGAGCAGCTGTGTTGGTTTCAGATCAGAATTTTTGAAGCTTGTTATCCCAGAATGCTAGGGACCTGGGGGCTTTCCGGCTAATGGGCCTTTCTGTAATTTGGATCTTCATACCTTAAACCCAATAGGCTGTTTCTGCTTCCAATAAGGATTAATTATATCTTAGTTGGGATCAAGTACAAGGTAATGTTTTATTATTACAGAGATTTTTTTTTTTTTATAATTTAAAAAAATGTTGATTATTAAATAAAATGGAGTATAGAAGAACAGTATTTCTGAAATTCTGAGCTTTCTGGATAATGGGTTTCCAGATAACAGATCCCATACCTGTACAAGAAAAACAATGTTTAATGTAAATCAGTCCCCCTCCTCACAGATCAGTACCCCAGTCATCCTGCATAGCCCCAGCACAGCTTCAAAATAATGACTAATGAAAGTTTAACCATATAGATTGTAAACTCTTACAGGCTGGCTCCTCTTTACCTTGTGTATCAATTTGCATGTCAATTATTATGTACAGTGCTGGGTAATATGTTGGCTATTTATAATAATAATTGGGAGCAATCAAACAAATGCTTTTGACCTCTAGCAAGGCAGAGAGCTATCTGTCCACAGAATACAGTAAATGTCTCATGGGATTTCTGGGGAAATTCCTGCAAGTTAATTATTATACTATAGTTCTTCTGACTTATATTAATATATTTCCAAATACTAATGTTCTGATTCTAAAGGGCTTCAGAAAAATTCCAAAGGAATCAGATTTTTGCAGTTCTGAAAATATCAAGGTATTGAAAAATACGTAATGTTTGGAAACAAAAAAAAAATACAGTTACTTGAAAAAGGTGCTAGGACACGTGAGTAAAATAAGAAGTTGTTATTGCTGGCTAATATCAGGCCTCATTTACTGTATTAATCCAAGAGGAAATGCCATGAGAGTTGTGCAATCCAAACTTAACCCTTGTGCTGAATCCAGTACAAGTTGCAAAGCTGAGCACTATGGTCACAACCCTGCCCTGTACCACAGACTGGCAGTAAGCACAAAGGATTAGTTATATAATCCCCCTGCACCCCTAGTGGAGCACAGAAAAGTTAAGTGCAGTGGAAAGAGGTGGATATGCATTGATTCTGCTGCCTCAGGAGGAGTTGGGTTTCGAAAAGACCTGGAACGCAGCCAGTGCTGAATCCATGGGAGATTCCATGGGAGAGGGCAGCTATGAAATTTACATGAAATTTACATGAAATACACACAGATTCTAACAAACACAGCGTACTTACTGCTGTCATGGATGGGATCTGAAATAACAGATGGCAAGGGAAGGGTGTAGGCTCCATTACTATCGGGCAGGTAGGCAGTAAACCTAAGTCGCACGATGCTCAAATCTGTAAGTTTCTTCAGCTCTTTAACGTCCTGCTCAATTTTTCGTTCTTCCACTTCTGTAATAAACAAAATGTGAAGAGCTTAAAATATTATATTTTTTTTATTTGCTGCATAAAGAACTATTTTGAGATTGTCAGACACAGTCTGTGTTGAGTCATTAGAAAAAGTTTTGTTTTTTTTGCATCCGGCAAGTCCTATGGTAAAAAAGGGTATTTCCCATATTTCCCATTAGCATGTAAAAGAATAATTGCTGTGTGCATAAGGTAGTGGTCAGCACTATTTTTGGGTTTTTAAAGAGTCACTAGAAAAAGAGTGTAATGAAGCCAGCGCCATAAGGAAATTACTGTCCTAGCAGGTAAAAACCCTTTATTACATAAAATTCTGAGAAAGAGAAATACAAACCACCACTTCACCATAACTAATAAAATACTGGACACGCCAATAGGAAACCATTTCAACAGCCCTCACCACTCAATAAATGATTTATGTTTTAAAGGAGAAGGAAAGTGAAAACAGAAATAGCCTTCTAAACAAAGTCTTGTGGACATAGAAATCAATGACCTTTTTAAAATATTTCTCTGTGGTCTCATGTAGAAGCTGCTATCTGTCTGATCACTGCAGCGTGTCTTTTTTTTCAGGCTCTTCCTCCCAGCCTTGATATGCATTAGGTATAATTTAGTTTTTTTGCGCATGTACTGGGAGCTGCCTTGATGATGAACGCATACAAACTTGGATGTGCGCGACATCATTATGCCCACGCCCCCCAGCCAGATTTTAGTGTCTGGGAGCTAAGGAGACACATGGGATGTTTTTTATTTTTTTTCAATTACAGTTCGAACGGCATGGTTTTGCACATGCGCAAAAAGAAGAAAAGGAAGCCTACGCTACCTTTACTAACATGGCATCTGCGTGTGTGATTATGCGAGCAGAAGAAGGGGATGAATTCTATGCGATAGGACTAACATTTGTGAGTTACAAACATAGCAATCTGGTCAGTCTTGGGGAGTAGATTACAGGGAAATCGGTATTACTTTTTGCCTTTCCTTCTCCTTTAAAGGGAATTTTGAAACAAAAAACTAAAGGAAAGTATGGGAATACAAATTAATGAAAAAGTTAAAATCTCTGGAGAATCACAAGAATTACCCAACACTCAGAGCCAGTGAAGCGGGGATCAACCCCTGCGTGTTTAATTCAAGTCAGTGATGTAACGTTTCGGGGGCGTGCCCCTTCGTCAGACAGACCTTGCAAAATCTCTGGAGAAAACACTGAACCTGGGCCTTGAATTTATGGCTATTTATGTGGATTAAGAACTGCCTGCACCAAGTCAGAAACACAAACAGTTGTTGGGACACTAGACTAGCTCATCATATGGAATTCCTTTTATTTCACGCTCTATTAATTGAGCCCTAATTTATAATCCACCACTTTGATCCACATTATCTTGTACCTTATCTGGCTGCCCCTTGCTTTTCCCTGTTTATACGAGTTTGTGAACACCTCACATAGAGATGGGCATTCTTTTTTTGGTTATTTGATCTATAAGTTGAATGTTGTATATATATCAGAGAACACCACAACTTGAAAAAGTAACTCAAATGTTCTGAAAGCTTGCTATGATTATCTTATGATTATCCCAATAAAGGGATCGTTGTTTTGTTATTGCCCTGTGACTGGCTAACATGGTACAACAACTTTATCTGAACAGCTGTTTGTGGGGCAGCCATGGGCAGGACTATAGTATAAACCTCATTAATAAGCTGTTGTTTATTTAACTAGACACCACTGTTCTGTGGTTTGTACAGACAGAAGGCATCCACACCCCTGCTGCAGCAGCTGGAAACATACCTGCGAGCGTGTTTCTTCCTGTGTGTCTTAAAATATTTCGCTTCATCTTTTCTTTCAAGATCTCAGTCTGGCTCTTCTTGGTGACATGTACAATGCCCAAATTGTTAAATCTGGAGAAGACAGGGAAGACAAGAGTCAACACATGCATACAAAGATAAACATAAAGATTACGTGAAATGGTTTATAGTGGTTGCAACGTAAACCCACTCTGTTTAGGTATTCTGTTATAATACACAAAAGCTGTGAATATCCTGTAAATTATATCCTTATAAACGGTGAGTTCTGTCATTTCTGTCACATGACTCACTGAAACGTGTGTATTATAATAAAGTACCCCCAGTTGCAAAATATGAGGATATTAGAAGCTACCTCGGAGTTCCATGACCTGTATAAAAACACTCGGCCTTCGGCCTCGTGTTTTTATACGGTCATGAAACTCCTCGGTAACTTATAATATCCTTATATTTTACAAGAGGGGGTACTTTATTCACTATATAGTACACAAAAGCCGTAAATATCTTGTAAATTATATCCTTATAAACGGTGAGTTCTGATGTCATCAGTTATAAACGGTGAGTTCTGATGTCATTTCTGTCACATGACTCCCTGAAACTTGTGTATTATAATAAATAAAGTACCCCCAGTTGCAAAATATGAGGATATTAGAAGTTACCTCGGAGTTCCATGACCTTCGGCCTCGTGTTTTTATATGGTCATGAAACTCCTCGGTAACTTATAATATCCTTATATATTACAAGAGGGGGTACTTTATTCACTATATAATGCATAAGAGCCATGAATATCCTGTAATTTATATCCTTATAAACAGTGCTTAGTGATATCATCGGTTATAATCGGAGCTTAGTGATGTCATTTCTGTCAGATGACTCACTGAAACATTATACATAAAGTAACCCCTGTTGCAAAATATGAGGATATTATAAGTCACCTCAGAGCTTGTATAAAAACACTTGGCCTCCTTAGTGACTTATAAAATACTTGTACCCCACCAGCATAATGAAAACTGTTGTAGAATATGCTGCAATGGTGATAATACCCTTATGGGAAGGGATAGTGGCTGTGGTATCGCAAGTAGAATAATAACAAATGTTTTTGCCAGCCTGTAGCCCTTGCGGTCTACTGTCACTTGAATAAAAATGTAGACAATGCAGTTTTTGAATTCTTACTTGACCCCTTACTGTTTCAAATTAATTCCTGTGAAACACTAGTTCAAATATCCTCATCTCGTAAAATATATTTTCTTAAGTAACCTATTTGTAGCTATTTACAATGCAAGTCTATGTATATGGCATGGGGCTTTTAAATACATTCTTTGAAGAAAGCTTTCTAGCTTGAACATAGATAAACAAAGCATATCAAGAGACTTTGGACAAATCCCTGACAGGCTCTGGGAAATCTGTTGAGCAGCTTCTAACAATGTCCTATTCAGTGGACAGAGACCAGTAGCAATACACTGTGGATTAAAAAAAAGTATCAATTAAGGGCAATAAATTTGTATAATACATACTGAGCTGTCATGTCTTCAGGTCCTACAGTCACTATACAATTTCCAATTTCATTGGAATGTTTTCCCACAAGGCTGTGAGCATGAACTTGTGGCGGGTCTTTGTGTGTTACCAGGTCCACTTCAATCCTGGCCATTCCAACATAATTAAATATCTAAAAAGAGAGTCAAAACACAGTATTACTAGAAAGATTTACAACAGTAAGGGTTCATGTTGCCTATGCATGAGGGAATAGACTACATCGTGAAAACCTCATTAACCTCAGGATAAAGTACTAAAATGTGGCAGCCCTATGCAACAGATACACTAAGCTTCAGTGCTCTACTACTTGGCTTCCTTTAACTGATCACCTGGAACACACAGTAAATGAGCACTCCATTAACACCAGAAATTCCAGTAAGATTAATGCAAACAGACTGAAAAGATTCCCTCACATTCACTTGCACAGACAGAATATCAACACCAAAGCTCATCCTTCCTATTGTTCCAATGTTGTTCATCTCTCTTTGCTGTGCATGGCCATCTTGGATTTGTTCTTCTCTAGAAGCAGAGAGCTGAGAAGAACCAAGGACAAGCAGGGCAACATGGGACATTTAAACAGCAATCTGATTAGGGCCTTTCTTTTAGGCTTTTTTTCCTGTTGCATCTACTCTAGGGTTACTAGATCACTTGAAAATTCAGGGACAAGACTAACAAATCCAGCTATAAATGGTGCCGTTATTGTAATTTAAAGGGATACTGTCATGAGAAAAA
>CM044443.1:41199269-41223520 GCA_024363595.1 Xenopus borealis
ACATCTGCCCATAATTCCAGCTGAAAATTGGCAGATCAATCTGGGTGATAATCATATTACTATATACACATTATCATTCATAAGGATTACCTGTCTATCCAACATTCCACCTTTCAGACAAATTCCAAATGATCAACTGGCTTTTTTAGATACCGGTGTGGAAAGTCAAATTTTTCAATGAGTTGCCCATTTGGCTTCTGGGTCGAAAGGAAGTACTGCTCACAATGGGTTGATGTTTGGCAGAGAATGCAAAAAACTGTGTTTTCTGGTCAATATCCGCCCCAAGCAGAGGCCAGTCTGATCAATATCAGAACAAACCCATGTTAAAAAGAGACCATTTTTGGCCCATACATGAACTAATAAAATGCTGATGCAGTGAAGCACGCAAGTCAGCAAACAATGACTGCCCGTTTATGGGATCCTGTTGGGCTTGCATTCTCTAAACAGAACAGACCATGGATGTAGTCAAGCAGCCATAGACAACTTAGGCCAAAACCATATAACATTGTAATGACAACAAATTAAAACTATATCCATTTTCCTTATATTAGGCACAATACATGCCGAGGTTAGTGTTCCTTTTATGAACAAGGATTCATTGCTGTTCCATCATTAGGGAATAAAATATTTATTCCATTCAAGGCTTTTAGCATGTAACATATTTTATTGCAAAATGCTAACCTTTTGCCTAGTTTCCAGGCTATGGAGACAGGAAGACATAAAAGGAATCAATTGTGCCCAGTTTCTGCCACAGACAATTAAACACATCTGTAAAAAGGAATTTGTTCTTTTTTTGCTATAGGAAACCCATAAAGGAAACACAACAAACACAGCACAGCGGTAAACTTATTTTTAAGTAAAAAGAATGGAGAAAATGTGAGCACATTGCCAGAGCATAGCGTGAAATACGTTGAGGATAGTGGACTTCAAAAGTGCAAATAATATAAGAGATACTGACATCACTGGCCTTTTTTAATTAAATGTAATTTTAATATTCTTTTAGCATCTAATTTTCTCTGTCACCAGGCAGATATTTATCATAAGTGAGTTTGTGGATATTGTCGTGTGATATTGTCAAGAAGTGAAAGGATATATACTAGGAATAAAGAATGTCACAAAATAAGTTTAATGTTTTTTTTCAGCTGTCACTCTTACCTCTCCCGATTTAGAAGTGTAATTAGCAAATGTAAACACAGTGTCATAGGAAATAAACCACCAGTGGCATAGCTAGATGCTACTAGGCCCCACAGCAAATGTAGAGTTGAAAAACCTGTTGAGTTGACCTTAAAGGAATTCCCTTGACAGTATCCCTTTAACCAACATATATTGAAATTTGTATTATTTAGGGCCTTACTGGACAACAGCAGGGTCTGCTCCCTCTGTAGTAACTGGACAACTGCTTGCCCAGCTTTAGACATCAAGTGGACTGGTGCATGACCATTCCTCAAATCCCATATACCAGAAGCCATCATTATACACATTCATATACTGCCTATTAAAACCGTGCCACATCGTTATATTCAGATTGATTGTTATAAACAAGCCCAAAAATGGCTTAATGGATAAGCTATGGTTTTTCTGTGTATGTTTATTTTTACTACTACTACTACTGCTTAGAACTAAAATATGGCTGACCATCTAACAGGACAGCTGGTCAGATATTGCCAACATTGGTTTATGCATGCATACATCTTACAAGCCCTTGTTTGAAGGATCTGTGACATTATTCATATTTTAATTTGGTCAGACTGGTCAGTCAGTCCAGCATAAAAATAATTATGGGAGTAGTTAGAGTGTCCCCACTCCACAAAACTACCAGTGGATGTAGCCCTAGCATGCAGGCACAAAGATACTGTAGTACAGTTGTTTTGTTTTTTTGGCAGCTAGCACAAAGTTCCTGCTGATCACTTCAAAACTAGGCTGGATGCCAGAATACAAAGCAGCGAAGAGTTGCCAGAAAGAGTCTTTACACCCCCCTACTCTGTTGGGTATCCTGCTCTTTCAAGTGATGGGCCTTTGCTTTATATGAGCCATGTATTGGCATAGTGTGGACACAAAATACTAAGTAAAACTAAAAAATGCTGTGGTGACTGTCTGTATTTCTCAGTTTTGCCCTCTGATTCCTTAAGACATCATGCTGTGAATGCCAACATTTTTAAGATGCCAGTAGGAAACATTAAGTCATTTATAATACTGTATATAATACATAAAGATTCAGTGTAACTTTGCAGATTGTAAAATAACAAAGCTGTTACTATTAAGCACTATAACTTATATCAAGTATAAACAAGTCCCATTTCTTCCAGGCACAGACTTATCTCAAACATGCAATGTTTTACAGTTTACACATGAGTTACAACTCCCTATTATTTGAAACAGTGGTTTATACATATTCTCTGGATGGAAGGAAGAATTCCTCCCCACAGAAGGGGGAGAACAACAAAGTTTTACTACTGATAACTTTTAGGCCAGGTTTCCTGAAATATGTGAGAACCAATCATATAGAAGTGCAAGGTACATTTTTGGTCGCACATCCCTTTAACGAATGGCCCCAATGACCTCACATGGGGAAGTATTCATAAATGAACAAAAAACAAATTATTAAAGTACATGGCCAGATAGATACATACACAGAGGCCAGATAGAAGGTGGGCAGAGAGATTAATAACACAAGCTTACGGGTACGGGCAGATTCAGGGAGAACTGCCTCACAAGGAAACTGCGGGCGGCTTTGGAAATCGAAGTACCGCGAGTGCATTAGCACAGGCAATTCTTCATTACAGCAGATGGATGGCAAGGGAAAGGCAGTTCCGGGAGATTGTCGCCCAGCAGAAGAGGCGATTAGTCGACAGGTGACCAAATCTGCCTGTCTGCCCCTACCCTAAAGGGTACAAATAATTAAAGGGAAATACCTAAGGGTAAGATACAAAATGTAAAAGTAATGATGGCTTCACACAGAGTCCAATTGGGTAAAATTACCCCCCATGGAAATAGTTGAATTTAAACATAAGTGTATGTAGCCTCTGGCAGGCAAGCCAGCTGATTGAGGATGGTATTGTCTCACACCAAACCCATCTTAAAGGGATTCTGTTATGATTTTATGGTGTTGTTTTTATTTCTAATAAAATTTAAAAATTCTTTAAATTTATAATATCGGTGTGTAGGCAGCCATCTCAGGTAATTTTGCCTGGCCATGTGCTTTCATAAAGAGCCAGCACTTAAGGATGGAACTGCTTTCTGTAACTGAATGTGTCTCACTGGGACTTGGCTTTTTACTACGGAGTGCTGTTCTTAGTTCTAACAAGAATCTGTTGTCTTGTATCAGGAAGTTGTTATCTGGTTATCTTCCCATTGTTCTGTTAGGCTGCTGGGGGGGGAAAGGGAGGAGGGTTATTTCAATCCAACTTGCAGTACAGCAGTAAGGGTAGTGACACATGGGCAGATTTGCCTGGCGACTAATCACCTCTTCTACTGGTGACAATCTCCCTAAACTGCCTTCTTGTGCCATACCGCCGGCTTGAAGTTGCCAGAGGTATGGCACTCGCGGCACTTCATTTCCAAAGTTCCTTCACAAGCAAACTTTGGGCCGCTTCGGCAAAACGTAGTGCCGCAAGTGCCATACTGCTAGCAATTTATATTCAAGGCATGGTAATGCAGTCCAGGAAGATTGCCGCCCATACAAAGAGGTGATTAGTCGCCAGGTGACTAAATCTACCCAAATCTGCCTGTGCGTCACTACCCTAAAGAGATTGACTAAAGCTTATCAGAGCACAAGTCACATGACTGGGGCAGCTGGAAAACTGACAATATGTCTAGTCCCATGTCAGATTTCAAAATTAAATTTAAAAAAAATCTGTTTGCTCTTTTGAGAAAAGTATTTCAGTGCAGAATTCTGCTGGAATTAACTGATGCGGTTTGAAAAAAACATATTCCCATGACAATTTCCCTTAACGTTTAAGCTGATCAACACAAACGAAGGAGGTAAAGCACATGATCAAGCACATGGCATATGCAATCTGTGCCTATTAGCAGACCCATTTAATATACATATATATATATATATATATATTATATATATATATATATATATATATATATATATATATTCCCTCCCCCCCCAAGTGTGTCAATAATTTCAGGCGCCTGCATGTACATAGGTACAATAACAACATACAAAACTGCATGCTTGTATCAGTAAGTTCAATAGCTTTTACAGAAATAAGCTCATTTGCAGTTGCTGAAAACTGCATACAGGAAGTTCTAAGGCTCTAGGGCTCAATCTGCATAGCTAATAACTCATAAACTATTCAGAATACAATTACGACAGTTGTTCCTAAACCTGAAAGCCATTGAGGATGGAATTTTGGGATATAGCATATTTGTGTTCCTAGATACCCCTGGAAGGTGAACCTTTGGTTTGTTGCATTTGGAGTGTCCTGGATACTTTAATAAATAATCTTTAAAGGAGCTGGCAACTAGGAATCTTCAATTCATTTATATTCTTGCAACTAAAACCTAATGCTTCACATACAGTAGCACTTCCAGAATGTTTTAGACAATGCATATTCCACAGACACAGCCTTGTGGTCCAGATAAGATACTAATGTTTGAAACTTAACAGCTATTGAAAAAAGCATCTCCCAGAAACTGATCACACCTTCATGAAAAGAGATAAAAAAAGATAAGCCCCCTGTAAATAGTCCTCCGCTCCCATCTCAGCCCCTTAAACTAAGGATATTGGACATTTCACATACATTGAAACTGTTTGTACCCCACTGGGCCTGCAGTATTAAATAAAATATGAATGCATTATTAGAAGGAGTCCCCTGTAGTTTTACAACACACAAAAACCATCAAACTGTAAAACATATTCTTATAAACAGTACTTAGCAATTCCCTGGTGATAAGTGACGTAATGTATCATCTTACTCATTGAAATGTGGGAATTATACAAAGAATAATGTACCCCTCCATTGTAAAATATGAGGATACTTGAGTGGAGGTAATTTTTTTTTTATTTTCTAATTTTTTTCGAATGGCTTCTTATTCAGAAAAAAATTTAATGGAAAAGATTCAGCGAGTTTGGTGTTAAAAACAGAAAAACTTTAGTTAATCGAATTTTTAGAGGAGTAAAACTCAAATCGCTTGAATTGATCAAGATTTGTGGCAAAACCCTCAGGAAAAAACTTGAACATCATGAAGGCTATTAACATCTTCAAATGGTTCAATGGACCTCTACCACTGACTCCTACATGACGACGACAGGTTTTGGATGGAGTACTTTTGACTTCAACTATTTCCAGGGTCAGCGTAGAATACATCTAAAAATTTTAATTAGTAGAAGATCTTAAATCTGATTTGATTATTTTCAGTGCTTGTTTTTAAAGTTATTAGGAGTCAGAGAGGGTAGATTTTCTTGGACTCTAGGATACCCAAAATTGCTTCTTACTCCAACTCCACAGGTCTGACTGTGAACATGTGAATTGAAAAATAATGTACTCCCTGTTTTAAAATACGAGATATGAGACGTAACCTTGAAGTTTCATACCCTGTATAAAAGCACTAGGCCTTTTTCCTTTATAAAGGCATCGAACTGCAAGGTGATTCATAAATTTTCTTTATATTTTAAAACAGGCTTTATATTAGTCTTTGTAAAATGAACAGGGTCTTTGCACAAGTGATTAGAGAAAGAGAACACAATTAGTTAAAGATAGCAGCTTATAGTACATGTTCAGTACTGCTGAGATGGAGAATGAGCAGACTGAGCAGGAAAATGCAAAACTACTCTGACAAATTAGCTTTTTTTTCTTTTTAAAACAAATATTTCCAGGAACAAAGCTAAAAAAAAAAAAAAAAAATAGAGCAGCTGTTGGATGTCTCTGAGCTGCCACCCAGAATATCTTGGGAGAGGAGCAGTTTAAACACAGCAGTATCATTATTGTACTTTATTCCAGCACTTCTGTACTACCTGAGATACTTTTTGGCAAACAGGATTGTCATCAAAACTGTGATGAGCAGTGTTCAAATAATTCCTCTCTGAAATTTAATTAATTATACAAGTGGACCTTAAAGGAGACATATTGTATGAAAACGAGAACATGCCAGTGCATTATACTCACTTAAATATAGAATGAACGTGCTTAAAAAAGTATTTTTTGTGTTGGTTCATTAAAAAAAATTAGAAGAAAATCCTCCTAGTCCTGCCCATCTGTTTCACTTCCTGCTGCCTCATTTACCAGGATGCGCAGGGGAGCTGGCATCACTGCACACTGCACTGTAACATAGGATTCAGGAGTCTGTCTTTGCTTGTGTCACTGCATGGCTGTGATTGGCTACCCCTCTCCTACTGTGCTCTGGGTGTATTAAAATACACCTATCTGTCATTTGAAACACAAAAAGTAGCTGTAGCAGTTGTATAAGGAGCTCCAGAAAAGTGAATATATTTAAAATTAAATGTTTGCCAAAAGTAAAACCAGCACCACATATTATTGACTATTACCTACAACATGATAAGGGGATTTCAATGATTCTATATGTCATTTAATTCCCTTGGCTGGTTCTAGTCAATGAAGAATGCATATACCAAATTAAGCAACATAATTGAGCTATACTGCAGCTCTCACTAGTATAAAATGGTAATGTACTTTCCTCCCAGGTGTCATACTAGCCACAGACTGTTTGCTGGAGTACGTAGGAGCTTTGTATGACATTTTCAAATGCATTGCAGTAGGAATAGAAAAAAATTAGAACGACACATTCAAATAATGTCTCAAAAGGTACTTTTCAGCCCAGAGTAGTTCAGCAAACTATATGGTACTATGATTCCTAAATTCATATTTATATGGGAAATGTTTAGGAGCACTTTTCAGCCTGCTTGGGTCAAAAGTACTCACACCAGGTCAATAACATGCCTACTTTCCAAGATTACTATAAAAACACAATATCCCATGCTGATATGGCCCTGGTTCCAGAGCTAAAAGTGCATGTGCTAGTATTGAATATACAGCTTCTATGCAGGACTGGATCTATTGTTTCCCATGCTGCATATAAGCTGCTTGTCTTGATTGCTCCCCCTTATCATTCCTGTGCATTGTAACTACTGGAAAAGTATTGTTATAGTCGACCTGTCATTGGCTACAGCAAAATACAGAGAAGGTTCTGGAGTGGCCATCTCAGTCTCCTGACCTCAATATCATTGATCCACTCTGGGGAGACCTCAAACGTGCAGTTCATACAAGACAGCCCAAGAATTTACGGGAACTGGAGGCTTTTTGCCAGGAAGAATAGGCAGCTTTACCTTTGTCTGAGAAGATAAATAGCCTCATCCACAACTACCACAAAATACTTCAAGCTGTCATTGATGTTAAAGGAGGCAATGCACTGTATTAAGAACTGGGGTATGTAAACTTTTGATCAGGGTCACTTGGGTAGTTTGTGTAGTGATTATGATTGAAAAAGAGTAAACACAGTTGTTTGACAATAAATGGCTGCAGCCAACCACTAACCATGAGTGAAAGAAAAGTTTTTGTGTTATTCATATTCCCAGAAAAACGGTTAAGAAATCTGCCAGGGTATGTAAACTTATGAGCACAACTGTATATTATAATGAACCGGTAACCAGCAAAATGCTACCCCCACAATTACCATAATGAATATCTCCTTCCTAGCAAATAAGAACAGCTACTGAAATCTTTCAGGTATATGCATAGAACTACAGATATATTTGCAGCTTGTATTTGAAAGAAGCATGTACAGGTATGGGATCTGTTACCTGGAAACCCATTAACCAGAAAGGTCCAAATTACGTAAAGGTTGTCTCCCCTAGACTTTATTTAATCAAAATAATCCAAGTGTTTAAAAAATTCCTTTTTCTCTGGACTACTAAACAGTAGTACTGATCCAAAACTAAGATCTAATTAATCCTTATTGGAAGCAAAACCAGCCTTTAGGCTAGGGACAGACAGGGAGATTCGGGGAGATTCAGTCGCCTGGCGTTTAATAGCAGGCGACAATCTCCCCGAACGTCCTTCTCCCTGTCCGTCGCTAGTTGAAATGTAAAAGCGCCGACTCTGTGCACACGTGGTGCGGCTATTTCCGGAATCACCCGAAGTTACAAATCTCCGAATCTCCCTGTCTGTCCCCAGCCTTAGGGTTCATTTCTTGTTTACATGATTTACTAGTATACTTAAGGCATGAAGATTAAAATTACAGAAAGATGTTATCTGGAAAACCCCAGATCCTGAGCATTCTAGATAACAGGTTCCATACCTTTATAAGGCTAAATAAAAAAAAAAAACACACACACTTCAGAGCTTTTTCAGATAATGGCTTTTCATATAACATATTCCATACCAGTACGCTTTTGCTTAGTGGAATGTAACGGTTATTTAATGTTTTTTTATTAGCAATATTTACATTAGTATATTGTTTCCCCCTCCCAAGTTGTGAGTTTGGTTTTTAAGCAGTTTACCCCTCCTTCTGCCAGCTTGCTTTGCAATGTGCGTGTACACGCATGCCGATTATTCTGAGCTTGGCAATACCTGGAAAGTGCCAGCTTAGGTTTCACTAAGGAACAGTTAGGAACAGTTTTTGTAGAAAATGTACCATTAAGCCACATTTATACATCAGCAAATACTTTGAATTAGTCCACTAAATATTAAAGAAATTCAAGGGATTCTGACTAGTTGCTATGGGTAACTATGCACCTTTGTCAATACATTAAATAGTGTCAGTATTTTGCACTTTGTGAATGTAACTGCTCTGGTTTCCAATTGACAAAAACTAATCTGGGCCTGGCTCATTTTGTAACTGTGACAGGGAGTTTTCTGTAGCTAGTTTGCAGCGGGTCGGGTACCCGCAAAAACCTGCGGTAACCTGGGGGTGGTCCTTCCTGCAATGCCAACAGTGTCATGCCAGCGCTGAAATGTGTGTGCGTGTCAAGATGAGTGCGCGTCAAGACAGACATGTGCCAACGTCAGGACATCATGCCCACGCCAAACGGAGGACTATTTAAAGGAGCCTGAGGCCTGTGAACGCTGCCCAAATATAGGTTCTACTTTGTATGTTCCTGGGTGCGCTTTCTTGTTCCTGTGTTTGACCTTGCCTGGATCCTCACCTATTGAACCTTTGCTGCCTGAACCAACCTATTGCCTGGACTTGACTATTCCTTGCATAATCCCTACCTGAACTTTGACCTGTATTAGACTGGTGTTTCCTCCGCCACCTTTGCTGGAGCCTTCTGGTCCTAACAGTCGGTGGTTCTGTGGGTTTGCAGGTTGGCCTCGGGTCTTCTCAATACTGATTTTTACTCATTTCTGATCACGCCTACTTCTGATGATGTCACTTCTGGTTACAATGACGGCACTTCCTGATTCTTGATTGGCAGCACAAATGCACTTCCTGATTCTTGACAGTCAGCGGGTCATGGGTCCGGGTTGCGGATAAGGTACTTGCTGGTCGGGTAGCTGTCCAGGCGGGTAAGAATGTGGGTCACAGGTTCAGGTTGCAGACTCTAGCTGTAGCTGTCAGAACTAGATATACAATGCTTTAACATCTGTGTGATTAACAGGCCACAGGTCAAGTTGCAGCTAAGCCACAACACTTCAGCAGGCAAGTGGTTAAACATGCCTACACTAGTTTGAACAGAAGAGATCAAACTGGAATTTTGGCACTGGATCTCTGGAATTTGCTAACTGTGCTTCCCCCCCACCCTTCCCAAATCCCCATTTACAATATTTCCATTTGTCAAATAAACCAATGGTTCTGTTTTGGCATGGTATCCATTGTGCTTTACTTTTTGTTCCTGGAATAAAACGTTTTTCTATAACTATTTTTTGTATGCTGTAACTGCTCCCGTAGTAACAAATTAATTTAACGTACTCCAGTTGTACAGAAACCAAGTAAATACACAGGTCACAATGCAGGGCAAAATATCTGTATAAAAAATACCTCATTTGCTGAAAGTGATGACAGAAATTCAGATATGACATGCTGTAGTATATTTATGTTGCCAAAGGAAAATATATCTGTATATCCTTAACTAAAAATAGATATTGTGCCTTCCAAAAGTCCTGTTTCCCATAGGAAACAAGTGTTTGCAGGCAATATTTCTGCTATTACAAGGAATGTTTGGTCTTTAAGGACAATGGTAGATGAGTAGTAGTCGCCAGAGTCAAATCTCCTCTACTGCAGGCAACTAGTCTCCTCCAAATCCTTTCCCACCAGTGATAAAACAAATGCATTGGTTCATATTTCCCCCAAAGTTTCCTCGTATGTTAACATCAGAATGATGTTTTACCACCGGTGTTCACAAAACAATCCCATGGCACACCAGATTAGTCACCTAAATCTCCTCTTCTGCAGGCAACTAATCTCCTCCAAATGTTTTCCCACTGGCAATAAAACGGTAAAACACATGCACTTGTTCAGATTTCCAAAGTCACACAAAGTTTCCTCGCAGGGTGACGTCAGAATTTTTTTTTTTTACCACTGGTGATTCACTTTATTGCTGATGAAAAAGTAAAACAACCAAGGCCCATGGCACACCAGATTTTAGTCACCTAAAATAAATATCCTCTTCTGTAGGCAATTGATATCCTGTAAATGCATTCCCACTGGTGATAAAGTGAATTACCACTGGTAAAACATATGCATCTCTTTGTTTTTCAGAAGTTGCCAGATATTTCTTTGCAAGGACAACTTTTGCCGATTTCGGAAAAACGAAAAACAGCATATGCTTTTCCGTCATATATGGCTCAATTTGAGTTATGATAGAATATGCTGGAATAGCATACCCTGAGCCCGTCAGAAGACTCAAGTCATGGCCTCAACCACTGCCATTTACCGACTGATGGAAATAGGTTAGTTTTCCTGGTGAGCCAATTCAAACTGCTGAACAGCACTGAGTTAGGGCAATATAAGGGTTTTTCTTTAGTAACACCTTCTGGGATGAATTTTTGAGTTGAAGTTGAAAACCTCCCAATATTTTGGAAGTAAAAAGAGGGACAAAAACAATTTTCGCACGTAGGGCGGCAACATTTTTGACCACGTCCCATTTTGTGGCCACATCCTCTAATTACCATGTTCATTTTACAAAATCTGGCAGGTTATGAAAGTTTGAAAATATTTCTCCTTATCTAAACTGTTACAATTACTTATCTCAAAATTGTTACAATGCATCTTATTTGTACCAGTTAGCTGTTCTGGGCTCTCTGCCAAAAGCCAATTAAGTTAGAAACTTTGTTTCTTTTTCTGGCTGTTCAGTGCAGAGAAAAACGGGACTTTCCAGTACAGGGAGTGCAGGTTGAGTTGTCAAAAGAGGGACTGTCTCTCCAAAAAAGGGACAGTTGGGATGTATGGAGTTGTATTTTTAGTGAATTGAGTGTACTATAAGGGAGGGTTGAAGTAGCTGAAGGTGAACGCCAGCTGGAACCATCATTGTCGCCTGCAGGCTATGCTTAGCCTGGGCCTGCACTCCACTGTTAATTACTTGCCTTTGATATAAACTGAAAGCAATATGGGTCACACCAGAGGAGTGATTACCACCTTTTTAACACCAGATAGAACTCCTGTCGAGTCTTTAGATGCATTCTAGAAGCATTGCAGTACTAAAACAATATATAAGAACTGGAGACCTATGGTGAGATTGCTTATAAGTTATTTTGTCTCCAGTGTCCTTATTGGTCATCTGCTCAGCTTTGCTGTGCTTGCACCACACACTGTTTTAGCAAAACTGATCACTTTGGGGCCAATCTGAAATTGCAATCTGGTGGTCAAGAACACTGACCCAATTCTTCTGTCTGTCCATGCACACTAGCAGCCCAAAAATATATAATAATAATAATTTAAAAAATATATATATACTGAATTTGCAATAAAAGGATTGATTAAAGCTGACTGTTCACAGTCAGGAAAAACAGTGTGCATGTTACTCTATGTTGAACTAGCCAGAGAGGACCAACTTCATTGCATAATGGAACAGGAACATTAAAAAATGAAAGCGTTTTAAAGTAATGCAAAGAATACACTGGTAAAACTACTGTATTTGCTTTAGAAACACTACTTTTGTTTATATAAATAAGCTGCTATGCAGCAATGGGAGCATCCAATCAAATGAGAAAATCCTCAGGTGGCATAAGAAATAAGCTCTGTAGGACAGATTGGTGTTTTCAGCTATCCACTGTTTAAACTGTGCCATATAGCCATTTTTAAACATTCCCCATTGCTACACAGCAGCTTGTTTATATGAACTAAAGTAGTGTTTCTGAAAATATCAGTTTTATCAGTGCAGGGCAACAGTACATGACATTTTCATTACAATTAAATTTTTTGGTGTTACGGTTTCTTTAAGCAGAGCAACTTCACACTCTTTGCACTACAGTTGTCTTTGCTGTTGTCATGAATTAATTCTATTAGTTTAAAAACTGCGAACATCTTAAAACATTTTAAAAATATAAAGTAAAGTGAAAAATTGTTCAGAAGCACAGAACACTTCTACAATATTTTGTTTTGACATTTGACATTTTTCTTAATGTGCTATGGGCACCCAACATATGGCACTACTCCCAAAATTCCTCATTATTTGTCTGGCTTTTAATTTATGCCGCTGAATGTGTAACTTAATAATAAGGATTCCTCTCTCAAGATTTACCCCTGATACCGTAAAACTAATTTAGGAACCACAAATTGGGAATAGAGCACGGTAAAAAAAAAAAAAATACTAAAAAAAAAAACTACAAAATACAAGACAAGATAAGTGAAAAGTTTATTTTAAATACTTCACAGCCAGTTAATACAAACTGTACAAGTTTAACTGAACTGTGACTCGCTCGAGTGCTTTCATCTTGTTGCATTCCTGACATGGGTTTCTAAGGAAGGCTGGAGATGCATAGCTCTCTGTTAACTTGGGTGACACATTACATGGCCAGATCCCCTGACTATTCACACTGACCTTTACCTAGAGCCTCTTTCTGAGTTCTACTTTACACAAAAGAATACAAAAATATTTCTTGTGTGACGGTTTCTTTCCCGCCCCATTGATTTAAGACGTGGTATTTTGTGTGGATTCCCAGAGAATGCTTATTCTTGGACATTGGGCACTGCTCACTGCTAGATAAATAAGGAACTGTGGTGGGAACAGCAAACACAGAAATAGAACATCTTGAAAGTGGAAAGTTACATTAATATTCTGTATAAACCAATGAGAAAGGCAAAAAATTTTAAATCCAAAAATACTCTATTCCTTAAAAAATATTTTTTAATTAACTTTAAAAAGAAACCAATTGCTACTATTAAATAGCATTTATTAAAAAAAAAAAAAACTAAATCTGTGTGCATGATAGGATAACAGTATTTCTGTAAAGGAGTATGGCCCTACTAGAATAAAGCTTTAAACCTGGTGATAGTCATGATATAAAAAAACATACAAATAAAAGACAAGTATCCACCACACTTTGGTCTTTTTATGTATTATGCCAGTTTGCGGACAGTAAAATAAAGGCTGTCTATTGCTCAAAACTGAGCCAAGGCTAGAAAAGATTGAGGCAGGGATGTAAATACAATAATAACGTCTGATGTACGTGTATATGAACTAGGATGTACCCCTCAATTGTCCACTAAAAATGGCCAAAAAAACCTGTAAGGTTCCTGAAAAAGCACTGCCTGATATTTTATTTTCCTTCTTACAGCTCAAATGGAAACCCCAACATGAAAATAGCAAAAGATATTATAAACCCAAAAAAAGAAAGCCAAAAGGAAAAAGAACATACAAAATATGGAACCTGGCCAAGTTATAAATTAGAAAGAACTGAACCATTTAAAACTATATCGGTTTGATTATTTTTAGGGATGAACCGAATCCAGGATTCTGCCTTTTTCAGTAGGATTCGGACAAATCCTTTTGTCTGGCTAAACGGAATTGAATTGGCATATATAACTTAGGGCGGAGAGGGAAAACATGTGACTTGTCATCACAATACAAAGAAGTGAAAAGAATGTTCACACTTTTTCCTTTCCCAAACCTTAGGATTCCGAATCAGTTCGGTATTTGGCCGAATCTTTCATAAAGGATGCGTGGATTCAGTCGAATCCCAAATAGTGGATTTGGTGCATCCCTAGGAAGTCTTAAATACTGTCTGTGTGTGCAATGCAATTATTATAAGTTCTAGCAAAAGTGTTGGGGAGTTTCATAAGACATAATCAGATGTTCCTACAGAACAAAAGAGCATTTTAATCAGTCAGAAGCTCGGCAGTCATACAATCAGCATGGGGCTTTCACAACAGTCCAGAAGGTTCTTCAAAAGGCCATTTATTAGAAAAAGATGTACTTTTCAATACATTATATGGGTGAATTGGATAAATAAGGGCATTGGGTCACAGGGTGATTTCACCACCAAGATTTATTATAGCACAGTTGTCAAAAGAATCAACATTCACCTCAAATTTGGCAGTGCCACTGTGCAAAAGCATACTGTAACATTATTAACAATTTGTAAGATACAGGCTGCTTTTTGTCTTTATGAGACCTGGGTATTTTCATTTCCTATGGATGCAAAAAAAGTCCAGAAAATGTAGTATATTTCAATCATAGACATACTTTTCCTTCCTTTAAATATAAGCAACCTGATAGGGAAGATTGGGCTGCATTTCATCCAGTTCTTTTATTATTGTTTATTCAAAAATAGTGAATGGTTATTTGAACTTGGGTGTGTAGCAGTCTTGTCATTTAAGTAGCTACAAGTAAATGCCTAGAAGGCATACAGGGCTGGCAGCTACGAACCTGCCAGGCAACCGAGAATGTTGCTTGGTAAAGCTCCTTTTTTAAAAATGCTTTGTCCCTCCCAAATGCTTTATGAATCTTTAAAAGGTTGTTATTCTCTTTGGAATAGCAATGGGGAGGAAATGCTTAAACCACAAGGAAAGTTAACTAAAGTAGCTAGAAATGTTGTACGTAACATTATGTTTTGGGCTTCTGTACCAGCCCAAGGCAACCACAACCCTGTAGCTTTAAAGATCTGTGTCTCCAAAGATGCCCCAGTAGCTCCCCATCTTCTTTTCTTCTGATTCACTAATTCACATGTTCTGTGCTGCTGTCACTTACTGAGCTTAGGGACTGACTCAAAATATACAGTACACGTGCGGTCCTAGCGCAGGCTGCAGGTACCTCTCTAGCTTCAGCACTGGGGAGCTGCGAATCTCCAATGCTCCTCAGCAAGTGGCTGGGAGGCATGCCGCCCTAGGCCTGGGCCTTGTGGCCTCACCACAAATCCAGGCCTGAGTACACACAGAATACAACTGTCACAATATAGGACTACGGATAAGTACTGGCAGCACAGAAACCAGTGCAACTAGCATCAGAATTTAATAATCCACCCTGTAGCATCAGCTTATATGACAGGTCACCCTCATTCTCTGCTGGATAAGACAGATGGTGACCCCCTGTGACAAGTTTGAAGTCCTGGATCATTGCTGCTATTAACAAGCTGAAACTTTAGGCTGGTGGAATACGTTCAGTATATAAAATATGGCAGTTTTAGCCATTCATTTTTAGGGTTTAGTTTTCCTTTAAATGGGTAGTTCACCTTCAACATTAACATTTAGCATGTTACAGAATGGACAATTTGTAGCAACGTTTCAATTGGTCTTCATTTTTTTTTTAACAGATTTTTATGTATTTACCTTCTTCTTCTGACTCTTCCCAGCTTTCAAGAGGGGTCACTGACCACAGTAGCTTAAAAGTATTGCATTATGAGGCTTTTATTGATTTTCTACTCTGCCCCCTCCTGTTTATATCCTAGCCTCTCATTCAAACTGGTTGCTAGGGTAATTTGGACCCTAGCAACTGGTAATTTCAAACTGGAAATCCAAAAAGCAATGGTCAATTGCAAATTGTCTCAGAATATCTACACATCATAGTAAAAATGAATTTGAAGGTGAACAACACCCTTAACATAAAGTCTAAGCTGGTGAATATGTAACGCAAAGCTGAACTCATTTAAGTATGGAGCAATATATCAAGTTTATAAGTAGGATTTATGTTTAACTTGGGCAGGGCCATCTTTATGTATTAGTTATTGGATGCTTGCTTTGTAAATCTCTATGTTCAATGTACATTTGTTGTACAGCAATGCAGAATAATCATTATATCCATAAACCAGGATGATCCAGCTAATTTGTGCTTGTGTGTCCAAATGATTTTTTAATGCCCCCTTGGCTGTCCAAAAGATCCAATGGCATCATCTTACAACAGTCCCATTTTGTTTTTACCCAGAGAAAAATCTATGGTTGACAGTATGGCACATATTTTTAGAACTAGGTATTAACAAAATGTATGGAAAAACTACACGGCACTGCATTAACCAGACAGGGGATACAACATAAATAGAACATTCCAACTCTCACATAAGGACAACTACGCCTCTGCCATGACAGTGAAACAGAACAGCATTAAATTGTCTCATATATAATGTCCTTGTTACTGTTAGAAGGTGCGCATGCAAAAACTGTACACTCATTTTTTTCTATATAAGACCTCGAACTGTAAAGTATACAAAAGTTTGAGTATATATAGCAGTAGCTTTTTTAAAATATAATTTGAAATGTTCTACCAATTGTAATATGTGCCCAAATCGAAAAGCAAAGCCACATAACAAATACAATGCCACCTTACCTGACAAGCGGTATATGTTCAATTGTACAACAGGTTCCATCTTCCAGAGATTCACAAGTGTTGTTATAAATCCTGCAAATAAAAACAAATGATAAATAAATAAAAGGGAAAACAAGGAAGTTACTTAGTATTAGCATAATCTATGATGTTAACAGGACACAAAATAGTACAGCCAAACATGCACAGAATTTCTTTTGTACAGCTTGGTCATTGGTCACCCAAAGTGGAAATCAAGGCTGAACAATGACTTAAAGCAGGGGTGTCCAAACTTGGCCCTCCAGCTGTTAAGGAACTACAAGTCCCACAATGCATTTGTTGACTGTGGCTGTCAGACTCCTTCATTGCATTGTGGGACTTGTAGTTCCTTAACAGCTGGAGGGCCAAGTTTGGACACCCCTGACTTAAAGGAATAGTAACACGAATAAAGTGTTGAAAATAATGACAATGTTGTGTACTGTTGCCCTGCACTGGTAAAACTGATCTGTTTGCTTTAGGGTAAGGCTGCTGCGTGTGAATAAGCGCAGGCGACTTTACGTGTCGCGGGTGCGCAGTGCGACCAAGCTATTCGGGGAGATACGTCGCGGCGATAAGTCGCCAGGCGACAGATCTCCCTGAAAACTCCCCGTGTGGCCTTACCCTTAGAAACACTACTATAGTTCATATAAACAAACTGCTGTGCGGAAATGGTGGAAAATGAAAAAAGGCTATACAGCACAGTTTAAAAGGTGGATAACACCATTATGTTCTACAGAGCTTGGCTGCTGTCTGCCAAGTGCAATTTAGCCTTTTTCTCCTTTAAATGGCTGCCCCTTTACTACACAGCAGCTTATTTATATAAACAGTAGCGTTTTTGAAGCAACCACAACAATTTTACCAGTGCAGGACAACACTGTATTATATTTTTATTACTTTAAAACACTTATTTTATGATGTTACTGTTCCTTTAATCTGATTGTAGGCCAACCTAGAAATGCCCAAGATATATTTCACCAAGTGATCCAACAAGCTCTGTGTGCCCCTGCCCTAAGGGTAGCGACACATGGGCAGATTCAGGGAGATTTAGTTGCCTGGTGACTTTGGAAAACGAAGCGCCTCGTGAGCTAAGCTCAGGTGACTTTTCATTATAGAGGAAGGGAAAACAGGCGAAGGCAGTTCGCCAGGCAACTAAATCTCCCAAATCTGCCCAAGTGTCACTACCCTAAGTGTGTTCAGGACTTGTAAAAAAGCAAAACCATGAGCCAGCATATAGATCAGATATTTACTTTTTGAGCACACTAAACCATATTTAGCTTTGTTCAATAGAGTTGATAGTGCCCCTTTATTTGAAGGGTTGTTTGAAATTCTGTCTTAAACAATAGAATGTTCTCAAACATGACATCATTACTTCTATTAAGATTTGCTCATCATTCGTCTCCATTGAGTAGCTAAAAAACAAAAGGAGTAATATAGGGGAACTGGACTTTATCATATCAGACAAGATGATTGTTTGCATGTCTATTGTGTTAAAACAATAGCTCAGGTATAAAATATAGTCCCTTCCAACACTTGAAAATCAACCTGAAGGGCCTTTCTTATTTTAAAGCTGATTCTAGGCCATGTCTTCCAGCACAATAAAGTAAATAAGAAAGGGAATAATGATCCTGCAAAGAGAACAAGTTAAGGTATCCATTCACTGGCCAGCTTACTGTTTATCCAATGGATCAGGTTGTAGACTTAAGCTGGCCATAGACGCAACGATCCAATCGTACGAATCCTCGATTCGTACGATTTTTGGATCATGTGTGGAGTGTTCTGACATTTGTCATTTTGTCGTGCCATGCCGATTGGTCGTTAGAACATTTCTGTCGGCTGGCGATCATATCTTTGCATTTCACAGTAATTGAGCAAAAGCTGCCTCTGCTCTCATTTCCACACTTACCGATGCTCCTTCCACCTACTGAGAAGGTACATTTGTACTGGACACATGAAACAGTTGAACATGGCCCTGGAAAATGCCATAAATGGACAGTTGGGTAGTACAGTCAAAATTGGTCAACTGACCTACCAAATCTCAGGGTATGTATAGTGACCGTGAGACCTTAATTCAACAGGAATAGCAGAGGAGAAAGGCTTCGGACTTGCTTTTTCAGAACAAAATGGTGAAAAATAGATAAAAAAGGTATACAGTAAATATATGTATAACTTTATTTGTAAAGCACTCTTAGGGAGCTGCAGAGCTGTACAATGCATAAAAGTGCAATATATAAAGTACACACAGGGAGGATAAATCACATAGATAAAATAATTATGCACAGTACACAGAGCTTATATAAGGACATTGCTATGGGGTAAGAGACACAGTAGGAAGAAGGCCCCTGCCTCGTAGAGCTTACAGTCTAACTGGCTAAGTGATAGTTATATAACCGTTTCGGTGTGTCAATTTGAAGCAGTATTATTAAAAAAAATACTTTAAACAATGAAAACAGCCCTATGATCTTATGATCAGGTAGCCTGAAGTTAACATTATTTTGTGAAGAAGCACCTTGTCTCTATGCCTTTGTCCATCACACCTTAGTTAACAGAGATCAACAAACTTTATGTTTGCACCAAGATGTCCCAGGACAACACCTATTCTATCACATATGTAGTTAAATGTGGAGTATGTTTAACCAGGCAGTAGAATATTTATTTAATACTGAAAAGAGCAAAAGTGTGTTAAGGTTTTAGAAGAGACACATAAGATGTTTTTTTCTCTTTAACAAGTTAATGTTATCAGTCCCTTTCATGAAACAGGAACATCTGGTCAAACAGTGCAACAACCTGTAAGTAATCAAGATCAAGGTTTCCTTAGTAACTTTAAGTGACCCAACCACCAATGTTCCCTCTAATTCCCTTTTGCCCATGTGCACAAAAATTATTTAAAAATTAGTTCTTTTAAAAAGCTGTGGGCACGGACTAAATTTAGTTTATTTCCAGAAAATACAAGCACCACAATTTGTGGAGAAATTGCTAGAATGTTCTCAAGTCCAGACAAATATATTTTTTTAGCTCCTTTGCCACAAGATATCATGTGAACTGTGTTGAACAAAGAAAGCTTTTGTATGCTTCTATTGCATGACTACTTATGACTACTATTTGAGGTTTTTTTTTTCTCTTTAAGATACACATCGTGTTTTAGCCTTTACCCCTTGGATTTGCCCATGCACTTTCACTCTGGAATTAATCTTACACAGTAGTGGTGGGGGGGTCCTTTTTTAAGCCAGTGAGGTAGAATATATCATCACTGCTCATATGTTCAACAAAATATTAAACCTCTGCTATATCAGTAATATAGCTCTATGAATATCACGGATAAAAAAACCTGATGTGACCTTCAAGCTGGGCTTTGAGTATCTAAAGTTCTACAGTGTGGAAAATCACTGGTTTAATGGTGCAGTATAACCTGCTGCATTTCAGATCAGCACATGCGCAAAGTGTTCAGTGAATGTTTTGATCTCAAAGACGGGGGAGTGCAGCGGATAAAGGGCCAGTGCCTGGAGCGGTTATCCTGTGGTACTTCTGAGTGAGCACCAGGAGTGTTCTTCTTCCTTCTTTGCACCAGGTGTGCATTGCAGCAGCATGAAAAGCCAAACGATAAGCAAAAAGCAATTTTTTTCACTGAAGAACAAAGAAGTGATAGATGATTGTTCTGCACTGACCCAGGGTATTAGCTAAATAATCACTCGAGGGGTCTATAAAATTGAATGTTTCTGTCTCTGGTGTTTCAATGGGTCTGGTGGTTCTGCTAGCTTGACCTGTTCTAATTTGCTACATTTAGTGGATACATTTCTCAGCAGTACCTGGAATATTAGCAACTATTGTATCAATCAGAACAGTTGTCTCAGCAAGGACAAAGATAAGAAATGTATCAACTAATTTATCAAATTACACACTTTTAGGGTGGAGACACACGGTCATATTCTGGGAGATTAGTCGCCTGGCGCCAAACTCCTCTTCTTCGGGGTGACTAATCTCCCTGAACTGCCTTCCCGCCGGCTAGAGTGTAAATCGCCGGCTGGATGGCACTTGGAGCGCTTCGTTTTCTCAAGTCGCCTGGAGGCAACTTTGGAAAGTTAAGTGCTCCGAGTGCCACCCTGCCGGAGATTTACATTCTAGATGGCAGGAAGGCAGTTTGGGGAGATTACTCGCCCCGAAGAAAGGAGATTTTTGACGGGCGACCAATCTTTCCGAAGCTGACCGTGTGCCTCTGCCCTTACACTACCCCCACTTCCAGAGCTGCTTTAGAAAGACCTAAGAAGGTGAAAGATGTGCTACGGTCCTGTCCAGAGTCATTATAGCTAGATATAGCTTTTTTGGGGGTGAAAATCACCTGTGAAATGTAACCTGATATCTTGATGCAGGGCAACTCATAGCTCTTCCTACTGATAATAAAGAGCATTTGAAGACACATTCAAATGACTGCTATCCTATACAATATCCTTATCAAACAATAAATGTTACAAGTAAGTTATTCATAGTAATTACTGGCATTTGGCTCATGATGACCATGCAGTGATACATATGAATAGAACTTTCTGGGTCAAATGAAAGATTTTCTGCAGGGCACTCCTAGCTACAGTAGACATGTTTGAGTTGGTTCAGAAAAACAACAAATAACACAGCCTAGGCCCTGGGTATCTTAATGCAAAACTTTGGTATTTACATAGAGCAACAATAGGCATTGTAATCTGCAATGTTTACTCACAGAACAACCAACAATGGTGGGGGGCAGGGGAAACAAATTAACAGATCAGTGCAATTCAGTCAATATGTCGGGTCACCAAGCTTTCTCGTGATCTGGCAGTTCAGCTCCTGGGCCAAACAATAGGATATCACAGAAGTCTGCATCAGTGCAATGTGCTACACTGGCTGACCGCATATATGTGTTTAGCTGATCAAACCCTAAGACAGGGATCTGCAACCTTGGCTCTCCAGCTGTTAAGGAACTACAAGTCCCACAATGCAATGAAGGAGTCTGTCATGATTCATAAAGGCAAATGCATTGTGGGACTTGTAGTTCCTCAACAGCTGGACAGCCAAGGTTGCAGATCCCTGCCCTAAAGCTCCCCATAGACGCAACGATCTTTCCCCGCAGAACGACCGATCTTAGGGAAGTCCGACCAATCTGTCAAATTATCGTGCGGTTAGTGGGATAAAAACGATCGTTCGTCTTACGATTTTTTGTCCGACATTGGTCTGATGATTGATCGGCCAGGTTAGAAAATCTTTATCGGCCCCCATGCAATCTACCTATGTTTGCAGGGCAAGCAGGCTGCGATCCTTCAGTTTTGCTGCAATATCGCCTGAAATGGTATTTTTAGTTGATGGACACATCGGACATTTAAACGATCGTTTTGAGACAATCGTGGTCTCACGATAACTATTGGATCTTTCAAAAATCTTTATGTCTATGGCCAGCTTTAGATTTGTTTTGGACTGTCAAACAGGGGAACTGAAGATGGCATATTTATGTTGGTGATCAGTGATTAATCTGAATGCAGTCACATTTTCAGTTTCTGAGAACTGGAGTCTTGGCTGGAGGACAGCTGTCACAAAAGTTTTGTAATGTACAACACTGTGCAAAATTATTTTGTCATTCTACGTTTTTTGCATTAAATTGTGAACAAAAAGATGTATATATTAGGAGTTCGAAATATGCCTCTTGCAAAAAGCATAGTACTACAATAAGTCCTTAAAGAAACCAAGATTGTGCATCCCTATAGAGGACATTGAAATGATGGGCTAGTTTTTAAACCATGGCAAGCTTAGCAACAAGACGCAAGGCATTCATCCTGCAGTGGCAAGGTCTCACGGAAGCAGAAACTTTGCAGGAGAAAGGAATTGTGCAACAGATAGTATGGCCGCCACAGCATCCTGATCTCAACAATGTCGAGCAAGTCTGGGATTACTTGCAGAATCAGACGCACACAAGCATGTCTTTAGGCAGGTTCTCCAGGATGAACCAAATGAGTTCCTCCAGAAACTGCACAAGTAAAGTCATGCGCAAAGAATTTGCATTGCAAGAATGCATTCAAAAATAACGGATGCATAGTTACTGCACTTTCTAGGAAAATTTTTGATTAATAAAAATTATTTGCAGAATTATTTATTAAAACGCATTTAATAAAAGCAAGTAATAAGAGTCGGTAACTGAAAAAAAATATTCGCAATGCAAAAAGCGAATTTAGCTTTTGCCACCACTTTTAACAGGGGTAAAAGGTTTGAAAATTTTACAGTTTGCGTCAGTGCGCAGTGAATGTAAGAAAACGTATTCGTGAAAAAGAGGTTACGTTTGCTCCAAGAGATTACAACATCTTCAAGCACTTCTTAAAAGTAAGCAATGCACAATTAAAATTTCCAGTGCAACAGCTTAAGGAACAGTATTACATTGCAAAATGCCAATTTTTATTCTTATTTGTGCAAATTGTTTTGCGACTTTTATTACATTCCCCAATAAGACTTTTGTGCAGTACTGTATTTTGCATAACACATTTAGTTTGTATTATGCAAAATTTTTCTTTTAGGATATTTTGCTGGAGACCTTTAATTAATTTTGCCACAGGAGACCACAAAAATGCAAGACAAAGAAAGACAAATCATCAGTTTCTGACATAACAAATATAAATTCTCTCTCTTCATCCACCAAATTAGATTTTACTCAGATAACTATTACCCTGATTACATAATTGGAATGTTGTGTAACTACATTATTAGAAAGTACGTTTATTAGAGCTTCCGGATTACATTTTGTAATTCATCTAAAAATCACAAGTTACATACTGACCAAGCAATGCAACATGTATTATAAATATAGCCAATGACTCAATTTGGTTTTGCTTGTGGGCACATATTTAAACTTCCAGTCTTGTTTAAGAACGTGTGGCGCTCAAATATACATAGAACTAAAATTACCATAATTTCTGGTCTAGCCTCAAACAACATGAGACAGAAAACAAGATGAATGTTCCTCCATTCACTAGATAGACAAAGTGATTCCTTCACTACACCATACAGGGCTTC
Source organism: Xenopus borealis (assembly GCA_024363595.1). Classification (NCBI taxonomy): domain Eukaryota; kingdom Metazoa; phylum Chordata; class Amphibia; order Anura; family Pipidae; genus Xenopus; species Xenopus borealis. The sequence goes on from CM044443.1 coordinate 41,222,974, forward strand.
TTTTTTTCAAGTTTATGAATGAAGAGTATCTAGTATTTAAAAAGTAATGGGAGCACTTTTTTTTTTTACTTCCAATAAAGAGTTTTGTATAGAAACTATTGTATGCATTTTAAGAAAGCCTCTTTTGCATTGCTATTGAACATAAGCCTGTACAGTTACTGTATTTTATAAACTAGCAACTCTGCTTGAAAATGTGTGACGACCCCTGAAACTTAGTTTCTCAGCAGCTACTCAGAGCCCACTGAGCATATGAGTGTCGCAGACACTTTCCAAGATGATGACCCCCTGTGACAAGTTTGAAGTCCTGGATCATTGCTGCTATTGAGAAGCTAAAAAAAAAAAAAACGTACGATCGCCAATACACACAGAGATATTATCGGCATCTGACAGAAATTTTCTAACCTGTCCGATCGACCAAATGTTGGGACACTCCCACACACAATCCGAAAATCGCATTGGATTGTTGCATCTATGGCCAGCTTTACATAATACCACTCCCCAGTGAATTTGCCTTTCCTTGTCCTTAAAAGAACCCCCCCCCCCCCTT
>CM044443.1:41259835-41272535 GCA_024363595.1 Xenopus borealis
ATGGTCCTTTAAACAAAAAAAAAAAACCTTTGCTTAAATTCATTTTTATACAAGATAGTACAATACACTAGAACTATTAAAATCCTTTAAATTATATCTAGAGACGTCAACAGTTTTAATTGGTGCTTAGTGATGTAAATTTGTCACGCCTCAATGAAACTTGTTTATTATAATTAATAACATACCCTATGTTGTAAAACATGTGGATATTATCGGCCGTGAGCTTTTATATGATCTTAGAACTCCTCTGCATCTTAAAATATCCCTTTATTTTACAATAGGCGTGAAAAGCACCAAAAACTCCAATACAAAATGTTGTAATCTAAAAACTGGCGAAGTCATGTAGTAGTCTTTTAAAATCTTTATTTACTTTGAAGTGCATTATTAATATTAGAAGTTTTCCACTTGCAAAAATATTCTTCAGAAAGAAGACATTTAAAGGTTTTCGTTGCCGTATTTATTGTGTGTTTCTATTAGCTCACACATTTTCTATTTAAAATTTTTAATAAATTAGGAGACATGCCTTTTTTTAAAAATGTGAGGATGAAAAATCAGAATTTTGAAAAAATATGTTCCTAAGTATTTTATTGTAATTGACATTAACAGAACCAGATCCAGAGTTTATCTTTCAAAATTAAGTCTTTTTGTTATAATGAACTTTTTAAAAGGCGTGAGATATGATTGTTGTCTTTGTAATGTTATCTCAAATGAGAAGGCCATAGAGTGCAACGTTAATGCTGAATGATGTTGACAATTGGAATGTAACTTATCAAATAAGGATAACGGCAGATATATTGCTTATCTGTAAGGATAAGGAAATCATAATACTACTAGGCACTTTAAATGATTTAACAAAGTACAGTAACACCAAAAAATTAAAGTGTATCAAAGGAATTAAAATATAATATATTGCTGTACTGCACTAGTAAAAGTTCTATGTTTGCTTCAGAAAGACTTCTATAGTTTATAGCCATGGGTGCTGCCATTCAAGCTGGAAAAAAGGGAGAAAAGTCAAAGGTTATATAGCTGGTAACAGATAGGCCTGGTAAAAAAAAAAAATTCCATTATACTCTGTTTTGTAAACTGTGCCTTTTCTCCTTTTTTCTTTGGGGATCCCTGATATAAACTATAGTAGTCTTTCTAAAGCAAACACATAACTTTTGCCAGTGTAGCACAGCAGTACATTACATTTTTAATACTTTTATATGCTTTAATTTTTTGGTGTTACTGTTTAAAAGTGCACATTTCAAAAGCTTGTCAAAAAGACAATTTTACATATATCTTCAGTGTGTTTATTACAAAAAAATTGTATTTTCTAGATAGCTACCTGGGAAGTTCATTTATATCCTATCTAACCCCTATCTCTCTGCCTTAAGGTAGCCATATACGAGATAAAATCCAGTCGTTTGGCGAGGTCACCATACGAGCAGATCTTTCCCCAATATGCTCACTAACGGCAGTGAGATATCGTGTTACAATGAAGAGAATGGGTTCTGATGGGTCGTACGGCCGCATCAACTAGCCTGATGCTGTATTCGATCGAAGGAAAAATCAAACCTGCCCAATTGATAGCAGGTCGATTTTTGGTCTGATATTGATCAGGGGAAATGGTCGGAAGACCCCACACATGGGCAGATAAGCTGCCAAATCGGTTTAAAAGACCGATATTGGCAGCTTTAATCTTCCCATGTATGGCCACCTTTAGTAATTTTCACCTGCAGATGTTTAAAGCTGGTCATACACGTGGAATAAGTAAGTTGGAGGGCAACACAAGCCTTCAAAAAGTTCATGTTGGTGCCAAGTATAGGCTGTGATTGGATATTGTAAGCTCCTGTCAACTGGAAGCCTACAGGAGGCTGTGCTTGGCAGTACACAGTATGGTTTTTTATGCAACTAAAGCTTGAATTAAAACATTTTAAAAGAAAAATCTTTATACTAGGTTAACATAATATTTTCCACATTTCCTATAACACTTTATAAATTTATAATTAGTTACACAGCTATATTTGCATGTTTTCAGGCATAATCATAATATGTATCACATGCCTGGAAATGCATATTGTGTTTCTGCACATTTATTTACACACTGACTTATAGATTAGACTTCATGAAACCTTTACATGACATTGAGAGGTATATGATATGAACAGGCACCAGGAATAGAAAGACCCAAGCTTGTGGAAATATACTGACAAAAGAACAAACCAACTCAGCTCAGTTGCAGATGGTAAGGTTACATGGCATTCGGAGTAAGAAAAATGTCCAAGGTGAAGCAAAGGTCCATCATAAATCATTGTACTCGCTTATTTTTGCATGCATTTTTAAATATAGACAAAAATAAAACTGCAAAGATGCTTAGAGCATACATGATTCTATAAACAGATAATGTCAGAAGACCTACCCTTTTAATTCTGACCAGAGAATGGCACAAACACAGTGAAGTAAGACTATCCATACAGATATAAAACCATCCACAGGCACAACTTTAGCAAACCAGAATAACGTCAGACTCTTAAGCATTTGAGCATTTCTTAAAAGTGTATCCATTTGCCATAACTGCTAAACTGCCAATTAGTGACTCTACACAAATATGACCACATTCTCTTTACATCACTTCTATTTATAAATGCTTCTTAACAGGGAAAAGAAAGGATCAGATTCATCAGATCTGGGAAGTCCACCTTTAAAGGAACAGTTCAGTGTAAAAATAAAAACAAGGTAAAAAGATAGTGGGGGTTATTTAAAACTTTGCACAGGGCAGATTGGTTTTCAGAGTTAATATATTTGCCCTGCGCCTGGTTATATTTATAAAGCTGAATAAGAGTGTGCAAACAGATTTTCGAATTTGTTTTTCACATTGCGAATGTCTATAGGAGCTTTTTAAATATGGCAAAAAATCACAAATTGCGCACACTCTGCGCCACAACTTTGGTGGCAGAGAAAATATTCGCAAAACTGTTTCGCAAATTGGGAATTTAAGTTACTGTTAACGCTATTTTCGCGCAAAACAACCTTGCAAAGTGCCTGTACTCACACAAAGACTTGTGTCTTGTATGCGAGTTGTTTGCGAAAATTCCTTCACAATGCGAATTCGCAAAAACCGGAAAGACGGGCAGAGTAGTGCAATATTGTAGCGTTCAGGAAAAAGCATGGGCAAAACTACCATTTGCAAACAATTATGCGCTGCGCAAACTTTATAAATGACCCCCACTATGTGCAAAATAAAAAGAATTTCTAATATAGTTTGTTAGCCAAAAATGTAACATAACACTAGAGTGATTGGATGTGTAATAGAACACAACTTCCGGCTTTTCAATTCTCTAATTCAGTGTTAATCAGCTAATATAAGGGGGGCCGCATGGGACATAACTGTTCATTGAGTTTGCAATTGATACTCAGCATGCAGCTCAGCTTTAAAAGCAAACAGTTAGGGCAAAGACACCTGCTGTGATTCGGGGAGATTAGTCGCCTGGCGACAAATCTCCTCTTCTTTGGGGCGACTAATCTACCGGATCTGCCTCCCCACCAGCTAGAATGAAAATCACAGGTGGGATGGCAGCGAGAGCACTTCGTTTTCTGCAGTCGCCCGAAGTTTCGGAAAATGAAGCACTCAGAGCACCATCCCGCCAGCGATTTTCATTCTAGCTTTCTCTAGAAGCATATAAGAACTAAGGACAAGCAGGGCGACATGGGATATTCAAAAATCTTTACATTAATCATACACATTCATAATTGATTAATTATGCTCTTATAAGCAACATATCTTTAGTTCCTTTGCACTCCTGGTAGAAGCCAGCCGATTAACCAGCCTGTAGAATTTTTGCCATGTTTCAGTAGTCAGAATGAGAGAACAGGAAGGGATTTTTAAAAATGCTGCTTTCAGTGGCGATTACGATAAATAATTTTAAGTGTTTGTCTTTTTTGATATTGAAAAGTTGCTTAGAAACATTTTCCTTCATTATGCAAAAAACAAAGAATTCATCTAAAATTGACAGTTTGTTTATACTTACTATACATACAAGAAGGATAATAAAATGTACGTGATTTTGAATGTTGGCCTGGGGCACTGCCTTCACACTTGGGAAATGTGTTACATCTAATGCTACTGGTGTTTAATTGCTTCCTCCTGTGACCATCTGGCTAACTGGTCCATGGTCCAAGTCATAATGAACTGGTGGTATGAGAGAGCATTTTGGTAGACACTTCTAGTTAGACTAGCCTCACAAGTAAGTGTTATAGCTGCCATAAACACTGCTCTAGAAGCTACATTCTGTGTACATTACTGAATCACCATAGGAAAGCTGCAACAGGTGACATGAACCTTTCAAACACTGACAATTTCTATTAAATAGTTTTCAGCTTTTGAAGCAAAGGCAATATTTTCCTTTTTCAAGAGGACAAAAATTCCACAGCATGTACTTATTGCTACCGGCCCTTTATAGAAGTCTTTGTTCCCCAAGGCAATGGCAAGAAAGGCATTAGTGCTTCATCATAAATGTCAGTTTCAACTTCTAAACTAATCCCATAAGGAAGAACATTCATTTAAAACATTCTGACCAGCAACTACAGAGCTCACAATCATGGTCCTCGCAGAAAAGACACATAAATACATAAATAAACCCTACTGGCAGCAACGAGGATTAGAATAACAACTGGTGCATGTTTGAACATAAATTATAGCACTACAGTGAATTGATAGTGCTTATAATCCCCTTGAACACACACATAACCTGACATACCATCAAAAAATTATAAAAAAAAAATAAGAAACATGAACATTAGTTTATTCTTAGGCCAGGCAAATCTATTCTGAATAAGACTGCTTTAATGCTAGCTCTAACAAATCATACATTTCTAAATATACATTTAAAACATGAAATAAGCAAGAAAGGTTTATACAAAACAGGAAAAAATGCTAAGAAACATGTATCTGACAACTCTACATCTGGTAGGCACACCAGCACAATGTCCACTGAATGACTGTTTATTGTGTCAAGGTAAAAAGGGAGGCTAAAATATTAATATGTATTTATAAGACATCAACATATTCAAAATTATCCACCCACCCCCTGAAAAACCGATGTGTACCTTACCAAGCACTTTGTCTATGTTCTATGCCTTCTTTCGTTTTGGTGGGGGCGTATGGCAAAGAGGAGAGAATACACAAATTATTCCCATACCTCCCAAAAAAAGCATCTACAGTATATACACAGTTAGGCACATAATGATTTGGTCAGAAACAAGTTTCAAAATTTTGGCTCTGTATGCCACCACAATTAATTCAAAATTAGGGGTTTAATAAAAACATTGTGTGAGCCATTTAGGAATTACAGTCATTTTTATACATAGGCCCATATTTATAGGGGCTCTAAAATAACTGGGCACACTAACAACCATAAATTCAGGGGGTTATTTAATAAAATCCAAAATTGATCTCATTGTCCTAATAAAAAAAAGGTCAACCAAACTTCCATGCCCAATTTTGCCTTATTTATTAAATAAATGAACTCGAATTGGTAAAAACTCTCTCTCTACAAACTCAATTTTTTGAGTTTTTCACAAAACCCCCCTCCCCCAAAATTAGATTTTTTTTTTTTAGGCTTAACCAAATGTGAACCCCGATAACTTTAAATTGAGATAGGTGCCTCTCCCACTGACTTATACAGGACCTCGACAGGTCTGAGATAGAGGATTTTTCGGAATTGGGCTTTTTGCAGCATTGCGGTATAATCAATCAATCTTTATAAATTGGAAGTTTTTTTGCCAAAAAAAAAACCAAAAAACTTGATTAGAACATTTTGTGGTTTAGTAAAAAAAAAAACCCCCACTAATGTTTGCATTAAATGACTGAGATCTGGCGTTTACTCCCAAGCAATGCTTTGTCTGGCTTTCACTGCAGCAGTCTCCAGTTGTGAATTGTTCATTGGTATTTCTGCCTTCAGCAAGTAAAATACATGTTCAGCTGGGTTGAGATTAGGTGACTGCCACTGAAGAATACTTTCCCATTTTCAAAAATACTTGGGGTTCTTTCAAAGTGTGTTCGGGGCCAAATCATATCCTAGCATATGATATAGATCTATAAAATATATATATCATCCTGCTTCTTCTGTAAATAGACATATTTTCAAACAAAAACAGTAGCGCCGCAATCCCATTTGCAGCTATACATTTCCATGTCATAACAATGCTTCCGTCATGTTTTACAAATGATATGGTATGTCTAATCTAGCCTTCCTAATTTTGAGTTTACCAGTGGTTTGCATCTTGAAGTAAACCCTCTGTATTTATTTCATAAAGTCTTCTCCTTATTGTAGACTTTGACTATAATATGCTCCTGGGGTATGTTCTTGACTTAGTTTTTTGTCACCATATAAAGAATTCTGTGATCATCTAGTACAGTTGTCGCCCATGACCGTCAATATATTATATAATATAATGGTTTGTGATAGTGGTTGCTGAGCTCACCAGTGCCTTCCTTCTTGGAACCAAATTGTTCATTTGGCGACTAACGGTTCTGCTCTCTCTCTCTACGGGTTTGTTGTTCTCTCAGTCTAATGATGGCATGATTTATATGCACTGACAGAAATCCAAGTTTCACACTTGCAATCAAGTTAATGAAATAATAATGGAATTGCCTACATCTGGCCATAGAACAGCTTGTCAGTCAACTGTCCAAATACTTAAAAGAACAGTAACACCAAAAATAAAAGTGTTTTAAAGTAAAGAAAATCTCATGTAGTGTTGTCCTGCACTATTAAAACTGATCTGTTTGCTTCAGACACAACACTATAGTTCATATAAACAAACTACTGTTTAGCAATGGCGAAAATTGAAATATGGCTATATGGCACAGGATAAGTAATGGATAACAGATAACATTATGTTCTACAGAGCTTATCAGCTATCTGCTGAGTAACTTTTCTCCTTTGAATGGCTGCCTCCATGGCTACACAGCAGGTTATTTATATAAACCAGTGATCCCCAACCAGTAGCTCGCGAGCAACATGTTGCTCTCCAACCCCTTGGATGTTGCTCCCAGTGGCCTCAAAGCAGGTGCTTATTTTTGAATTACTGGCTTAGAGGCAAGTTTTGGTTGCATAAAAAACAGATGTCCTGCCAAACATTCTCTCCTGTAGGCTGCCAGTCCATATAGGGGTTACCAAAAAGCAAATCAGAGCTCTTATTTGACATCCACATGGACTTTTTCCATGCTTGTGTTGCTCTCCAACTCTTTTTTAAATTTAAATGTGGCTCACGAGCAAAAAAGGTTGGAGCCCCCTGATATAAACAATAATAGTGCTTCTGAAGCAACCACTGCAGTTTTACCAGTGCAGGGCAACACTACATTATATTTTTATTACTTTAAAACAATTTAATTTTTTGATGTTATTGGTCGTTTAAAACAGAGGCAACTAAATACCAAAAAAGAGCTGTAATTCTTAAACCATTCAACTAATTTGATGTAGCTACATTTAAAACTTACAGTCTGTGCTTTCAGCCCATAGTCACTAGATAACTTCCACTCGAGATAGATAGCATGTTAAATCATGGACAATCAATGCAAGATAAGGCTTTCTCCATGTTGCTGGGTTAAAATTAATGCAAAGTATAATAAATATATGCACTCACTGCAAGTCTACTGCCTATGAAAGAAAAAGAATGTGAGATATTCCCAGTTGCTGCAGAATGAAGGATGTTGCAGTTACAGTAACTACAGGGTGGACATTTTTGCAATACAGAGCAGAATATGGTACATTATAAAGGACTAGGTCCTACTACTGATTTATGGAATTATTTTCAGATATTTCCCAACAAGGATTACAAAATTTAGACTTAAAGGTGAAGGAAAGGTTAAAACAAAGTAAGCCTTATCAGAAAAGTCCACATAAATATACCAGTAAACCCTCAAAGTAGTGCTGCTCAGAGTCCTCTGTCAAAACAAACAAAGCATTTCTTTCCTTTTATTGTGTACACATGGGCTTCTGTATCAGACTTCCTGCCTTCAGCTTAAACCTCTTTGCCCTGGAGCATGCTCAGTTTGCTCCTCCCCCCCTTCTCTGCTATAATCCCAGTCCAGAGCTACAAGTGAACAGGGAGAGACTCCCTGTTTGTAAAACATTCTACAGAATAAATATAGAATTCTAGTTTGTACTATTGCAGCTAATCTATTGGCAATAAACTTCCTCAGTAGCTTTCCTTCTCCTATAATATTGGCTAATTTATACAATTGTTGCCTAACCAGCATTGTGTTTTCAGACCACCAACTGTGTACGCTTGCCATAAGGTTGGTCAAAAAAGGCTGATTGGCTCAAGGGCTGAATAGGAGGAGAGAATATGATCATCAACACAACAGGCATGTTTACCAACACACAAGATAAATATTACCATTGATGTTGCCATTAGCAGCCAATCAGATCTTTGCGTTTGTTAGATGACTGTTTTTATAGGAAACATCACCTGTGATATTTATTAACACATATGACCATCCTATTGTTCTTAGATGCTAGTTTTCTAAAGTAAAATCTTAGTTAAAATTATGCCAAGAAATCATAATGTAACATTACCAATGTAACTGATGTGCTGCTGTATATTTACACAGTTCAGGAAAGTTATTGTGGATAACATAATATAATAATGATAATAATAAATAGACATTTTCCAATTATACATTTGACATCCATTACATTGTACAGCGCATGTTTAAAGTCTGCTTAAAGGCAGTGTATTTTTGTGGCACAAATATAACTTTTTATTTAGACATTTCTTATTTTATACATTGTGTGCTGGTGTGTTAGTCTTATAAGGAGGGTGCTTAACACAAGCCAATATCACTTTAAACTTCCTAACTCTCTTAACCATAAAAAAATCAACAGTACGGTTACTTTAAAGGGCATGTAAACTGCACTTAGACTTTCACAGAAAAGCATTTTGTCACCAATACTTTTATCACACAAGAATGCAGAGGTGAGCTTTATTGACTGACTATGCACTTTTGACAAGCTATTGGTGATTCAAATGCTTAACAAGTGAAGAGTATTTTGGAGCATTTTATCTCCCACAACAAAAACACCCCATCTTGACACTGCCCTGCCAAAGCAAAAGTCACGTTTACATCATGGTACGAGAAACTCCTTCAAGCTGTGTTAGATACATCTTGATAATCATAACACTCATACTATAGCCACCATTATGTGAAGCCAACCAACTATCTAGCCTGTTTTCAAGTTTCCGCATCCCTCTGGTCGCAACAGATTTTATCGATATCTTGTGACTTCCTAAAATGTCCTTGCAAAAATATTTAGAGATGTCTTTGTATGGGGCAACTGTTCATTTTTACCTTTCCTCTTCCTACAGGTAATTTACCCCACTAGATGATCCGTTACACATCCTGTAAACCAGCCAATACATGCCTAAAGCTGGGTACACAGAGGAACAATTTTCAACATAACAGTCATATAACAGTTATATGATTGTGTCTTTGAGTCCACTCAATCTGCTCAGAAATCTGACTTCAAATCAGACATTTTAGTAAATACAACAGACCAAGCACAGACAGGCTTCAGTACCCTATCAGGTCCTGCTAGCTGCTGATTGGTTCCTGTCCTACAGTGTAGTGAGCCGAGAGCCACCGGCTCCCCTGCACAGCCTGGGAATTCAGGGAGCAGGAAGTGGAAGGGAGGGATTATTAGGGTATTTTGCAGAAATGTTCAATAAACCAGCCTGAAACACAATATGTCTCCTCTAAGTAGTATAAAAAACATTGCATCAATATGACTGCTATGGGTTGTCACCTTCCCTGATCAAAGAAATACTGGCCAGTTCATATTTTTAGATTTGCATTCCTATTAATAAACATAAAATGACACAACCAGGTGGGTGGCACCCCTAGAATCCAGACACCATTCCCCCACAAAATTTAAATTGCCTGACAAGTTCTTCTGCCAAGGGTTATGGGATTGTTTCCAGATCCACAAGAGTGGTCAGGCAATTTCAATGTAAGCATACAGGTGCTTGACACTTTCAATTGCTTTGGTGCCTTGGGTTAAACTGATCTGTTTGCTTCAAAATACTTTAGTATTGACACACGGAGAGATTTAGTCGCCTGGCGACTAATCGCCTGTTCTTCTGGGTGACAATCTCCAGAACTGCCTTCCCGTGTATTCCCTTCCTGTATAATGAAGAGTTACCTGCGCTAAGCACATGCGGCACTTTGTTTTCCGAAGTTTCCTCATGAGGCAACTTTGGGCGACTTCGGAAAGCGAAACACTGCGTGTGCTTAGAACAGGCGACTCTTCATTATACAGGAAGGGAAGACACGCAAAGGCAGTTCAGGGAGATTGTCGCCCAGAAGAACAGGCGATTAGTCGCCAGGCGACTAAATCTCCCCAAATCTGCCTGTGTGCTGTGAGCTTATCTGCTATCTGCTGTGTAACCTGAGCCTTTCCTCCTTTGAATGGCTGCCCCCATTGCTACACAGCAGCTTATTTACATTAAAAAAGTAGCATTTTTAACACAGCATTATATTTTTATTACTTAAAAAATAAAAACACTTTTAAAAAGGATGATACTAGTATAGCTGAAATTAAGTACACGGTCTAATTGGCAGACGGGAGCAATTCTCATACAAAAATGTGTAGATTTTAAGATTATGCTTCCCAAAGAATAAAACTAATATCTGCTAATATTTCCATCAATAAATGGGAGAGGGTGTAAAAGGTGAGCTAATCTACATAGTACATAGCAAAAGGCTGCACTTTCACAGTGAGGATGTAGCTATATTTTGTCTTCTTCAAAAGAAATGCACCATCCGGGGGTACATTCCTTCTCATTGGCGTGTCGCCATAACAGTGCCCCAGCATCTTCAGCACCAAAAAGGGCAAGCACAGCAACTACAGAAATTTTGCTAATTACAGTTTTGTGCATACAAAACCACAGAGAATGCTGGGGTATCCAAAGAGTATGGCAGTGTTCTCTAAGAAGAAAAGTACCCAAGGCTAGTGTATTTAGGAAGAAAAGGTCTAGGGTGAAGTAAACAAGTAAAATTTTGGCGGTTCTTAATTACCACCATCTCTGTGATTCTAACTTTCCTTGTCCTTTACAGGGGTGGTCCACCCTTCAGTTAACTTAGTATGTTATAGAATGACTAATTCTAAGCAATTACATCGCTGAACCCTGAAGACTTTTTTAACATTAATATATGCAACTTTCCCAGTATGCATTATAAAATAGTCATGTAGAAAGACAGATGTTCAGCCTTTTAAATGTTCTGTGGGTCAGGCAATGTAACAGGAGTCAGGTCAATTCAAGAGGAGTTGGGGGGGCACAAACGCAAGAGCTCAGTGCCCTTAGTGCTCAGTCCGAATGCACTTGCACCCCCTTGAGGTGCACCTCCTGCTGTTTCTTTAAATAAAGGTCAAGTAGGAGGTGGGGGACATCTACAAGTCTCCCTATGCCTGCCCTTCACTAATACAGTCCTAAAACTTGAAATTATTTGCACACACCCAAACACAGTATGCAAAGTGCTTTGCACACTGCATTTAGGCTCGCATATAAGCCCTCAGGACTTTTAATCATCTGACTTGTCTGCAACACAATTTCAGGAGTCAGAACCAAGAGAAAATGTAAACAGTCTGACGCCAATTTCATTTGTAATTACATGTACAAATGCCTTTAAAACCCACTAAATATGGGTAAATGAATTTATCTTGAAAAGTTATTATTAATAATAATAATAACCAAATGTATTTATATAGCAGCAACATATTTCACAGCGCTGTAAAGTAAATGTGGTTATACAACTAAATTACATGAATTACCTACATAGAATATATGGAGTTACGTAAATCACAACCAATACTGTTACAAAAGGTGAAGAAGGCCCTGTGCAAAAAGAGCTTACAATCTAAATGGAAGGTAATAAAACACAAGGTTTGGGAGTGAGCAAGATCAGAATTAAGTGGGTGAGAGATGTAGTACTTTGTATTGCATTTGGTAGTTCAGCAGAGTGAGGGTAGGCTTCGCTAAATAAGTGTGTTTTAAGAGATTTCTTGAAGGGTAGAGATCCACAGTGCTATTTGGGAGAGATTAGTCGCCTGGTGACAAATTGCCTCTTCCTCAGGCGACTAATCTCACCAAACTGCCTCCCCGCTGGCATGAATCTAAATCACCGGCGGGATGGCACTTTCGGAGCGCTTTGTTTTCCCAAGTTTCCTTGTGAGGCAATTTCGGGCGACTTCGTTAAACGAAGCAATGCAGAATCTAGCCAGCAGGGAGGCAGTTTGTCGCCAGCCGACTAATCTCCCCCAAATAGCACTGTGTGTCTCTAACCTAAAGTGGAAAGGTTGCCTAGAATTAATTTGTTTTATAAGGGTTGGGGCAGACAGGAGATTTAGTCGCTTGCCGTTTAATCGCCTTTTCTGTGATGTGACAATCTCCCCAAACTGCCTGAGAAGTTTCCTAGCGAGGAAACTTAGTGTGATTCTGGAAATCGCCACGAGTGCGCTTTTTTAAACAAACAGGCGGCAGGAAGGGAGCAGGCAGTTCAAGGAGATTGTTGCATTGCAGAAGAGGCGATTAATTAATCTCCCTGTCTGCCCCAACCCTAAGTGTTTGGGTGTAGGAGTCTTTAGGGCAGGGGCAAATAGGCAGATCCAGAGAGATTTAGTCACCTTGAGACTAATTGCCTCTTCTTCGGGGCAAC
>CM044443.1:41326623-41337728 GCA_024363595.1 Xenopus borealis
TCAGCAGCTCTCCAGTTTTCAGTTTTTGCAATATGGTTGCTAGTGTCCAAATTACCCTAGCAAATATGCATTGATTTAAATAAAATACTGGAGTGTGAATATGAGATGGGTAATAAAAAGTAGAAATAAATAAATTTGTAGCCTTACAAAGCATCTATTTTAAACCAGAAAGAGTCAGAAGGCAGCAAATAATTTAAAAACAAAAAAAAAAAAAATCAAAGCCAGTTGCTTTAAATTAGTTATTATAAACAGCTACATACTAAAAGTTAATTTAAAGGTGAATCGCCCCTTTAAATTATTGGGGCCTGTCGTAAAATCTCAGTCTGGACCTGATATTGATTAGGCATATTTCTATAAGATGTTTAAGAGTTTAGCTCCCTTTTAGTGTGTATGTGTAGTGAGTCATTGCACAGTGTTTACAGCTTATGTTTTCATTTGTTTGTTGCCTGCACTGTAAGCTCAAAGAATTGATCTGAGGGCCAGGCCTGCATTCAGGAAGAATTTCCAGGGATCTGGGAGGAGGTAAAAGGCACATGTCGTAACAGGCATTGACAATACTTAATCCGTTAGTGTGTTATTCATGAATGCACCTGACATCAAAATGTTTGTTATATGTTTTCCCATAAAACCGTCAAGCTTACATTCCATCATCATTCTGTAACCTTGTACTCAATTGATCAAAGCTGAGTGGTAGGGATTACATATTGTTTCGGTATCTGATTCAATTTAAAATACTGAGCTGTATGGATGTGTAAGAGGTGGGTAGAGGTGTAGGTATTGTGAATAAAAAATTCCCAGCAGCATCCACTATGTATTCCAGTAAACTCTTCAGATCTTCTAACGGATATCAAATGCCTTTTTAAAAGCATCTGCGTGGTCCTGGAAGTGACATCAGCACAAGAACAATTCACCACAATCCCTGGGTTTTCATGGACGAGCAGCAGCTGAGAAGCTTAACTGACCATGCACAATGCCAAAGTGCAATGCTAGAGTGCTGTAAGGTTTAAGTTACTCATTGCCATCTGGCAGTCTGAAGGTAAAGTCTGTATGTGGCTGAAGATACAATTTCGCTATCTATCTGACTGCATAACAGTAAGGGGACGATTTACGAAATTCATGTGAAATGATCGAAGTTCGATCGAATAGCGATCGTACAAATTTTTCGTGAAATCGTGTATTCAAATTTGGCCTCTTCGAATCTCGAATAGATCATATAGATCGTATATTCAATAATTTGATCATTCGCTGATCGAAGGAACCAAAATTAAAAATTCATACGAATTCATCGAGAAATCGTATTGCGAGCAAAATGATAGCCTAAAACAATTCGAATGCTTATCGAATTGCGAATTTGGTCGAGCAAATTTCCGGGAATAATAGTAAATTTGCCCCTAACTCTACAGTTTGCTGGAAAATCAACTGTAAAGTTTGGTGGAGTAGGAATAATGGTCAGGGATACTTTTTGTGGTTTACCTTATTACCTATGGACCTGCATCCAATCAAACAGTTTCATTCTTCTTACTTCTTGCAACAGTTTGGAAGGAACCTTAAAGAGTAATTCACCTTCAAGTCAACTTTCAGTATTTTATAGAATACTATTTGATCAACTTTTCAATCAATCTTCAATTTTTATTTTTTATAGTATCTTTAATTATTTGCCTCCTTTTTCTGACTCTTTCCAGCTTTCAAATTGGGATGAATGACCCCAGCAGCCCATAAACTATTGTTCTGCAATGCAATATTATTGTTATTGCTGTCTATTTTTAATTACCTTTTATAATTTTGTCCGTCTCCTATTCATATTACAGTCTCTTATTGAAAACACTGCTTCATTGCTAGGGTCATTTGGACCTAGCAACCAGATAGCTGCCGATATTCCTAACTGGAGAACAAAAAACGAAATAATTCAATAAACACAAATATTAAGAAAAATGAAGACCAATTGCAAAATGTAACTGTTTCAGCATAAAAAAGGAGACTCACAAAGTGAGACTCATGTAGAATTGCAGTTTGGTGAAGTGGAAGAACTTGATTGTTTAGCACAGAACCCTGACCTCAACCCAGTTGAAACACCAACTATAAACCAGACCTGTTTGCCCATCATCAGTGTCCAACCTCACTAATTCTGCAGTGGTTGAATGAATAAACAATGATTCAACATCTAGGGGGTTATTTACTAAAATCCTAATTTATTTCATATTTTCTAATAAAAAAACCAGGACCAAACTCCTATGCCTGATTTTAGCTTATTTATTAATGAATAAACTCAATTTAATTAGATTGCAAAAAAAACTCGCTCATTTATCAACACTGGGCAAATTTGCCCATGGGCAGTAACCTATAGCAACCAATCAGTGATTAGCTTTTTAAAGCCAGCTGCAAGTAGGAAAAGGAATGCAGCAATTTGACTTATACAGGACCTCAACAGGTCTGAGATAGCAGGTTTTTGGATTCAGGCTTTTTGAAGCATCGGGGTATAATAAACCTTGGGAAAAAATTTTGTTTTGTTTTTTTTCCTCTAAAAATTCAAGTTTCCTAGAGAAAAAACTGAAATTTTTCAAGATTTTAACATTCATATTTTAATAAATAACCCCCCTAGTCTGGAAACCTTCCCAAGAGAGTACATGCTGTTACAGCAGCAAGGGATGAATAAGTTCATACTAATACCTTAAGTTTCAGAAAGAAATTTTGCCCAGGCAGGTGTACAAAACATTTTTGCCATGTAGTGTAATTGACTGACACCTGACTTGACCTGTCATAAAACTAATGCAAACAAAAACAGTATAACACAGAGCAGCCGCTTTGACAATCTATATGAGAACTACAGAATAGGCACTTACCTTCTGCAGGTCTTACTAGAGGTTTCTTATTACTGAATTCATTTATCTTCAACTGACATATCAATTAGACATGAAATCAAATCCTAACAGAAAAATATATTGTACAGGAAGTGCAGGTATGATATCCATTATGAGGAAACCTGTTATTCAGAAAGCCATTTCCCATAGACTCCATTATAATGAAATAATCCAAAAAAAAATTTTTTTAAATCCTTTTTCTCTGTAATAATAAGACAGAACCCTGTACTTGATCCAAACTAAGATATAATTGATCCTTACTGGAAGCGAAACCAGCTTTTGAGGTTTATTTACTGATTTTTCTAGTAGATTTAAGGTATGAAGATCCAAATTATGGAAAGATCCGTTACTCAAGATCCGTTAGCCAGAATGCCCAGGTCCTGAGCATTCTGGCAAACAGATCCCATACCTGTATAACAATTTCCCCATGTGACTTAGAACTGTAATCAAATCAAATGTATGTTTTTCTGAATGGTAAAAAATAAATAGAGAGAGAGAGAGCAGATAAGTATGTACTTCAGTAAAAAGCAGATTTTTGCTTTAAAAGAGAGATAGTGAGTCCAAATGGAATATTTTTCATTGCTTAGTTTTATTGGTTCTGTAATGAAATGTGTAGCTCTTTTACACAGCTGTGTAATTGTGTGGTAGATCTATACAACGGACTCAGAAGAGGACAGGCAGAACTTCCACAATTAGGGTGAAATTCTGCCATTTTCCATTATTAATAAACTAATGTACACCACAGGGTTTGATACATAAATGATCCTCTGGAATCATCAGTGCCAAGCATCAGGCATGTTTGTGTCACCTATTGAAACGTTGATTTGGCCATCTTACCAAATACAAATGTTTGCTAGATTACTTATCAATAGATCATATGGATCTATACACACATGTGATGCACCTTTTAAGGAGATGGCAATCCCAACCAAATATTTTGTGAATTACGGTTAGGAATGCACCAAATCCACTATTTTGTATTCGGGCAAACCCCCAAATCCTTTACAAAAGATTCAGGCCGAATACTGAACCGAATCCTAATTTGCATATGCAAATTAAGCATGGGAAGGGGAAAACATTTTTACTTCCTTGTTTTCTAACAAAAAGTGATGTGATTTCCCTCCCGCTAATTTGCATATGCAAATTAGGATTCGGATTTGGTTCAACCGGGAAGAAGGATTCGGCCGAATCCTGGCCGAATCCCGGATTCGGTGAATCACCTAATTACGGTGTATCTTCAATGGGTACAAAACACAAAAGAGCACACGGTCAACTAGAAACCACTTGGAGAAAATGTTGACCTTGATGGTGTACATGGGTCTTCTTTCAACAAGTCTGTAATACGTAATACATCTAATGCAATTAACCTACCATATTTTGTTACTAGCATCACAGCTACCAGACTGTACATGGTGGCCAATCTACCATAACAGGAAAAAGTTTGTGCAGGCCTGGACTGAGAGTCAAAATAGGCCCTGGCATTTCAGGTACACAGAGGCCCAAATAGCCCCCACCAGTCCACCAAATACTTAATTTCTATGGCATTATAGCAGCCCCCTCTGGCATTTGCCAGAACCCACAGATTGCCAGTCCGGGCCTGAGTTTGTGTACATGTTGGCACAAAATAAAGTCACAAAAGACTCTCCCACCAAATGATGTTGTGTGTAAGTCGACTGGATTCATTTCTTGTATACAATTCGTGATGGGGAGACCAAGAATATAGAAATAACTCAGTGGGGATGCTGACTGAAGCACAGCTTCAATATATTTGCAAATCAGGTAATTCCTCCCCCCAATAATTATGGGACCCTAAGAAGTTTTTCTCTTTGGCCAGTCCCTTCTGATAATATCTGTGTTCATTTCAATAAGAGGACAAAGAAAAATACCTTACTCCAACATTTATTTTATTTTTTTGCCTTTAAAATGGAATTGGAAAAAAAAAGGAAGAGGGAAACGAGTTTTTGTTGAAAAAGAAATGACTATTTCAAAAGTTAACAAGTTCAAAGAAATTCTAATCAGGCTAGAAAAGGATAAAAGAAGAAGATATGGTTTATGGTATTGAGATCTGCACCATTTTGGGGGCATGCTTTGTCTTACGTTTCAACTCTACTTTTTAGATTATTACACATACTAAACAAAACAAGAAAAAAGGTCCTTTTTCATATATATATAATATATATACATCTGATTCATCTGCATTACAATGGCCTCTCTTCATGGACTGCAATGTAATGGGCATGCATATATCTGCAGCATGTCTGCTCATTTCTCTTTATTTTGCAACAGTAGATTGATACTGTCCATTTGATAAATAAGTACATTTTTCTTTCTTGAAATAGCCTATACATATTTAAGTCTTTGGATTGTGTTATGTTGCCTTCCGGTTGGATATTTTCAGCTTCCAACAAAAGCTTCACTCTGATTGAGCAGAAAGTGGAGCAGTGTTTAATGGAATACAGGTTTGTTCTTTGGACTGGGAGAATGTTTTCATATTGCCTGGTGTGGGTATTTTCAATTGTTTTGTCAGCTTTTAATGGAAATGTTTTTGCAGAGGTCTTTTTATGCCTACATTTTTCCCAAAAGGCATCAACTGTAATTAAAGCAGGTCTTCTGATTCGTGGCTACTGTGAAGTCTTTGGTGCCTGGTCCTTCATACTGGCCGATCCACAGCATACTGACATGGGCTTAGGTTAGAAGCTGGAGTCTGTACTGCTGGGTACGTGAAGTTGGCGTGTTGTTTTGCCTTTAGTCTCAAGCTTGCTAGGCTTGAGTTGCAAGTGTCCCTGTACATATAGGGGTTAGCTGTGGATGCATAAGGGCAGGCACTGGCTGAAATGGTAGAATTGAGGCTGGGACTGTTCAGGTTGTTAATATTTCCCAAGTTATTAAGGCTAGAGCCAGGAACTCCAGTCACTGCTGAAGGGACCATAGATGAGGGCATTGTCATAGAAGCAATCGAGTTGGGTGGTGAGAACATGGGCTGTGATGACAACGGACTTACATTCATAGAGTTAAAAAAGGGAAAGCTTTTGGCAGAGAGGGGACTAGTAGCCAGACTCTTTGTCGCCCAATTATTATAGGAGTATCCAGAATACATATCATCATAAGGCTGCATAAGTCCATTAAACTGGGCCCCAAAGCTGTTCTTGCAGAGTTCAGCCTGCTGATTGCGCTCTCTCTTTCTCCACTTAGCTCGACGATTCTTGAACCATACCTAAAATTTGTTGAAAGAAAAGTAAATGTTTACAAAGTCATAGATAACTACATATCTGAGTGAACTGACTACAGTCATAAAATGTTCTCAAATATTTTGATAAAATACAGAATTATAAAACCATTTAGGCAAAAAAAAAGAAGATAGTTGCTAATGTCAGTAAAAGAGTGGCACTGCTAATCCAATAATACCTTCCTAATACATATTCTACTTGGTAACAATATTATTAATTTATAAATCTATGCAAAAAGAACATCATTTGGTGTCCAAAATAGATAAGTGGATATGATTTCCACCTACTGAGGGAATGAAGAGGAAAGTTGTCTAAGGCATATATTTAACTTGATCCACTATATATTTAACTATGAACATGAATGAAGGGACAACCTAGAATACAGTCATTAGTATATATTTCAGCTAACAGTTATATTACTCATTATTGCAATAGGACTTTTCTTTTGGAACAAAATAATCTCTTACTCAATTTAAAAATTGATTAATTTCAATTTGTTGAAATGCAAAGTATATTTTGCTCTAGTATGAGCATACCGCAGTGCAGAACTACATTTCCTTTCAGTCTATAACAATCTTTTGTTTATCCCATGTGTGAGCTTGCATACCATTTTAGGGAACTAACTTCTTCTCATGACTAGGAAACTTTACCTCCAATGGGTAAACTAGGGGTCATCCCTTTATATCAGTTTTTATGCATGACTCTTACCCTAACTCTGGCTTCTGTAAGGTTGGTCCACACTGCAATCTCCTCTCTGGTACTCATATCTGGGTAGCGGTTCCTCTGGAAAGTAGCCTCCAGCTCCTGAAGTTGCTGACTGGTAAAATGTGTTCTCTGCCTTCTCTGCTTCTTCTTTAGAGCTCCATCTTCAGGGTTGGAGTCATCTGTCTGGTTCTGCTGGGACTTTTCTGTATCTGCACAAAGAATTGTGCCAAAAATGATTAACATACTGCCCAGTTCATCTACATAATAGTTATTTAGATAATGTCAAACATTTTTACTAGATTTAGATATGCATTAGATATGATATTGATACTCTTAAAGACATTTATTAAGAGATTATTGTGTATTTAGGCATAGATTTTCCTTTGAGAGGAAACTGCCTGAACCATTGTTTTACACATTGTTTTTGCATACCACCCAAAATTTCAGGGATAAATTAGACTGTGCTCCAGTAATGCCGCTACCTCACCCAGCTATGTTCTGATACTACTACACAATCCACCCCTTTTCAGGCCCCTGATGTGCGACTGTCCTGCAAAAAAAACAGCACTACTGCCAAGTCCTACTTCTAAAATGCACATTAAATCACATCATTTCTGGATAATGTAATCCTTTAGTTTTGTATTTTTGTGAGCCCTGGCTCAAAAACTAAAAATGAAGAACTCCAGCAGGTTGACTGCTAAACCATTTATTCCATGCTGTGGATACATTGGCTTATTCAACAGATTCCTGACTTCTAGACCACAAAAGGCAGAACTGTTGGTTAGCCATATCTATTTCACGTATTCTCTGTTATTCTCTCTTAGTGACACTTGTATCTGCTTTGCCTATCTCTGTACAATAAAATGTGCTTTAAAGGCTTCTGCAGTGCAGGAATCTATTACATCACAATTTATTCACTTTCACTCTTAATCAACAGATAAAATTCATAAAGGTACTTTCTGAAAAGAACTGAGCAAATTTACATTTTGATTTACATGGCAGCAAAATTAGATGTAAAATATATTGCAGTACGATACAAGACATTTTCTCAGCAAGGGCAAGAGTGATTAATTGTGTTAAGAATCTGTTAGCGATTTCACCAAGATGGAGAAAACACCTAGAAAGAATGTGAAATTAAGTTGAGAAGTCTAATGCAAATTATTGCTTTATCCCTGTCCATCTCTGTGATTTTATCTGTACCATACAACGTCCCACACAAAACACAGTTTCCATGTTGTTATTTGATAATATGCAGTAGAATATATGCAATTACTGTATGTCACCACAGTGGTATGTGTACTTGCAGAAACCTGAGTGACATGTTCCAGTGGAAGCAGGGGCACAGGATTTGGGGTAGTATAAGTGAATGCACATATTGATCATGGGACACACACAGGTCATCCTGTGCCTGAGAATAGGGTTCCCCCCTTACGGGGTTGTAAACAGAGGTGGATGAAGATTGGGGTGGCAGGATGACTAGAGTCGTGTTATTTCACCTGTTGTTTGTAGTGGCGTAACTACTCGCTGGTGGGCCCTGGTGCAGTATTGGCACCCGGGCCCCCATATTGGGCTCTCTCCTATGGGTTGTTGTACTCCTAGCCTCTCTAGTGGGCCCTGAGAGGGAGCGGGCCCTGGTGCAATTGCACCCCCTGCTCCCCTGGTAGTTATGCCCCTGGTTGTTTGCAATTTCAGAAAAAGGGCTTGACCCATCTTTTAGATACAGGGTCGGACTGGGCCAGCGAGAAACCGGGAAAAAACCCAGGGCCCCGGCCCTCATGGTCTCAGACCCGCTCTCCCATTGGGCAAAAAATATATATGTATGACACAACGTGTGCAGTGCGCAGACGTCCGCGCATGTGTGCAGCGCTCCATTTCCTGCACATGCGGGTGGCGCTCTGTTTCCTGCACATGCACAGACTGAGCCTGTTTCCACGCATGCGCACGGGGCCCCCAAGGTTAGGAACCCGGTGGGCCCCAAATGCGTCAGTTCGACCCTGTTTAGATAACAAGAATCATATATTACTTTTACACATTCCCTGATCTGATCATCATGTTGCCTCATGGTAGGAGTGGTCCTGATACCAGAACAGCACAGCAACAGACTTCATTCATGTATTTAATTTGTTAATTTCCACAGGAAAAGGTAACCTATAAATCAGTGATCCCCAACAAGTGGCTTGCGAGCAACATGTTGCTTGGATGTTGCTCCATGCAGGGCCGGAACTAGGGGTAGGCAGAGTAGGCGGCCGCCTAGGGCGCAGTCATAGGGGGGGCGCACTTTAGAAGGGAAATAATGTTTTTTTTTTATTTCTTTAAGTTTTAACTTCGCCCCTGCCTCCGGCACCAGTGTTCTGATCTACCTCAATCCCCACCTCCCTCTTACTTGGCCTTTGCCTGGCACAGATCTGGGGCAATATTTTTGCTGCTGCTCTGGCACAGGCTGGTGGCACAGGTACAGACTTGGGGGGCAATGGCTGGTACAGAATAGTGGCACAGGTAAAGGCTTAGGGGGCAATGCTGGTGGCACAGTTACAGACTTAGGGGGCCAGCTGGTGGCACAAGCACAGACTTAGGGAGCAATGGTTGGTGGCACAGGTACAGACTTGGGGGCAATGACTGGTGGCACAGATACAGATTTGGGGGGGCAATGGCTGGTGGCACATGTACAGACTTGGGGGCAGTGTTGGCAGCACAGGTACTGATTTGGGTGCAATATTTTGGCTTGCTAGCACAGATTGGTAGCAATATTTTGGGTGCTACTGGATGGCACAGGTACAGATTGGGATCAATATTTTGGGTGCTACTGGCTGGCACAGGTACTGATTGGGAGCAATATTTTAGGTGCTGCTGACACAGGTACAGATTAGGGGCTGGCTGGCACATGTACAGTATGATTAATTAATGTGTTTCTTTATTTAAGAAAAAGGTGAATAGGTGTGAAATGGTCATACGGAACAGGGGTGGTGGGCGCTGATTGTACCCCTTGCCAAACTACCTTGGCCCGGCCCTGGCTCCATGTGGCTTCAAAGCAGATGCTTACTTTTCAATTCCAGGCTTGGAGACAAGTTTTAGTCATATAAAATCCATATTTATTGCCAAGTAGAGTCTCCTGTAGGGTGCCAGTTACCCCCTTAGAAACCTTTTGCATGTTTGTGTTGCTCTTCAACTCTTTTAACATTTGAATGTGGTTCATGGGTAAAAAAGTTTGGGGAACCCTGCTATAAATCAAGACTTCACTGTTGTTTCCTCTAACATAAAATATAAGCATAGTGGGCATCATATTAAAATTCCATAAACTATACATGGCATAGGAAATTCATACGATATTTAAAATCGTTATGGAGGCATTTTTATCCCATAACCCTTTATCCAGAATGCCCCAAAATATGGTAATGCTGTTTAGCACAAAGCCTTGGCTTTGTATGGATTTACTTGATGATAACTAAGATACATCAATATTAACGACAAACCCATCCTCTAATAAATAAATATTTTAGTAGTTTTAAGGGATGAAGCCCCAAATTATGGAATACCCCTGTACCCAGAAAACCCCAGGTCCTAAGCATGCCACTGTGTGTAGCTGAGCAGCGCCAAGTAATGGCATACACCTGCACATGAATAATGTTGGAAATGTTAGTATCTCATATCAAATGTGAGAAATGCAGCACATGAGCATAAAAAGTACATGTTTTGGGTTCAACAAGCTGTATCTTCCAAATGTGACCTTTTTTAAAATTAAAAAATGAAAAGACATTAAAAAACTATGGAAAATATTTGGATGAAATATGCCTTTATAAGTAGTGGGGATAAAATGTAAATACTTGTCCCATATGGTTGGCCTTTTGTATAATATTGTGGCTTTGCTAGCATTTGGCTTCATTTAAAGGGATGCACTCATACAGATGGAGAAGTTATTTTTATTTTATGGGAGATTACATGTCAATTCACTTAAGCTTCTTGTAAAAGAAAATACGTTGTTCAATAAGTCACTGAAATAAAGGCAGAAGTCACATTTCACATGTTTGTTAAGAGGGTTCCCATCATGATACATAACTGCTGTATGTAGTTCAGCTCACAGCATGTTACATGTAGGTTACTACACTTGCTCCTTGTATTTGAATGTGTTGATTTAAAAAAAAATCTAGTTTTTTTCTAGGATAAGCAAGGGTGTAATACAAAGAGAAGCAAAACCTGTGGTTATTATAGGAAACGTAAGTGTAGGAGGCCCAGTGGGGCTGTGGATCATGAACAATTTAAATGAGTAGCAAAACATGTCATCTTCCCAAAATTTTGGGTGAATAAAAAGATTTTTGCT
>CM044443.1:41435528-41448837 GCA_024363595.1 Xenopus borealis
GCTTTTATGTCTGGTTTACTATGTATCCCTGTTTATCCCATTGTTTGCGTAATTGCAGAACTATGTATGTTTGAACTTGTTTTTTTTTATTTGGGTGAAAACTAAAACTCAAAAACAACTTTGGAAAAAAGGATTAAATTTTATCAATAGATGTTTTTTTATGTTCTCTGTTTTAAGAAAGGCTTACTTCCCATCTTCTGTAAATAGACTGTGGAGGGATTGTATATGTGGACAACCTTTGTCATTATAATTTATTTAAACCATATAATTGTCATGCAGTTGGCTGTTGCATCATACAATGACATTCTTGACAATTCTGTGCTTCCTAATTCTCTTTGGTGAAGGCCCTTCCAGTTTCAGCAGGATAATAACCTTGCATACAAATTAAGGTCATTACAGAATTGATTTGTAGACATGGGAGGGGAAAAACTTGACTTGTATTCATATGTCCCTGACCTCAACCGAGTTGACCACCTGTGGGATAAATTGGAACATATGGAATTCAGGCATGATCACCTGAATCTGTGCCCTGCCTTATATTTATGAATGAAAGCATATCCCACCAACAATGTTCCAACACGTAGTAGAAAGCCTTCACAGAGAGTTGAGTAAAAGGCTATGGATGCGCAAAATCCAGGGTTTATCATGTGGCTCTTTTTTTATTTTTTTTTATTTTTTATAGTTGATGCTATTTTTTTTTTCAGAAATGAAATGGAAATTAGTCAAACGTGTTGATGCTTTATAAATAACAGATAATAATAATTTTTTTGTAAGATCAGTATTAAGCCAACACTATATAATTGATGCATTCATGGTTTTAGCAGTAGAGAGATGACTAACTTCACATTAATACCCTTGGTTTTACTTTAGAGAGGTAGTTGGCAATAACTTTTGGCCATATAGTGTCCATAGCTATAGGTACACATTTACTCAGAACATATTATTAACCTCATATTCTGCTTATGTAAAATACTTTAAGGCAAGCAATGTGGCAACTCCCACTTACTGACAAAATAATATATAATGTAATAAATATACAGAACTATGTATTGTCTACTTTTATTCCATGTTATAACTGGTATCTTGATCATCACTGTTACTTCAGCTTTCTGCTTAAAACCTCTAAACCGATGTAAATATGAATACCAAATACTGTGTTATGAATAGTAATCTCATAATAAACGACAATTGTTCCCTTTTATATTTGTTTAGTAAACAATTGTATTTTCTATTTTTTATTACCCCTCAGTGACATTCTCTGGATGATGAGATGACTACATCACTGTTTGAATAAGGCTTATCTTTGTGTATATGTTATCAGTAAAACAATCCCACTACTTTATTGTATTCTGAAAAGTGATGGCACATCGGTTTTCCTCAAGTAGATGGCACCTGTAATTATAAGGTTTACTCTGTCTTATTGGCTGTTATGGATCATTTTAATTGCCAAATTCTGTTAGAGTATTTACTTGCAATTGAGGTATCAAAATGTTGCACAATTTTGCCATTGTCTGATCATATTACTAACTGGTTTTGCAGTAATTTAATCTTTAGGTGTTGATTGAGTGATCAATCGTATATTGTTTATTGTTTTCAGGACTGTGAAAATGGTGGACAAGAATATCTATATAGTCCAGGGTGAAATTAGCATTGTTGTCGGTGCCATAAAACGCAATGCACGATGGAGCATGCACACTCCCTTGGTAAGTGTTGGATTTTTAATATTCTTGCACAAAAAGGTTGTGAAAGTGAAAATGAGCAAAAAAGAAGAATCCAATGACTAAGGGGATTATGTATTAAAAGCGGAGTTGTGTTTTCACCAAAAATTACGGTTTAGTTTCACAAATTGTTTGAGATTTTTTACATTCAGATTTTTTCATAAATAAGCAAACATTCAAGTTTGATCACATTTTGAGTTTATTAGAGTTGGAAAAAAAAACCTCTCAAACATGACCTTCTATAAATAACCCCCTAAGCATCCATGCTTGTATTTTAATCTTATTTCAGTAAAAAGATTTTACTTTTATCTTTGTGGCCCTATGGATTTCCTAAAGTGCCTGGAGGCCCCCCTTTGTTTAAAACGTGGCAAAAAATATAATAGTAATGGCCAAATATTTAAACCTTTCCCTGAGGAAACTGTACAGAAACCTGAATATACTCTCCCACATGTTTTTTTTTTTTTTTTAGATAATGAAAGAAAATGCAGTACTAGGGAACATGAATGCATTTTTAACAAATAGATCATTTATTTCATAATAATTGACCTATGAAAGAATCTGACTGACCGCAGAAACATTATAGGTGTCCAAGGTTACCTGTGTAAAATATTCAGTACCCACGTTGGGAGAGGGGGAGCAGAAATATGTTCATGTTCTGTCTAATTGGCACATATGCAGTAGCCTGTGCACATGTGCTAATCAGATTGGAGGGTGCAGGCTATGGAAGAGTCCTGATAATGTTTTAAATCTATATATAATACCATTAATATCACAAAAACCTTTAAACCTATAATTATAAGAAGATGTCATCCGTCAAATGAATAGTGAACAAAACAAAATTGAACTGCACCATGATGTTTATGGATTTATTTTTTAGGATGAGGAACAGGACCCTCTGCTGCACAGCTTTAGTCTTCTAAAGGAAGTATTAAATAATATTAAGGGTAAGTATGGTTTTCTGTTAATTTTATGTATTCATGTGCTAGTATGAGCCACGCAATGTTCAAGTGATCATTATGTTGGAAAGTACATCTTTAAAATGGTAGTTCACATTTGGGTTAACTTAACTACCTTAACTTACTAACCTTAACTAGGTTAGTGCCACATGGGCTGATATTAGTGCTGCTTATAAATACAGGATGAGAATGAGACAGACCTACACTCATTTGAGTGTTCACTCACAGGCACTGCACCAACAAACAAAAAGGATTTTGATGCAAAATGTGTACTTCTTCTGTGGCACTACCCATAAATGTAATAGTCTGTCCTAATCTTGCCAATTCTTTAAAGCTTTCTAATCTGGGTTGCTGAACCTGGCAGCCAAATAAATCTTTTGCTCTGTAAGGGCAGAACTACATGGACGACTCACGTCCTTTTTCAGTGTATGAGACGCTGTGCACAAAAACACATGCGCCGGAAACAAGGTAAGGTAATAGAAAAGTTGGATGGTGTCACAGGGTTGTCTTAATCTGACGTCGTGTCAGATCAACCCTGTGACACAATTCAACTTCCTATTACCATACCTTGTTCCTGTCGCACACAGCGTCGCATACGCTGAAAAGGACGTGAATCCTCTATGTAATTCTGCTCTCAGGCTACAATTGTATTGTTATTGTAACTTCTTTCAATTCAGGCCGTCTCCTTTTCATATGTCAGCCTCTCCTTCAAACCACTACATGGTTGCTAGGATAAATTGTACCCTAGCAACCACATACCTGCTAAAATTCAAATACATAGAGCTGCTAAAAAAGTTAAATGATTAAAAACATAAATAGAAACAAAAATGAAGCCCAATAGCAAATTGATGGAGACAGTCTATTACTGTCTCCATCATACTAAAAGTTAGCTTGAAGGTGAACTACCCTTTTGAGTAAGCCCAACCTTGAGAGGGAACACATTTAAACATGACTTTGCTGTAGAAATGATGTTTGCAAAATTTAACATTATCTGTGCCAAAATTTGGCAATGCTCCTACTAGCAGAAATCATGGCATCCACATGTTGCTAATAGCTAGTTAATTTATATTTATTTAAACTCTTCCTTGCAAAATGCTTCTAGTTCAAAAATATTCTTAGGATGTCTGTCACCAGCTGGAATGTAAAACACCAATGGGGTGGCACTCGAAGCACTTCGGGCGAGTTTGGAAAACGAAATTTCTCCGAGTGCCATCCCGCCAGCATTTTACATTCTAGCCAGTGGGAAGGCAGTTCGGGGAGATTAGTCGCACTGAAGAAGACGAATCTGCTTGTGTACCTCTGCCCTTGAAGCCTGCCCTAACCACGCTGCCACAACTTGACTTTTCACCGGTGCCATTAGGACTGTGGACTTCTGCAAACACCTCATGTGGTGTATCTGCTTCAGTCTTCCAGGTTGCTGTGCTGTGAAAACCTCTTGGTGGGCCATATCCAGCCTGAGGTCCTTTAGATCATTGGTTTGTAAAATCATCTGTCAG
The DNA here is from genome assembly GCA_024363595.1 of Xenopus borealis. Classification (NCBI taxonomy): domain Eukaryota; kingdom Metazoa; phylum Chordata; class Amphibia; order Anura; family Pipidae; genus Xenopus; species Xenopus borealis. The sequence goes on from CM044443.1 coordinate 41,439,699, forward strand.
TGCTGATGACTATGGTCAGATATGGGGAGATTTATTCACAATATGAATAGTGACCGTAAAACACATGCCTTGTTCCATTCACTGGATACCCTATGCTTTTGATTTATGTGTGAACGCAAACTGTATTTTAAAGGGCCCTTGTTCAATATGAGGTTATTGAATAGGGCTTGTGCTGAACACATTCTGCCTACGGTTTTAATAATGAAAAATGTAGAATTTTTGTCAAACAGGGCAGCCAGGGAAATTGAATCTGCTCTGTTTGGTCCTTGCCAGGTAGTTCATTACCAATATACAACCCATACATTTTTAGGGTTAGTACACACCAGGCGATTCTGGGAGATTAGTCGCCTGGCGATTAATTGCCTCTTCGTTTGGGTGACTAAACTCCCTGAATCGCTTACCCCTGTCTCGCACTGGCTGAAATGGAAAGTCACCTGTGGTAATTCACACGCAGCGGCGTGCTTTCCGAAATCTGGTCTTATACAAGATGCATCTTGAACATCTTGAAAAGCATACGCTGCCTTTGTATTTGAGCAAGTAAGTGAGTTTCAAAATACAATTTCTGTTCTCCATTATTTGAAATATGCATCAGATACATTTGAAATGTATCCTACAACATTTAAAACTATGATGAATCGCTATGATTCCATTGCAACTGTGTTAAAATGCAGAGCTGAATGCTCATGGGTTCAATGATGCATAATGAAATGGATTCATTTTTCTCATGCGTTTAAAGAGCACCTGTTGGGTAAAAAAAAACAGTTTGTAAGGGCCTTTCATTTTGCCTTCTTGTTTATTTTGGTTAAAAATCAGTGTTAACAGTTCAGATTTTTATACATGCAGGATTCAAATGATTTGATTATCTGCAGTCTGCAGCCTCTTAACCCCATCCACATCCCCCATGTGTGACTAGTATTTGATCAGGTGTAACAAGAACAGCCACAGTCAAGCTGTGCCCTTTAGAATTGTCAATATTATCTTCTTTCCCATTTTTTCCCTTTGGGCTTTGAGAGTTGATTTATAATTTTAGGATTCACTTTAAAGTCTGTAATACAGTTTGTTCATTATTTAACAAAAACCTGGATAATGAGCTGGGAGAAGTAATGTAAATGTTAGATGTTGTTGCAATAGAATTACATTCTTGTTCTCCTTTGTGCTTGTAGAAATGGCTTCTTAACTACAATTTACATTTTGTCAAGATTTAGGGGCCTATTTATGAAGCCTCATTTTTTTTTCTGGTTCAGTTTTTTTTTAGGGGACAACTCAAATTTAGAGTGGGGAAAAAACTTAAATTTTTAATAATTTATTATACCCCAAAGCTGCAAAAAAACTCTCCAGCTAAAACCTGTCAAAGTCATGTACAACAGCAGATGTCCCTTTTAAAAATGTAAGATTCTGTTTGATAGTTGATTGAATCCTGCCACTTTTTGCAAGAAGCTGAATTGGTCATTTTCCAAGGGTTTGGTTTTAGTTGAGTGGATTCCTTGCTTCATATGACAAAGATCTGGACAACTGATTGCAACAATTTTTATGTACACAACTGATGCAATTTTTCCCCCTAATTTAAATATGCAAATGAGGGTTCAGGTTCAGTTCAATATTTGTATGTGAGCTTTTTTAGACCTTGAATGAAATAACAACAAAACCTTGATGTGCTTGAATAGATTGAGTTTCGAGCAAAACCCACCAAAAAAAAAAGACTCGCAAGAATGCCAGGGCTGTATTTTGGTCCGATCCTGCCCCTTTGTTGTGCGCTATGACATCATGCACCGGCGCAATGTCACGTTTGCATCCTTCCATGGCCCCTTAGCTCTGTCACTGGATTTCCTATGGAAATCCGTTGAGGGGGGTTTAAAAAAAAAAAAAAAAAAAGTGGGGGCCTAAATATAAATACGGCCCTGATGAGGGCTATTAATATCTTCAAATTGTTGAAGGGACCTCTGCCATTGTCTTCTACATGGCGTCAATAGGTTTTAGATATTATATTTTCATATTCAAGTTATTACCAGCTTCAGGGTATTATAAAAACAAAATAATCAAATTTTCTGTAAAAAAAAAAATCGACCATTGATAAATAACCCTTAAAGGGTGCTGAGGTTCTCTTCCTTCCTTTTCTGTCATTTCTGGCAACTATGTAGTAGCCCTACAACATGTGGAGATCCAAGATTAAGATACAAGGCCACATAATATTAGTTACAATGGTGAATGCTCTTTTCTAAGCAAGCAGAATGTTAGCTACCTGCTTTTACTAATGCAAATGTTTGATTCTTTTTACTGGCATCTACAATCATTGTGTATTTTAGGGAATGAATCGACTGGTTTGAACTTAAGCAAAGGTGGTCTTATATAATGCAATATATATAAGAATTTTTCTGCTAATGGCCATATTAGTGTCGGAGTCAGGAGAGAATTTACTTTTCTTGTTTATTTTCTGGGAAAAATAATAATACATTGTAGGGAAAAGATTATTTTTTTAATCATCTGCCTTAGAGCCTGTTAAACAATTATTATGCTTCTCACTTTATGGCCCAAGAGAAAAGGCCGATTCAAAGTGTTTATAAATCTAACAGAATTTTAATGCTTACTGTGTACACTGGAGAGTAGCAATTGTAAAATTCAGCTGGTTCATAAATGTGATATTTACCTTTCAGTCTTTCATTAGTTTTTATTGATACTGTGTTCACCCTGATCAATATGGGTTCAAGTTTCCATGAGCTTAGCACACAGGCTGATCATTTCTACTGAATCTGCCCTTTGCTTGCTTCATGATATGTAATACTGGATATCTTATTGTTGTAAGGCATGTAGGCTTTCTTGTTATGCATGTGTATTTATAAAATCAGGAAATCTGTAGAATACATTAGTAATACAATTTTGTCCTTTTTTAAACCAACATTTATTAATTTTTGTATTACTGTTTTGTTTTAGTAATGACATTGTAGTATCTAGCACTTAGGGGTAAATTTACTAAAGGGTGAAGTGACTGACACTGGAGATTCACCAGTGTTAATGTTTTCAGTCACTTCACGATTTACTAAGGAGCGCAAGCGTCGCTTCGTTAGCGAAGGAGATAGGCGCTAGTGTTGCTTCACACTTTAACTCCAGGCGAATTTTCGCTCTGGCGAATGGGCGTAACTCTGCAAATTCACTAAGATGCGGATTTTATTGAATGTTAACTCTATTGCCAGACTTGTCTTCACCAGCTCTGACCTGGTGAAGTGCATTTGAGTGCATAGATCTTCCTCATTCTTCAGTTACTTACATCATAATTTTTGAGTGTAATAAGTCCACTGGTGTCTTAATTTTTTAAGGGTGTTAGGTTGCAAAAGGCATTACATTTTTTTTTTGGGTTCCTAGTTTTCCCCATACATTTCATAACATATTATTATTACACTTGTGTCACAGACGGCACACAACACCAGAACAAATGCCAAGCACCCTGGTCTCGGCTCGTGCTTCACCAGTAGTGTGACCGCCTTTGGCTTCGGACGTTGCCCTCCGCTACTCAGATGCCACCTGGACTTAAACGAGTGGTGCAAGACGAAAGTTCTGGCCAGCAAAGGGGCATGACTGTTAGCTAGAGTCTTAAGGCTACGGTACAAGGCATTTAACAGAATCGTAGTCCGATCAGACTGAGTCGGGGCAGGCAGCATATAACGGAGTCGGGCAGGCACGGGTCAATACCAGGAGATTAATCAGAAGGGTTTAGCAGAATCAAGGTCCAATATAAGGCAAAGGTCAGGATACAGAAATCAGGATAGTCGATAGCCAGGCTGGGTCACAACAGGAGTAAAGAATCAGAATCAAAAATGCAGATATAGACAGCTAAAGGCTCTGAAGCACCAGGAACTAGTCCTATCACGGGCAATTAGAAAATTGCAGAAGTCCCCTTTAAATACTTGAATTTGCCGGCAGGCGAGAGGAGCGGTGCAGTGGGCATCCCCATCGCACCACTGGACCACCAGGGTAAACAAATCTCGTTACAACTGGCTTATGTGCAGGGCATTAAAATACATGTATTGACTTTATGAATGTTCCCTTGGCATGTCTAGTTATCAGTGCAAATGTGATGTATTAGATGCACCATGTAACATAAATAGTTCCATTCATTTCCCAAGGTATGCAAATAAACCTGAGCGAAAGACCTCTAGTGAAATTGCGCTAGGCAGAATTTAATACTAGCGCATTTTGCTATGATTTGCCCACTATGCCGAAGAAACGCCAGCGTAAATTCGCCAGCTTTCGTTGTCCAGGACATAATTTGGCAACTGGTAAATTAGTGCAGATTTTCACCTGGCGAACTGTTGCAATGGCTGCAAAGCCGCTGCTGCCAAAATGGTAACCATCTTACCAAAGCTACATTTTGTAAGTGCTGATGGTAAACAATATTGTTTTATGTTTCATTGTTTTTAGTGGCTGAGCACACTGGGTGGCAGAGATGTTTCTGAAACCACTCCTGTAGCCTAGCGTTGTGCAACCCAACTGTAATGTGTTAATTGAGGCTTTGGACCACTATAATACATTAGCACTCGGTTATTCTGCTGTCCACATTTCTTGCTGCAATATATGTCAACACCAAACAATGTTTGTAAAAGGGTTGTTCACCTTCCAAACGCCTTTTCATTTGGGTTGTTTTTAGATTGTTCAACATTAATAGACGTTTTTTAATTGCTTTCCATCTTTTATTTTTTTTACTGTTTTTCCAAAATTAAAGTTTAATGTTTCAGTCCAGCAGAATCCTGGTGGGGATTCTTCCGAATTATTCAACTTCCTGAATGAGTTGTTGCTGCACCTTTTGAGTAATTTTGGCAGATTCACCTCTGTTCAAAGTCCTGGTGTAGATTCTCAACTGCTACAATTTTGCAACATTTTGTTGATGCATTTCTCAACAGCATCTCTGGAGTATTAGCAACTTTTGTATCAATTGTAACACCTGCCTGTAATGAAACCCAGGGATTCTGCTCAGCAGGGACAAAGATCATAAATGTATTGACTAAATATATTACAGTAATTTAGAACAGTTACAGATTTGGCGCCCCCACCCCCCTTCCAAGAGATTCTTTAGAAAGTCAAAAGAAGGTGAAAAATTAAACTTTACTCTTCAATATTAGAAAAACAAACACAGAAAATGGAAAGCAAATGGAAAATACTTTATTTCTGGTGGACTATCTGAAAACAAAAGCATTGGAAGGTGAACAACCCCTTTAAAGCTACAAAATCAGTGCTTCTCCCCAGACCAGACACCACTCTGACCTAGAGTAAGGTAAAGGTTTTTGTTGGAGCTGTAGTTGGAGAGAAAATTCCCTTCTCTCTGGAGATGATGGACAGCAGCATGTGGCAGGATAACCGTTGCAGCTGGAATTTTATCATGGGCAGAATTGGATTGGGTAAATATAGCTGAACTTGGTGATAGAAGCAGAGATAGATTGTTCTGGGAAAGGAAGTGTTGGCTTTCATCTAGAAAAATATTTAATTGAATTTCAGGAGTCACCAGTTTTTTCCCCCTTTACTCACAGCAAACCGATATCTGTGTGTGTGACACAGAAATGTTATGAAAACCTGTACTATAAGCTCTAACCTGAAATTATTTATTTCTGTGTCTTGTTATTTAGAGTTCATTTTGGATTATTTGTTTCAGATCTGGCCTTTGTTGAATGTTTGTTGTTGTTTACCAGGGGACCAGAAAAAAATTATGTAAAATCAGGGAAATGTGTTAAAGGGGTTCTTCACCTTTGAGTTAACTTTTAGTATAATGTAGAGGGTGATATTCTGAGACAATTTGTAATTGGTTTTAATTTTTTATTGTTTGTGGTTTTATAGTTATTTAGATTTTTATTCAGCAACTCTCTAGTTTGCAGTGTCAGCAATTTGGTTTCTAGGGTACAGATTACCCTAGCAACCCTGCATTGATTTGAATAAGAGACTGGAATATGAATAGGAGAGGGACTGAATAGAATAAGTAACAAAAAGTGACAATAACAATATATTTGTAGCCTTAGAGAGCATTTGTTTTTAGATGGTGTCAGTGACCCCCATTTGAAAGCTGCAAAGAAACAGAAGAAAATTGCAAATCATTAAAAAACTATGAAAAATAAATAATGGAGACCAATTGAAAAGTTTCTTAGAATTGGCCCTTCTACAATATATTAAAAGTTAACTTGTAAGTGAACCACTCCTTTAATGTAACTTTTTCTTCAAGTACTGAAAGGATATAAACACAGGTCATATTTACAACAATATTTACTGTGTTAATAACAAGGCTTAAGCTTTGCAGTATTGATGTTACAATATGGGGGAATGTGCAAGGTCTCTCAGTCCAATACACAACCTAAAGCTATAAGTGATTGGTGCAGGACTGTATAAGGGGCAGACTAGAATTGACCATTTACAGACAGAACCATGGCAAAATATACATCTGGTTAGTATTTTAAACCTCTGGTTCACAAATAACATTCATAGAGAAAAAAAAGGCAGTTTTTGGGAACATATGGACAAAATTGTGGTGTAAAATCAGGAAAAACATTACTTAAAATCAGGGAAATGCACCAATTCAAATGCATTATAAATTGGTGGGACCACGAATAAAAAATGTAAATTGTGACTTAAAATCAAGGTTTCACTGTAATTCACTAGGAAAAAAGAATTTTAAGGAGCCTACACTGGGGCAGAAGAATAGTTATCAATTTCAGACTCAAATTTAGTCCCCACAACATAAACAGTGTGCATGCCTGAGCTATGGTAGTATACTATATTGATGGCAAAATGCACATCAAACCTTGCCCTATATGCTGCAAAAAAAAGCGATTAGTTTTTCATAAAGAAATGACAAAATCAGATTTTCTGTTAGTAATCTAATTCATACACCTGCCTTCTAGAGCAATTTTTTGATGCCTGTGGATAGGAAAAATCTGTTAAATCCCTTCATATTTATTCATTGGAATGAAGTATGCCCATAGGATTCAAAAAAGGTGGAAATTGGAGTAAAGTGCTCAGCCATAGGCTTTTGATCTGAGTGTTGTGTGTCTAGGCTATGTTTAGACTGTGCAAACTTTCGAAGTGCCAGCCTTGTAGGAATTGTTTCAATAAAAATGTTCTGCTTTTCTTTTTTCTTAACATTGTAATCTAGGGAAGCAGTTCTCAAATTTTGGATCTGACAGCCTCAAAGGAACAATAAAAATTGGGTAAATAGGCTGTGCAAAATAAAAAAGTTAACCACAAATGTAATGTGTAAAGGCTGGCTGGATGTCTAATAAAATAAAACAGAACACAACTTCCTGCTTTTCAGCTCTCTAACTCTTCGTTAGTTGGCAACTTGAAGGGGGGCCACATGGGACATAACTGTTGAGTGAGTTTGCTTTTGAATCTGAGCTGAATGCTGAAGAGCAAATGCAAACAGTTCCGACCCATGTGCCCTCCCTCAAGTCACTGATTGGTTACTGCCTGGTAACCAATCAGTGGAAACCAAAGAGCTGCAAAGCAGGAAGTAGTGTTCTGGCTATTATGTTAGACATCCAGTCACTCCAGCCTTTATACATTACATTTTCGGCTAACTAACTATATCAGAATTTTATCATGTGCCTTTAGAACTAGTGGCGTTTGAGAAGAGGGTCACTCGCCCCCTCTTTCACGTGCTAATCTAGAGATTGGCAGTGAGTAATATTCTGGAGGAAGCATAGTGCAAGCTTTAAGTGCCACTGCTCATGTCCTATCCATATGCCACTGCATAGCCAATATGATCAATTCTGTACAGGTGAGCAAGTATGGTCTGTGCATGCCCACTAGCACTGCCACTTTGAAAATGGTGACCATCCCTTTTAAATGAAAATAACTGTTAACAAATTTTTCAATTTTACATTTTGGCCTGTTGTAGGCATTTCCAAAAAAAACTCCTAACTAATCTGTATCATGGGGAATCACTGTGTACTATTTATTTGGGTTTATATTTCCTTCACCAAAAATACACCATGTTTTATTTTCTACGAAATCTTGGTGTGTGTCAGCTAATCAATGTTTAAAAGTTGGAGAGAGTAAATCTATATTTAGGACTCCCCTGCGTTAAAAAAAAAATGGTGGCAACTGTATATCGTTACAATAAACACTTGGCCTTAAGCATTACTCATCACCTTTCCATTTCAGAATGAACTGCTGTCATTCTGTACAATCGTAGTTGCTGTTTCAGATATTTACATTAGGTCATAACTTTTAAAAGCCATAGCACCTGTTTTGCCAACAAGGAGAAGCAGAAAAAAAAAACGGGTCTCAAATATAATTTTTAAGGATGCTGAGCTTACATTAAATATTATGACCTTTACCTTGCCAAGGAAAACATTTGTCTGTTGTAAATCAACATTGAGTGATTTAGAAATATTCAATATGCCCACTATATAGCTCCTGCCTCCTGCCACCCCCACTTGAACTAGCTTGCATTTATAAAACATTAATTATCCGCTGTCTAATAGCCTGACAATTCACAGATCCACAGCATTCCTTGCAGCCACCATCTTAGCTGCATCATTTCTGGAAGTGTCACAGCCAAGATGTCAGAGCTTCTAATCTCTACATTTTCTGTCTGTTTAGCAGCAGATAAGAACATGTACTGTGTTAGCCAGAAAATTCTTTTATAGGACAACCCTTCTGAAATAAAAAATAACAAACGTGGCATAAAGGTGATGCCTTTATTAGCTAATATAATTGGAGCAAGCTTTCAGAACAGTTTAGTTCCTTTTTCAAGCTGATTACAGTGAAGCAGTGATGTTCTCTGGTAAAGGTATGAGATCTGTTGTCCAGAAATCAGTTATCCATAAAGTTCCAAATTACAGGAATGTCATCTCCCATAGATTCCATTATAATCAAATAATAAAAATTTTTCAAAATGATTTCATATTTCTCTGTAATAATAAAACAGTAGCTTGTATTTGATCCAAACTAAAACACAATCCTCATGGGAAGCAAAACCAGCCTATTGGGATTATTTCATGTCTACATGAATTTCTAGTAGGCTTAAGGGGTGAAGATTCAAATTACATATAAAAACACGAGGCCGAAATTAAGTGGCATATTAAAGAATCTTACCAAGCTAGTATATATAGTTAATTAAATATTGTGCGTTTACATATCTTGCCTTGAACCACCATTTCAT
>CM044443.1:41502432-41512951 GCA_024363595.1 Xenopus borealis
CCAGGATGTTACTGGTGTGTGTTGGAGGAAAGAGAACCATTTCTGTTTTGGAGAGGTTTACAATAAGGTAGCGTTGTAAAATCCAAGCAGAGCTAGCAGACAGGCAGGAGGAGACATGAGTTAGGAGTCCTGGGTTGCGATCAGAAGTGGAGAGATAGAGTTTGAGTATTGTCAGCGTAGTTTTTGTATAGAATTGTGATTTGATGGGGTAGGTAGTGCAAAATGTTTTATGAGGCATGAGCGTGATAGGAGGAGAACCACAGGAGAAAGCATTTTTTGGAGTAAGAAGTTACAAACTAGCAGGTACAAAAAAAAATAAATCAGTTTTCTTCTTAATCGAGCTGGTTCGTCGTTGTTTGCAGGGGAATCCAGTCTTTTTGCCTTGTCAATACCATGTCCAACTGCCTTGTATAACTGCCATTTCTAAGCACTTGTGAAATATTAGCAAAAAAATGTTTTCAGATTATTCACCAGAAATTAGGACTTTTTCTAAATTGCTTTCCACTTTTTATTTTTACTAGTTTCCCAAAATCTAAGTTTAAATTTTAATATTCCTGTGTCTGGCAGCTCCATAATACAGGTGCAGATTCTGAACTGTTACAATGTTGAAAAAGGCTTTCTTTCTGGAACCAACTGAAGTGAAAAAAGTGGTAGAAGTTAAACAACCCCTTTAATTAGTTTTTTTTTTTTTAAATGAAATTTGTCCTTTGCTTACACAGACTTCATGGACTATTGAAATAATGTCGGCATAGTCAGCTCTCCTCAAGCCTCTGCTCCTTTTCCCCACAATGCCTTGCACACACCAGTAATTTTCTTAACAGGTCTGTTAAGCAAAGAAAATGTCAAGGCACCGTGAGACCCAATACATGCAGTCATACATATTTTACAATTACAAATAACTCTAAAACCACTGACATTTTTCAAATAATTGATACATCATGTATGGTAGGTTCTGAATCTTCCTTCTGTAGCCAAATGAAGGTAGAACTGCAGCAGCAAATTCAAATAACTTAAAAATCTTTGGAAACCTGTAATTAATTTATAATGAAGAGTTGCTTTCTTAATGCAAAATGTTATATTTGGTTTCTAAAATTCTTTAATCTGCATTTTTTTATTGTAGGATGCTTCTAGGATATCTTCTAGAATCTAAGATATGTAGCAAAAATATGTATTTGTGCCATAATTTTGTTTTTGATTAATTGGTTATTTCAGCAGTGTTTTATTCTTAATTCAAATGTGCTAGGAACTGAATAATATATTCTATCATATGTTTTAATGTAAAGGTTTGAAGAACATCCCAAATATGTATCTGACAGAAAGGAGTTAAAGTTAAACGTTGCATTGTTAGGATATGATCCAATTGAATTAGTTTTTATTGATTAGTGTACCTTTTTCAGCAGATACTCGTGGATGGATAGGAGTTACTATCGACCATTCTATACAGTAATATTTCAGAACCAGACCACCTTTGGCTTTCCCATTCTGATTAGACATGAAGGTGGAACAGAAGGAAATTAGACAAAATAAATCAACTTTTCACACCAAAACGTTAAAAAGAAGCATCTGCAATAGAGCTTTTATTCACATGTTTCAAGTTCTCACAAACCCCTTTGCAGAAGGTTCTGCTTGGTCCAGTGTCATCCTGTAAAGATCATTTTCTAATATACATTAAACATATTTAATGGTTCTTTGTCCTCAATGGTGGTTGTGATATGTAGCAGAAGTCTTCTCCATGTCTGTTGACTTTTGCTATATTGTTTTATGATTCAGAACCAGTAGTGCAGGGAAAAAAAGGAAAGCAGGCAGGCAGTCACAGCAATTAATACATAAACAAGTAACCTTTAAACCATGCATTTAAAAAACGTTTTTATGCAAGTTGCTTACAATAACATTTTCTTTCACCGGGCAAAAACAGCTTTAAGATGAACATTATTTTAAATGTTTTATTCTTAAAAAAACTAAATATGTTCTGTTTGTTTTCCTCTTTTTTTTTTTACAGAACTTTCAGAAATTGAGCCCAATGTATTTCTTCGTCCTTTCTTGGAAGTTATCCGTTCTGAAGACACTACAGGGCCTATTACTGGACTTGCTCTGACATCTGTCAATAAGTTTCTTTCCTATGCACTTATAGGTAGGCAATATCCTACATGAAATCTTTTTAGTGTTAATTTCAGAATTGGAATTTTGCCCTATAATTGCCTAATTTTTTTTTAATTTGCTTCTCTTATTTGTCAAGCCCAAAGGATTCTACTCAGAATCTGACTGCCTATGCTTATATATTGTACAACAATTCATGCAAGTTTCTTTCTGTAATTGCCAAAATACCCTCGTTTGGTTCTATCACCTCAAACCTAGATCATTTATTTCAAGTGGCCACAGCTGTTCTGCGGAAGAGCAGCTGCACCAAAAACAAACCCATATAAACCACATATTAAAGCCTGATTCATCTGTAGCTGTTGGGAACATAGATGGGTTTAAAAGTATTAAAATAAATTCTCTAGAGACCCCAACCCCTCCTTGTGGCCAGTGTGATTCCTCTTTAATTCTACAAAGTCTAGGTTACAATGCAGGGGGCGATCAGCATAAATAACATAAATAGAACCTTTTTATGCGTTTATTTGAGGTTTGTGGCAGAATAATTAAACTGGCTTAGTTTTCTGTTCTTTTTCCAGTGATGGTAAAATATAATATCTGGTAAATTTTCATACCTTTGCTCCTCTGTATGCCAGAGTGAATGCTCTTGAAAGGGTTTAATTAACCTACCTCCTTCGTTTGAAACTGCAAATAAATAAAAAAAATTTGCCTGGAGGCATCTGTTTTAAATGATTTGAAAAAGATAGACACCAAAACCTTGTCTGCTGCAAATGGGGGGTTCCCAATTTTTATTCCATGGTGCTCATGACACTTCAAGGGTTTGTCCACCTTCAAACAACTAGTTGTTTTCAGATAGATCACCCGAAATAACGACTTTTTCCAATTACTGTCTATTTTCTATTTGTAACCGTTTCTCTAATATTGAAGTGTAAAGTGTAATTTTTCACATTCTAAAGCAGCTCTGGGAGCGACCCCCCCAACTATTCTAAACTGATACATTTAATGGATACATTTCTTGTCTTTGTCCCTGAATCTCTGGGTTTCATTACAGGCAGCTGTTAGAATTGATACAATAGTTGCTAATACTCCAGAGATGTTGCTGTGAAATGTATCAATTCAGAATTACTGAGCTGCCAGACTCAAACACCAGACAACAACATTCAACTTTAAACTTAGATTTTGGGAAAAACAGTAAAAAATAAATAGGGAGAACAATCTAAAAACAACTGAACAGAAAAAAGTGTTTGGAAGGTGAACAACCCCTTTCACAGTGATCTGTTTTAAATGCCCTTCTCACCAATAACAGCCCTGCTATACTACTGTATGATAAATAAAATTAGCTCCACTTGCCTAAAAGCCCTCCTTTAGCCTTTTTATCTGCAGTTGCTTAAGTGTTCAACTGTGGCAAACGAAAAGCACATAAAACCATTGACCATTGGCCAAATTCTCTCCTGCAATAATAGTGGAAGGAATTATCAATGGAGGATTTCCCAGAAATGGGGGGGAAATTATATATTTTTTTCAATGAGATGTAAGAAGTTCTAAATCCGAGGCCCTTTAATTTACTGGATCATTATAATGTGGAGTTTTTCTACCTACCTTTGACCCCTCTTATTTGCTGTAAGGAGTAAGGGACCATAGGTCATGAGACATTGTTTATTTTTTTTTAAATCTTTTAACACCCTAGTGTCGAGGACGTAAGTCCTAACTAGGTTGTTGGGTGGGTCATATTTCAATTTTCGTTTCAGACATAAAAAGCACAATTTGTATTTTTGAACAAACTAAACTATATAAGAGCTAACATACATAATTTACTTGTGGAAAGGCAATGTGCAAAAAAGGCAAACTGCCTTCCTCTGTCAGAATTGCAGCAGGTCTCTGCACTCCATTTTGGAGCACAGATGCCTTCAGCTGCTTGCATTCAGTAGTGCTGAATTCATGAAGCTGGGGGTTAATACCCCCTGTATATCCTTCACTATATATCATATGGGATATCAGATATTGAGAGTCCAGTAACTAGTGTAAAGAAACAAAGCTTCCATTTTATGTATTTGTTCATAGTAAAGCATTGTGAAAATTTAACATAAGCTTCATCATACTGAAATAAGAAATTATCTGAATATAATCAATTAAATTATCAGCTGTTTCTGAAGTTACTAATCACTACACCCTCTCTTCATTCTCTCTTCATGCAGGAGTTGAGTGATTTTGAATGACCGTTAAATCCAATATATCCTTTAGGGCAGGGGTCCCCAACCTTTTTTTGCTCGTGAGCCACATTTAAATTTAAAAAAAGAGTTGGAGAGCAACACAAGCATGAAAAAGTCCATGTGGATGTCAAATAAGAGCTCTGATTGGCTTTTTGGTAACGCCTATATGGACTGGCAGCCTACAGGAGAGAATGTTTGGCAGGACATCTGTTTTTTATGCAACCAAAACTTGCCTCTAAGCTATTAATTAAAAAATAAGCACCTGCTTTGAGGCCACTGGGAGCAACATCCAAGGGGTTGGAGAGCAACATGTTGCTCGCGAGCTACTGGTTGGGGATCACCACTTTAGGGGGTTCAATTTGCCTAGATGATGTATTAGAGCACACTCTATTAAAATCACCAGAACTCCTGGCTCTCTACATGCAGATTTTGTGCCAAAGTCAGTCAGTTTGTACGATTTTGTTTTACCTGGAATCCGTTATTTGAGTGAGCTCTAATACATCTGCTAGGAGAGGGAAGCCCCCCTTATAAGATATATTGGATTTAACTGTCATTGAAATTCTGACACCCAATTCCTGCATGAAGACAGAATAAATAGAAACAGGTGCTGAGAGAGAGGGACAGTGAAGATAAACTTATTTCGGGATTTTTTTTTAATTGATTGTATTTAGAAAGTTTCTTATTTCAGTATGATGAAGCTTATATTACCTTTTCACAATAGTTTCTTTTAATGTATAAAACATGCAGTGAAAAAAATTTCAGATTGTAATTTAGTTCATAATAGATTACATTATAATATGGGGTCCAGAACCCTCGGACTTACAGTAAGGTTATCTCCAATGGAGTTGAACTGTGCAAATAAACAGTGGCCTGCAGCATCGTACAACCCAGAGTATGAAGGTACAGTAGCAGTAGAGAGAATGTACAATTCAGTGAACAGTTCAGATAGTGAACATAGTCACATATCAAGCAAAAAATATGAGGTAACAGTTGGTATAAATGGGAGCAGAGTAATAATCGTTATATATTATGCTTCAGCTATGCAAGGGTTGACGTCTAACCAGGGGGCCCATTTTTGTCACCAACATGCCTCATATGTCAGACAGAGGGAAGGGTAGAGGTTAATCATGGTTATCCACTGTTTAATTGTTGGGGTACCTGTTCATCTGTAAGGATCAATTCTGCCAGGACAGTAAGATACACTGGTTCCAGAGAAGAAATTGGGCACTAAATGCATGCTAAACTGAAGGTACCAAAAGAACTGCAGATATCATCTGCCTAGCTTGTCTTTAAGCTGTGTGAAAGTAATTATCACCTATTTCAAGACATCGCCTAAATGTGTCAGTCCCAGGGGGACCCAGCAGTTATACAGGTGCGGAAGGTTGGAGTTTCTCCGCATGGGAAGACAACTTGTCCTCCATAGAGTTAAAAACATTTTAACCAATTAATACTAACTTTTAAAAGGGTTGTTCTCCTTCCAGAGCTTTTTTCATTTCAGTTGTTTTTAGTTCACCAGAAATAAAAACTTTTTTCAGTTGCTTTGTTTTTCTCATTTGGAAAATATCGTTCCATTAACCGTTAATTGATTCATTAGTTGATACATTTCTTTTTGGAACTGCTGAACAGAATGGACACCTTTCATTAAAGGCAGCTGTTATAATTGATACAATAGTTACCAATAGTCTACAGATGCTGCTGAGAAATTTATCAACTAATGTAGCAAATTGTAACAGTTCAGAATCTGTACCTGGATCGCTGAGCTGCCAGACACCAGAGACAGGCACACAAAGCATTAAGCTTCATTTTTGGAAAAACTTTCAAAAATAAAACGTGGAAAGCAATTGAAAAAGCATATCTTTTTGGTGATCAATGTGAAACCTACTGAATTGAAAAAAGTCTTGGAAGAGGACCAGCCCCTTTAAAGTAATTTTCTTTTTTCTCTGCAATAATAATTAGTTAGGGTAAGTAAGCCACATGAATCCATGTTGGTGGTATGGTTCTACTGTTACATGAAGACCAGTTAACTAGGTCCTTTGCATTTCAGATAATAGATTCTATACCTAGAAACAAAACATTTTGTTTGCAGATCTGATATTATGTGACCCAAGTTGTAATTTGGCCGTATGTATTTCAGTTTGGTAAATTTCCATTTAAAGATTTTCTAAATACCAGACAACTACTGTATTTATAATAGTATAATGTATCACATACAGCATCAGATTATGTTACTGCTCTTGGCTAAACTAGTTCCAAACTGTCAAAAAACTTAGATCACATTTTGTGGTACTTCCGAGTTGTGAAATAAAATGGCTTGAGAAATAAATGCTGTTTACAATGTGATGCTGTGAAGTAACGTTCTCCATACTAATAAAAAAGGATTATGTTATCTTCACTTTTGTGCTGCTCAATATATTTGTTGCTTGCTCTTGATATCACTTGCTGTTGTTAGTTTTTGCATTAGCCCATTAATTACAATCTATATGGTAACAGCCTCATCACTGTCCTTTTATGCATCCACTGCCCCCTAATGGTTACAAAAAAGTTTGTTAAACTTGTAATGCTGTATTTAAAAACTTTTTTTCAAGTACTGTACTCAACCTAATGGGTTGGCTGTGCTTCTCAAGTCAAGGTTGGAACAATTCTGACACTGAATTATTTTCTTTGGTATAATTAGAATAACATTTATTATATGAAGGCTGGTACATTGTCTCTTTGAAAAACATAAGAAGCAAGCTGTAAAACATATACAGGTATCGAATCTAATATCAGGAAGCCCATTATCCAGAAAGTTCCTAATTATAAGTTGGCTATCTGCCATAGAGTCCATTCTAATCAAATAATAAAAAAAAAGTTTTCCTTTTTCTCTTTTTTTAAACAGTACCTTGTACTTGATAGTAGCTAAACTGCATTAATCCATATTGATGTTTTATTATTGGGTTTATTTAATGATTATATGTTTTTTTAGTAGACTTATGAAATGGTAATCTGGGAAACATCAGGTCCCAAGAATTCAGGATAATAGATGCCATACCTATGCTTTTTTTTATCTTGTTTGGAATAGCAAATGATGTCTCCTGAATAATTTTTTTTTTTATAAAGCAAAAGCATATTCCTATAGTCCTAAAGTAGATGTATACATCAAACATTCACATTGCATACAGATACAAGTAAAGTGGGCCCAGGTCAATAGATCTTACAATCTAAAAGAAAAAAAAATTTTTTTTGTGCAAAGAATACCAAGCACAGCTCTGGGTTTTCTTCTTTGGTTAAAGAAGAAGGAAGGGGATAGCACCCACCCAGCTAGTACAATGGCTTACTTGAGACCCTGGGTCAGATTTTTTTTTTTAACTGAAAACTCTACCAGTCCTGGGCTGGGTGTTCATGCGAAGTAGACCGAAAAGTAGTCTTTTTACTCCACTGCATGTGTGCCTGGACCATGCCATATAGAAAATCCAGGTCCAGTAGTACTCTGGGTTAGTTTTAAGTAAACAGTAGGTTTGTGTCGGCGTTGAGCCCCGAAAGAATACAAATCGGTGGAAGATGGTGCCGTGGAGCATTGCTGCACTGCTCTGCATTTTAATGTCAGATTTCTTAGGGTTTTTTGACTAATGCACAGTGCATGAAAACATAGCAAAAACCCTGGATTACAGCAACGTTTAGCATTAGACTGGGGGGGCACACAGACCCTAAGGGGGTGAGTGTTCTGTGCTTTAAAGTGGAACTATCGTTATATATATATTTTTGAAGCCAGACCGCTTGGATACAAGATATAGGAAGAAAGGACATTGATGAAGTACTGCTAACAATTTTTCAAAATAAAGACACAAATCTTTCATGAAGAGAGAGGAGAAGTGTGTTATGGTACATAATTTTTAATTGATTAGCATCATTTATTTATATAGTGCCGACAAGATACGCAGTGCTTTAGAAAGTCTTAGATGACGCTAATGATGAAAGTTTATTTTGTGTGCCAATATTTATCCTTCAACTTTTTTAATTTTTTATAAACGCAAACATAAAATTGCTCTTCGCATTTATCAGTTGGAGAATTCTCTGTTTTTATGAATTTTCAAGTAACTGGAGTGATAGATTTACAAACAAACACTGATATGACCATTTTACTGTAAGGACCTTTGCACCTGTGAGATCCAGAAAAACATGCAAACAAGAAGACACAAGAAAAATGGCTTAATGTCTAAAAAAAAATTAGATTTGCAGGAAAAAACCCCACTTTTATTCAATAGAGAACTACATTTTTCATTGTGACCATTGAGGAATTGGAGCATATGTGGATACAATTAGATGTTTCATCTGTTTTTCTCATCCTAGATACAAACCATGAAGGCACAGCTGAAGGAATTGAAAACATGGCAGATGCAGTTACACATGCCCGGTTTGTTGGCACTGACCCAGCGAGTGACGAGGTTGTCTTGATGAAAATCTTGCAGGTAATTCGAGAGAAAAAGGGCTGCATCTTGTTGTCCTTATCTTGGGGCAATTAAATGAATTGCTTAAGCCCTTTGTATCCTGTTACATGGAGACGCGGGCCATGTTTTGACTCTGTAAGAGCTTTTCGCCTGTTATTTTTTTTGAAGGGGGGTAGTTGCGCACCTACATTAAAAGCTTTTTAGAATGAAACATAATTAAAAGCTTTAATTAATTGATTCCAGTCATTTGACAACCTGCATCAGGAAAGTCCTTTGGGGTTTGTGAAGAGGGGAAAAATTGTTCAACTTCCATCAGGATAACTGAATGTAGAACAAAACTTTAGAAATCTGTTTGCCATAAAGAGGACCGTTTTTTAATCAGAAAATCAAGCAAGCATTTCTTTATATGTAGTACAAGTAGCTATATCTGATTTCATTTACCTTTTTTTTTTTTTTTTTTTTTTTTTTTTTTAATAAAATGTTAGGACTTGGAAATCAACACATACTTGAATTTAACTAAATAAGGGACATCAAACCATGTTCATCTCCAAGTTGCATTTCAGCTGTAATGTAGCATATGTGACTCTTGAGATGTTTTCACATTGTTGCTCAAACTTTGATTATTATTTTTATTGTACTGCTGGTAACATTGATGTGGTACAAGAGAATTCAGGAGCTGTTCCATTTGTAAATATATATTCACAAGTCTTCATTTATCAGTGCTGTAGCCTCTGTAATATTACTGTTCATAGCAACATCACATATTAGTTTGTTTGACCATGCAGTCAACACAAGCATGCTTTGATATTCAGTTTGACATTCTGTACTTGCAGGTTTGGCAGCACATAAGTCAAAATTCTCCATAATGCACTCCATAAGAAGGATGCTTATTCACCACTGTTGACTTGCCATTTTTGCACTCTTGCATATGAGAAAAAATAAAATCCAACCTGAAACATGATTTATAGAAAGAAAGTCCTATTTGGGACAAAGTAAACTTCAAATTGCATTGAATGGTGGTTGTTGGGGCATTATATGGACAAGTGGCAGTTATATAGTAAATAATGTTGTCATGGTCCGTCAGATTGGTCTTGATGTACTATGTCATTATGAGACTTTTGCAAGTTATTACAATCGTTCTTGTTGTAGTATTGTCTATTTAAACTGAATGTTCTGTCATTTACACTTTCTACTTATCTCCTATTTAGGTTTTGCGAACTTTACTTCTTACCCCAGTTGGAGCTCATTTAACAAATGAATCTGTTTGTGAAATAATGCAGTCTTGTTTTCGCATATGCTTCGAAATGAGGCTAAGTGGTAAGTTTTAAAAAAAAAAATCTTTGTATTTCTTCATCAGCTTCATTTATATAAAGGTGACCTATGAAGAAGTTGTCTTTGTGCATAAGTATATGCATATAGTCTCCCATAGACTCCATTTTAATCAAATAATTAATAATTTTCAAAATGATTTCCTTGTTCTCTGTAATAATAAAACAGTACCTTGTCATTGATCCTAACTAAAATATAATTAATCTTTACTAGATGCTAAATTTTATGTTTATGGGTTTATTTACAGGGGTGGTTCACCTTCAAGTAAACTTTTAGTATATTGTAGAAGGGTCAATTCAATTGGTCTTCATTATTTGTTTCATAGTTTTTTAACGATTTGCAATTTTCTTCTGTTTCTTTGCAGCTTTCAAATGGGGGTCACTGACACCATCTGTCAGTTCTGTAAGGCTACAAATGTATTGTTATTGCCACTTTTTTATTATTTATCATTCTATTCAG
>CM044443.1:41516459-41527223 GCA_024363595.1 Xenopus borealis
GGGGGGGGGGGGTGATTGTATCCCTCCAAGAATAGTTATTAAACCTTGCTTTTGTTGGAAGTGAAAAAGTTTCACAAATTACCATTTTATTGTGCAAGGCAAGTTAACATCTAGCTCTTATATCCCAGAATAAAGGTATTATCATTGCTGATGTTGTAGTATCAGACACTAGCGAGCTGAAAAATATTTAGATCTGGCATTCAAGAAACCGTGTTTTGCTTTAATGATATGTCATTGGATTACAAATCAGGCAGGTGAAAATTTTAAATTGCAACTGCAAAACACTGACCTTCAAAACTCAATTATCTCTGTGTGTCACGACCGCAAGCTCCAATTCATAATGTAAGTGCCTCGGTGGCACAAAATGCCATACTGACACCAGTGGAATCTGATATTCCTATTTACTTGTGTCTGTATGTGTGTGATTTTTGTTCATCTTGGTCTCCGCTTTCTTTTAATTTTATTAAAGGCAGCGGTATAATGTTCTAAGTCAGCATTCAAAACAGCAGCCCCATCTACCTATAGTTATGAAGTAAAGGCAGGGCAACTGGTTATTGATATTTTATTAAATTGAATGCAGTGTAGTGAATTTCTCAAGTAGTTAACTATAATAATCCATTGAATGTTTTATGATATTTTGCCTCAAAGAACTAAGACAGTTGAGTTTGACAGCAATTTGTTTTCTTTTTCAGGTTGCCACAATTTAAGGAAGAAGCAAAGAGTTACATTGGAACGAACATGAAAAAGGTGTGATCACTGTATTCTAAATTGTGATTTTCAGGGTTAGCAGTTAAGTTTAACTGTCATCTATGTGTAACTGTGTTTTGTAGTAATGAACAGTGCACTATTACTTAGTTTTTATGTTATTATTATCCAGGTGAGAATGTCCGTACCTTCTGCACTGATTTACATTCATGGCTATGTCTGCTATAGGGTTTCCCTTATTGCATCAACTACTCTGTACTAAAATTTTGCTCCCTAATAAAAAATTTTGTATGCTTTTTTTTTATTTTTTATAATTTAGGTATTTATATAGATTCGCTATTTTCAGGTGCAATCAAAGAACCAATATTCAGATCTCAACTGGGATTGTATTAAAGTGATAGTGACACTAATAATTTCTTTTCAAAATATTAATCTACATTAAGGGGTAGATTTATCAAGGGTCGAATTCGAGGGTTAAAAAACCTTTGAATTCGACCATCGAATTTTGGTCTAATTGCAATCCTTTGAATTCGAATATCGATTAATAGAATGATGGAATATAAAAAATTTGATCGAACAATTCGAACCATTAAATCTAATATTTTCTTTATTCGATCTAAAAATGCAGAAATAACCCTATGGGAAGTTCCCATAGGGTTATACAGCAATTCGGTTTAATCTGGTGTACTAGGCAATCAATTTTTTTTTTTTTAAAGTGCAAGTACTTCGACAATCGAATGGTCGAATGATTGAATAGATTTTTATTCGAATCATTTGAATCTTTTTAAATTCGATGGTCGAAGTACCCAAAAAAAGTTATCCGAATCTTTTTGAAAATTTGATTGAATTTCGAAACCTTCACACGAATTTAGTAGATCTGCCCCTAAAAGTTACATATAGGTCATGTTCATTATTTTTCACCGATAGTTCTGCTTTTTTAAATAATTACTTGAAGTTCCTAAACCTGACTGTTTTGCCAACATGACTGTCCCATCTAAGCCTGTCAGTTAGAGTTTCTAATGCTAATGGATTCCTGCTGCACAAATATGGCAGACCCCTCATAGAGCAACGTGGGGTAAGAAAGGTAATGTAAAAGCATATAGCAAACACTTTTATGGCAAAATTATAAATAGTATACAAAGACAATAGTATGATAGATATAACAAATATTTTTTTGTGTCAGTAGCTCTTTAAAGGAGAATTCAGCGCTAAAACCCCTTCCTCCTGTAGGCCCCTCCCCCCCTCTTGCCCGGACTACCTACCCCCCTGTCTATTGCCCCTAACGTGTAAATTACCCCAAAGTGCAGGTCCCCTTCTGGAAGGTTTATAGGCCGCACCTGATGGTGTTTGTGGCACATGCGCAGTAGGATGCATTTGCTGGTTGGTACTACTGCGCATGTGCCAGAAGTTCACAAATCATATGGTGCCCGTAAACCTTCCAGAAGGGGTCCTGCTCTTTGGTATAATTAGGTGCAATAGCCTGGGGATGAGGTAGGCAGGGGGGGGGAGGGGTTTTAGCACCGCAGGGTTGAATTCTCCTTTAAAGATACTGACACCAGAAATTAAACTTTTTTTTTAATTGGTCATAATGCCTTTGAAAGTACTTATAAATTTGCCATAGAGTATTTTCACAATACTTTTACATTACTTGTCTGATGCCCCATGTTCCTGTATGAGGGAGCTGCCATAATTGTGCAGCATGAGTCTGTTAGTATAAGAAACTCTGACAAGTTGAGATGGGACAGTCAGGTTGGCGAAACAGTCAGGTAACAATTAATTACAAAAATAAACCTCTCTGTAAAAAAACACCTATAGGTAAATTTGAATGTACATTCTTATTTCTAAAAGTAGTTTTTTAGTGTTGGGTTTAAGTTGGGGTTTTAGAATATGGAAGTTTGGCATATATGTATTCAGTTTATTTTTGGTATATTATCTGCATGTGTAGTAACTCCAACTAAAAAAAGAAGAAAATGTAAGTAACTTCAGGCATGATCCCCATGTTTCAGTCTGGGGTTTCCAGATAATTGGTAAGTTACACTGGTTGCTGATGTAGCAGCTCTAAGAACAAAAATATTGCAGGCTGTAAATTATCATCCCCATAAAAGCTTGTTACTACTCAAAGCCTTTGTTTTGCATTTATTTTGTATTATTTTTTTTTAATTTAATGGTAGGGGCAGATGAGCAGATTCAGGGAGATTGTCACAGGTGACTAATCTCCTCTTCAAACCGGCGACAATCCTCCCGAACCGCCTTCTTCCTGCCTTCATTGCACTTCAATGAGGAGACTACTGCGCTAATTCACTTGCAAGGAAACTTCGGAAATCAAAGCGCTGCGAGTGAATTAGCGCAGGCGAATCCTCATTGAAACACATGGAAGGCAGGAAGAAGGCAGTTCGGGGAGATTGTCGCCGGGCAACTAAATCTCCCCAAATATGCTTGTCTGCCCCCTACCCTTAAAGAGTCCTAAAGAGTACCCATTAGTAAGCGAATAGTACAAATTAAAGGGGTTGTTCACCTTCCAAACACTTTTTTCTGTTCAGTTGTTTTCAGGTTATTCCCCAGAAATAAAGACTTATTTCAATTACTTTCCATTATTTATTTTTTACTGTTTTTCCAACTAGAGTTGAGATTTTTGTGAGAAATCAGATCTGCATTAACTTCCTAGTAGCTACCTATCCTATATCTTTATTAAAAAAAATGTGGAGGTTTGTCAGTGAAATAATTGCAGCAAGTCTCTGGCTTTATATTTATTCACCATTGTAACTCTTTGAAGCTTTGCATTATCGTGGATGCAAACTTTAATTTTAGTGAACTGGTATGACTGTGCAATTCCTCCATTGGTTAGAGCAATTGAGGACTTCAGTCACTCTTTACTGCTGTACTGCAAGTTACAGTGATATCACCCCTTTCCTTTTTCCCCCCAGCAGCCTAAAAACAGAACAATGGGAAGGTAACCAGATACTGTCAATTAAGCTCTGTCATGTATTGTACATTAACAATACAAATTAAATTATGGGTGGCTTTATGGGGACATAGGATATACTTTACCTGGTTTACCTGTGTATAAAACAATTTCTATACTTGGCTGAAGTAAAATAAAAAAAAAAAAAACATACTTTGGTAACTTGATTGAACCATCTGTTTTTTCCAGCTCAAGCAGGAAGTCTGTTTTCAGATATTCTTGTATATGTTGCATTTTGTCTGCAGTCTTGTATAGGTCTGTGCTTTTGTGAGCTTTTTCTTTGGTTCCATTTGTGCTTTATTTTGCTCTCTTAAAATCATGCATTTACCTGTTTTCCGCAGATCTCACCATGTCTACTCTGCAAAATGGAGCTTAATAGTGGTGAACAGTCCAAAAACCTGAACCAGTTAGAGAGGGTACTTCTTTTTAAGAGCCTGAAGGTCACTGTCCTCCTCCTCCTTTTCCTTACAGTGTGCTGCAGAGACACAGGACCCTTTTATGTATAGCTTGTATGATTTCCTGGTCATTTTTCCATTTTGGTAACTGTTTGGCATGGCTTTTTGGTGGATGCATGAAGCAAAGGGGTTTTGCTGTGTTTGGAATGATACAGTTGGAATCTAGACATAGGTTCATTCCTTTGTATGGATAACCTAACGATGCAAGAATTAACAATCACCAAACTGCTTTGCTCCAACCATTTGCTGCTGTCAGCCGGGTGGGAATTCCTGTTTTATCTAAGGATACTCAAAAACCCAGTGGATTTTCCTGGCAATTTATATATAAATTCAAAAAATCAAACCTGTTCAAATTCTGTGCTACCCTAGAAATGTAACTTTTAGTCTGTGCAGAATATATCTGCTGAAGCAAGTGGCATGGCATAGCTCCTATTAATCTGAATGTATACAAATATTCTGACTTAGAATGCTCTTTACATACTAAAAGCTGCACCATTCTTGTGCTCTGATAAACATCAGTCACTCTGCTGTATTGCAAGTTGGAGTGATATCACCCAATGGGAAGGTAACCAGATAGCAGCTCCCTAACACAAGATAACCACTGCACGGTACATCTAAGAACAGCACTCAATAGTAAAAAGCAAAGCCCCACTGTGACATATTCAGAGAAACAACTGCCTGTTCCATCCTAAAGTGCTGTCTGTTTCTGAAAGCACATGACCAGGCAATATGACCTGAGATGGCTACCTATACACCAATATCATAAATTAAAACAAATACACTTGCTGGTTCAGGAATGAAATTTTACATGCTAGAGTGAATTATTTGCAGTGCAAACAGTGTAAGTTAGAATAAAAATGACACTATGAAATCATGACAGAATCCCTTTAACAAAGTTTCTGGGGTGGATTTGGCAAAAATATGCAAGTCTTCTCAAGCACATTCAGATTACCAAAGCTGCAAATTTTATATGTGCATTTAACATGAGAGAAATGCTTGAATAAATATTGCAAAAGTATTAGTCTTGAACAAATGTTGCTGCTGTTAATACAATTTAAGAGCACAAACTTATAACAATGAAATTATCGGCCTCTAGGGGCAACATAACTTTTAGTTGAAATCAAGCAGGGGAAGACACCGCCTATTGATAGCTCTGCCATCAATGTAAGAACAAAAATCCACCAGCTGCATAACTGTTGTTCTTTAAGATCTACGAAAACCTTTTATCTGTTGACATTTTCTTAATATATCTAGCTTCAAGTAATTTAAGATTACTTTGGAATATCCAAAACTTTTAGTAACATTGCAATCAAGAGTATGACCTGCAGTATTCTATTTTTTAGTAATGTATGCAAACAAGGTTTACTTTTAGGCCCAGTTGTTATAGCTGCTGTTCTGGTATTGAGCTGAAGGGTGCCTAAACTGAGAAATGATGTAGTTTTGTGCTTTTGTGGCTTTTTTTTATTTATTTATTTTTTTACTTCTTTCACAGCTAGGCAAATATTAGCTTTCCAGGATGCAGTGAGAAATTGCATAAAGTAGGGTATGGGTTTGCTTCTAGCTGGTTAATGACAGAGAAAGTTTAAATCACTGGGGTGCCATTTTGATCACTAATCTTGGACCCTTTGCAGATGCTCTTCTTCCTTGAAAATTTAACCGACCAAGGGTATATTCTGCCAGGCCCACACCTCTATTCTTATTTAATTACCAGTCATCCTTTGTGGCTGTCGTGAACAAATGCTTTTGTTGTGAAGTAAAATGTACAATGTTTCTGTACTGCAGGGCTGTATCTATGTAAAGGCACCCGGCATGTGCTTTAAAAAAAAATACACCTACCACCAAACTGCCAGCACTGAAACTCAGGGGGAAGGTTGGTACCTGTTCCTTTGTTAATAGACATATGCATAGTATGAAAATCGTTCTGCACATGCATGCAGGCAGTCTGGTGCATAGGACGCACCGAACCAATATTCAGCTCTGCTATTCTGCACTTACACATGTCCCCAAACAAACTCAATTTGGTGTTGGATTTTCAGCAAAAAGCAGCACCAGCTAACAAACTGGCACCTTCAATGATTTACACTTATCTTGTCCTTTACCTGGCGGCAGTGCCAGGTAATGTGGTATTCACACAAGTCATATGTATTGGAATGGGCTGAGCATAGAGATGGTGCTTGGTGACATTTGTATTGGTAGACATCAAGGGCAAGAAGGTTGCCCCCTATCCATAACAGAAGGTGTAGTCAGTGTTAGGAATTTGTGCTGTAATTATATGGTTTAGGTAAAAAAAATATAGATGAAATATGTATTCATAGTGCCTTCCCTTCCTTCAGCATGCATGCTGTGTTGCCCTAACCTTCACGTCTTGGTGTGTTGATCAGTCCCCTGTTCGCACTGCAAATGTTAACCTGTAGTTTTTTTATGAGCAAGCTACTAATTATGGCATATGCCATTTTTCCTTGAGGCTTACAATATCTTTTGGAAAAACAAACGTGTTCAGGTAAGAAGGCTTGTAAAACCACTTTCTAACAGGCTTGCTAAACAATATTCATATGTTCTCCATAGATTGTTTTTAGTCTATTCTGTCTTCAAGTTCTGCACTTGGGTAGCATGTCCCTGTTACAAGAGGGAAAGAAAAAGTACCTTAAAAGTGACTTGAGAGGAATGATTCACACGGTGTGGGATATATATATGTGTGTGTGTGTGTGTGTGAAAATTTTGTATTGCAGAGGTACAGCATTCCTACCAAAACCGCAGCACCTTGTTCATTACTACTAAAGCACACTCTTCTGGGTTAAGATTTTGTTATAACACACTATTCTCGATAATGTTACGCAATGTTAGAAATACACCAATATACACCAAAGTTTTAATCCATGTGTGATGATGTGTGATGATATATTAACCGAACACCCATTAAGCTCTAAAATACACAAATGTAATTTCCTGCAGGGTACGATGTAACAAATATATATTTTATATTTGAGTAATCTGCTTTTTTCTATAAGACAGTATAGTATCTTGCACTTGATGGTAAATTAGAAAGGATTAATTCATGCTGATGGCAAACAATCATTTTTCCTTTTTTTTTGTAATGCCTAAATGTTTTAGGAATCTTAAAGCATGGTTCTCCTTATTACAAAAAGATCTATTACTCAGGACCTAAGCAGAGATGAATAACAGATCTCATTCCATTGCTTATAAATATATTTACCCTTTGCTACTGAAGAAACCATTTGAAGTATAAGCCAGTGTTTATTGTAGTTCTGTAGAGAACAGAAAGATTTTTAGAGATGCACACAGTCTAGTGTCATCACTTTATATGCTGGATGCTAAAGTTGAATGGGTGTAATGTTTTCTCTTGAGTTTCGTATTTACATTTAGTCATTTTGGTAAAACACACAATAAAACACAATTTTATTTTGTAGTACTGTAAATATTAATATTCTAATTGCCAAAATGAAATAACAGTGTAGGTAATAATATAAATCAATGATCAAAGTGAGCCAATTAACTTTAAATTAACATTGCATTCACAGAGAACACAAGACCATTTGCCTCAGAATACCCCATATTGCAAGTACCATGTATTATCTTGAAACCCATTATCCAGAAAGCTCTAAATTACAGAAAGATAGTCGTCCATAGACTTCATTTTATCAAAATAATCCACATTTTAAAAATAATTTTCTTTTTCTCTGTATTAATAGAATCGTACCTTGTACTTGATCCAAACTCAGATATAATTAATCCTTGCTGGAATCAGAACAAGCCTATTGGGTTTATTTAATGTTTACAAGATTTTCTAGTAGCCTTAAGGTATGAAGATCCAAATTACAGAATTATCCATTATTCGGAAACCCCCAGGTCAAGCATTCTGGAAAACTGGTCCTATACCTGTACTGTCTGATGTTCATCTCTGTTCTCTGGCAATTATACAAAAGAATTAGAATTGCTTTATAAATTCTGCACATACAGCATGATTTAAGAGATTCTTCATTATTTTATATCAGTCCCTTCCCCAGCTTAGATTCTTAGGTCCTTATAACATACAACATAATAGGGTCAATTCATTTTAAAGCTGATGAAGCTGCTTATATATTTTAAAGTTAGGGAGCAAACTGGGATGCATTTAGAAACTTACACAGACATGGTGGGAGCATAAGTACTAAAGATTGCCCTTTCAAGAATCAAATGTAGGAACCTTGTCATGCAAAGCAGAAGCTCTTTATGAAAATAATCCAATTTTTCAGACAAGGCTATCCACAGACCTAACAAGATTAACATGTGTTCTCCATAGAATTGTTTAAAATAAATACGTGGGCTGATTAGAACCCTAATTATTTTATTTTTTTATTTATTTATAATTCATTACAAATGGTAACTATAGGAATGTTATTGTATCACCTCGAAATAAATTCATTACATTATTGTTACCTGTATTTCTTTTTATCAGCCTTAAATTAATTTTAGTACTTGGGGTACTAAGTGGTTTTCAGTGCAAGAGTACTATGCAATGTTGTCAGATTAGATGAATATTGAATTTTATAAATGGTGGAAAAGTAAATCTATCTTCTGCATAAATTTTATGTTAATCAGTTTATTTACTAATAGCTATGTTGCATTACCATAATATTTTCTTGAAAGGAGAGTAAGCAATACAAAGAAAACTTGATGCCAAAACTTTAGTTTAGTATAGAAAGTTTATATATAGGGTTGACACTTGCCTGGTATTTTACCGGCGTGGCCGGTATTTTTGATGGTTGATCCCAATGTTATTAATAGGAGAAAAAAAAAAAGCTAAATATATAGGAAGGCTGGTATTTTTTTCAAGAAAAGGTGGCAACCCTAGTTATATACAATGTGAATTTTAACAATTGTTCATTATATTAACAGTTGAAAATGAGAGCTGGAGGAATGAGCGACGCCTCAAAGTGGAAGAAGCAGAAGAAGTCTCCTAGGCAGCCACGTCACATTACCAAAGCTATGGCAGCAGCTGAATCCTCCTCTCAGCAACCAGTAGTTAATGGCACCACAATTACTACTAACCTAGCTGGTATACATTTCATTACTAATTAATTTCACATAATTTAGAAATTGTCTAGGGCCGGACATGAAATACACAAACACTTTTGAGTTGTAAAAGTAATGAAAATGCTTAGTAAAGAACTACAATACCAGTTGGATAACCAGATAGAGCTATACACTGGAATATGAGACACCTGGATATTAAATAGACTTATTATATTATTATTATTACTACTAACTGGGCAATTGGCAGAGTCCTCCCTCCTGCCTACTTCTATATCCTCTGCAACATGAAGTTTCCTCGGGAACCAAGGGTTTCAAGCTGGGCTGCAGGTTGGACACCCCTGTTTTAAAGTGTATTGAGCTTTCGGCTGATCCATCTAATATTACCACCCTCAAGAAAATGTATTCTAATTGTGTATGCCAAGCTCAGAAAATAACCCTTATTCTAAAAACATTTACTCCCTATATGTCTAGTCCTTGTCTCCTAACCTAGTAGTCATTCTTTATTAATTTGATATGTCCTTGGTATACCAACCATTGTCCATTGCCCTCTTAGATTATAACAGCTTTACAGATTTAAAAAAAAAAAATAATGTTGGTATATCAGCCATAGTTACAAGAATATCTTTGACATCAAATAGCAGCAAGTCTTTAAAGTGATAACCCCATAGGTTAACTATGAATCAAAACAGGACTTCAGCCTATGGAAGTATTGCTCCTCCTGCAGCCCAGCATCATGGAAGAACCACAGAAGATCCCTAAGAAGTGTGAACGGTCGGGTTACAAAGATGCACAGGACTGGGGGGGTGGCTTTGAGGGAAAATATTCCCGGTGCACCACATACATCTTACTGAGATGTTCCTATGGTTTTTATAGGAATCTCCCCCAAACTAACCTTCAGGATAGGACTTCTGCCACTGCTCCAGGGGGCCATTCCCATATTCCCCTTATTAACCACTGCCCTAACCTCAAATCTTTGAAAACATTTTTAAAGGAATAGTTCCGTTTAAAAATGACAGGAGATTAGATAATATAATGTATCTTATGAATTCTAGTGTTGGTTCTATCAAAAATTATCATGTTCTGTTTATCAAAATGTTTAAAATTGTTATAAATGTTTCTTGTGTACAGGGGAGGTTCCATTTATTGATGCTGCCTCTCCAGATGCTAACTCTCCCATATCAGGAGTGAGTTCAGAGGCAACATCTACTGTAGTGAGTCCTACCACGGATAGTGGTATAGAAGTGTTGTCTCAGGCAACATCCAAAGAGGACCTTTCTGAACTGGATCATGCAAGTTCATCTGTTTCTACCATTCAGCAAGCAGGAGAAATGTGCCTTTCTGAAAAGCAAAACCAGGATGATGATAAGGTATAACATTATTTAGACTAGATTAGTAAAGTAGAAATGCAGAAAGTGGGATAGTATACCCCTAGTTAAACATGGATTAATGAATAGGGCTTGGCAGAACATGCTTTTTGCCTATTGCTTTAATCACAAAGAAATTGTATATTTCTTCAGTTGAACGGGGTTATTTATTTAGTCCTTTCAAGGTAGATCATTACATTTCCAGTGCACAAATATTCAGTAGTCCATTATGCAGGGGGTTATC
>CM044443.1:41593905-41603939 GCA_024363595.1 Xenopus borealis
AAAGCCTGCCCTACTGAGCAAACAAGCCATTCATGAGTTTGAGTGAGCTCAATTTAAATTCTTCACTTATAGTTCTCATGGAGCAGCATAAAGCTGCACTCTGTCCTGATTAATAGTATGTATCGGAGTACTGCATCTCATAGGTTTCCTTTTTTTTCAGCTTTTGGACCTAATGCACACGCTTCACACAAGAGCTGCCACCATATACAGTTCTTGGGCAGAGGAACAGCGCCACCTAGAGACGGCAACTGAGAAAATAACAGCTGATTCTAAGACACTGTGGTCAAACTGTTGGTGTCCTTTATTGCAAGGTTAGAAAACCCTTTGGTAACAGCAGCAATAGCAACAAGAATTCAAGGGTTATTTCTAACTTACTTCAGATGTCTTCAAGAAAGGCTTTTGAAAACTGTGATCAGTCCTGCTCCTCATTACATATTTGTAACTAATGAAGCAGAGTTCCTGATACCCTGTCCAATAGTTGTCATATTTAAGATCCTAATCCTAAAGCCTCACTAGGGTTAATTACTGACTGAGAACTACAATCTTAGAGAATGGTTAATTAATTATGTGTAACCAGAATATGTATAAAGAAAGGTTTAACTTTCCACATGATATGAATTAGATTGATATTTCCAAATAAGTCAACTGTAAAGAGAAACTTCACCACTGACCAGGCCCTAAACCTTGTCTATAATGGTTCATATGAGCCTTTTATGCATGTATTTCCTTAATTCCAATTATCCTGCATACTTCATACTCTGTTTTTATGGAAATTTAGCGAGTAACTAACTGGAAACGGCCATGGGCACCAGGAACACATGGAGCGCTTTGAGTGGCTTATTTCTTCCTCCTAATTGTACACTTTTGTAATATTTTATTTTCCAGGTATTGCTTGGCTGTGCTGTGATGCTCGACGCCAGGTCAGAATGCAAGCTCTCACCTACCTGCAAAGAGCACTTTTAGTCCATGACTTACAGGCTCTTGATGCACTAGAATGGGAATCATGCTTTAATAAGGTCAGACTTTTAATTCAGTCTTTTCTGCTTCTCATATTGGCACATACTATATAGCTATAAAAATTAAGGTTTTATGAATAATGCATATTTGTGCTGTCTTTCAGTTAGACATGCACCTAATAAAGGCTTCATTTATGGATTTGGCCTTTTTCAGCAGGAATCGGATTTGGCACAATCCTTGTGCCTGGCCGAACCAAATCAAGAACCTTATTTGAATATTAGAAACGGGAAGGGAAATCGTGTGACTTTTTTCATAAAACAACACACTTTTTCGTTTCCTGCCCTTAATTTGCAAATTATGGTTTGGTATTTGGCCAAATCTTTCACAAAGGATTTGGGGATTCGGTCAAATCCGAAATAGTCGGTGCATCAGGTAAAATTGTTAATTAATCTCACATTAATGCAACTTTTTATAGTGAGCCCAGCAGATTATTTGCAGTACTTGGGTTAACAGTTCTTGTGTTAACATTCATTGAGCAGAATTACTTTCTTGTAAAATGCAATGAAATGAATGTCCCATATTTTACACCAGCCTTTTCTGCCATTAAAGGGGTGGTTCACATAGTTCGTTTTAGAATGGACTATTCTAAGCAACCTTTTAATTTGTCTTCATTATTTATTTGTTTTTTTATTAATTTTTGAAGTCTTTCTGGCTATCAAATGGGGGTCGCTCTCCCCATGTGAAAAAAAAAATGCTCTGTAAGGTTACACATTTATTTTTATTGCTGCTTTTTATTACTTATCTTTCTATTCAGGCTTCTCTTATTCATATTCCATACCCAGGGCACTTCTAGGTATGCTGCCACTATCCCTTCCCACTGGGGAGAGGATTCACTAACTGCAATATTTACACCAAATTAAAAAAAAAGATGTTTTTTAGGCCAGTGGTGTGCACTGTATGTTCTTTGTGATACAGATACTCATCAGTTCTGTTTTGAGCACAAAGACAGACATGGCACTGGCCCCTGCAAATTTCTGCACAGAAACACTAGACCAGTGGTCCACAACCAGTGGCTCACAAGCAAAATGTTGCTCAACAACCCATTGGATTTTGCTCCCAGTGGCCTCAAAGCAGGAGCTTATTTTTCAACTCCTGACTTGGAGGCAATTTTTGGTTGTATAAAGAAAATAGTGTCTCCAGTAGGCTGTCAGTCCACATAGGGCTAACGATTAGCCAATCACAACACTTATTTTGTAATACTCAGGAACATTTCTCATGCTTGTGTTTCTCCCCAACTCCTGCACTAGACTATGTATTTTCATGCAGAAATATCCTGTGTGCCACTGATTTTAACTTTACTTGAAATAGCTTTTTTCCCCAGTGCTGATAAAGACCTCATGACTGGAATGGTTCTGAGATTGTTTCCGTATTTAGCCAAGTCCTGCTAGTTTTTGTGGGGTACAACTGAAAACACACAAATATTTTTCCCTTCAAAATATTGTACATAATACCAACATTTGCTGTACAAATTTAATTTATTTACATCATGATCTCAAATTATATTATATTGCTATATATTGTGTCTATCTATACAGGTGCTGTTTCCATTACTGACCAAACTATTGGAAAATATTAGCCCGGCTGATGTGGGTGGTATGGAGGAGACCAGAATGAGAGGCTCCACTCTGCTCTCAAAGGTAGCTTTGCCAGTAGCCAGTAAGAACTGTAGCCAGTAAGAACTGTTGCAGGGTGGTAGCTTTAGAAGTAGTTTGCAATAACCTTTTTGGGCTGAAAAACTGCATGTGCTAGAGACAATCAGACAAATGAGAGCCACAGTGACTTTCGGCCAGATAGCGATCGGGGATGCCCGTCAGAGGGCTTCATTCACAGTCCGATAAACTGCCGACTCAGTCTGTTGGCAGCTTTGATCGGCCCGTGTATGGCCACCTTTAGAAGGGTCTTGTGCTATCAGCTGTAAAGTTATTTTAGCAATTTCTCTCCAGTTACTATGGGCTGTGCAGGAGCTATGTGCTTGTTGTGTACAGTCGAGACTAGTACTGGATTATAGGTATACATGCCAGTTTTTTTATGTTTTCTGGTGGCAAAACTTCTTTTCAAATGAGCGCAGCATGTATAGGAGGAAAATGGAATGCAAAATTTGGTATCACATGCTATACCTTCTGATACTCGAGCATTTTGAAAGATCTGAACAGCATTGAGTATTTTTAATGTGACACTTCTTAATTTGACTGCATATTTCTGTATTTACTCAAAGGGGAACTATCGTGAAAAGTTTAATAATAAGCTTCAGCATACTGAAAAAAGAAGCAATCAATCTATTAAAATCACCAGACATCATGTCTCTCTACATGCAGAATTTGTGCAAAAGTTTTGTTAGATTTTGTTTGTACTGGAATCCGTTATTTGAGTGAACTTAAGTTCATCTGTTAGGAAAGGAAGCCCCCCCCCTATAAGATAGATTGGATCTAACTTTCAATGAAAATCTGACACCCAACTTCTGCATGAAGACAGAATGAAGAGAAACAGATGCTGAGAGAGGAAGGTAAACTTGATTATTTCAGCAGAACATTTAATTGATTGTATTTAGAAGATTTCTTATTTCAGTATGAGGAAGCTTATATTATATAGTTCCCCTTTAATTATAGATTATACAAGTAAAATTTGTCAGGCATCTTAAATAAATTGTTTTTTTTTTTTAACGTAATGCAATATTTTGGCAACCATTATACATTCACATTATTAATGTATATTTCTTCCCATAGGTATTTCTTCAGCATCTGTCTCCACTACTTTCTTTGTCGACATTTGCTGCCTTGTGGCTCACCATTCTTGATTTCATGGACAAGTACATGCATGCTGGCTCCAGTGACTTACTGGTATGGATTGTCATGTTCTTTTTCTTCATAGTTCTTTTTGTGCAAAGAAAACGAAGCATATCAAATACATTAGCTCATATTGGTTAAAGCATGCCTGGCTTATGTCACCCTCAAAGAATCTGGTCACAGTCCTTTTTCCTAAGGAGATGAGTTTTATGGGAGCATGCATGCATAATACCTATGTGTATATAACTGATATAACACTGCATTGTATGTTAAAAACCTGACCGGTTGGGTTTGAATTTGTTGATGCTTGCAGGGAACGATTACCTGTTCATAGCTAATCACAGTACAGGTATAGGATCCGCTATCTGGAAACCCATTATCCAGAAAGCTCTGAATTACAGAAAGATAATCTTCCATAGTCTCCATTTTATTCTGATAATCGAAATTTTTAAAAATGATCCAAACTAAGATAGAATGAATCCTTATTGGAGTCAAAACCACCCTATTGGGTTTATTTTAATGTTGACATGATTTTGTAGTAGAATTAAGGTATGAAGATACAAATTACAGAAGGATCAGTTTTCCAGAAAACCCAAGGTCCCAAGCATTCTGGATAAAAGTTCCCATACCTGTACTTCCCAGTCCTAGTTTTCCACAGTGATATTAGATTATGGTACAGGCTTCTCATAACCCCTAGAATTAAATTATTTGTAGTTTAGAAACAAATGGTGGGAAGTTGAAATGGTATTTTGTAACATAGCTATTGATTTTTTAAATTGATTTTGTGCATTTCAGTTTTTATATTTTTCATAAAAAAATTTTCTATGTCTTTTTTTTCTCTTTATTTATCTTCTAGCCTGAGGCAATTCCAGAGTCACTGAAAAACATGCTGCTAGTAATGGACACTGCCGGAATATTCCACAGTGCAGACTCACGGACTGGCTACTCTGATTTATGGGAGATCACGTGGGAAAGGATAGATTGCTTCTTGCCACGTCTGAGGGAAGAACTTTTTAAACAAACTGTTATTCAAGGTAGACTCTTCTATTTTGCAGCTGAGATTGCATCATATACCCAGTACAATACTGTGCAAGTTTGGGATCTGTTAGCCAGAAAGCTCAGAATTATGTGAATTACATCTCTCAGAAACTCCATTTTAAAATTTCCAGTCTGATAACTTAGATTTTTTTTTTTTCTCTGTAATAATAAAACAATAAGATATATTTAATCCTTATTGGAAGCAAAACCAGTCTATTTGGTTTATTTAATTTTTCAATTTGGTTTAGTAGAGTTAAAAACCCCAGGTCCCGAGCATTCTGAACGACAGGTCCCATACTTGTAATGCATGTCTTCAGTTCTCTCTGTAGAAGGAACAAAACCCTAGTTCACTGGGGGGGTGCCCATATTTTAGCAGCACCATCTTACTTGCTTTTCTCAGACAGCCCTCTTCTGTAAAAGGACACTTTTTTTTTCAGTGCCAGTACATTTATTTTTTTAAAAGGTGGTCCTGTACTGTGCATGTGCAAGTTTAAAGAGGGATGCCTAAAGGTGGCCATACACATAGAGGTCCGTGTGTTTGGCGATGTTGCCAAACAAGCGGATCTCTCCCCAATATTCCCACCTTGAGGTAGGCGACAGGTTGATCCAATCATGAGCCCTAGGGCCCACCGATCGGATTATACAGGCAGTCGGATCGCAGCACTGCATCAACGAACATATGAGGCCCGTGATCTGACGGGATATTTACCCCTGCCTGATCGACATCTGGCTGACTCTCGGCCAGATATTTATTGGGAGGGCAGCTTTTATCGGCCCGTGTATGGCCACCTTGAGGCTGAGGGCGCAAGGAGTGTAAGTGAATATATAGAAAATACATATTGTGGCTTATAAAGATATATTTGTAAGTACATGTCTTGATTTTTATCTAGATCCACCCAATGTTGTTGCAACAGAAACTCCTCATGAACCAAGGTCTCCCCCTCAACCAGCACAATCAGAAAGACCAGCAGAGCAGGGACCTTGTGGTAAGTTTTTCCTGTGTCAGAATAACATGCTATAATAATTAGTCTGCGGTTCCCAAACTATGGATAGGAGTTGAAAGCCCGTTAAGCAGTTAAGGGCTGATTTGGGAAAAATACTTATTGCTAGATACTCTTGAAGCCCTTTCTTGGACGTCGGTTGAGTAATCTTTGCAGTGAGCACGTTTTTGATGTTCTAGGTATGTTTTTATATATCAATGTTTTTTTTGTTTATTGTCACCTAATGGGGTTTTAACTGAATAACTTCAACCACCTCTCCTTTAGAGTATAGCCATCTAAATGTTTTCCCCCTGTCGTCCTGATGGAGGTCAATAACTATTGTTTGTTTAAGAACTTTATGCCCCACCTGCTATAGTTCTAATTATATTGAACCCCCGTCTAATGGCCTATTTTATTTAAACATGCATTATTTCATTGGACATAAAATACTTTGAGAAGTGGTTGATGACTGCTTTTTGTTGACAGGACTTTGCACTTCCACCACCAACAAGCATTCTGTCTCAATATGACAAGATTCTACAAAATGTGATCCTTGGGTTTTTTAAACATCCTGTATTGTAGTTTAGTATTGGTTTACCCCCAAAATCACAGACTTGCCCATCTAACCAATGATACTGCAGATTATTGAAAAACTCATCTGCACACTGAGCAGGTTGCGATGGAGAAATCATATACCTAGGGTTGGATTAAGGGTGCTGAGATTGATTATGGGCTTCATTTGCTTTCACACCTGAGTGGTCTACCAGCTAATGCTGGGTAGGGCCCACCTACTTATCTAACAATTACTTTATGGTATTACATTGTATTGGAGAACTAATGCAAAGTTTTGCCATGCTTTTAAAGCAGTGGTTCACCTTTCATTTAACTTTTCATTTGGCCTTCTTTTATTCTTTTTATAGTTTTTTTTTTCCAATTATTTGAATGACCCCATCTAAAAAAACAAATGCTCTGTAAGACTGCAATTTTATTACTACTTTTTATTACTCCTCTTTTTATTCAGGGCCTGTCCTATTTATAGTCCAGTCTTTTATTCAAATAAGTGCATGGTTGCTAGGATCATTTGGGATAAATGGGATAGATGAGTTAAGTCACGACGCATTTAATACACAAATCCAAGTGACTGCATCTGTAGTTTCCATTTTGTTCCAACCACTACGTAGAGGTGAGGTAGTTTTATAATTGGATGTTTCCTTATTTTTACTTTTAGTTTTGCTAAATCTGAAGACCCTTTTATGATATTAGCAAAACATCTAATTAATAATATTAGTGGGTCAAGTATTTACATTCTAAGTTTTCTGGTTTCTAACCATGCCAGCTGTGAATGCCAACGAAAATGTCATTGCTATATTTTCTCCCAACAGACTCAGAGACTCAAAGTTCAGGAATGCCGTCTGCACCAGTACCTGGGTCAAGTTCTTCCTGCACCCCAGTAAGAGTAAGCCCTGTATCAGATATACCTCCACCTATAACTCAGTCTCCAGTCATCCTGCATCCTCTGACCTCCCCGCTGCAGGTGGGCGTGCCTCCTATGTCTCTGCCAATCATCCTCAACCCTGCATTAATTGAAGCTACCTCTCCAGTCCCACTCTTATCCACTCCACGACCTGCTGATATATCATCTGTCTCAGAGGTCAACTAACATCTCATGGTGGAGCTTTGTGAACTTATAGTAGTGCTGGTTAACTAGCTACCATTATATTTAAATATTAGAATTATTAGAGAAATATACAGCCGCCAACAGAAAAACAGATGCTGGGATAACGTCTAGAAGAAGCAAGACTGTTTCTCGGTCCTCTCTTATCTTTTGTATCTTGGTGAAATATGGAATCCTATCTTAACCCCAAACTTTGCTTTCATTAAATCAGATGCGTATCTGTGGATTCCGAGTAAATGCTAGAGCCGTTTGCTTTAGTTTGGATGTGACATTCCTTTGCTAAATCTGATCAGTATGCCTTGTGCAAGTGCTGCTGTAGATTTGCACCTTTGGAGAAAAGCTGTTCTTGTTGTTGTCCTTAGACTGTCTCTCTTAAAATACCTGTACCCTTTGCATGTCTGCAGTATTTCAGTCCCGTTCCTTCCTCCTTCCCAGCCAATCAATTCAACATAAATGCCCATATCACCAGGTAAAAAATGCCTTTTATAAACACGCAATACTGAAATGTTTTGTTACTACAAACAAAAGCCAGCGTAGACCATATTCTAGCCCCGTTTCTTGGACTCCACTAGTAAAATGAATTTAATATGGGGTTTAGAGCAACGGCAATGGTAATCCATGACTGCACATAAACTAGATGGCAAAAAGACGGAGATATTACTGTTTAAATACAAAAACTGTCTATTTTTAAATCTCATTCTATTTTATTTGTATGTAAATAAAAGAAATGTGTTTTAGCCCCATGTTATAAGTTATAATCTTTTCATTGCCCTGCCTCTATCACATTCATTCATTTCATGCACCTGTGCCTGTAAAGGGACAATGGTGTGCTCTAGCACTGTGTTATCCCATTCTATTCTTTTATTTCATTATAAAGCAGAATGTGCTGGAGCAAACTCTCCCAGGCATACCGGCCAGCAAATAAGCAGCACACTGGTCCAATACTAGTTTAATCTGAATTATGCTTCACTACAGCTGAATTTCTTCTTTTCCTTTAGCTCAGATTGTAACTCGCCTGCCCATTTACCATCGCATTTTTTTTTTCTTTTTCCATATTTATGTCTGTTCAATGGCTGCTGAGATTTTCAAAGAAACGCTATAATTGTACTGTTTGCACAAGCTCTGGAAAGCAGGACATTAGCAAATACAAATAATGTATATAGCAGATAAAAAAAGGAAAATGTTCTTTTTATGGTGTAATAAAGTTCATGTAAATTCAATCATTTCTTTTGCTTTCTCCTTTACTAAGGCGGAACTTGTCATAAGTGCTTACTTACACCTTACTACACTGAGATATATATATCTAGAATATATATATATATATTATCTAGAATGCTTTGGACCTGGGGTTTTCTGGATAATGGATCTTTTTGTAATTTGGTTCAACATACCTTAAGTGTGCAAAAAAATCATTGAATAAACTCAATAGGATTTTTTTTTATTGATTTATGCAGCTTACCTTCAAGCACAAGGAGCTGTTTTATTATTGCAGAGTAAAAGGAAATCATTTTTTAAATTAGAATAATTTGCTTTGGCATAGAAGGGAAATGGCCTTCCTGTAATTTGGATCCCTTTGGATAACTGGTTTTCGGATAAGAAAAAAAATTAAATTATTTAATTACAATGGAGTCTATAAATTGAGAGATTTCTGGATAACAGGTTTCCGGATAATTTCTGTTATACCTGTATATAATTAATGTTCTTCTACTGTAAAGTAGTATATTAGAAGATGCCTTAATTGGTCATGAAAGTCCTTGGTTACAGCTTATAAGTTCTAATACCACACATACCTCTCGTTCTGCCCCATGCAGAGAAATAAAAGCTTTATGTGGACTTAATGGTAAAAAAAAGTCACTTGGTGTTTTTAAATTTCAGCATAATCAATAGGCTAACAAAGGACTCCCCCATTGCTATCAGAAGTAGAAATAGAGGGGGACAAGGTTACAACCTTCCAATAATATATAGAAATGTATATTTTTCAATACAAAAACAAAGCTTTCAAAACAATGGAACAAAATGTCATTGCCCATTTCAAACTGGGCAACTTTGTGGCCAATAGCAAATAAATATGATCTTTTATAACCCTTTTAAATCCTACTCTATACGAAAGTAAAATAACTTCTGGGAACTCTGTGTTTGATTCTTACTGTAGTGCTACAATTGGACTACAAATGTTATGGGGCAGCTGCAGTAACGAAGTGCAAATGTGAAACTAGAAGAAAAACAGGGAGGAGTGCCCTCTAGTGTCTTTAATATAAAACACATCCCATTTGCTTCTGATGAAGTGACCTTTGAGTCACAAAACGTGTCAAGCTTGGTTCTCCTGCCTGCTTATTTTGGATGCATTTTAAATGGATTCAATAAAGATGTTGTTTTAATTGAGACTGCTTCCCCAAACACATCGTTCCTTGGAATGCCTTGCCAGCTACTAAGTTTCTCCCATTTGTGGGCGGGCCACCCGTCGCATTTACTTATTTGTGGTCAACAGCGGGGTCCAGTAAGCAATACACTTTATATTTAGTAAAATTAGAATGAAATCAA
>CM044443.1:41678045-41694121 GCA_024363595.1 Xenopus borealis
AGCAGAGCTTTTAAAAGGCACAGGGAGAAAATCAAACCCAGCGTTTCAGGACAGGGGGTAATTGCCAACATTTTGGTATAGCTTTACAATTTTGCCTTTCCTTCTCCTTTAACAGTAAGATTTTTCTCAAAGTGACAGCACAATTGTTTACATTGAGAAGATGCTCTTACCCGGCTTTGGAGGGACTTTAGTCACAGCTTGCTTCTTCTTAGAGGCTTCATCTTCTGAACTGCTGGATTCAGAACTGGAGCTCTCAGCCTTCTTTTGAGTTGGAGTTTTTAAAGTTGCTTCCTTTGGTGTTTGCGCGGGCTTTTTCTATGGGAAG
This sequence comes from Xenopus borealis, assembly GCA_024363595.1. Lineage (NCBI taxonomy): Eukaryota > Metazoa > Chordata > Amphibia > Anura > Pipidae > Xenopus > Xenopus borealis. The sequence continues at coordinate 41,678,371 of CM044443.1, forward strand.
ACAAAAAAATTAATATTGTGTGGTTTTGACCAGTCAGTTCAGCCATCAGCATTATTGAATTCTGGAGCTTGCCATTTCTACCTAGGTAACAAAGAGGTTCTACTTAAGAAATTATAGGCTGGTAACAGGAGATATTCTAGCCTTATCTTGCCTATATAAGGGTTAGTCCACAACAGGCGATTCTGGGAGATTGTTTTGGGTGACTAGTCTCCCTGAATCGCTTAACCCGCTTAATTCACAGGCGCCAGCACGCTTTCCAAAATCGCCCGAAGTTGCCTCACTTTTGGAAAGCGCACGGACGCGTGTGAATTACCGCAGGCATCTTTTCATTTTAGCCAGCGCAAGACAAGGGTAAGTGATTAATCTCAATTAATCTTAATTAATCTCCCAGAATTGCCTGGTGTGGCCTAACCCTAAAGAGAAGAGTATGTTGCATTGTTCTGATCAACCACATATACAGATCTTAAAGTTGTCTTACAGTAGGAGGTTTCTTTGTTTCTTCTTCAGAATCAGATTCATCACTGGAGTCCTCACTGCTGCTCTTGGCTTTTTTTGGCTGAACTGCCTTCAAAACAGGCTTTTTCCCTCCTGCAGGCTGAGCTGCTGTAAGAAGAACGTAGGAATGGTTACTGTAAAGGTTCTCCAAAACACAATATTTTTCAGAAAATAGCTACATCTATAATTTAGATACTGTTCTAACTGCTGTAAAATTTCAGTATAAGTGCAAAAGACCCACCTCTTTTTTTTGCAGGAGGTTCATCCTCCTCACTGGAGCTGTCTTCACTGCTGGAAGACTCCTTTGTAGACTTTTTCTTAGGCAAACCATTAGCTGGTGGCTCCCTCTTCTTTGCATCTGGTGACCTAATTAATGCATCTTACTGTAAGTTATCCTAGAAATAATATTTGCAGCTAACAGTCTCTCATTGGCTAGGATATAGGACTGTTAAGAAAGGGAACAATGTATTTGGGGTGATTCTACTAAGCTTTATTTTACAAATGTATGATCTAGCAAATGAACAACATTAAGGTAGCCATACACAGAGCGATAACGGTGTAGGTAATCTTTAAGGTCCAAGAAGGTCCATCAGATTTATAAATGTATATGCACAAATGCAGAATGTTTGATTTTGACCAGTACACTGGATCAAATTTATCTTTGTATTTTGTTGCTATAAAGCTGGCAGCCATTATGTTGGTTGCTTCCTACATGCACACAAATGTTTTTTAAGCAGAACAACACAAATACTTACTTTATCCAGTCATTAAATATATCCAGAAGAGAAGTTGGGCAGGAATCATTCTCTTTCTGTAAAAATAGAAAAGAGAGTGGATTTTTTTACTTTCACAGACAATAGTGGTTTTAAGAAAATAAAAATGACCATAATATTGTGTTGAACCTTGCACTACTGTAATTGCACCTAGTATGGTGGCTTCATTGTTATAATGGTAACTTGCACATAAACCCCATATTTCAGCAGCAAAATTCTGACACTTCCAACTGTGGTATACCTATAACTGCTGGATGTCATTAATACGAGGACTTGAAGCATGTTCGAAATAAAAGAATATGATAGGCGTGTTGCAAATAACAGATTTCATTAAACCAGTAATATGACACATTGGTATGATGAACAGATATTGTCTTTGTTAAAGGGTGTAAATAAAGGTCATTGGACGTATCGGCATAGTGACAAAAATCAGGGTTCACAGAGAATGATAGTCCATATTTCATACTGATGAAAATATTGATTAGTGGGAACTGAGGTTATGAGTCATGATTTCATACAAAAACTTAACGCTTTAAAGGGAAACCCCAAAGTTACAATGCCACTCGGTGAATAATGTTCCAGTCTGCTTTTAGGGGTATTCCTTGGCCATTGCTGTGGTTAGGAAATTAATATTTAACTGCATATACCAGTCATATTAAGGGTAGAACTACATGGACAATTCAGGTCCGTTTTCGGTGGATCCAACGCTGGGTGACACGACGGATGCGACAGAAAGTCACATGGTGTTGCAGGGTTTGATCTGCCGTGACTTTCGGATGCAGACGCAGGTTGCAGCATTTGCATCAGACAGTCGTATCAACCCTGTGACACCATCCGACTTCCTATTACTTACCTTGTTCCTTTCGCATGAGACTCATCGCATCATTCTTGTCGGCCAGCTTCGGATCTTCCTAAAAACTGACCTGAATTGTCCATGTAGTTCTACCATACGTCCCAACTGCCCCATTTTTAGAGGGACAGTCCCTCTTTTGACAGGTCAACCTGCAGTCCCTCATTTGTACTGGAAAGCCCCGTTTTTCTCTGCACTGAACAGCCAGAAAAAGAAAAAGTTTCTAACTATATTGGCTTTTGCCAGAAATTCATTAGCAAAACTGTAATAAACAAAAAAAAAACCACAGAAACATGTTCAAACTTTCATAACCTGCAAAATTTTGGAAAATTAACATGGTAATTAGGGTGTGTGGCCAGACAAATTAGCCACGCTAAGAATGGCAACTTTTTTGTACCTCTTTTTATTTACAAAATGTTGGGAGGTATGGTGGTTCTACCCTATAAAAACAAATCCCTGTTTCGACCAACTATTACCTTGCAGCACTTGAAAAAAACATGAAAAACATCAAGGAGTATTCCAATATTATTCCTGATGGCTGTACTGAGGTTACGGAGTGGTTACTATAGGTTCTTATGGAGTGCTTGTTTTTGTAGCAAGGCTTACAGCAACCTGTTTTCAGTGGCTAGAGAACTTTTATTCATTATTCCGGTGTCCCTCAATAAAAATCTAAATGAAAAAGGATTTATGGCTATCCAAATTTACCCAAAGGGGCTCAACAGCACACGATTTAACAAACTTAAAAAAAATCTATTTAAATGTACATTATATAGAGATATAAATATATGTTAAACTGAAAGCCTTAAAGGGGTGGTTCACCTTCAAATTAACTTTTAGTATATTGTAGAAGGGCCAATTCTAAGAAACTTTTCAACGGGTCTTCATTATTTATTTTTCATAGTTTAATGATTTGCAGTTTTCTTCTATTTCTTTGCAGCTTTCAAATGGGGGTCACTGACACCATCTAAAAACAAATGCTCTGTAAGGCTACAAATGTCTTGTTATTGCCACTTTTTATTACTTATTCTATTCAGACCCTCTCCTATTCATATTCCAGTCTCTTATTCAAATCAATGCAGGGTCACTAGGGTAATTTGTACCCTAGAAACAAAATTGCTGACACTGCAAACTAGAGATCTGCTGAATAAAAAGCCAAATAACTCAAAAACCACAAACAATAAAAAATGAAAACCAATTGCAAATTGTCTCAGAATATCACTCTCTACATTATACTAAAAGTTAAACTCAAGGGTGAACAACCCCTTTAAGTCGGAATGGAGGGGGGTCAGTATTGCTCAGAGGCATCCAAGCAATATATTATGTGTCAGACACACACACATTCTATACTGTAGTGGAGGCTGCGAAAGAATTGCAGTTTGTAAACTTGACGGCAATGGGCCGATATAGCCGGCATTCTCTTAGGATTAGGAGTAACGTGGCGGGGACGCTCTCACATCCGCACCTTCTACAGAATAATGAACAAGCAGAATTAACGCGGCTTTTCAGTCACACAACTATGTAGTCCACGAGTGCGAATAATCTGTTGGCAATATGTCGCTTATAATTACGACGAAAATCTCTCTCGCTTAAACGGTTACTCACCACCCCAGTAGCTTTGCTGAACTCTTTGGCAGCGTTAGTAAACTTGTTCTCCCGCAAAAAGTGCAGAACTTGCGGGAAGAGATCGCTAGGCACCACGCTAGGACTGTCCATATTATCACAGCACTGGCCACGCTGCAGCTACAACAATCACGTGTAAAGACCGGGGCGCAGGGCGACCGTCGCACTTGCATGACGTCAACGCGCAGAAGGCAGGTTCCTCTTTCATTCGAGTAGGGAAGGACACGCCTCCTTGTGACGCTTCTGTAATGCCACTTGAGTCAGCGGGGGCGTAAACTTATAAAAATAAATAAATGAGCATCTCCTTCAGAAGCATTGTAGTCCAATATAACTGTGACATAGGCAAAGTATGGCGTCTGTTGCTGTAAGGGAAGTAATATTAAAGGGGATTCACCTTTAAGTTAACTTCTAATGTGTCACAGCATGGCTAATTCTAAGCAACCTTTCAATAGGTCTTCATTATTTCATACCACCCAACATTTTGGAAGTAAAAAGGGACAACATTTTTGACCACACCTATTTTTTGTAGTCACACCCCCTAATTACCATGTTATTTTACAAAACTTGGATGAAAGTTTGAAACAATTTCTTCTTATCTAAAGTGTTACAATTACTTATTTTCCTATAAAAATGGTTAGAAAGCATCTTATTTGCACCTTTTAGCTGTTCTGGGCTCTCTGCCAAAAGCCAATTAAGTTAAAAACTTTGTTTCTTTTTATGGCTGTTCAGTGCAGAGAAAATAGGGACTTTCGATGGACTGCAGGTTGAGTTGTCAAAAGAGGGACTGTCCCTCAAAAAAGGTACAGTTATTTATTTGGTGCAGTTTTTAATTTTTTGCCTTTACCTTCAGACTTTTTCCAGCTTTCAAATGGGGACCACAGACCCCATCTAAAAACAAATGCTCTGTAAGGCTACACATTTATAGTTATTGCTACTTTTTATTTATTATCTTTCTATTCAGGCCTTCTATTCAGATCAATGCATGGTTGCTAGGGTAATTTGGACCCTAGCAACTGCAATGTGGAAATTACTAACTGGAGAGCTGCTGAATAAAAAGTAAAAAAAATAAAATAAAACCAATTGCAAATTGTCTCAGAATATGACTCTCTACATCACACTAAAAGTTAATTTAAAGGTGAACAATCCCTTTAAATAAGGGACTGAGAGGTAAAAACAAGTCTAATACAAGGGGGGCAGAGAGACTGAGGAGAGGTGAGAGTGTAAGTGAAAGTGGTGCTACAGAGGAGGTTAAAAAAGCTAGTAGGAACTATAAAATAGATATAAACCAGGGAAGAAAAGCTAAATAGAATGTAAGAGAAAATGATACGGAAGGTTGAGGAGAGAAAAAAAACAAGAACACAGGAGACAAAAAGGTGTAGATAGATTGGTTGAAAGTAAAAAGTATTAGAGAAAAGTGCTTTATTTATATACAATGAAACCTCAATTTACATCCCCTGTGTTTAAGTTTTCAGCATTTTATATTTTTTTTTGTAAAGCAGGTATGGAACCTGTTATCCAGAATACTTGGGACCTGGGGCTGTCTGGATAACCGATCTTTCTTTAGTTTGGATCTTCTAGAAAATAGTGCAAACATTAAATAAAACCAATTGGCTGGTTTTGCTTCCAATAAGGATTAATTATATCTTAGTTGGGATCAAGTACAAGTTATTGCTTTATTATAACAGAGAAAAGGAAATCATGGATAATGGATCCAATATCTGTACCACCATTTTATAATGCATTTCAGTTTGTGCATTTCCTTATTTTATATAATGTTTTCCCAAAAGTTCTTTCTGTCCCAATGTTCCCAAAAATGGTCTGCACCTTATACAGTCATACACCAATCACTTATTGCTTTAGGGTGTGCATGTAACTGACAATTCTTACACACTGCCCCCCCCCCATTGTATTATGTTATAGCTGCATTTTTTAACCCTTGCCATTAAAGGGGTTGTTCACCTTTGAGGTAACTTTTAGTATGATGTAGAGAGTGATATTCTTTGACAATTTGCAATTGGTCTTCATTTTTTATTGTTTGCGGTTTTTGAGTTATTTAGCTTATTATTCAGCAACTCTATAATTTGCAGTGTCAGCAATTTGGTTTCTATGGTACAAATTACCCTAGCAACACTGCATTGATTTGAATAAGATTCAGGAATATTAATAGGAGAGGGACTGAATAGAATGATAAGAAATAAAAAGTAGCAATAACAATACATTTGTAGCCTTACAGAACATTTGTTTTTAGATGGTGTCAGTGACCCCCATTTGAAAGCCGCAAAGAAATTGAAGAAAACTGCAAATCATTAAAAAACTATGAAAAATAAATAATGAAGACCAATTGAAAAGTTTCTTAGAATTGGCCCTTCTACAATATACTAAAAGTTAACTTGAAGGTGAACCACCCCTTTAACAGTAAATATTGCATTTCAAAGTAAAACCAACTCTGTATGTATATTGTTTCATTAGTTACATAATTTTTTTTCTGATCCCCTGAAAATGTAATTTTTTTCCAGCTGTATGTATTTTTCAGCAGAGGGTACAATCGTACAGTTAAAAAACATGCTGTTGGTTGGGTAGGGCAGATGCCAAGTTTTCTTATGGTGTCACAATCTGAAATTGTGGTTAAACGTACTAGAGAATAAAAGAAAAAATGAGGGGAGCATATTGAGGAAAGTTAATAATATAGTATAGAAAGTTATAATAAGTTAATAATATCTGGGATGTGAAGAAAAAGTGAGAAAAGTACACAAATGGCAGATTAAAGAAAAAGGGAAAGATGGAGAGAAGAGATTTGAAAATTGGTGGTAAAGAAGAGAAAAGTAAAGAGCACAGAATAACAAAGGAGAATGTGAGTTAGTTGGTGCACATATGATGAACATCTGTGTATATAGTAATCTAGCAGTAACGTGCTGTCTAATTGGTAAAACAAAGAGCTATGCAGCCACAGCAATTTGAATTTTCCATCTAATCCCTGCAATATCTATGTGACTTGTTATACAGTAGCAGCATTGATATCAACATTACCTTGTCCCTTGGGTTGGGGTTCCACCGCTTCTGTATAATCTACAACTGTATAATGTGCTTGTGGTGACAGTATCATCTGCCCTCTATATATGCTGTTGGTGTCTGTACCCGCTGTTTAACACTGAATTTTATGTGATTGGGGGAATTAACCAGTGATTCTTATGTGCTTGGGGTTTCACTCATCAGTGGCCTATCACTATAAATAATGTGATTTTGTCATCAATACTGACTGACTTTCACCATATTGTACCTAATATGCATGTGGAACTAGTAACCACTGTCTCTCAATATATACAGTAATACACAAGCACTGCTGTATCTCTGTTACATTCTTGTGGCTTCTTACTATATAATGCCCGCTGCTCACTATATAAACTGCTTAAAGTGATAACGACACTAAACATTTTCTTTTAAAAATATTAATCTACATTAAAAGTTAACTGTAGGTCACGTTGATCATTTGTTGCTGATAGTTCTGCTTTTGTAACTTGAAGTTCCTAAACCTGACTGTTTTGCCATGCTGACTGTCTGGTCTCAGTTTGTCAGTTAGAGTTTCTAATGGTAACAGACTATTGCTGCACAAATATGGCAGATCCCTCATAGAGCAACATGGGTAAGAAAGGTAATATAAAAGCATCAGGTGAATAATTTTATGGCAAAATTATAAATAGTATCAATGCTAATGTTGTGATGGATATTAAAAAAAGATAATTTTCTGGTGTCAGTATCTGGTACTTAAGGTGTCAATATCAATGGCTTTACACGATATAGTATCAGTATCATGAGGTTGCCAGTACCAGACCCAGAATAGCAATCTGAATGCTTTTACACATGCTAGATAGGCTGTGGACAGCTTCCATAGACCTTTGTTATAATTTGGATTTGTGATGGGCTGCTTGAAATGCTAGGGATTATTTTAAATCCTAGTCCACACTTGGTCAGCATAAACCCTTTTAGCTACATAAAACAATTAAATTAAAGGGGTGGTTCAAACTTTGATTATCTTCATTATTTATTTTTTATAGTTGTGGGGTTTTAGAGTTGTGGATTTGCCTTCTTCTTCCAACTCTTTCCATCTTTGAAATGAGGGTCACTGACCCAATTTAAAAACGAATGCTCTGTAAGGCTACAAATTCATTGTTACTTCCACTTTGTATTACTACTTTCTATTCAGTCCCTCTCCTATTCATATTCCAGTCTGTTATTCCAATCAGTTCATGGTTGAGAGAGAGAGAGAGAGAGATATTCAAAAGGTCCTCTGCACTCGGAGTGCAGAGAACCTCTTGTATTTGTCTTAATGTACTTTGTGGTCACAGCCTCATTGAACCCCCACCTAATGGTTTTAAAAATTAGTGGTGAGCACAACTTTCCCTTGTTTGTAACACACACCTGATATTGGGGGAAATGGCCCAAGTGCATCCAAATGGAATGAATATCCACATAAGGGGCTGCGGTAAGTTGACACTTCCTAGAAATAATTACTTTTATGTTGTAAGTACCCAGAGAGAATGAAGGGCTCTTGTTGCTTTGTTCCATCTAGAATTGCAGTGATTCTTGAGCGGTATCTTCTGGAGTTCAATTATTTTATATGCGGAACCCCATGGACTTAAAATCCTATTGGACTTTCTGCTATATCCTTCCTAAAACTGAGCTCCTGACATTGGTAAGAAATTCACCATAGCAGCACAGTTGCTGACATAAATCCTTTTTATAGGATAAGAATTTGTGATATTCTGTTGACTGGACTGCATCAAGGTAGTGAAGTTTGATAATGTTAACACTTGTATTAGAACTGCGAGCAATCCAAACGTCTGAGTATTATAGAACAGGTTAATGGTTAAAATACCTTGTCCTGTAATGCAGAATCTGAAGCCCAAACCCTGAATCATCATATTTTTGTAAGCTTTAATAAGCTACAGCAGCCTTTGGCAATAAGAGAAAAGTCATGTTGAAAGACTTTTACAAATGGAAAAATACAGCCTGGACTGCCATGCTGAAAATATCTATGATGTTTTTAAACTTTTTTCCAAACTTTCTTTTGAACTGGGGTGGTTCACCTTCAAGTTAACTTTTAGTATGTTGTAGAATGGCCAATTCTAAGAAACTTTTCAATTGGTCTTCATTGTTTATTTTTCATAGTTTTTTAATGATTTGCAATTTTCTTCAGTTTCTTTGCAGCTTTCAAATGGGGGTCACTGACACCATCTAAAAACAAATGCTCTGTAAGGCTACACGTGTATTGTTATTGCTACTTTTTATTACTTATCTTTATATTCAGTCCAGCTCCTATTCATATTCCAGTCTCTTATTCATATCAATGCAGGGTTGCTAGGGTAATTTGTACCCTAGAAACCAAATTGCTGACACTGCAAATTAGAGAGCTGCTGAATAAAAAGCTAAATAACTATAAAACCACAAACAATAAAAAATGAAAACCAATTGCAAATTGTCTCAGAATATCTCTCTCTACATTATACTAAAAGTTCACTCAAAGGTTAACAACCCCTTTAAGTATGATTTATCCAGACTGAAAGCACCTTAACGTGGCTCTGTGGGCCTGGTATATATATAGTACTGAAGAAAATTGTGTAACACAGAGAGAGTACAAGTCATGAATTAATTCAGGCCAAGGCCTTTCTTTATAAAATGTAGCTCAAAACCTCATTTATTTTACCCATGTCACTGTTACAAAATGTATGCACAGCTGAGCATGCTCAAGCCCTTTTATTTTGACAGAGCACCCAGAGCAACATTATTTTAGGTTTTACTGGTGTATTTTTATAGACCTTTCTGATAAAGCTTACTTAATTTTAATCTTTCCTTCTCCATTAAGTGGACCTAGACCCCAGCTTCTGTTTGTGCTTAGTCCAAGAGCTGTTGCTTCAGACTGTTTAGGAATTCAAAATCCATAATATTATTTGTTAAAATTGAATATTTATTGCTGCATCTTTATCATGATTTGGTCACTTTAAGGCTCATAGTTTTGAGTTTCTTTGTTCCAAATGTTCCCGTACATCAATTTAAATTTCACCTTTAACCAGTAGATTCAAATAAAAATATTTATATGCCCCAAACAAATGCTATTAAAAATAATATTCCCATGTAGCACTCTGTGTAGCCAAAACCATCTATATGTTAAATATCAGGCTTTAATAACATGTACAGAATATTGAACAGTCAAAACAAGATGCTTTAAGATATTTTTTTGGAATTACACAATGACAGTAGTAGAGGTCTAAAAATCTCTGGATTATCCCTGTCCAAGTGGGATTGAGAATTTTGGATCTGGACAGAGCATTAATAAGAGTGGCTGTTTATACTTAACTCACTCTCCCCTAAAAGCATACTTCCCAACATTTCAGAAACAGAAAGAGGGACAAAAAGGTTTGCAGACAAACATTTTTTGACCACAACTGTTTTGTGGTCACACTCCCTAATTACCGTGTCCATTTTACAAAATTTGCCAGATTATGAAAGTTTGAACACATTTCTGTGGTTTTTATGTGTTATTACAGTTTTGCTAATTCAGGGGAATTGCCCTTTCATGAAGTGAGTCTTAGTTCTCCCGAGACAGAACTGTTACAAAAATATCTATTCTGGGCTCTCTGCCAAATGCCAATTAATTAGTTTAGAAACTTTGTATCTTTTTCTGACTGTTCAGTGCAGCAGATCAAATAGAAAGTCAGGACATTTCAGTACAAATACAGGAATGTGGGTTGAGCTGTCAAAAGCAGGACTGTGCCGTTCAAAATGGGACTTTTTGGAGGTATGCCTAAACACGTCAAGTATAGCATTGAGCATATATTTTGGTTCACCGGATTTGACTTGTCCCACATTAATCCATAATGTTCTGATGAACTAATTATAATGGTAGGTAATGTTGTCATATACTTCCCTTGCACATATTTTATGATCTATATGCATTTTGCTATTTCAATGTATAGTTATTTAATTAATCAATGCCCCTTACAATCTGTAAATTCTTTATTCATTATTTGCATTTGTTGGACTCTAATGAATAATAGGTCCTTGTCATAGGTTGACCTGCTCTCTATTGTGTTGTTAAATTAAATTTTTTTTATCCTCCAGCCTGGAAATTATCTCATTGGTGCAGTACTCTTTGGAGTCTTACCTCTTATATGGTTTTCATGCCATCTAGTGGCATAAACTGGCATTACACCAGAGGCACTGTTTCTGTTTTCAACATCTTGTAAATTATTTTTGAGCAAGTATCAATTGAATGATTCATTTTAATGCACAAATTGCTTACACTCTCACATTTACTGTTTTATCTGCAAACACCTTGCCTTGTTCTTTTTATTTAAAGGGAAACTCCGGCTTCCAAACCAAATTTGATAAAGAGGCCCACATAACTCAGAAACCCCTATTATACCCATCACTTACTGTTACCTGTTTCTTCAAAAAGTATGCATAAATGCCATTTTCTATGGTGAGATCCAACTGTTTAACAATTCTCTTTCTGCATCATTTGAAATACTGGCAGGGAAGGAGGGACTAAAACACGGATGTTACAAATTGTAACAACCTCTCCAATGCTTACAGACAGAATGCAGGGACTACATAACCCACAATCCATTGCACTGTGGTGTTCCTATCCTTATTGAAATTATGTGTGCAGGAAATTGTGGGGTTTGGAGGATGCAAGCTGAGGATAGATGGCTACTGATACAAAGTAACAGTAGTCAGCCAGCTCAGCAAAGTAGTTAAGGATCAGCAGGAGAGCCAGGGGCTAGGCTTAGGGAACTGTCAAAAACCATAAAAAACCATGAAAAGTCTGCATATTTTTTAATCGATGTATATTGCAAAGTTGCTTGGAATTATGTTTACTTTTCAAAAAGCATAAGTTATGTTTTTGTGGAGTTCCCCTTTAAGGTTGTTATTTAAGGTTTGTTCTCAAACCTTGTTACTTTGCAAGGTGCCAATTACTTTGTCCTGAGCTTGCTGAGAGGGCATAATTCACTAATATCACAGTTGAAACTTGGCATTTTATTGAATAGCAATTTGATTTATGTAACTTTGTCAGTACTTAAGCCAATAGAGCAAATATGTTTCTGTTAATATTTATAGATGCACTTTTTTAGTGGGACCAGTATATATATTTATAAACGGAAGATCTCCACTATAATACATGGAGCATTGACTCCATTTTCCTTTTATCCTTTTTATGCCTTTCCAAAGGGTTTCTGTGGCTCTGGCTAATCATCTGACATACAGTAAAGCTATCTAGATCTTTTAAGACTTTAAAAAGGAGGGAACACATGGTTCTGTCCAAGGTTGGCGGGTTTCTGCCTAACTGGGCATGGGTTTTTAAAGTACCTACCAGTAGATATTCTATATTCTAATACTGGGCCAGTATTCATTGACAAGCACTGCATACTGGGTATTGTAGTATTGAAGTTAAACTACTTTAACTATATTATAAGCTTTTTTATGTTCTCTCCACGTCTTGTTTAAGTTACTAGCTGTTTTCTTTGGGAAGTAATCTGTATGTTATTTGTATATACACATTTATAGCATAGCAATGACCAAATAGCAGGATATCCTGGTGAGTAGAATGGAAACTGATATGATGTGTTTGTTTGGGCAAGGAATAAAGGCAGGAATAGACAGTGTTTTGACAGAGCTCAATGCTTATAAATTGCACTAAAATATAAAGCTTTTGGTCATCCAAGTAGGATTGCCACCTGACTGGTATTTTACTGGCCTGGCCGGTATTTTTGATGGTTGATCCCAATGTTATTAATAGGAAAAAAAGATAAACATATAGGAAGGCCATTATTTTTTTCAAAGAAAAGGTGGCAACCGTACGTCCAAGGGATTTCTTCTTCTCTGAAAGGCAGCAAAATCCCCCTGCTTAGATGATAATCAAGGTAACCCTGCTGGTACAGTCTCTGACCACATAGTAGTGGCTTAAAGGGGTTGTTCACCTTCCAAACACTTTTCTCAGTTCAGTTGTTTTCAGATTGTTCCCCCGGAAATAAAGACTTTTTTCAATTTTGCTTTCCATTACTTCAAGTCTGACAGCTCAGTAATTCAGGTGCAGACTATAAACTATTAAAGTTTTGCAACATTTAGTTGATACATTTCTCAGCAGCATCAACTATTGTATCGGTTCTACCAGATGCCTGTAATGAAACCCAGAGATCCTGTTCAGCAGGGACAAAGATAACAAATGTATCCATTAAATGTATCAGTTTAGAACAGTTGCTGCTTTAGAAGGCGAAAAATTACTCTTTACACTTCAATATTAGAAAAATGGTCACAAATAGAAAATAGAAAGTAATTGGAAAAAGTCGTTATTTCTGGTGAAAGTGATTGTGTTTGAAGGTGAACAACCCCTTTAAAATTGCACCAGTGAACATATCTGCTTGACCTCTGTTCCATTGGCAGGGTTGTTTTTGATGATGCAGGGGTACAGTTATGCGTAAGCTACTGTAGAAATCACAATTGGGTAAACACTCCATCTGTCATTACCCTATGTGTTAGTTAGTAAGAGCAGCATCTGAGCCTCTTGCAAAAAGCATGTCCTGGTAAAGAAACAGAGATGTCGTAAGAGGTCCAAGAACATTCATTTATATGCAACTTGCCTTTTTACTGAATATTTTTTAGTGCAAAATTCATGACTAACTTGACTAATCCTTTTGTTTTATCTGTTAATTATTTAGTTGTTATCAGAACCATGTACTCCTATTGGCCTGTGATTGACCATATCAACAATGGCCAAAATTAGAATGATTCAAATAAATGATTGTATGAACCACAGTAGTGAATCAGTCTACTTAATGCCTTCTTAAGTATGCATTCTGCTTATCACAGGAGATTTCTCCTTCTTCACATAGCAAGCCATCCATGACTGATAGGACTTACAGTATGTGAACTCTGCTTTCTAAAATGGCTTGTTCTTGATACATTGATGATTTCATGTCCTTTCGATTACTTACAAGTCATGATTCATCTTGAAATTTTAAATTGCGATCTTTAGTTTTCCCATGCCTGTGTTCTTGAGTTAAGACCTGGCAGCAGCTGCATATTTGAGGGGAAATGGGTTGGTTATAGTTATAGGGAGAAGAAAGCACTGAAGAGTTAATTTATGAACTGAGGTGCCAAATTGCTTTAGCGTGTTTACCAAAAATATATTAGCAAACAGCTTTGAACAGTCCACTGCAAGTTAAAAAACAAAAGAAAATACATAAGACATTAAAGAATTTTAGAATTTATTATAAATCAATTTCTAAACAGAAGTGAGCAATAATTGTCTTTGTACAAAATAATCAAAGAGGTGTGTGTGATATCTTCCCGGCATATAGTTAATTACCTGGTCAGGTATCCAGCTGCATTGCAAGCTAAAGGCTTGTCGTCAATAGCAAATGCCTGTAGAGGTGAGTGCATAGGAAATAGGGAAATGCCATTTTCTTTAGCAAAAGCAATGTCAATTAAATTACAGGCAGCCCTGGAATCCAGAAAGGCTGATACTTGGACAGTCTTATGGGGGAGCCGGATCTGTAGAGGGAGATCTAGCCACTTGAGATGTCACACACTAGCCACTTGAGATGTCAAAAGATTACTCTGGGGGTAAGGTTCTTTAGGCTTCACAGGGCAGTCTTTGACAAAATTATGCTTTTCCCCACAATAAAGGCAAAGGCCTTCTGAGCGTCTCCTCAATTTCTCTTGCACAGAGAGTCGGATCAGGCCTAATTGTATAGGTCCATCAGCAGGGATCACTCGAGGATTGGGAGAAGAAGATACTGTGGCAGGAGGTGCACTAAGAAACAAGGATCTTTTGAAACAAGGAACTGAAGAAAGTTTGAAATTCTTGGCATGGTCCTTATCTGCTTGGTGCTCCCTTAGACAAGTGTCCACCTTAATGGCCAAAGCGACAAGATCTTCCCAACAAGTAGGTAGCTCATGGGAGACAAGATTTTCTTTCAGGTGGATAGAGAGACCATTGTAGAAAGTAGCATGGTAGGCTTCGTTGTTCCAACCTGTCTTGGCAATCAATGTGAGGAACTCTACGGCATAATCAGCCACTGTCCGAGTCCCTTGACGAATCTGCATTAACCGAGAAGAGGAAGATGCGACCCGACCGCAAGCAACAATTATGGTCCACAACTCCAGAATGAAGGCATTAGCATTGTCAATAAGCAGATCCTTCTTCTCCCACAGAGGAGATGCCCACTCAAGAGCTTTTCCAGACAAACGAGTAATGATGTATCCCACTTTGGCACGATCAGAAGTAAATTGACTGGGGAGCAGCGTGAATTGAATTTCGCACTGGTTCAAGAATCCTCTACAAGCTTGAGGATCGCCACTGTAGAGAGGAGGTGCTGGGATACATGGCTCGGAAGTATGGATAGAAGAATCCGAAGGTCGAGTCAAAGCAGTTGAAAAGGCTGGTGGAGAAACTGACAACTTGTCCAAAATGGCCGTTAGGGCTAAGCCAGTACTAGACTGCTGTGCTTCATAGTTCTCCATGCGATCAGCCAGTCCACGTAGCGCTCATCCGAGGTCTTGTGTAGCTTCCTCAGGGGGGTCCATGGCCCAATTATAATGTCAAGGGGCCTATCGGCTCCCAATGCGAGTACTAAGGACCAAGGAGGAAGCTTAGGGTTAAAGTTCAAATACTAGTTACAGGCAGGGTTCAGACAGTACTAGTGGTCAAAGTCTAGTTCTATAGGCAGGCAGCAATATACTAGAATCAAGTCCAGGCAGGGTCAAAATACTATAATCAAGAGAATTACAAACACCCAGGAACGTGGCAACAAGCCCTGAGGAAGCCGAATTTTGGCGAAACGCGTCAGGCCCATCTACAGCACCAACACCAAGGACTATATCCAGACCCAGGGTGAAACAGGACGGAGTATTTTTTGCCGGCACAATTCCTATCCTGCATACCCATACGCATGGAACCTTGAGAGAACTTTGTTTGAGTGCGATTGAATCTATCTTTTAAATGTGAGTGTTATTT
>CM044443.1:41695804-41711922 GCA_024363595.1 Xenopus borealis
CACTTATTAAACAAGTTCCTTTGGGCCCTAATAAGATATTGGACCCACATCATTCCAGCTCTTATCTCTCTTATTAGTGTGTTAAATGCCATGTGTGCCATACATCTTAATCAGCAGCCACCAAAGTTTATTCAATATTACTTTGTTATTAATACAACCTATATATACAATCTTATACATTTGTTAAATCTCTAAAGTCTTGTAATTCAGTTATACAGTGCATGTATATATGTGAGCTGATCACTGTGCCCTGCAACTAAATGGGCTCTATCCTCCATTACCTACACATCAAGGTTTTTGATCGAGTAGCCCACCTAATGAAATAGGAAATGCGGTAGATACATTCTCTTGGTATGCTGGAATATAGTCCTATGTCATTAATTTGTTCCATTTATTTGTGCATCTTGTGTAATAAAATGATTTGTTTTTCTACAGCTGAGATGACTGATGTTTTTATCTATAGATAATCAAGCCCAAGATAAGAGCAAACATTGACAATATTTGTAAATACAATGCTGTAAACATTTTTAGCTTGCTTACGTATATTCTTGGCACAAGGTGTGCACTAAACAGATTGTCTCTGGCCCGACTGGCCCAGCACTTATTTTTGTGGATTTTATAAATGAAATGATTGATTAAATTGTTTTATATATGGCTTTCTCCTTTTTTTACATTTTTGTATTTCGAGTGTATGCATATTTTCTGGAGGTGGAGTTATTCTGCCGCTCCCATTAATACACTTATTTAAAGGGGAACTCTGGGTTATTAAGATTAAAACAACCTTGTCAATAGGAATGCATTCTTTTTTTTACCTTTTTTAGTCAATTTTGTTCCAAATTCCTTATCCCCTCCATTGTCTCCGACTCCTGTTATAGACCTTTTGAAGTTTAAAGTAGTCAGCATCACAAATTGTGACGTCATCACACTCAGGAGAAAGCATAACCTTTACCCCTGATAACCTCCTTTTCATCCCCCCCTCAGCGATCGTTCAGAGGTCGTTTGGCAGGGTGACTGATTAAGGTAAGGGTCAAGGGTGTTTTTGCTTTCTCCTCTTTCATTTTCATTGCTGTTTAGGAGCTCAGATATAGTGTGCAGGAAGGAAGGGGGAAAAAACCGCTGTGGTAAGGAGAGCCAAATCACTGTCCCACAGACTAATAAGAGATAAGGAGAGGCACTTGGTCAAGCAATTAAAAAAAGTAATGCACATTTAACAAGCCTACATTGGAAACCTTTTGAAAATAAACAGATTAATGCTGCTAGTTTTCTGCATCAGAAGGTCCCTCTATTGCAGATTTTTATCTTAAACCCAGAGTTCCCCTTTAAGAGAGTTTATTAAACAAGTGTGAAGGCTTAAGAAAGAGCAGGTAGCCGAAACATCGCCTGTTTTATGGTACAAATAAATCCATCCTCACATCCATCAGAGTGCTGCAGGGTGATTGATAATTCTGTTTCCTTTGCAGTGGGTTAAGCAGCGTGCACCTGACACTAAAAAAGGCATAGAAGCATTTCCTCTTCATTTACATTGGCTACTATAATAGAAAGGGAAGCAGATGTGTGCATCTGGAAAAATCCAAACAGTGTAGAAAACTGGTTCCCTGCCTCTTTCCCATTAAGAAGGATCTAGGGGCAACACTCACTGTTTCCCCCCACACCAAAAGCTAGAGTCAATGGGACTGTGAGACCCTTTTTAAATTCTGGCCCAGTGCCCACAATGGGGATGATCACTATAGTTTTTTTTATGGAATTCATAGCTAGGCATTCATGAAGCTTTCTTATTCTAGCCTAGAACATGTAGAATATTGCTGTAAAAGATTTGTGGAAATAAGTTGCTTACTGGTACCTTATACTGTATTTCTGTGTAGTGTATTAGTCTTACCCAAGCTGGCTTTGGGCAGTAGCAAACCCTGTTAGGGTATGTGTTTCATGGACTCTTGACAAAGGGACTCCTCAATTGACCCTTCGCCTTCAGCTATGCCATTGAACCCCATTGTTACATACCTTAATGAAACACCAAAATCCAGAAATGGTGAAAATGGCCACAGCATTTATTCTCATTTTATCAAATAAATAGGACCTTGCCAGACTCACCTCAGCCAGAATTCCATAAGAGATCGCTACTATGCTCTGCCGCTCCTCACTTGACATGAGTATTATGTCATTATATCCACCACTGAGTATTAGGCTGCCTCTACCTACAGAGAGGATGGTCCCAAACTCTGCTACGATTAGGGTTGCCACCTGGCCCGGTAAAATTATCCCATTGTTATTAATAGGGAAAAACATAAATATATAGGCCGGCATTTTTTACTCTACCTCTACCTATAGAGAGGATGGCCCCAAACTCTTTTACAAGCAGGAGCTGCATCTCTTACCATGAGAGAGGTTCAGCAGCCCTGATGTCGGTCC
This sequence comes from Xenopus borealis, assembly GCA_024363595.1. NCBI lineage: Eukaryota > Metazoa > Chordata > Amphibia > Anura > Pipidae > Xenopus > Xenopus borealis. The sequence continues at coordinate 41,698,211 of CM044443.1, forward strand.
AGAATCTGAAGTGTGTCGATGATAGGAAATCCAAGCAGGCTGTCACCTAGCACAAGCAGTAGTAGCGTCGGTATCAATCAACCCACTGTGCAGTCACAGGAGAGAACTTCCTTTTTGCCTCTTCTAAATGTACCTGTGCAGTACTCTGGCAAGGTCCTATAGCTGCCGTGACAATAAAACTTAAAATACATTATCATATATCCACTTTTTTGATCCAGAGGAAGGCGAAAAACCCAGCCTGAAGCCATTGCCAATTATGCCTCAAGAGGGGAAAAATTCCTTTCTGACCACAATGGCAATTGGAAATATTCCCTGGATCAAGCATTTGACATTCATTAAAATTGAATAATAACATGCAATGTCTCTCATGTTTATACTGTATAACTATCCCAAAACCACAATATAACAATACATACAGGAATACATCCACATTTGCTAATAATAGTTAATATGACAACATAAAGAGAAAGTCCTGACATTTCACAAAATATGCAAAAATGGGAGGGTGGGTGGGATGTTTCTACCTGCTCAGAAGATAAGGAAGTGAACTGCTTCTTCCACATCACATCCCTGTCTTTCTCCACCCCAGCCTGGAATTTCCCTGCCTTAACTCATTCTTTCTCACCCACTCACAGCCACATCTGATTTTGCCAGTCTTTTAATATAAACCAGTGTAATTTGGCTGCTGGTCATTCGTATCCCTTGTCATGCTCCCCTGCGTTTATAGCTCCAGGGCTTTGCTTGACTCCTCCATTGTCCCTTCACCTTCAGCTATCCCATTGAACCACATTGTTACATACCTTAATGAAACACCAAAAACCAGAAATGGTGAAAAAACAGCATTTATTAAAATTTTGCCAGCCTCACCTCAGCCAGAATTCCATAACAGATTGCTACTATGCTCTGCCGCTCCTCACTTGACATGAGTATTATGTCATTATATCCACCACTGAGTATTAGGCTGCCTCTACCTACAGAGAGGATGGCCCCAAACTCTGCTATGAGTAGGGTTGCCACCTAGCCCAGTAAAAATTATCCCATTGTTATTAATAGGGAAAAACATAAATATATAGGCCGGTATTTTTTTCCAGAAATGGTGGGAACCCTAGCTACGAGCAGGAGCTGCAGCTCTTACCATGAGAGAGGCTCAGCAGCCCTGCTGTCGGTCCAGAATCTACAGTATGTCGATGAAAGGAAAACCAAGAAGGCTGTCACCTAGCACAAGCAGTAGTAATGTATCAATCAACGCACTGTGCAGTCACAGGAGAGAACCTCCTTTTTCCCTCTTCTAAATTTAACTGTGCAGTACTCTGGCAAGGTCCTACCACCACAACAAGCCCAACTCGAAACCTTCAGTTGGGTTTGTCCCCCACCATAACTTTATAACTATTGGTTTTTAGTTAATAGAAAAAGAATGAAAATTAAATATTTACATAATATCCAGCATTTCCTTTGTATCACACATTCTGTGCCCTTCCACGCTGTGGAGCTCCACGCTCCAACAGCACAACCATGCTGTGGAGACCTGCTCTCTGGCAGCCCTTCCACGCTGTGGATCCCTGCGCTAGAGTCCTGAGTACCAGACCCGTACCCGCAACCCGCAATCCGCAACCTGGACCCACAACCCGCATTCTTACCCTCTTGGACCTTCGACCCGACCCGTACCCGCAACCCAAGATCCGCAACCCGGACCCACGACCCGCTGACCATCAAGAATCAGGAAGTGCTGTCATTGTAAACCGGAAGTGACATCATCGGAAGTAGCCGTGATCAGAAAAAAAGGAGTAAAACAGGAAGTGCTGTCAATGTAAACCAGATGTGACATCATCAGAAGTAGAAATGCTGAGAAAAAGGAGTAAAAATCGCTATAGCGAGGATCCGCGACCTGACCCTCAACCCGCCAACCTGCAGAACCACCGGCCCGCTTCTATACCCGCACCAAGAAATTCTACGAGCAACCTGCAGGGTACCGCGGGATTTTGCGGGTAACCCGCGGGTACCCGACCCGCTGCAGGACTCTACCCTGCGCTCCTGCAGCCCTTCTATGTAGAGCCCTGTGCTCCGGCAGCCATTCCACACTGTGGAGCCCCATGCTCTGACAGCTCAACCATGCTGTGGAGACCTGTGCTTCAGCAGCCCTTCTCAGCTGTGGGGCCCCATGCTGTGGCATCACTTCCACACTGTGGAGCCCGCACTCCAACAGCCCTTCCACGCTGTGGAGACCCGTGCTCCAGCAGCCCTTCCATGCTGTGGAGCCCCGTGCTCTCGTAGCCCTTACAAACTGTGGAGCTCCTCGCTCCGACAGCCCAACCACACTGTGGAGCCCACACTCTGGAGCCCTTGCCTTGTAGGCCCTAATGTGGGCTGAAATGTTGGAAAAATGCATCTAAGAATAAAATAACACATTTATTCACGGGAAAGAATTGGAGTGCGAGTCCTTTGATCGTCTTATCTGAACAGTATTGACCCATGCACCCGAAATTGCTCTAAAATCTGGTAAGAGTGCATACACTTGCCCCCAGTCTGACATTTCCTGCCTTAAAGAAAAACTATATCCCCAAAATGAATAATCGAGCAACAATAGTTTATATTATAGTTTATATTAAATTAAGTGGCACATTAAAGAATCTTACCAAACTGGTATATATATTTAAGTAAATATTGCCCTTTTACATCTCTTGCCTTGAACCACCATTTCATGATGGTGTGTGTGCTGCCTCAGAGATCACCTATTTCAACTCTAACTGTAACAGGAAGAAGTGTGGAAGCAAAAGACAGAACTCTGTCTGTTAATTGACTTGTGTGACCTAACTTTATAGTTTGTTTGGTATGTTTGTGTCATACGATCCCAGGAGGCTGACCTTATTTTTTAAAATGGCAACTTTCTATTTATGATGGAAATAAAGTCTATTATTATGAAAATGGTTTATTTACATGAAGCAGGGTTTTTTAAGAAAAATATATTTTCATAGAGACCTGTGTTGTTCGGGGGGTATAGTTTGCCTTTAACTCATTCTTTGTCACCCACTCACAGCTAGATCTGATGTTGCCAGTCTTTTAATATAAACCAGTGTAATTTGGCTGCTGGTCATCCGTATCCCTTGTCATGCAGCCCCTGTGTTTATAGCTCCATAGCTTTCCTTTCTTCTCAGGTGAGCCCCAGTTTAACTGTTGGAGGATGAATTGACCACACTGAATTCCACCACAAAACAGATCTTTCAATTAACTTGGGCACCAGTGGTTCTTTAAAAACAAAATAAACTCTTTATGGGGCACACTTTAGGGTGGATGGTGATTCAGATGTTATAAGAGCAAAATCAATAAATGCTCATCGTTCAATAACAGCTGTAGTGTTCATCACAAACACTCAGTGGGTTATTTATCAAAGATGGTATTTTAGAGTTTTTTAGACCTCGAATGAATGCACTACTCAAATGGTTTCTATTTTAAGAAAAAACTCAAATGGAAAAAACTAATCACTGAACGTGAACATCACAAAGGCTATTAACATCTTCAAATGGTTCAAGGGATGATTGCTACATGACCTAGCTACAGATGCAGTCACTTGGATTTGTAAGTTAAATGCGTCGTGACTCAGGGCTAATTGAAGAAACTGTGTTATCTAAAGTTATCTTAACTCATTAGCATTCATTCATTAGCATTACCAAAGCTCCATTGTTTTCAATGGTGAACTCTTTAATTGGATGGGATGCTGTGACACAATATTCTGTGCTAAGTGGGATAAATGAGATAGATGAGTTAAGTCACGACGCATTTAACACACAATCCAAAGTGACTGCATCTGTAGGTTTTAGATGGAGTATTTTTAAACCCAGAAAAATCGACTTCCAAAGTAACTTTGAAAGCTCAAGTTTTACGTGGAATACACAATTTGAACCTTAATAAATCTGCCCCTCAGAGTTGGTACTTACTGCCATACTGAAGCAATCCCCAGTGATATGAGAAGCTCACAGTGGTGTATTAGTCCGGGATTCTCTCTGTTCCTGAACCTGGCTGTTTTAGTCCCTGTATTTGCAGCATTGATACTAAATACTAACCCTTGCTAGCCTCCTTGTTAGAGCATCTGACTCCTCTACTAACTACTCTGATCCTTCCTTTCACTCCTAGAGCAAGCTTTTACAAAACATCTAACACTTCTACACTGATTCAAACCTACCTCCTGAACCACTTCCTCCAGCAAATGGGATCCAAAAGAGGCTAAGCTTCAGTTTTTATAAACATGTGGAATACTGATACTCTATGGCCAAGGGGCTTACATACCTCTCGACTGTAATACAGGCCCAAACCTAGATGGACAAAACCCACCTGGGGACTCAAGAGTTGACAAAACCTTTACCCCTACATTAGATAATGTATATTTTATGTAACATTTCAGACATTTTGCAAAAGCTGCAAACTTTAGGAAAGACCCTCCTAGCCAATCATCCTCTTGCTTGGCTAGCTTAAGGAAGGGATACAGATCTGCTGTGCTGTTCATACCATATGGCACAATAGCATAAAGCAAGACAATCTATGTGTCATTGGGCATGGGCTTGGATTTATTATGCATTTGTCTTTATATAGAATTTAAGTTATTTTAGCTCATGTCAGTATACTTTAAGAAACATTTTCTTTCTTTTTCAGGCAATAGAATGGAAATCATAACTTGTCTGTATAGTGTATAGCTTGCTCTGTAAATATAATGTATAAACTGTTACAACTGTTACAATGAATACTGCTTCTGATAAATGATACAAACACTGCAATGCAGACAGCTACTTTTTTACCATCAGGGGGCAGTAAAGGGCAATAGTAAATATATTTGTCATGACTTGCTATAATAAAAACAATTATTTTGGACCTGGACCAATCAGTTCAATATTGTCCTGTGTGTGTGATCCAAATTAATTGTGTAGCAAACCAAAACACTATTTAAGTGTTTATATAGCTTTATAGGTTTGGGGTGTTTATAGCTGCTGTTAAGAGACTGTAGGGTAGCAGCTATAGTCAAGTGAGACTGTAACAGTGTGGATGATAACGTAAGTTATGTCACTCTATATTAAAGGAACAGTTCAGTGTAAAAATAAAAACTGGATAAATAGGCTGTGCAAAATAAAAAAATGTTTCTAGTATAGTTAGTTAGCAAATGTAATATATAAGGTAGGAGTGACTGGATGTCTAATATAATTGCAGAATCCAACTTTGAGTTAGCCAGCAACTTGAAGGGGAACCACATGGGACATAACTGTTCAGTGAGTTTGCAATTGATCCTCAGTATACAGCTCAGATTCAAAAGCAACAGTTATGACCCATGTGGCCCTCCCTCAAGTCACTGATTGGTTGCTGCCTGGTCACCAGGGTAACCAGTCAGTGGAAAACAAGAGAGCTTAAAAGCAAGAAGTAGTGTTCTGGCTATTCTGTTACTCATCCAGTAACTCCAGCCTTTATACATTACATTTTTGGCTAACTAAATATATTAAAAACATTTTTTATTTTGCACTGCCTATCTATTTCCCCAGTTTTTATTTTTATACTGAAAAATTCCTTTAAATTAATATAGTATAGTTTACATCAGTTTTTCAGTTTGGGCACAGGAGTTTCTTTAAAATCTGAAGTGTTTTCAACCTAGGGCTTAAATTGTTATCCGAAAAATAATTATGTGAGTTGTAGTTTGTCGTTAGGGATGCACCAAATCCAGAATTTGGTTCGGGATTCGGCCAAGATTCAACCTTTTTCAGCAGAATTCAGATTTGGACGCATATGCAAATTAGTGGTGGGAGTGAAATCACATGTCACACAGTGCTGCGTGTGCTTTAGCGCAGACAATTTTTCATTATATTGGACGGGAAGACAAGCGAAGGCAGTTCAGAACAGGAAAAAGAACAGGCGATCTCCCTGAATCTGCCCGTGTGTCACAAGCCCATGTGTCACAAGTGTTAGAGAGGGTTGAAGAGGGACTGCATTGCTACCTTGGACTGACTAATTAAGATATATTGAATAAGCTTCCATAGGGGGGTGTGGAATGAAGGAGAAATTCTGACAGCTTGAGGCAGACAGTTCCAGAGAAAAGCAGAAGCTTGTAAGAAGTCTTGTAGACAATAATGGGCTTAAGTGATGAGAGAAGAAGAGAGGCAAAGGTAAGAAACAGAGTGAAGGTTGCTTGAAGGAGAGTATTTTAAAACCAGAGATGAAATGCAGGGAAGGGCTTCATTGTTAAGGGCCTTGAATTTGAGTTTTAGTTGAATTTGTGATTGAGAGCCAGTGAAGGGAAATGCATAGGGGGGCAGCTGATGTTGAGAGGTGAGATAGATGAATGAGTCTAGCAGCAGCATTTACAATACATTGTAATTGTGAAAGACAACTAGTTGGAAGACCTGCAAGGAGTAGGCTGCAGTAGTCAAGGCAGGAGATAATAAGAGACTGGATAAGTGTTTTCGTTGTATCTGAACTGAGATACAGTCATATTTGGGCAATGTTGCACAGCTGATTTAGCTGGATGTGAGGTGAAAAAGACAGAAAGAGAGTCAAAGAAAGACAGAGAGTCTAAGGTAAGTCCTATGCAGTGTGATGTTGTTAACTGTGAGGGAGATATGAGGAACAGGGGAGGATCTTGGAGGAAATATAATGAGTTCTGTTTTAGAAAGATTCAGTTTCAGGTGGCGCTGTGACATCCAGGAGGAGACAGCAGAACAGTACTCTGTAACTTGGGAAAGGACTGTAGATAAGTAGAGTTGGGTATCATAAGCATAAAGTTGATACTGAAGTCTAAAAATTTTCCTAGCAAAGTAGTTTAGAGTGAGAACAGCAGAGGGCCTAAGACAGAGGAACTCCAACAGAGAAAGTGAATGTAGTAGAAGTAAAATTAGAGAAGGCAACTTTAAAGGAATGGTCAGAAAGATAAGATGTAAACCATGAATGATCAGTGTTACAAATGCCAACTATAGCATGTCTAAGAGGGGTGGTTGGGCAACTGTGTCAAAGGCTGCAGAGAGATCTAGGGAAGTTTTTTTGAGGTTAGGAGTTTTTTACTGCTTGTTTGTAGAAAGATGGAAAAGTTCCAGTAGAAAGGGAAAGGTTAAATAGGTAAGTGCAGGAGAGAGTGTGTCAGATATTGGGTAAAGGAGATGAGAAGGTATGGTGTCAAGGGAGCAGGTTGTAGGCTTTGAGCAGGCTAGAAGTTTGCTAACTTCAACTACTGTTGCGGGGGTGAAGGAGGCAAAGTGGATGTGAGTGGACTGCAAAATAATATGAGATTGTTGTCAGTTGGTAATGAGATCAATTTTTTTCTGTAAAGAAATGAGCAGGGTCTTGGGCAGTTACGTTAATGGGTGTAGGGTGCGGCGGACGGTAGTGAGTAAAATGTGGAAAACAATTGTTTTGAGAGGAGATTAAAGAAGAAAAGTACAGTTGTTTAGCTATTGATAGAGCACAATTGTAGCAGGAGAGCATGAACTTGAAGTGCATGAAGTCAGGATCAGTTTGTGACTTTCTCCGTTTGTCATTCAGCTGATCTACTACATTTTCTGAGGTACTGAGATAAACTAGTACGCCAGGTTGGGGTTTAGCTGGTCGACTGTGACAGGTGGTAGAAGGAGCAAGGGAGTCAAAAGCTGTTGAAAGAGCATTGTTGTAGAGAGCACCTGCCATATGTTAATTTAAGAGATCTGCTGTGCTGCTACTGTTGCTAATAGTTTTGGATCAGATTTGTTGAGATTTGTACTGAAATGGCTAAACAACACAGTCCTCATTCTTCAGATCCAACGCGTTGAGAGGAATCGCAGGCAGCACATCGGATTCGCCAAATATATTGTTAGTGATACAAATGTCACATCTACAAACTGTGGGGATACAACACAACTGTCAGATGAAGACACAACGTGCGGCGTTCACATCGAACGGTCATGTCCTGTCAGATGCATGCAGTTTGTAGATGCAGCATTTGTATTACTTACATTATATTTGGTGCATCCGACATGCCGCTTACTTTTCATCTCATCGTGTCTGATCTGAAGAACGAGCACTGTGTGGTTCAGCCCTAAGTGTGGGTGGAAAGAGACAGTTGTAATGGCGCAGGTGAAAGTGTTATCTGAAAGGAAATTAAGTGATGGTCATATAGGGGGAAGGGAGAGTTAGTAAGGTTGGAAGGGTGGCACAAATAAAAGAGCACGACCCAAAATGTGAGAAGGAGAGTCCATTGAAAGAAACCAAATGAAGTGGTTAGCGAGCGGAGTTTAGAAGTAGCTGGAAAAGCAGAGTTATCAATGGGAATATTGAAGTCACCTAAAACGAGAGCTGGTGTGCTGCTTGAGAGAAAGTATGGAAGCCAAACAGCAAAGTGATACAAGAAAGTAGAGTTGGGACTAGGGGGATGATATATGATTGAGTCATGCAGAGAGATTGGAGAAAACAAGCGTATGCTGTGGACTTCAAAAGAAGTGAAGGAAAGCAAAGTTGGTATAGTTAGAGTTTGATATCTACATCTGGGGGAGAGAAGAAATCTAATGCCACCACCGTAAAAATCTCTTGGTCTAAAGGCATGACTTAATGAGAAGCCATACACATAGATAGCCCCTCATACCATATCTGTCCCTTTGGAACCTGGGCCAGTGATTGAATTCAATTCCATGCCTAGTTGGCCCATGTATGACCACCTTTAAATCCTACCTCCTCAAGCCATTCAAATTCTTCATACCTGCATGTGGGATTGTGCATTGGCCGATTTAAACTACATCTTATTTTTACAATGAGTTCAATATTGAATGAATTTAGTAAAATGGTCACTGAAACCAGTGGACCTTCTTAAGTATTTTAGGTACTAAATTGTACCAGATTTTTGCTTTCATTTTCTAAATGGTAATTGTTGGTTTGGAAAATAGAACATGTGCTAGCACCTGTGTTTGGAAGTGAACCCTAATATGTATTACTTTTCTTTTAATCTGTACATTTGTAATTGTGGTATGAAATAAAAGAATTACAGTAATGAAAACGTTTGGGAACCCCTCTCAGCCTGCATAATAATTTACTCCACTTACAACAAAAAAAGATAACCGTGGTATAGGTTTCATTTCCAGGGAATATCTAAATATTGGGGTGTTTTCTGTACAAAGATTTTTAGTTAAGCAGTATTCAGTTGTGTGAAATTAAATCAAATGTGAAAACATGGCTGTGCAAAAATTTGAGTACCCTTGTAATTTTGCTAATTTGAATACATGTAACTGCTCAATACTGATTACTGGCAACACCAAATTGATTGGATTAGCTCATTAAGCCTTGAACTTCATAGGCAGGTGTGCCCATCATAAGAAAAGGCATTTAAGGTGGCCAATTGCAATTTGCTGAATTTCTTCTGTTTGACTCTCCTCTGAAGAGTGACAGCATGGGATCCTCAAAGAAACTCTCAAAAGATCTGAAAACAAAGATTGTTAAGTATCATGGTTTAGGGGAAGGCTGCAAAAGCTATCTCAGGGGTTTAAACTGTCAGTTTCAACTTTAAGAAATGGAACCAGGAAATTGAAGTCCACAGTCAAAGTTGCTGTAAAACCCAGGTCTGGCAGGCCAAGAAAAATACAGGAGTGGCATATGCGTAGGATTGTGACAATGGTTACACACAACCCAAAGATCACCTCCAAAGACCTGCAAGAACATCTTTCTGCAGATGGTGTATCTGCACATTGTTCTACAATTCAGCACAATTTGCACAAAGGACATCTGTGTAGCAGGGTGATGAGAAAGAAGCCCTTTCTGCACTCACACCACAAACAGAGTTGCTTGTTGTATGTATTTAGACAAGCCACAGTCATTTTGGAACAAAGTACTTTGGACTGATGAGAAAAATTGAGTCATTTGGTTATAACAAAAAGCACTTTGCATGGTGGAAGAATGACACCGCATTCCAAGGAAACACACCTGCTACCTACTGTCAAATTTGGTGGAGGTTCCATCATGCTGTGGGGCTGTATGGCTACTTCAGGGAATGGGGCCCGAGTCGAGTGTTGGATGAATTCAACCCAATATGAAAAAAATCTTCAGGATAATGTTCAAGCATTAGTCACAAAGTTGAAGTTACGCAGGGGTTGGATATTCCAACAAGACAATGGGGAAGATTAACTAAGGTGCTAAGTGGCTAATGCTAGCGTTGCCACCCGAAAGGACATCACTGATTTACTAACAGGAGCTGGTGTCAATTTGCTTGCGAAAGAGACCAGTGCTAGCGGTGATTTGCACTCTATCACCAGGCGACTTTTTGCTCTGACAAACAAGTCGTTCATTCACAAATTCACTAAAATGAAGATTTTACTGAACATTACCTCTTTCGCAAGAGTTGACTTTGCCACCTCAGAACAGGTGTAGTGTAATAAATTTGCTACATCTTCCTCAATCTTCTGTCACTTACATCATATCCTGTGAGATGAATATGCATCAAAGTCCAAAAAACACTAGCGACTTTTCCTTTTTTTCAGCGGGATTGCCTGCAAAACTCCTAACTTGAACTTTTTTTGGGGTTTCAAACATATGGAACATTAATTTTACTGTGGGAACATGTGTAGGACAGTATAATAACTGTATTGTATTTATTAAAGTTCCCTGGACAAAAGGAATTTGTAAGTGTTTGCACCTACATTTAACATAAAGACGTCCATATAACTTTAAATTTTCCCACCCTATGCAAATGGACCTAAGCACAAGATCACTAGCGAATCTTCACTTGGCACAAATGAAATGTTCGCACGGCCAAAAAAACGCTAGTCTAAAGTCTACAGTGTTCTACACCTGGAATGAAAACTTCGTATTTTTGTGAATTAACATATTTGTAGCACATTTGTGCCTGGCGAAGTGGTGCGATGGTTAAAAAGTGATTCTGCCCCAATGACCATTAAAATCTTGATGTAACTGCTTAAATACTACTGTTTCCATAAGGCATGTTGTCTATTAGAAGGAAGTTGCTACTTTGAAAGTTTAACCAATGATAAACAAAGCAAGAGATGTTCCCAAACTTTTTCATGACTGTATACTAATTCACTCACAACCACCACCAGGGTTTCATTGATATTAAAGCATTAGCACACAAAACTATGCCCTCGGCTAGCCATATTTCAGCTCTATCGAGATTAGCATGTGAGCATATTCAACCTTCGGCTACTGAAATGGTTCATCACTGCGAGTGTGCTAAAATTCTGAAACTCTCTTCTGCCAATATTGTCATCAAAAACTGTTTTGCATTCCTTTCTGGATGAGCTAAATTTTGTCACTTTTATTTTAACGCATAATATGTTAATTAAGGATCAATTTCCTTTAGGTATTGTTGGGTTATTAAAGCACAACAAAATTGAACAAGACTGGTGTTATAGTTTTTTTTTTATACCCCTTTCCAGTGCCAAATTACAACTCCCAAACCCTTGACCCACGGACTTACTTTTGTTCCTTCAGCACAACTGAATATGTTCTCATATACAGTCCATTGTGTAGTACAGGTATGGACCTGTTATCCAGACTGCTTAATAATTTGGATCTCCATGCTTTAAGTCTGCTAAAACATAATTATGAACATTACTCAAACTCCACAGGATTGTTTTGTCTCCAATAAGGAATAATGATATTTTAGTTGGGATCAAGTACAAAATATTGTTTCATTATTACAGAGAAAAGGAAATCATGCTTTAAATGTTAAATTATTGAATCCAAATGAAATCTATGGGAGATGGAAATCTCTCTAATTAAGTGCTTCCTAATTAGGAGCTTTCTGGAAAATGTATTTCTGGATAACAGATCCTATACCTGTTCTTGATTGCCCTTCTTATGTTTTCCCTTGTCTTTTCTTTCAACAAAACACTTGCACCTCTTTTTTTACAGTTACACTAGATTCACCTGAATAGTATACATTTAAGTTCCCAGTAGTCCTTTGTTTGTGGAAACAAGTTAAAACTCAATAAAAATGATTTTGAAAATGATTTTGACCTGCCCCGTTTCAGTACTTTGTTCCCTAGAAAGACTTCTATAGTTCATATAAACAAGCTGCTAAGTAGCAATGGCGGAAATTGAAAAACAGCTATATGGCACAGGATAAGTAATGGATAACAGATAACATTATGTTCTACTGAGCTTATCTGCTATTTGTTGTCTAACTTTTTTCCTTTGAATGGCTGCTCCCATGGCTACACAGCAGCTTATTTATATAAACAATAGTAGTGTTTCAGAAGCAAACACTGCAGTTTTACCAGTGCAGGGAAACACTGCATTATATTTTTATTACAATTTAATTTTTTGATGTTACTGGTCCTTTAAGGTAGATGGTCTGTTTTTAAAGTACATTTTTAAAAAATGTACTGCCAAGTTAAAAATATAATGATGATATGTTAACATACGATGACTGAGAGCAATTGATGCTCTCAGGAGAAATATGCACATAGCAATTTAAAAGTTAATGAGAATAAAAATACCTGGCTATGACCTTAAATAGGTGTGGTTTTAATGTGGAGTTGTGACAAAGTGGGTGTGACCTGTACAATGTATTTTTGTATGGTGTGCTACACACTCACAAGTCTCACTGTATTAATGGATTTTTTTTTGGAAAGCCTGACAACCATTTTATAAATTCTCTGCTAACCATTCTGTTAAAATCATCATCGTGTTTCTGGCCTACTTGCCAGTTAAAGAAGATATTTTTGGTTGCAATCAAAAATTAATACATTTGCCCAAAAGTGTTGTTTCCCATTGTCAAAAAACGTAGAAATGTTTGTTCTTGATGTTGTCAAGGTTTATTAAGTTTATGGTATTGCGCTAATGAAAAAAATCAACCATACAGCATGACTTATTTGGAGACTGTCCTTTTATCGCTGCCACAGTGCGCAAAGTTTGAAGCTTTTTTTTTCCCTTTCACTACCCTACCTTGTCTATTCTGTTTTGCTCTCACAATTCCAACTCTGACTAACTTCCAGCTGAACAAATACCTCCATAACAAAAAAAAACATTTCATAAACATACATAAAGGAGCTTGGCTGCATTTAAAACAAGGCACATTGGAGTGGGTCTAATGTGATCCGCCCCGTTTTTTAAACAAGGCAAATAAGGAGTTGGTTTGGATGTTTTAGGTATGACCTGTGCCATTGGCTGCTATGGCATCACAGCATACTGCAATGCATTGCTTGTGTCACAGATATTTCAGGGATCAACCACCAATGTTTGCAATATGTTATGATACTATGGCCAGTGGAACTTTTCACATATGTCAGTTTTCATACACCAACAGACTGCTAACATGGTTCTTTGGATGTATGCGTTTAGAGTTCTTCTGTTTCTCCATCCATAGGCACAGCAATATCAATGGTGTAGTTTGTGTTGTCACCCGATCCTAGCCATCCAATTGGGGTCCTGTTGAAAGAAGGTCTGTTGGTGACATTTTGATTGATGACCACCACAGCCTCAGGTTCTGGAGGTGGGGCGTCAAAATCTGGCATCTGGAAAGTCATAAGCTTGGATGCTTTCTCATACCCACCATAAGGCATAGCACTCCTAAAATTAAAAAAAGTTGTTAAGCAGTTTTCAGATTACCCATGCACAATATAGAGATAGCTAGAGGTTATATATAGGTTGTCTGGTGAGAACTATGTCACTTTTTTCTGTAATGTTTATATTTTGTTTTACATATACAAAATTATTGTCAGGATCGCGCCGCCCGGAGGCTTACCTTTCGCTCCGGGCGGCGCGTCCTCTCC
>CM044443.1:41713423-41735221 GCA_024363595.1 Xenopus borealis
TCAAAACTGAATATAAAAAAATCTGTTTGTTCTTTTGAGAAATGGATTTCAGTGAAGAAGGAGCAGCACTATTAACTGATGCGTTTCGAGAAAAAAAACATCTTTTCCCACAACAGTATCCCTTTAAAGTTTCAGCCTTCATCTCCGAAGGTTGAGCATATAAGGCAAATTTTAATAAAATGCCTTAACGCTGTCATACTCTTAAAACTATTCAATTTCTACCTTGGGACTGTTTGGTTCAAAACTGTCTGTCTGAGATTTAGCACTGAAGCAAACTCTGGCCAATACCCAACCTCTGTCATGACCCAACAAAGTCATGACCTTGCAATACTGAATTCTTTTCCATACCTGTTAAATGACTTATATTTGCAAAGGTCTGCCTTTTTGCCAAACTCTAGTAAATTGACAGTAATATTTGTTGGTTGCTTCGGGTCAACACCCATAGCTTTATCCCAGGGTGAGATGTATGTCTTAAAGATAGTGATCTGCTTCCCACTTCCTCCATCCTGCTGACCAGACTGGCCTTCTGAAATAAAATAGAAAATCCACTGTTAAAATGTTGAGCATTATTATCACAAATGTTCAGCTCAACTTCTTTTAGGGCAATAGGTTAAAATTTGGGATTTACAAAATACAAACTATGATTCTCGATCTCTCAATACATCTATAACAATAAACCAAGTAAAAGGATGCTTTAGCAAGATTCAAAAGAATTGCAAAAGAACAATGAAATTGGGGATAAAAAACTGTGACTTTTTAGGCACTAAGGGAGAAAGCACTAAAGGGCTAATTCTGACCGGAAATTTGCCTGGCAAAAGAAAACTTGCTTTGTTCCTGGTTGATATTCACTCTTTATGCAAAAGGCATAGGGCATGCACAGATATGTCTTTGTGAAATATGAATTTGTAACATAGAAAAGAATAAGCAAAATTATTAAAGAATCCTTATATATATATATATATATATATATATATATATATATATATATATATATAAAATTTTCACGCTTGGTGGCACACCGCTGCAATCATTGAAGACCCAGGTGCCCGGTAAAAGGTACACGTAGCATTCAAGAAGACCAGCAACACTGGGATTTGGTGCAATCATTCAAAATTTGTATTTTTCAGTGCATATACAGGCTGTATATGCACTGAAAAATACAAATTTTGAATGATTGCACCAAATCCCAGTGTTGCTGGTCTTCTTGAATGCTATATATATATATATATATATATATATATACTTATATTTGAAACCATGTTCAACAAGAGGTCCTCTGCATTCAACCTTTTGCCACTGCTCCTGTATAAATGATAACTCCCTGTTCGTTATAGTTTCAGGAGCCATGGCCAGCTCCAAGTTGTAGCTCCCATTATAAATAATAGAGGTACAACAAGGAGATGGCCACTGCTGTTGAATAACCTATTACATAAAAGGGGTTATAGTTTATACATGAGCAATGGCAGTGGGTTGAGTGCAGAGGACCTCTTATCTTTGTTTATTCAGGAGAAGTGTCCAGCTCCATATTGCAGAT
Organism: Xenopus borealis; assembly: GCA_024363595.1. Classification (NCBI taxonomy): domain Eukaryota; kingdom Metazoa; phylum Chordata; class Amphibia; order Anura; family Pipidae; genus Xenopus; species Xenopus borealis. Next base: position 41,714,958 of record CM044443.1, read on the forward strand.
CCCATTATTTCCAGACACAGTGAGGTGATCCCAGTGGTGGCAAGGGATGATATAGCTGACTATATATTGCAATATATGGACAAACAATCCATATTTTTTTAAAGGGGATGGAATCTTTTATTAGCTTAGTGCAAAAAATATCTTAATGTCCTTAATATATTGATAGAAATAATATTAAATATTAAAACACTATGGGACAGATTTTTCAAGGGTAGAATTGAAAATTCGAATGAAAAGTTTCTTTTTTTATGGCCAAAACTGTCAAATTCAACTAGGGAATTGTTCAAATTTGATTTGAGTTTTTTTTTAGCTATTCAAATTGGATTTTAGAGATTTATCATACTCAAATTCGACTATTCACCACCTAAAACCTGCTGAATTACTGTTTTAGTCAATGGGAGACATTCTAAGAGTTGTTTGAAGCCTTCCTGACATTCAAGGTTTTTACAGAGGAAAAACTCGAATCAAATTTGATTTGAATTCTCTGGTCGATCCTATTCACCCAAATTCGATTTTTAATAAATTTCGATTGGTCGAATTTTGAGTTCATGGGAGTTTTTCAAAACTCACATGAATTACAAATTTGACCTTTGATAAATGTACCTCTTGGTGTATAATGCTGAATACCTTTTCCTGTAGTACCATCAACAACCCCAGAATCTTTTCCACCGCTTCCTCCAGTTCCAGACTGGCCTCCAAGAGCACTCTTACTTCCAGGCTTTGGTGGAGGTACAGGAGGTTGCAGACCACCATATCCACGCTGTCCCCCCGAAATACTGGACAGCAATTGACCACTGCCATGTAGCAATCCATAGCCACCTCCTCCAACACCTGACTGTCCTCTAACCCCTAACTGCCCACCGGCAGTTGGTATAAATTTCTGGAAGTGGTCCTATGGAGAAGTTGAGTGAAAATATAAAAGAAGTGTAGTGAAAAATGTTTTTCATAATGAACACATTACTGCAAGTATAACGTATGTACAGAATTTTATGTGCAACTGGAAGTGCCTTTGCCCCTTTAAAAGTGAGATATTTATTACAATATTTTGCATTAAAGTTTGAATTTGTTTAAGGTGAACTGATATAAAGATTCACAACAGAAATAAAGTCAATACAAACTACACTCTCTTTCCCTGGGGTCAAGTGACCTCTTGGATGTGGACCAATATATGGAAACATTTGGATAGAATTACTTTAGCAGGAATCACATTGCACTAAAATATTTCAAGGGTGCATCCTCTTAAACCACAACGTTGCTTGAGCATATTAAACCTATGAGATGGGACAGAAAAAAAGCATGCTGTTTTTCTGTTGTAAGAAGAAGAACTTTCTTCTTACAATAGAAACTAGCAATTAGAATGAGGCACACAATTGATTCTAAATCCATTATTGGGTTCCAAGGCTGACTTATAACAAGGCAGTAATATTTCATATAATTAGAACAATAAATATGTGAGCTTCAGGAATGCTAATTCAATGTTAAATACAGCCTCCTAATAGAAGTATGAAACAGAACTGCTTTTATGTCAGTTGTTCAGCCATATTGCTATTGGGCTCAGGTGTCCCACAATACAGCTATTATTCCTGAGTGCCCAACAAAGTTCAACCAAATATCTTCAATTGAAACGATTGATAATGCTACCAAAGGGTTTTTTGATTTCTCACCCACAAAAAACTCACATTTTGCTCTTGACTGTTTAAATGTAGGCTCTGCAAGGACTGAAAATCTGTATACTGGCTTCTAGACCATCTGTTTCAGCAGCTAAATATAGACCGAAATACAAGAAGTAAAAGCCATCAGACTCAGTGGGATTATATAACCCTGACTGCTGGAAGGCTGGGACACCACAGCAGAACATGCCAATAGGAGGGTAGTAAAAGGTACAGGAAAAATGTGTATAAATCAGAAAATTTAAATTTTTATATTATTTACAGAGCAAAATGGAAAACGAATAAAGCATTATTTCTCTGTATATCTGTATTTAGTTGTCTACAATGGTCAATAGTTGGATGCTGTAACACTGAAGGTGCTAATTGATCAGCACAATGTTGTACGAGAGATAGTTTAACTGAATAAACACCTAGCGGCTACCAACATTAACCTCTTTTTGCCAGACATATTGTCACTCCACAGTATCCCTGGTTCATACAATTAGGGAACTTGATCTCAGAATTTTTGGGATCAAAGTCCCCAACATATGGTCAGTGTCCCCTGACCACATAAAAAGGTTGTACTTGCCATTGGGGGAGAAGGGGAAGGTATGAGTTCTATAGATAATGTCTATAATGTCTGTTATTATAGAGCATCCTATTACTAGGCAAATATGGTTAGTTTTACAGTTGAGAAAAAACTAGCACTAGTACGCTGGGGTCATGTGACCCCATACTATTAAGCAGGACCCTTGTCGCTTATTAATCCACTATCCACCTGGGCCCCCTGAATGGTAGGTCATACAAAATAAATAAAATGGAGCTTTAAAAAGAAAAGCGAAAACAGACAACTAAATTGCACTATTATGCTCATAACATTCCCACCATTTACCCAAAACATGCCCACCATTCACCCAAACCCCACCTATGCCCCTGCAAGTTGTGTCTCTTCTTAAATGGAGAATTAAAACTGTGCATCCTTCTGGATCCTCATCTGTCATGGAGCCCCTCTCAGGAGATTTACATTATAAGAGGGACCTCACTTTTTGCCATCATCTGTTTCTTAATATCCCTTGTATATTCCCCTATTATCCTTTTTTTCCAACATTGGCATTGAATTGTAAATTGGCTATTTTAAATGACAATATTGCTCCCTATGGTGGATGGTTACATCAATGGCATTCTTGAGGACCTGGATGCAGACCCTGCACTTTCTGTAGCTATACAGCTTGCCCTGTGTGTACAAAGAACTTGCAGAGCTACATTTAATGAAAAGCAGTTTCGAAACTCAAATTGTTTCATTTGGGGAGGGGTCAGGTTTAAAATTATATTTTTTGCATACATACTAACTTGAAGGCAACGTGTGCAGCTTTTATAGCATGTGCAGTCAATGTTCATATTTACTCCTAAAAATACCCCATAAACTCAACATTGAAAACATTTACTTCAAGACATATTGTACATATATGAAAAAGAACCAAAAGAGACCGCTCCAACTCACCGCTATTCCCTAACCAGATGCTCAATCCTCAGTGTCACCGCTGTAACCGTATAGAAGAATCCACAAATGGATGGCACTTCTGGAAACAATTTATTATAGCATTTATTGTAATGCATTTTGGGAGTGAATCCCTATGAATGCCTATGAGCCTACGATTAAGGGATTCACTCCAGAAACTCGTTAGGCATTTAGCAGCCTTCTATAATAAATTGTTTCCAGAAGTGCCATCCATTTGTGGATTCTTCCATATTGTACATATATTTTATGCTTTCCTGTTGAGTGACATTTAGATTTTACCCATATATGAGTGAAGCCACATTTACAGGTTTTTGTATAGTAAATACATGAGTTCTGCTATTTTTGATGACAATTTGAAAAGGGATCTTCTCATGTTTATTCACCTGCACAGGAGGAGATTTTGCTTGGGCTAAGGACAGCTAATGGCCTAAAGAAATATTTGTATTCAGGGATAATGTCTATTTGCTATCATATACAGCAGGGACCACCAACTTTTTGAACCCATGAGCAACAGTCAGAAGTAAAAGGAGTTGGGGAGCAACACGAACATGAAAAATGTTCTTGGGGTGCCAAATAAGGGCTTTGATTGGCTATTTGGTAGCCCCTCTGTGGATTGTCAACCTACATTGAGGCTCTGTTTGGCAATACACCTGGTTTTTATACAACCAAAACTTGCCTCCAAGTCTGGAATACAAAAATAAGCACCTACTTTGGGCCATTGAGAGCAACATCCAAGGGGTTGGAGAGCAATATTTATATCACTGATATACAGTAATGTTGTAGTCCTCATATCAAGAATTACTCACTAAGGCAAACTCCTGCAGGACTCCCCTGTCCCCTGCACTCTTGCAAGCTGCTTCTAGTACCAACTACCAATCAAGTGCAAGGTACTGAGCACAACTTTCATGGGGGAAGAGATGGGATGCAAGTGAAAAGGACATGAGTTCCATTGGACACACATTTGCAACCCTTAGCATTAATAAGCTTGTGACTGTGCCCATTATAAATGAACCCACATATTTGACTGCCTTCTAAAGGATGCCTTTTTAGTAGGCTTCTCAGTATCAAACTGCCTTTCGAGGACTAGGCGGTGTATTATTCAATGAAAGCCAATATTTGTGTTAAATGGTGTATTGCAGTTACAAATGTGAAAGCAAATATCTGATTGGCTGGTGTAGGTTATGGGCAGGAAAGGGCAAATGTAGTTTGTCTAAATAACCGTGCATTGGAGATAAATGAACTGGGGTGTCTCGAGGAGATGCTACTCTGGGGCCTAGGATTCAGCCTGGCTGCAAAAAGGATCTTTTTACAATGCATTGGGCATTATAGCCCCCACCAACGATACAGCTTTCAGTGTAGTCCTAGGAGTCCACACTGAAATATGATTTCATTCTATGGCTTTTACAAGCTAGATGATATCACTAACTTCTATTTCCCTGTTGAGACATATTTGGGCGCTAAACAGAGTGCTTTTCCCAGCAAGACAATTTCTATGTTCTAGTAACGCATGGCAACCAATCAGATGGTAGCATTTACTTCATCTGATTGGCTGCTATGGACTTCTTATTACATTTCACTGTATCTATAAAATAACCAGACAACATATAATGTCTTAGTTAAGTAAATATTTCTCTCTGGCAGTTCCTGAAACATTCTGCAATGTTGTGAGGTTATGAAAAATGCACCTGCAATTGTGTAACTTGAAAGTTCCAGGTCCCCCCACATATATTGTATGTCATCCCCTCATGTCCTGAGGATGATATGGATAGTTATATTGATATTGCCATGCATGCTTAAAGTGAAACACACACTATAAAGTAAGTTGGAAGTTCTGTTACTATGTTTTGTTTTAAATAAATGTTTTGTAAAATATATGAACACGGGGGATAATGCTGTACTGTAAAGATTACTTATCTGATAAGGTAAACCTATTAAATATATATTGTAACAGAGGCATTTCTTGGTCAACTATTGGTGATTAAGAATGGAATTCTTGCCAAGCATCTCAGTTATCACAAGGCACAAGGTGTTGAGTGAAAAATATGTAGACGCCAATACATTAGCCTTTGGCCCCTTTAAGACAACTTAAATATTTTGACATGTATGTTGCTATCTTGCTGCTATGCTTGCTGACCATAGAAAGAAAGCATTTGTTTGAATAAAGCATGAATAGGGGAGTGCCCAAACAGAAAGATAAGCAATAAAAAATAATAGTTAATAATTATCCCCATTATAATTCTGCTTCTGTTTTCCACAGTCACTAGTATTGACATCCATATAGCACAACCAGTTACAGGCTGGAGAGCAGTAGAACAGAAATGCAAATAATAGAAAATAAAACAACAAGAAAGCTAAAATGAAGACCAATTGCAAAGTAGCTTAGATCCCATCTATCTGCAGCATGAAAGGTAACTCTCCCTTTAGCCCTAATATCTTCTGTTATAGACAGCTCATAATCATTCTCATCACCTTATTATATTTTCACCAGTAAATTAGAATAAACCTTAATTTCTGTTCCCAGCAGATTAATTTAGTGCTACTGTATTATCATTAGTCTCACTGAAGTGAATCTGCTAGTACTTTGACAGCACTGAAAGGAAAGGTTGAATATCTTCCGGCCCCCAGGTTATCTAAAGCAAATGATTGAGGCCAACACATGTGTTTCTATTTCCAATATCCTGAAAGGGAGCTCCCTGAGCCACAGCAGGATTACGTCTTTAGTGTCACTGACTCTCAGCCTCTAGTTATGCTGCTTTATTCTTAGACAACTTCCAAACTCAGCTTTCTGTTCATGTCCATGTCCCTGCCTCCTGGGAATATAGTAGGTGTAATTAGTCAGTTTAAAGGGGCAGTTTTACCACAGCTCCCTTGTTCAACATGAGCTCACAAAATAGGGCTTGTTTTTTTTTTTTCATAAAAATCTGTGTTTTTTTATTTGGGAAACTGAAGCTACTCCATGTTTGGTCCTTGCAAGGTAATTAATTATACCATCAGCCAGGGGAGCCGAGGAAGTCTATAAAATGTAGCTCCTGGTAAATTTAAGAGCCGAAATTCAGATTTTTAAGTTGGTGATCCACCTCACTCTCAATGCGCTCCTGAAGGTGAGTGTGGGGGTGAAGGAGGCAGCAACGGGAAGGCTGCCTCAGGGAGGCAAAAGGAAAAGCCCCTGATTAACAGTATACAACCTCCTCCCATCTCTGTTGTCATGGCCACTACACAGACTATTTCCCCGTGACTTGATGCCTGCTTTTTGGTGCAGCTCATTGGATCGAGCACAATCGCTGTAGAAATCGTCCATGTAGTTTTACCTCCCTGCCCCCCTGGGCAAATGCCCCTAATTTTTTACTTACCCCTCCTGCAGAGCAGTAAGCAGCCATCTTCTTTCTTTGGTCTTTTTCATAAGTAGACCAGCGTTTTCAGCTCACATGCAATTGGAGTTGCAGAAAGATCTTCGGGAAATTTTCTTGACTTTCAACGCATGCGCAATGGTTCAGGACTGGTAATTTCCTCCAACTGCGCATGTGTAGAAAACACTGGTCTACTTACGAAAAAGACAAAAGAAAGAAGATGGCTGCTGACAGGACCAAAGAAAGAAGATGGCTGCTGTGAACTACCGTGGCCAGAATCTGCAGGAGGGGTAAGTAAAAAAATTAGGGGCATTTGCCCAGGGTAGGCAGGTACACTGGGGGAGGGGGTGTACCCAGGGGAGGGTTTTTTTCTATTTCAGGGTTTGGTTCTCCTTTAAGAACCCTCTAATATCAGGGATATTCCTGAACTTTGCCACTGGCAACAGGTTACCAGAAGCATCAATATGCCACTTCTGGTAACTGTAAGAGCAGAATTTCCATTTTTAAATTGGAAATTCAGCTCTTTTCGTGCAGTGAGCTCAATTTGTGGGCCCCTCTTCAAGAACCTCTTTAATCGGAAAAAAAGGTAAAAGGAGGCAGCATCCCCTGAAATGCCCCTGGCAGCAATATCAAGCCAGTGTAATATAATTAGTGCATAATAGGTGTCGTCACAACAGGCAAATACAGATTAATGAGCCAGTTCATAAAAAGTAACAACAATTTTTACAAATTGCCATGGGAATGACTTAGTCCTGTTATCCTTCCCTATTCATTAACTTTTGTCTATAATGAATTCCTATTTATGTAGTCGGACATAGTGATGGGCACATTTTTCGTGGCAAAAAATTTGTGAAACACTGCTCGTTTTTGACGTGGGTGTCCGCAGGCATTTGTTTTTTCGATGCTGGCAATGGGTGCCGGTGTAAAAAACGAGACGCAGCCGAATTTTGGGAATTCGCTGCAAATTTGCCCATCACTAGTAGGACAGTGTGGAGCCTATTATCCCAATTTGTACTGGAATATTACCCAGTCACTGGTAACAAGAATGAAATTTGGTAAATTACATTTCTGCCTGACTTGACCATATTTCACTTTCAGTATATTTCACCACAAAAATCAGAGCTCAAAGGAGAAAGGCAAAAAAATTATGTACTGCAGTATTTCTTCAGTTATAGAGGATACTTGTATGACAAGTAGGAAAATCGTAGAGAAAACATATTGGGTGCCACTTGTGAAAGAGTTAAGAGATGTAACTGCATTTTGTAAAAAGGCGATTGGCTTTGCCCCTGAAAATGTATTTAAAAAAAATTGCGAGTCACTAATGAGGTAATGGGTGTAAAATGCATAAGACCATAGCCTGTGTGGTTCATATGTTTTAAATTATGCTGTAATAATGATTTTATAGATGTTAATGCTAACCTAAATATCCTTCAGCAATCTGTTTTTATTTTTTACAGTTTTCCACCCTTAGGGCATGGGAGATTCAGTTCCCCACTTCACAAGATAGTACAGCATCAAAAGCAGAGAGACCCTAGAGCAGTGTTCCCCAACCAGTAGCTCATAAGCAACATGTTGCTGTCTAACCCCTTCGATGTTGCTCCCAGTGGGCTCAAAGCAGGTGCTAATTTTTGAATTCCTGGCTTGAAGACAAGTTTTGGTTGCATAAAAACAAGGTGTACTGCCAAACAGAGCCTCAATACAGGCTGACGATACACATAGGGGCTACCAAATGGCACTTATGTGCACCCCAAGAACATTTTTCATGCTAGTGTTGCTCCCCAACTCCTTTTACTTCTGTATGTTGCTCACGGGTTCAAAAGGGGGTCCCTGCCCTAGAGTATAAGGTGTCTCAACTTGTTACACTTTGATAATAGGTGTTTACTCGCAAGCTTCTACAGGTCCAACTAATTCAAACTTTAATATCACTTTCCAGACTAAAGGGCAGTAAGGGCACTTTTAAAGTAAAGTTGTATTTATTTATGACAGAATTCAATATAAAATTACACTCACGTTTGTGTGAAACTTTTAAATACAAATCTCATTAAATGTCTGTTGGGATTGATGTCACTACCACATGTGGCAGTAACATCAGCATCTCCACTCTACAATGTGTTCTCCTATGAAGCAGGTTCTGAAGTTTTATAGCGTGGACCTTCTCTATCTTTTGTCATAGAAACACTTTGCCTCTGTTACTTACACTTCCTCTACACAAAGAAGAACTGCAAGGCCATGACAACCGACCTAATGATTGCCGTAGCACTCCTTATTCTAAGGTATCATATTGCATATAGTATCCAAATGATAACTCAATTATCCTTAAACACCTTTAATTTTATAGACTTCTGTAATTTAAATAAATACAATTTAAGTTATGGATGCAGAAATCATCATCTGACGCTTCTCTGCTGAGTTCTATCACTGTTTGTCATCTGCTTAGATTAAATGAGTTTAAAGGAGCGATAGAACTGAGCAGATAGTAACTTCTGGAAGTTTCCTTGAACCTTCCGGACACAACATCAGGGGGAGTATCTGTTGAAAATTCAAGATATTTGCACTATACAATGAAAACTGAAAGAAAAAAAAGTAAATTGCAAATGTGCATTTATTTTTGGTGGGGAGTTTAATTCCCTTCTGAATAACCTCTTAAAACATTACTTGTTTGAATGAACCATTTATTACAACTAAAAGTGTAGCAAAAACTAAAATCTGTTGAACAAACTTTAAACTATTTATTTGTCTTACCAAAGAATTGTCGGAAAATACATCCGGGTTGTTTTCATAGATAAATTTTTCCACCCTCTTTTGACGAAGTTTAAACATCTTCGATCCTTTGTTACTGAGCAAGGAGAGTTCTTCCAGCATGATATCCCTGGGAACACTGATCTTTTTCCCTAAATTCAGTTTGGAGATTTCTATCTCTCCTTCTCTTGATGCTAAAAAATAGATCAACATATTGATGGTTTAACCTACAATTTTCAACTTCTGTCCCAACACAAATATTGCTTCTTTACTTTAAATATATTTTTTTATTCAGTCAAGGGAACATATAATATGAAGTCATACAAGAAATTCCATCAGCATGTAACTCAGCATGATTTCCATGTACTCTTCAAACTTACATTACAAGTCCACTATATCTTCTATTGTTTGCAGAATTCACATAGTATAGAGGAACACCTATGCTAGGACAGACATGGAAACTATTTTTCATAAACCCATTATACAGAAAGCGTTGCATATAGTATTGGCATTCCAATGCTTTATAAATAAGGGATTCATCATATTTTTTCCAGATTTGTCTTTTCTCTGTAATAATTAAACAGTACAGGTATAGAATTATGCAGAAACCTCTTATCTAGAAAACTGTGACTTATAGGAAAGACATCTCCCATAGAGTCAATTTTAAGCAAATTCATTTGATTTTTAAAAATCTTTTTCCTTTTAATAAACCAGTACCTTGTACTTGATGGTAACTCAACTACACAAATTGATGGCAAAACAATACTATTTGGTTTATGTAATAGTAATAATTTGTAGCAGACTTTAGGTATGGATATCCAATTACAAGAAGATCCCTTATCCCAGGTTCCAAGCATTCCAACTAATAGAGTCTATACCTGTACCCAGTAACATAATTACTCCCCACAGGGCCGTGCAGCTGGCCCTACCCCTCTACAAAAAAAGTTTGCTCTAGATTTGCTAGCGCATGAACCACAAGGGGGCCCCGAAGGGGTGAGGATCCTGGTGCAATCGCACCCCCGCACCCCCAGTAGTTTTACCACTGCCTGTACCTTAATTTATATTAATGGCAAAAGCTTGTTTATCTAATATTTAAATGTTATTAAGTACATGAAATCCTAAAAACAAAACTTTCAAAAACAAATCTATATTTATTTTACAAACACAGATATACATGATTCTTTTGCTTGCGTAGACGACATTCTGGTCTGTGTCTTACTTTTTGCCCATCTTTTTTGGATTCCAGTCATTCAAGCCCTCCCTTACTTCTGGGAACAGTTCACCATGTCTTCTCCATGTAACAGCCAACACAAGCAGTGTTCTCAGCCAGTTAAGCAAAGACAGTGTGAGGAGGAAGGGTAAGGTTATTACATTCTATGAAGAAGAGGTGAGAGGTGCTGGGGTTTAGGGTGGACAGAAGATGAGGTCCCAAACTGCAGAGAGGAATGTAAGCTGGAGGAGGCATGTGCAACAATGCCCAGATTCTCTGGAAAGCCAAGGGCTTCAAGTCCTAGATCTGACCACTTCTAAATTGAACAAGTTGAGGGAAAGAGGAAGATGCGTGGGAAAACCACCATACAAATCAGAGGCAGAACATCATCATTTCCTCTCAATTTAAGAAATGATTTTGTCTCTGTTAAAGGGGGGCATATAATAAAATATGATGATCTATGTTCCCCATTGAAAGCCTCTTTCCAATATATTTTGCCAGCTGCAGGACTAGGTTCCAAACCACAGAAAAGCATTATTCATCTATTTCTTTATTCAAATAAGCAGGTCACCTAGAACTGTACACAATTCACTGCACAGTTATTAATTAGTATATTGCAAAGTGGTTTATTTTTAATGGGGAACATGGATTTAAATATTAAAATATTAATATTTAAATATTAGTTTTTTTTCATATGTCTACAAAATATGTATACAGGTATGAGATCTATAATCCATTTTCCAGCAAGGGAGTTTTTCTATCATTTGAATCACCATACTTTGTCTACTAAAAAATAATTTAAACATTAAATAATCCCAATAGGCTGGGGTTGCCTCCATTAAGGATTATTTATGTATTAGTTGGGATCAAGTACAAGATACTGTTTTGTTATTACAGATAAAAGGGAAAAATTTTTAAAAGTGTGAATTATTTTACTAAAGTGGCTTCTATGGGAGATGGCCTTCCTGCAGTTCAGAGAATTCTAGATAATGGATCTCCAAATAACAGATCCCATACGTGAATTTATTTTGGCAGTTCAGATAATATCTATGCCCCTTTGAGACATAAGGTTATTGAGATATGTCAAAAGGGAACATTTTATACCTTTTTGCTATGGTGCTCCACGTTACAGAAAATACATTGTTATTTCCAGTTTCTTTCCTTTGGCGAGATCCATTTACTGTCATATTCAGCTGGCCTCACCCTTGAATGATGTCACAGTGAGCCACATGCTAAGCCATGCATCCTCTGGGCATCTTGATTGTTTATTATAAAACAAAATGGAGGACTGTGGTTAGTTGGTAGTGGGAAGCAAAAGATAAAAAATTAAATTTTCACCTGCAAAGATGAATGTGATCGATTAAAGCACCATGTGCATCCATAGTGAGCATATATAGACAGGAACAACTCAAAAACCAGGGGAATCCCTTATAGTACTAAAAACTATTCATTATTTTGTGTATATTTGCATTTAAAACAGAAGTAAACTCACAAATCAACCTATTGCAGGGTAAAATTAAGCAACAAAAACAATGCACAAAAGCAACCATGCTTAAGTTTCTCTAAATGAGGGAAAGCACACACACAGTGAGTTTGGTTTTGTAATGCTTCAAGCAAATAGGTGATTTGCAGAGAAATGCCTACATTCAAGAACAGTCAATAAAGCAACATGGATCTGGGCTCATCTTCTAGCAAGAATAAAAGCAGATTGGTTGTAATGACCATGACCCACATGCAAGTTATTTATGGCAGCTGTTGCCATTACAGAGAATATATACATTATTTATAATATACATTTATTTTTCCTCTGTTCTATATATGTGTGGGCTATATTGTCTTCTAACTGGGCTTTCTGTCAATCACAGGCATCATTTGGTTACATTGTGTGAGCTGCCTAGGTGACATATTGATAATGCACATCACATGTTTGTATATAGGGCAGGGGTATATGGGTAGGCAGAAGAGGTACATGCCTAGGGTACAACAGCAGAGGGGGCATCAAGCACATTCCTCTTCTACCTGCCTAGTCCTTGTGTTGGCTTATCTGCACCTCTGGAGTCGGATAGTCGCAGATATTTCTTGTGTGCACTGCGAGTGTAGGTGGGGAATGGGGATGGATGACCCCCAGGTGGCTTGCCTAGGGTGCCCATCCCTGTTTGCAAAGCACTAATTTTGTATGAGCAGAGACAGAGAGTGTATTCTGGGGCATTGGAGGATAGAGCAGCTTCCACATATGACTGCAAATATGTATTAAGCATACCACCTAGTTGAAGGGAACTGGCAGGAAAATAAACCTAGATTCCCTAGATTCCACTCTTTTGGCTACATATTACAAAATTACTTATAGAACACCATCAGACCAATAAGAATGACACATGCTTTTACTCTTATGACTAATAGGTATCCCACTCTGTGATGAGGAACTCACGATTTATTTCCATGATGATTTTAGTTGACTTTTTCCTCTTGTTTGGAGCTGGGGTTCCTGCCAGTGGCATTATAACAAATTCTTAATTCCTTAAATAAAAGAAGCCATTAATAACAATCATACTAATAATTACTGTCAGCAGCATATATGCTTTACCTGTATCCAGTAAGAGCACAGAAATAATGCTAATGTTCACAATATGTCTTTTCTGTTTACAACAGTAACAAAGTGTGATGAATTTTACATTCATGATTAAGTATGCAAATCATTCGTAACAAAAACATAACCCCATTTCCATACTGAGATTTTTACTGAGATTTATTTTTCACAGGGCTGCCATCAGGGGGGTGCAGAGGGTACTGCAGGCAAGGCCTCGACGGAGTGGTATCCCAAGATGGAAAGGCACATCTCATGGGTCTCAAAAGGGACAGGGCTTGTGGTGGATCATGGCAGTATCAAGCATGATAAGTAGATCAAGTGTAGTTAAAATGTGAAATGTTACTGTACTGTGCATGTTCTCTGTCCCTGAGAGCCAAATCAGACCATTGAGAAGCTGGTGAGCAACCTGAAAGATACTGATGGGGATTATTAGGGATGCACTGAATCCAGAATTTGGTTCAGGGTTCGGCCAAGATATTGCCCTTTTTGAATCCAAACAAATCGCATGATATTTTGTCACACAAACAAAAATGAAAAAGTGTTTAAAGGGGTGGTTCACCTTCAAATTAGTATGTTGTAGAAGGGCGAATTCTAAGAAACTTTTCAGTTGGTCTTCATTATTTATTTTTCATAGTTTTTTAATGATTTGCAATTTTCTTCTGTTTCTTTGCAGCTTTAAAATGGGGGTCACTGACACCATCTAAAAACAAATGCTCTGTAAGGCTACAAATGTTTGGTTATTGCCACTTTTTATTACTTATCATTCTATTCAGTCCCTCTCCTATTCATATTCCAGTCTTTTATTCAAATCAATGCAGGGTTGCTAGGGTATTTTGTACCCTAGAAACCAAATTGCTGACACTGCAAACTAGAGAGCTGCTGAATAAAAAGCTAAATAACTCAAAAACCACAAATAATAAAAAATGAAAACCAATTGCAAATTATCTCATAATATCACTCTCTACATTATACTAAAAGTTAACTCAAAGGTGAACCACCCCTTTAACTGCATAAGCAGCCTTCAGTTCTCTTGCTCCCTAATTTACATATGCAAATTAGGGTTTGGATTCAGATCAGTATTCGCCCGAATCTTGGATTCGGGATTCAGTTGAATACTAAAATAATGGATATGAAGCGTCCCTAAGGAATATACACGGTCAAAAGATATTTTGGTTTGGATTCAGTTCAGCCAAAACACCTGGGATAATCTAAACCTTACAAAAAGTACTGGGATTTGGCTGTATAACGAACTGAATGATTAATTTGTTGTCTTTGCAGTTTCCTGACAGTTCAGAAAGTGGTTCAAAACTTTTTTTTTTTTTTCAAAAGTTCCACTTACAGGATTTGGTTTGGGATTCAGCCAAGATATTGCCTTTTTTAGCTAGATTCAGATTTGTCTGAATCCAAATGTTTGACTGAACTGGATTTCAATCCTAACCAATCACATGACATTTTGTGACACAAACAAGAACATTTAAAAAAAGTTCCACTGCATGAGCAGCACGCAGTCCTCTTTCTCCCTCATTTCCCTAATTTAAATATGAAAATTAGGGTTCGATCCAGTTCAGTATTCGCCCAAATCTTGGATTCGGGTTTCGGTCAAATAGTGGATATGGTGCATCCCTAAGGAATATACACAGACGGCAAATGGGCACCCACCCCTTAATGATTATTAAATCCTTGGTCTTTTAAAGTCAAAAGATATTTTGGTTTGGATTCAGTTCAGCCAAAACTTGGGATTCGGATATTTCTAAATCCTGAAGCAAGTACTGGGATTTGGCTGAATACCGAACTGAATGCTGAACCTTTGCAATTTCCTGACAGTTCAGAAAGTGGTTAAAAAATTTTTTTTACTGTTTAAAGGGATAGTTCACCTTTAAATTAATGTTTAGCATGAAACAACTTTTATACTCTGAAACAATTTGCAACTGGTTTAACGTGTTTTTTGATCTTTGAAATTCTTCAGTCCAATTTACCAATTTAACAACTAGGCAGTGGTTTGAATGACAGGATGAATAAGAGAGGGCCTGAACAGGAAGATATGTAATAAAGAATATCAATATCAAGAAAAGTGTGGGTTTGCAGATCAACAGATTTTTGGCTTCCCCCAACTGGAAAGAAGCATAAGAGGGTCAAAAAATTTTAAAAAATGTAAAAAAAAAAAAAAAAGAAGACGAAGTAAAAACTTGATAATAAAAAAATAATACCATTTACTTCAACTTCTGTTATTAATAATTACATTTTTGAGCCAGCTCATTTTCCATACATGGCAAACCTGGATTCGAATTTTGACCTTTTCCCTTTCACTAAACCCCCCCCCCCCCCCCAATTTGCTTTGTGAAGCTAATATGGGATGTCTGTTCCTGGGGTATATGAGAGTTCCAGAAAGTATTTCTACTCCTTCACACTTGTTTAGTCATTTCCATTTTGTAGAACCTGATCGTCTTCTTCTGATGGTCCATATCTGTGTGTCCTGTGTGTCCTGTTATTTATCCATTAGGAAGAGATAAGGGTGCCCTTCCCATTAGGTTCTTCTGGGTATAACAATCAGTTTAGCTCACAGGTCACCTGATAATATCAGTGCATATTCATTTACTGAATTGCCACTCTTTTCATATTTACAGCTGTTAAAGGGGTGGTTCACCTTTAACTTAACTTGTAATATGTTTTAGAATGCCCAATTCTTAGCAACTTTTCCGTTGGCCTTCTGCTTCTGACTCTTTACAGCTTTCAAATGTGGGTCACTGACCCATGTAAAAAGAAATTCTCTGTAAGGCTACAAATGTACTGTTATTGTTAATTATTAATACTCATCTATTAATTAAATTGATTAAATTCAAGCCCTTTCATATTCCAGTCTCTTATTCAAATCAGTACATGGTTGCTAGGGTAATGTTCAAACTGGAGAGCTGCTGAATTAAAAGTTAAAAAATTAAAACCAATTGCAAATTGTCTCAGAATAACACTCTCTACATCATATTAAAAGGTGAGCAAACCCTTTCATGTGTGTTGGCAGCGAACAACTTGGAGGTAGATGACTGCTCAGCTGCCCAGGACATATACTTACCATCCATATCCTTTAATAGCTAGATTGCAAAATATGGCTTAGGGCATTTTATTATGTCAACCCCCTAAATCCATCCATAAGAACCGCTGAACATGGAACAATAGTATCCTTTTTGGAAGAATTCTCTGTTCCCAAGGGACTCTAAAAGGTATTGGGACCCAGTAGTTGTAGTGTTTACCCACACACTCCCTGTAGATACATCCATACTCCCTGTAGTTACAGTAAGTCACTGTAACAAACTGAAAATGCAACTGCCCAAGTCTACCACAACCCGCACTCTCTGTTGCTTTCATCTCCTACCACACCTGCCAAGTCCTCTAATTTTAGAGTACAACAAAAATGTGATTTAACTTGCAATTATGTAGTTACTGGATATACTTTTAAGGTATGACACATTGTTATAGCACAGGCCGGCCAGATGTAGAAAAGTGAGCTTTCATGAAATAGGTTACTAGTGAGAACATAGCAATCATAACTGGGGGCAACCAAGTCTTTAATCTTTACTGCTAGCTTGTACCTAAAATTTGACTACACCTAACAACCATGTCTTGGTTTGGAACTGGAGATGTATTTATTATCAGAGACAGAGACGCATCATTTGCATTATTACACGTTCCCTTTTTGGGATCTCTTATGCCCATTAGCTCAGCTAGTGCAAATAGGACAAACCTAGGGACTATTTTTAATCCAAAGTGGTCAATAAAAACGTCATTACTGACACAGGAGTGGTTTAAAATGTCACCAGGAGGCTCCGATGGGCTTGCCCTGATGGTCTTTAAATTTATTGGCAAAAAAGTTATGGCTGCCTTTCAAGGGACATAGTAACATTGCAACCCAACAAACAAAACATTAATCAAGACTGGAATAGAAAATAAAATACCCAATTAAAGAACATCACTGAAGGGAGATGCAATATGTTTAATGTGTTTGATTTTCAAATTGCAAATTGATTATATGCAGAGTTTTGATGCAGGGAAATAGATATGTTCCTGTTACAGAGTACACTGTGTTTCCATAACATATACTGCATATGGGAGTTTGATACCGAGTTTTAATTTTTTTATCTGTGCTCTACAGAACATGCCAAATGGGTCTGCCCAAGCATGTATACACAATGTACAATAAATGCTCTGCCAAGTCCCCAGGGGAGCAGGAAATGTGACACTGGAAGTATTCTCAATTAGTTTCTATTTATTAGACATACAAGCTGGAGCCTGAAGTGCTGTCTCACTCCTGGAAACTTTAATGTTAGAGAAGAAAACAAGAATGAAATAAAGGGTTTCAAATCTTCACTAACTGCATCTAAGTAAACCTCCAAAACGGCATCAGCCATACCATCTACCATGCTTTTTTATGATACATAGTTATATTATGTTTGGATCCTCCTCATAAAGGAATCAGCATTAGTAATAATAATGTTCATGCTAACTGAATATAAAGATTATATAGAAAAATATAATTTCGCCAACATTATAAAGTAAAAAAGGACATCAAGGAGCAAAAGAAACAAAAAAAAACAAAAACAGATGGAAGTTATTGGGGTTATTGTAATGTAGATTAAATCTCAGATTTTGACCAACAACCTTGTTCTTTCTTTATTTATCTGGTAATATGTGTTAGGGTTAGAATTACAGCAAGGTTACCAGTTTTGCCAGGAATAGTTACACTCCTACTGTAGCTCTTTTCCCATGGAGGAATGTAGTCCTTAGTGTAACTGCCTGTAACAGTTTACTAACAGAAAAAAAGCACTCCATAAATCCCTAGTTGATATTTCAATTAATAGATATAGTTCTTAGTTGGGGAATCTCAGACAACGAAACATGGAGGAAAGACGCAAAAAATGTGGGTCTAAGCAGTCCTGTTGCATTACCCTACAAACTGAAAATGTTTCACAAATGTATATTTTGTATGGTTTGAAAAAATAACAAGAATTCAGCAGGTCGTTAAAAGTTCTGGGTAGTCAGCAGCAGAGAAAAAGCCTAGTAAAACAGTCTCAGCGGATCTCACATTACCCAGAAAACATTTGGCTGCAGTCTACACACATCTCATACCCAAGAATATGACTTTGCAGTGTCAGCAGTATTCACTGCCCAGATCTTCAGTTTCAGCTGGTGAGCTACAGTGCCCAAAAGGATTTTGCTTATTGTTTATTTAAAAAAAAAAAAAAAAAATTAAGTACCATTTCATTTGAAGATAATTGGCTAGTCTCTAGTTACTCAAAAAAATTGAATTGATTATTGATGTGCTTACTTTTTCTGATGGAACTGGCGATCAGCTATGAGAGATGGGAGCTTCTTTGTTGTTGTTAATTGTAAACGTCCTCTTGTGGATTCTTTCCTTTTTATTAATGTGGCTCCCTTGTTTCTTGTCTCTCAGAGGGCAGCAACAAGAAGGACGTGTATCCGGGGTATCTGCACAGCTCAAAGTGCTGATGCAAAGTGCAGTACATTGGACTCTTGGATGTTGCTGTGGCATCCTGAAGTTTATTAATAGTAAAAGGAGTAAGTGGGATCTCAGATAGCAATAGCACGGAGGCAAGAGAAAAAATAGGTGGATCTCAGCAGTCCCGATGTCCATCTCAGCAGACAGAGTGAAAAATATTAAGCCAGTGTTGAAGATTTCACTCTTTTCTTCCTGCCATGCCAGTTGCACATTGAAAAATATAAGTATAACTGTCAGATTAACATCCCTTTTACAGTAGCTAGTTACTAAAATAGTCTCAGAACTGCACCTATAACATTGCTATGGTGTAATTCTATTCTAGAGTCATGCACCAATTTGCCAGTTTCTCCACTGCTGGGGACACAAGTGAACTCTGTACCTATCACCTCTCTTGAGAGACAGTTGGGCTCAGGCCCCGGACTGGCCATTTGTGGGTTAGGGCAAATGCCAGAGGGGCTGCTATAAGGTCCCATAGAAAGTCAGTGTTTAGTGGGCTGGTGGGGGCTGTTTGGGCCTCTATGTGGGCTGATGGGCCTCTTGTGTACCTGAAATGCCAGGGCCTATTTTAATTCTCAGTCCAGTCCTGGTTGGGCTCATTTATAAACAGTTGGCAAATTTACACCTAGGCATCAATTCATATCAACCAATCAGTGATTTGCTTTTTTCTGCCAGCTGCAAGTTGGACACTGAAGCAATTGTCTCATTGGTTGTCATGGGTTACTGCCCAGGTGCCTATTTGCCTAATGTTTATTAAAGACCTCCAGTAATCTTAGGGCAGCTGCAGTTCTTGGACCCCACAGCACAACTGTATTATTGGAAATATAATATTTTTCATAAACACATTTTCTTAAACTGAATATCAGTCAGTACCCCACTTGGTCCATTATACCTCCTGCCCCCATTAGCCTTCACAGTGGCTTCTTCTTCTATAGTTATGTCCTATCTATCATCTATAAATCTATCAATGTATCTATATGTGAGTGTTCCTCATGTTTTTATGCTTTGTATAACTATTAAAATCACATGCTCCAAAAGTCCAGTGCAGCTATTCAGACCCAGTCGTAGGGACCTAACAGTTAATGTTCTGTATTATTTGTTAGTGAAATAGGGCTCAAGATGTCCAGAACTTTGCCATTCTTAACAGTTTTGGTTATACATTTGTAACAGAGTATGGAAATATGTGCCACCAAATCAATCACATGTAAGAAACCACATAAAACTTGAACATTTGTAACAGTTGGAGAAGTGCACAAAGTATACTTTCTGCTTTTGCAGAATTGCCACAAGTCCCTGCACAGAGAACAAAGACCGGTGGCTTCCCCCTTGGATAATCAGTGATCTGCTCAAGAGAGGCAGGCCCAATGGGTCACTGTGCTTTCCCCCCTGCCCTGTGGAAAGCGATAAGGACAGGGCTGAGGCTGCCATTCTCCCAGGCAGTATTCTTCCACTTCTGCTTGGCAGAATAATATTGACCTAAGATTTAATTCTGTGATTAAATACATTACAATATTGTTTATCCTATGAGAATGCTGGTTCCACAAAATATAATTAATACATCTCAGTCTCCAGTTACCGTAAATTCTTGGGCTGTCTTGCATGAACTGCACATTTGACGTCTCCCCAGAGTGACACAATGATATTGAGGCCAATGACAGGTCGACTTGGCCTTGTGTTTTGGATCATTGTCATGTTAGAATGTCCAAG
>CM044443.1:41787287-41807675 GCA_024363595.1 Xenopus borealis
TTTTTCATCATTGGTCATTGTTCTTTATACCAAAATAAATGCACGTTTGTAAGTGAGGTGATTTGTCATGTACAGTACATCACTCCTCTTTAACAGAACTGGTTGCGGTAAGAATTAAAAGTGAAGCTTGAGAGCATTTAAATACAAACGTAACTTTAACAACGACATCTCCAACATTATAAAAATGCTAAGAGGTTATAAGAATTACAGTTAACTACAGTAATGTTTGGCATTATGAAGTGTAAGACACACAAGGTCATTTGACCAACTTAATAAAGCTGTTCCTGATATGCGGAGGAAATGATGACCTTTGCAGCACTTGGCCATAACCTTTGTTACACATACCCTTCAGGCTGCTCTTAATATACCATCCTGCTCTGGAAAAACATAGATTAGTACAAGTGCTTAAGTCCTGGAATGTGGCATTTGTATTGTGCAGATACTAATTAATTCCTAGACTGCTCTACTTATGGATAATATTGAATGGATGAATTAGGTGGAAACCAGAACAATTTGTACCTTCCAGTGCTAGAAGCCATGATCAAAGTCCAACTGTAATATACGTAATTTACATAGTGTAACATTTAATCTAAATTGTACATGTAAACCAAGAAAGTAAAAAAGTGAGACTATAGGAACCACTAAAAATCACTAATTACCAAACCAGTACACTGTCAGTGAATTATATGATAAACTTTCCCTTTAAACATAAAATATATTAATTAATATCTTAATAAAAATGATTAATACATATCTTAATAAATATGATACAAGGAACCCAGGCAATCTGTTTTATAGGCTAAATGTAACTCTTTGAGCATCAAGGTAATAATAATGAGAAGGAAATGCTTGTACTTACACAGAATATTGAAATCCAACAGGCTTGCGTTTCCTACAGCATAATAGTCATGAATCTTATGGCTGTTCAATGAGCTCTGGTTTAAAGAAACCCTTCTGTGAATGTCATTCTGCAATGACCCAGCTGTTGTTTGGCAATCCTTTGATTGTGTGCATGATATTTCCATAAGCAAATATAAAAGTAAAAGTAGCCATTACATCATATCTAGTTATGTAGAAGTAGTGCTAATGATTTGGCACAAGCTGCATGGGGGGTAGGGCCCTCAGACAGTTTTAGGGAGATCAGACAATGTCCCTTGCAGGTTCCAGTGTTGGGAATGTAGACCCAGAGAAATGCATTAAGGTGGGAGACAGAAAACTTAAATCAGAGCTACGCAACCTGCACCGCTCCTGTTGTTCTAACTAAAACTCCATGCACCACCTGACATCCTACGACTCTGGATGGCATGCTGGGAATTACCCCTTATAACCTTGGCAGCTGTTATTATGCTTGTGTACCATCATAATATAGCATGAGGCAGAGCTTTATTGCTGACATTTACAGAGAGGGGTGCACAATTACTCAGCTCCAATATCATGCAATGTAGACTACTATAGTACAGCTACTGAAATATCACAGCAACTGTTGATAGTAGTGCAAATAATTATGTTTGTTCCTCTGTCCTTTGTCCACTCCAACAATTGTTCAACTATATAGTATTGGAAACCTTAGTGCAGATGCCCAAGTGCCATCAATAGAGGTTTCCTTTCACGCTCCAGAAACATACAGGTGGAGTATCTGGCATGTAATGAAATTGCTCCTAGCTCTGGTGCAAATGTGATAGGGATTGTAAGTCAAATAACAATAGATTTTATTGTCAGGCTCATTGTAAATTTTAAAAAAAATCCAAGGAATACATCATTTTTAAATAAATGAAGCATTTGATCTCCGTTTGTACTTAATGGAGTTTTCATCACCAGGCCATTGTCACCTGCTTGGGGCAAAACTATTTGGCAAAATCCAATAATCCAGATCAATTCATTCAAAAAATACAGTAAAAAATAGTATGCCTATTTTAAAACAACTTTCCTGATATCCAATAGATTTTCCTGTACCTGGACCACTCTTTCAATATTCTAGTCCTGTCAGCCCTCTGGCTGCAGAGTTACATTGTTTAGCACAGCAGTAAACTTTCTCAACAAATTATTTATTTATATGAACCTTGTTTCTCCATTCAATGTAATTTAGAGGTATGAGGTGTAACTATAGGAGGATCAGACCATGTGAGAGTGTGGAGGGACCCTTTGAGTACAGGTGGGGGTTAAGGGTGACCTGCATTGGGCGTATTGGTTGGGGGGGTCTGGGGCCATGAAGTTATAAAGCTAAAGAAGACTATTAAAGAAATTAATAGTTTTGTAGAGCTGTAGGTGTGTGTGAGGCCAGCAGAATGCACCGTTGTCTTGGGTGCCAAAGCTACCTAGCCTGCCTCTGTGTATAACTTGAAAAGTAAAAACACATCACACATTTGCTACACTTTAATATGAATTAACACAAATAATTATGTTTGCATTAAAGTTGCTCTTTTAAGGTAATCAATGGGAACAGTGCCCTCAAAGTCCAAATGATCACAACCTTTTGAAGTAAGCATTTTTCACTCACAGGAGTTGTGTTTGTTAGTTATGTGAACGTGTGCATGTGTCCTTTCTTTAATAGAACATACCCCTTTTCCCTATAGCTGCACAATGAAACAGTACTTTTACTATATCTCACAGGCATTGGCGTTCAGATCTAATTACAGAATTGCTTCACTTATGCTTGAAATATCAGATAGCTGAGAGCAGCTGAACGTGCCTTTCTAAGTACTGATCTCATCCAACATACCTCAGTTACTTGCACAGCAGAAAATAACTCACACACAAGTAGTGAGTAAAATGGAGAAAGGGTAAAAACCAAGTCAAAACCTATGGCTGTATTTATAATAATGAGCTAATCCCTAATGGAGAATATCCAATTCCTGCAATAAATTGGTGGAAGTAGCAATGCAACTTAATTTATGGGGTTATCCTAGATTCTGCCCTGTCATTCACTCCTCATATCCAGTCACTTGTTAAATCATGTCACTTCCACCTAAGGAACATATCCAAAATACGATCATTTATCACCCAAGATGCTGCCAAATTTCTTATTCACTCTCTTGTCATATCGCGTTTAGACTATTGTAACTCTCTTTTAATTGGCCTTCCCCTCCAGAAACTGTCACCTCTCCAGTCCATAATGAACACTGCTGCTAGGCTTATACACCTCAGCAACCGCTCTTCCTCTGCCATGTCATTCTGCCAATCCGTGCACTGGCTTCCACTGCCCTTCAGAATTAAATTCAAATTATTGACCCTGACATTCAAAGCACTTCATATCTCTGCCCCTCCCTACATCTCTGAACTAATCTCCATATACTCACCTAACCGCTTGCTACGCTCCTCTACTGACCTGCTACTCAACTCTTCTCTCATTACCTCCTCACATGCTCACATTCAAGACTTTGCAAGGGCTGCACCCCAACTCTGGAATTCATCCCATGCTCTGGCCGACTTTCTCCCAATCTTTCAGCTTTCAAGAAATCTCTTAAAACCTACTTATTTAGAGAAGCCTCCCCTCACTCTTAACTACCCAATGCAATACCGCTTACAGTACTACATCTCTCACCCACTTTACTCTGATCTTGCCCACTCCCACACCTTGTGTATCATTCTCTTCCCTTTAGATTGTAAGCTTTTTCTGTACAGGGCCTTCCTCACCTTCTGTACCGGTATTTATGGTGATGTATGTAACTCCATATTTATTGTGATGTATATAACTCCTTATGTTCTATGTATGTAATTCATGTAATTTAGTTGTAAAATTACATTCACTTTACAGCACTACGAAATAAGTTGGTGCTATAGAAATTCATGTTAATAATAATAATAATAATATTTGTTTCTTTAATATTATAAGCTTAATGGGTAGATTGTGTACATACCTCCATTTATTGCTTTGAAAGTATGACTTTCTATTGCCATAGTGTTATGGCAGAGTAGCATATTTTTTGCAACACTTTGAGTAACTATAAGGAACTCAGGAGTGTGGAAACTATTGCCTGTTTTGAAGGATAAGGATAATCACAACTTGCAGTTCTCTGCTAGTAAACAAGAATTTACCTATAGATCCCAGTTCCCCCTTAAGCACTGTTGTATGTCTGTCAAGCAGGCGATCTTGAAAATAAACAGACAGGCTATAATGAAAGAGTCTGCACTTTCATGATTAGATGTGTGATACAGGTGTGCCCCAATGGACCAACAGTCATGGGAGTGAGTAAATTGGAATCACATGACATAAAAAGTAGCTTTTGTAAAAGTATCTTTTAAACATGGCAAGAATGGTCTCACCCATTTCTTAGATTAGATTATTTTTTCCTTGTGCTTCTTTTTTATTGCTGCATATATTATTACTATATTGTAGGAGTAAATGCTGCCATATTTACATGGCCAACTACTGATTCTTCAACATAGGGAAAGAGGGCAAGCTAAAGTTGTTATCATTGCTGAAAACTATAGGGCCCTGTCATTTCCTTTAGTCTAAAATCACAGTAGAATACCAGCGTGTAGATTTGCTCCATTACACACATTTCATTAAAGTTGCATCTTATTGTATCTTTAATTTGTGGATAAAGTGTTACTTAAGGCATACCGACCAACTGTCTCGATTTTAGAGGGACATTCCCTCTTTTGACAGCTCAACCTGCAGTCACTGGAGTACTGGAAAGTCCTGTTTTTTTCTCTGCACTGATCAGCCAGAAAAAGAAACAGAGTTTCTAACTTAATTGGCTTTTGACAGAGAGCCCAGAACAGCCACAGCAGAAGATAAGATAATTTTGTGACAATTTCTAGACAAGCAAATAACAAAGTAATTGTAACAATATTAGATACCCTTGGGGAAATTTCAACTCACAGCTTTAAGGGCAATTCACCTTCATTAGCAGAACTGTAATAACTGAAACAAAACACAGAAATATGTTCAAACTTTCAAAACCTGCCAAATTTTGTAAAATGAAAATGTTAATTAGGGGGGGTGGTCATGCAAATGGGCGTGGCCAACCTTTTTTATCCCTTTTTGTATTTCCAAAATGTTGGGAGGTATGCTTAACGTAAGAAGAGTAGATACATAGCAATCAATCCTCCTGTCTGTCCAATAAGTAACATTTTTAGAACCTACAGTATAGAAATATGACTTAGTATCAGAAAGTATATGGAAGAAATTGTATTTCTGCAGTGATCATCTCAGGATTTTAAAGAGTGGGTTACAATTACATTTGCCACAAATGCTGTAATCCTACACTACATAAATGTGGACAATAAAAAGCAGCTGGCCATAGAAAGAGGCTACACTAACACAAAATAACAAAATGGAACCTAGGAACAGCTTAGGAGCAAGAATAAGACAACTCTGTATGAATAACTTCCACTTTTTACATTTTAATCTTATCTGAGGTGACATTTTCACCCCAGTAAGGTGGCCACAAGCGTTTCTTACAAATTCCCTTCAATAGCAATATATTCCTTTTACAAGAAGCCAGGATGCATAGCAGCCTAGAGACATGGTGTGACATCATTCAGGGCATGGCTGAAATATTGCAATACAGTTCTATGTGTCCTACTATCTTGAATATTAACATATTTACCATATGGTATAAGACAAAACATCATGTGAGAAATATGAGTACCAGACAGAAGTCATACATTCTTGTTTTTTTTTTACTCTTATACAGTTGAACTAGGAGGGGGTGGGCCGTACCGCTGCCCCCCCTCCTCCGTGTGTAATTTCTTTGCTGCTGCAGTTGACTCCAGCCAGCTGCAGCGGCGCAATCTGCCGGGGGGGGGGCCCTGCGGGAGTGCGGACCCTGCCCCAATTGCACCCCTTATTCCCCCAGTATTTACTCCCCTGCTCTTATGAATGTGGGGGGGATAAATGTCACACACACTTCACAAAGGTCCATATTTTCCCAAAAACATGCAATGGCTTTTCAATGAGAAAAAACAACAGTTTAATCTGTGTTTCTGGTGTAATTCTTGGTGATCTGGTACTAAGGCAAGGAGAAAAGAAGTAAAACCCCCTTCCTTCCACACCCCAAACCAATAAATATTTGAACAAGTGCTTTGTGCAATGAATAAATAAGTAGAATAATAACTATATAACTGGCAAATGCTTGGTTGAAAGCAGTGTTATCAACATGCTTAATTCAGTAGTTAAATGCTTATAAAAACATTTAACGTGCTATGTGCTAATTCATTCTATAAGACAATTCTTAAATTCAATTAGATAAGACATGGATCAACCACCATTAAATTAATGCGTTTAAAGTTGGAGAAAAACCTGGTTGTTTTTTCGGCCCTGGGACCCCACACGGGGTGAAAGTAGGACACTGGGGACTGTGGTCTCATGTCTACCTTATTATCTTAGAAGGAGAACTGAACTTCCCTACAAAACCACAAATCCAACAGAGACTTATACTGAAAGACATTGAAGAGGTGCAAATGCGGTAAAATTAGTTTAAAATCATCAAGTTAAAAAGATAATAAAAGCAATATTCAGGAAACCAATCCAAATGCTAAAGTGCTAGAGGTCTGCCAATGCGTGTTTCACCTTTGGCTTTGTCTTGGTGATCTGGTGTAAATGGATTTGACTGGGCCAGCGGGACACCGGGAAAAGAACCTGTTGGGCCCAAATCCATGTCCACTTTAGATTGTGCTCCCTGAAGATATGTGCTGGCAGGGAGGAATGGGGCAGAGGGGTGTTGTGGCTGGGGTGGGGGGATATCATGGTAGTGGTGGAGTTGGCCTGGGGGGTGAGGGCCCTGATTCTGCAGCCTCAATCAGCCCAGGACCCCCAGTCAGACACTGGTTGAACTATATGGGGGGTTATTTAATAAAGTGTGCAAGTTTGCGAAAGGTCGGCATATAACATCCTACAATCTGAGAACCTTAATGTCAAGGAAGAATAAGTTATGTTCATATGTATGTTCAGCTTCAGTCCTCAAGAGGAACATATGGGTATGTGACATTATTGATCATATAGTTGCATTATATTAATAGGAACCACACTGAAAATAGCAATCATGCAACATCCCTTTCTGCACTTCCTGCTTTAGTTATTTGGTTTAAGGTTCAGCACATAGGAATGCTGTTGACTCTTTTAGACACAACAATTTGCTGGGCTATTTGTATCCCTGAGACCAATGCATCTCTATTTTTTCCTCTCTTTAAGGTTAAATTTGTAGAGAGGGACACAAGACTGAAGAGCACCTCCGCAAAACTTCCAAACCACTGCTTCTACGCCTCCCATTCTCTTCATCTGTTTTAGGTCATTATAATGTATAAACTGAATGGGGTTTTGACATGGAAAATCAATAATCCCCTGTAAAAAAAATACTACCTTATCCATAAACATTCAGAGTTCTCTGGCAGGTTTATAAAATGTCTATTCATGCATGCAGTCATTGTTCATATTTTATTATCTAGAATTCTTTTTAGAATTCTTCTTTAGTACTTGAATACCAAGCCAGCAGCATATTGATCTGTATAGTGGCTTGCTAGAGAAATATTTGGGCACAAATCCGTTAGATATCTGTTAAGTAGGTTTGGGTTGACCCACATTGAGCTGAAACTCACCTAGCTGAAAAAACTTAGGCAGAGAATCAGGCCCTAAACTGGCATCACACTTCTTCGTTGCCTGCACCCAGAACCATTTAATTGGCCAGGTGCAGGCACATGCAGTAGATTTTGGTTTGTGAAACGTGAGCGTTTGTATTCTGGAGCCAAAACACAGTGTGTGCCTGAACCTATTGGTGCCGGGTGCAGGCTAGTGTAAGGACTGATTCTCTGCCTGCTTTTCATAGGCTGGGGCATGGCATCAACCTTAAAACTCTGGTAGATGAGGAGTACATCTGCAACCCATTTGCCCCAGCACATAAGTGGCCAATAGATCCACTCATTTCCCAAACTCACCAAATCTGTGCATATTGTGGAGAATGGCCAGTTTAAATTCAGTGGCACAACAGATGCTCATGCTACTGGCACAGTCTGATTAGATTAAAGCAGTTAACCCTACTACTCCTCCACACCCCAATACTGCAATTTATTTATACAGCCAAAGTAGGTACTCTGCACCCCGGTTCCTGTTCCTAACACTGTGTATAAGTTGGTCAGTATGAGTGCTTGGAGCCAAGGTATGTATATAGGGCGCTGATTGATGTAGATTTAAATGTATGTTTGTGAAACCGGTCAGAAAGAAGTATCTTTTTCAATATAAGGGCGAATGTATTCTCTAGTGCAAATAAAGCAATTAGGAGTTACAAATGCTTGAATTAGAAAATCTTACTAGAGCTGAATATGCATAGTATATGAATAGTATTAAAATAACATGTATAAGTAGGTATGGTATTGCTGATATGTTTTTAAAGAAGGAATGTTTGTTTGTTTCTTTGTGAGTAATGTCTAGTGTGCATAAAAAATATGGATTTCGGAGGAAGAGGGAGGCACGCTATCATACTTTGCAGCTTATTCTGTTTCTGAAATTCAATCTGGCCTAGTATATAAAAATAGATGAAATGCAGACTCCACATCATGTTGCAGCCAATGTTGATACCATTCTATCAGAGCTGGTATGTGGTCACAGAATTTTCATTAGGAATCTCTAACTTGGACATCTTGGTAGCACCATACAGATGTAAGAATGAGAAAAGGTAAATGATGCAGTGAAGACTTTTTGATGATGATATCTAAAACAGAGATAGTACTAACTGTGATGGAATACTTACTTGCTTCTCTGGCTTTATCTGAGTAGGTAATTGTCAAATCATCATCTACCGGATGGTCCACTGGTCCTATCATGGGAATGAGATGCCTTTCAGCTCGGATGCTTTTGGTAGCATGTGGGAGCAGCAGAGACTCAGGTGATGGAGAAGTAACACTAGGCAATTGTTCCACATCATCTGATGGCAAGAAGCCTTCAACATCTGAGAAAGGGGTTTCAGCCCGACTTCCACCAGGCTGATATACAATTTCACGTTTGGCCACCCCTACAGTGGGCTGTAAAGCACATTCAGCAACACCACCAGGTCCACTCTCATATCCACTCATCTCAGACAAAGACTGCTGCTCAGATTCTGTCTTGTTCCCTGGTGGGGATCTGGGACTCTTTTTCCGTGCCCTGCGGTGCTTTTCTGGAGCAGAAGGTTGCTGGCTGTGGTGCTGTTGATTACTTGGTAGATGAGCTGGGGATGCTTGGATGTCTGCGTCACTATCAGTTTCCCCGTAGTATGCTTCACTGTCTGGAGGAGAAGTAATGCTCTCCAGGTGCAGGAGTCTTGGCTGGGCAGTTGTTAGTAAAGTTGATTGGGTTGATGCCCATGAACTGGAGGGGTCTGGACTTCTGGTGCGGTTTGGGCTGCTTGAGGAAGGAAGGACTCTCTGGGTTCGTGGTGCAGTCTGTGCTCCGGCTGCTGCCCTGCGTGGGACCAAAAAAAAAAAACAGAGTCACATTACATCCAGTCAGCTTTTAGATAGAGAGGTGGGAAAAGGCACACAAGGGGTGACTGTAATGAAATGAGGGAGACAGTTTCAAAATATAAAGGGCTGATGAGACAGTGCACACTTTATACTTGTCATAATGTTTGTTCTCCAGGGAACCCTACCCTGTGCCAACAATGAGCTTTATTGCTTATGGCTGAAATGTGGGGTTGAAATAGTCTCATAAGCCCTACAATGATCAGGGGGAAAAATAAAGCTTAATATTTCAAATGTTTGTTAAATAGCACATTGCCAAGGAAAATTTGTTATGGACCAGTATGTTATTGTGCAATAGAAAGAGAGTTTGGAAATAAAGGTTTCCATGGCACATGGCATAAATAATTTCCATTAAAAAACAGAATGCTTATGCTGTATTCTGTATGCGCACTTTAATGTTTTGTAGAGTATCTTTTTGCAGTAATAACAGCGTTCAAGTCTTTTGGGGGGGGGGGAAGACATGTCTCATACCCCATCACAAGGTCACCAGCAGCAACAGCAAAGTCACCCCATGTCAGTAATCTGTACCCCAACCCTTTGCTTAACCAGATATGAATAGTAATCACACGTCTGAATCAGTCATAACCACAATTGTGGGGGTTAGGTCGGTCCTTGGCACATGGTGGCATGCGATTGGGATGGACAGGGTGTGGTTAGGGATAGGATAAACGCATCCCGATCCCTTCATTCATAAATTCATAAAGTTGCAACAGAGATGTGTAGGTTCCACAATTTAACCCCTTAGTGTCTGTTCCTGTACCACGTCCTTGGTACCATATTCATCAATTCATGTAGATAAGCAGGTGGAATCAGACAAGGGGAAACGCAGTTCTTTGCTGCAAGTGATTCTTTTATTCACACTACATGTTTCGAGCGATTGCCCTTTTGTCATCTCTGGGTAGCAACCAGCCTTGCACACTGTTTAGGAGTATTTCCATGTATGTTGCACCATTAATTCTTTATCATATAACAAGATGACCAGTTCCTGTGGTGCCCACAGTGTAATAGTGCCGCTACAGTACATCACTTCAGGTATATTGTTTTATGAGGTATAGGCAATATCTTTATTTTAAAATATATTTAAATCTGCTCTATATAATATTATTGAGTATTGCTTTGGCCTTTAACAAAAAAAAACCTCTTATCTGATCACAAACCCCTTTCCAACAATGCAAATGAGTTGCTCCCAGGGATTTTTGGCAAACTCTAGCTGTACTTTTTCAAAGTTATTCTTCATTTAAAGCTATTTGGTTCCACTGCTTCATACAGACCAGTGTAATTCAGAAAGCTCTTTACTAGTTGATCTCTACCTACACTGATATAGTGATAGCAGCCTCAAGCTGTGAGGTAGACTTCATCAGCAGAAACTAGTGGAGATGCACTTTTAATATGTCAGGCCAATATAGCTCCCCAATGACGCCAGTAGCTTTGCCTAATTGTAAGTCATTATTTAGTATTATTTCTGAGCACTCTTGAACTTTTCAGTGTCTGTTCCTGAATTTTCGTTTTCTGTCCTGTGCTTTGCCTGTCTTCTCAGTCTTCCATTTTACCCATGTCAGCCTTGCCTATCCTGCCAGTTACCAGTACCAAGCTTGCCTATCCTGTATGTACTCAATACTAGGGTTGATCTGTCTGTCACTTGGTACATGCATCCTCCTAAGTCTTTACTTGATGATGAATAGCCCTGACACTTGTTAGATCAGAAGGGACAATGGATGGAATGGAACCAAATACAGGAAAAAGCTGAAACAGAGCATGTTTCAGTAAGCTAAAATAATGAAGCTTGCGTGAAAGTGTTACAGCAGGACAATGATGCCAAATATAAAGCCATTTAACAGTGGAGTGGCTCAAGGAACAAAAGGCAGATGTCTTACACTGGCCCTGTCCAGGCTTAGATTTGCGGCGAGACTGCATAGGCCCGGGCCTAGTGCTAGTGCACCGATAGTGCTCCGGAATCAAGCAGAGAGGATGTGCATGCGCACTATCTTTGAGAGGGAGGGGGACATGAAGGCCAGTCTCTGGGCACCCTCAGGGCAAATCCGGCCCTGGTCCTGTCAGAGCCCTGATATGAGCATATCTCTGCTAAACTGTGTGCAAAGCCATCATCATTAAAGGAGAAGTAAAGCCTGATTAAAGAAGTAGACTAGAAATGTTATACATTATGTTTTGTGCTTCTGTACCAGCCCAAGGCAACCACAGCCCTTTAGCAGTAAAGATCTGTGTCTCCAAAGATGCCCCAGTAGCTCCCCATCTTCTTTTCTGCTGATTCACTGATTCACATGCTCTGTGCTGCTGTCACTGAGCTTAGGGACCCACTCCCAATATACAGTTCACATAATAATATATAAGTCTGATTAGCAGGTCCGGGCTGAGAATTAAAATAGGCCTTGGCATTTCAGGTACACAGAAGCCCAATCAGCCCACACAGAGGCCCAAACAGCCTCCAACCAGCCTCTCAACAGCTGCTCAGAGCCCACTGAGCATTTGAGTGTCACTGACACTTTCCAAGATGGTAACCTCCTGTGATAAATTTGAAGTCCTGGATCATTGCTACTGTTGAGAAGCTGAAACTTTAGGCTTTAGTATATAAAATATGGCATTTATGCCATATCCATTTTTAGGGTTTAGTTCTCCTTTAAAGCTGTCATTTCTGCAAATGACATTTTAGTGAGTGTCTTATTCTTCTTAATAATATTAAAGGGCCCTTTGCAGAATGAAAAGAAAATGTAATTCTAAGCAACTTTACAATATATATTAAACATTATCAATGGCTTTAAAGCTATTTGTAAACATACATGTAATTGCGTCTGAAACAATGTTTTACGGCTAGACCACATGGGAAGATTCAGGGAGATTAGTTGCCTGGCAGCTAATTGCCACTTCTTTGAGGCGACTAATCTCCCTGAATTGCTTGCCTTTGTCACACGCGGCGCTGCGTTTTTCTAAGTCGCTCGAAATTGCCTCACAAGGCAATTCTCAGCGACTTAGGAAAACGCAATAACTATACATTAGTAGCCTTAAACAGCATTTGCTTTTAGATGGGGACAGTGACCCCCATTTGAAAGCTGGAAAGAGTCATAAGAAGAAGGCAAATAATGAAATAAACTGCACAAAATAAATAATGAAGAATTAGGCATTCTATAACAAATTAAAAGTTAACTTAAAGGTGAACCATCCCTTTACATTTATTTACAGATTACAGAAGGGCTCATTTATCAATACTGGGCAAAACTGTATCTGCACAGTAATCCATAGCAGCCAGTGATTGATTAGTTGTTTTAGCTGCAGGCAGTACAATGAAAGCGGCATTGGTTTCCATGGGTTACTGCCCAGCATTCATAAATGAGCCCCCTTGTGTGTGCCCGCCACAGCCTCCTTTCCTGTGTGATCCTCAGGCTTAGATTGTTCTCTGTGCGCCCATGACAGTTTTCATTGCCTGCTGTGAGCCTGGGGTTATGTAATAAAAGGTACTAAGTTTGCCCAGCAGCAGTAACCAATATTAACCAATCAGCAGGTAGCTTATAGCAGTCACCTGTTTAAAAATAAACATCTAATTGGTTGCTATGGGTTACTGCTCCTTGGCAAATTTAGTGCCATTTATTATATATTATGATAGGCACACTCCATGATTAAAATATAAATGTTCAGCTTTGTTATGAGCGTTTTTCAGTATTATAGTTCCTCTGATTACCTTTGCTGAAAGGTGCAACATGGCAGTCCACACAAAGCCCCCTATTTTTTCTCTTTGAATATTAATATTTTCTTTCAACCATTAACTATATTAGTACTTACATCCCAGTCATAGTGATTACATCCCTGCCAATTGGCTACCTCTCAGCACACTTGCCTTACTGATCCTCAAGCTATTCCCCACCAGACAGAGCCCTTTAATGATATGAAATAGAGACGTGCACTAAAGTAAATGTTTATTACATGTATTAGGAGTTGAACGTCACAGCAATATAATAACTGACTGGCATATGCATATAGCCATTGATTGTTTATAGCTCTTTCTATCCATCCCCTTCAACACTGACTGTGGTTTGAAATGCATCAGTAACTCCTTAGTGAAGGGGTCCCCAACCTTTCTTGGATCGGGGATTGGTGTTGAGGCAAAACATTTTTCAAGACCCGGGGGTGGGGGCGTTTGTTGGCGGGGACAGGAGGGAGGGCGGTAGGGGCGAGTTCAAGACTGTCCGCGGCCCAGTGGTTGGAGACCCCTGCCTTAGTGGATCCCTGGACTGCCCATTCTAATTTATCTATTATTACTTATTTTATGTTGACCACTATCTAATAATGAACTCCAGTGCCCTCACTCCAGGTAGAATACTTTGTAACATTTCTGCAGCAGAACACTCATATGTATATAAATGTATGTATGTGTGTATAAATGTATGTATGTATAAATGTATATATATGTGTGTGTGTGTGTGTGTGTGTGTGTGTATAAATATATATATATATATATATATATAATGTATTATAGGTATGACTGACAGAATTGCAGATTAAGAGCTAGATAGATTGCATTCATAGGAGTTAGATTTGTTTTCAGAGATTATTATGACTACAGCAATAGCAACAAATAAATCTACAGATTAGCCTGACCTTTGTTAGCGTTTCTTTCTGTCACTTTCCTTAACAGACAGGCAACTGTGTCTGTTAAAAATAATTTTGACTTCACGAAGGCATCCTTGTCATCTTCTTTCAGGGCTCAAAAGAACATTATGATATCAAAATCTGATTTCCCATAAATAAGAGTTTATCGCCCCCTGCTGGAACTGTTGCTACAAGCCTCTGCAAGAATCTGTGCAACTCACCAAGACATACTGCAATTTAGGAAAATTCAAGGATTTCTGATACACCCATGAAAACAAATGATTTAGACACTCCCTTATGCCTCTAAAGGTGTACAGGTGTCCCTCCAAGCTTTAGTATGAAAACATTTTGGCTGTAGTACAAAAATAGGAGTAATTGAAAATAGGTGTAGTTTGAAAAAATGTACAACCCAGATAAGAGTCAATTTTGTAGTGAAATTAAGTAGCATTTAAGAAGACACTCATATTCCATTTAAGTAGCATTTAAGAAGACACTCATATTCCACCCTTACATGGCTCCATTCCATGGCAGTTGCAATTGGCATACATAGATCATTATATCATAAGCCCTATTTCATGGGCACACTGCCAGACCATCACCTGCCCCATCCCCTGATGTCACCAAGCCTGTCCTCTGCCTCGTCTGCGTATTGTCAGAGACCCCTGCCTATCCATGGATCATATTCAGCAGATGACCAACTGAAGCAGAAGATGTGAGGGAGAAGAAGAACTACCTTACTGCAGGCTTACCCAAGGCCCCACTGACCCCTGGGTCTGCTGTATGGCATTAACGCCACTGATATCTGAGTTTAAGAAAATATGCCATGCCCTTGTGAAAATATACATGGCTAAATGAGCACACAAACAATATAGTCATGAACGAATTGCAAGAAGTGGCAAAATCAGCTCAGTTTAAAGAGAACTTGGACTTCAGGTAGGAAGGATGTCACCCTATCCATCATTTGCATGTATCCCCATCCTACATCATAGGTGATAATTCCCTTCAAGACAAACTCAATGCAAGAAGTGACTGTACTGAAAGGACTAGTGTGCCTAAATTGTAAAGTGACAAATGTTTCCTCCCACAGAACTGATTATAGAGATTTACACACTCTCTCGCTGTCTGTTTGTTCTCCCCTCTTTCACTTGATTCAGCCTCCCTTTCATTCAGCTAAAGTTTCACTTTCTCCTTTTGATTATTAATAATTTTTGTGTTTTGCCAATGTTCCTGCTTCTTCTGACTATTTTATAATAGCATTTTGTGTAAACACATGGGCATATTAAATGCAGAACAATGCTCAACATATATGTCCACATGTCCTCCAGTAACCTACAAATCAGGGGTAGGAACACATTAAGAATCACATAAAATACACAATATTGCATAAAACCATTACCTACAATTTGTGCTGAAATCAGTATTAAGCAGAGGTTCAGATTTCAGCACAAAATCTGTGTAATTTGATATGCAAACTTTCATAGCAATAACTATACAGTCATGGCAAAATTGAAGATTTGCAGTAAAATTCGAAATCCTAATGTTAAATGAAAGTGCATAATATCAACTACATTACCACCTTTCCGTATGCAGTTCAGGGCTTTTACGGACTGTGAGATGGGTGTTTGTTTTATATGGGGGGGGGGGTGTTTGCTGCATGGACTACGGTATTTGGCCAGGAGAGATCCATTGCAGCTTTGTCTGTTTGTACAGGTACCAAGAAAGCAAAGGAAAGGGGGTTTGGAGGCAGGACTGGACTGAGAATCAAAATAGGCCCTGGCATTTCAGGTACACAGAGGCCCAATTAGCCCACATAGAGGCCCAAACAGCCCCCACCAGCCCACTAAATACTGACTTTCTATGGCACCTTATAGCAGCCCATCTGGCATTTGCCCTAACCCACAGATTGCCAGTCCGGGCCTGTTTGGAGGTATCTGGCATGTAGTCAACCCACCCCCCTCTCCCTTCTGCAAATCAGTTCAGGTGGATCTGTGAGGTCCAATCTAAATGAACAGCTAAAATACACCTTTAGTGTCAATGGTTAAAAAGAATAATCACAACACTGGGCCTGCCGACAAAGCACACTAGAAAACATTAAGTACAAACACACTGCTCCACATAACTGTGGGCAGTATAGGACTGTTGCCTTAAAACACATATAAGGGAATGTAATAAAAGTCGGTAACGGAAAAACTATTTGCAGTGTGAAAAGTTATGCCTCTGCGTGAACAATTTTAATATAGCTTTTGTGAACCCAAAAACTGTTTAGCGACCATTTCCGACAGTGGGAGAGAGTTTGCGAATTAAACAGCTTGCGCCAATGCGCAGTTAATGTAATAAAACCTCTTACTGAAAAAGTCGTTATGTTTGCTCCAAAAGATTACGACACTTCAAGAACTTCTTAAGAGTGCGCAATTAAAATTCGCAATGCGCAATTACAATTCACAATGCAATAACAGTTTAAGGAACAATATTACATCGCGAGATGTGGATATTTAATCTTAGGGATGCGTATTATTTTGCTCTTTTTTAATTCCATCCCCCCCATAGATATTAAAAGACCAACCAGCGCTCCCCAGCGCTCTACCTGTCTATGTGGGGAATGGATGGGGATAGATCCCCCACAGTCCACCTATGCTGCCATACGCGTTTCAGTGCTAAAACAGCTTCTTCAGGGGCAAAAGGTACCAAAGCGGAGTTGGTCAAAAGGGAAAGGGTACTTACTTTTGTGAACCCCAGCCACTAGTGCAACTATACATGTACATTCAGGCATTTTCTAACACTACTATGTCTGCCTGATGGTCCCCTCACCTTCCACCTATTGCTTATCTTTTAATATTTATGTGTTTTAAGGTAACAGTCCTGCACTGCCCACAGTTGTGTGGAGCAGTGTGTTTGTACTTAATGTTTTCTAGTGTGCTTTGTGGGCACGGCCCAGTGTTGTGATTATTCTTTTTAACCATTGACAACAAAGGTGAAATTTTACACGTTACTTTAGCTATTCATCTAGATTGGACCTCACAGATCCGCCTGAACTGGTTTGCAGAAGTGAGAGGGGGGTGGGGGTGACTACACGCCAGATACCTCCAAACCCACTTTCCTTCACTTTCTTTTGGTTTCTGAGAATTTATTCAAACCTGCGGGCAACAGAATTTTTGTTCATACTTACTGACGCTCCAACTTCTTTTTCTAAGGATAACAGATCTTCCCATACTTAGGATCTTCATACATTAAGGGAGTTATTTACTAAACTCCGAATGCAAAAATCACGAAAAATGTGTGGTTTTTTTTTTATATAATAAGGCAAATTTTGTGGAATTTATTAAACCCCGAGGATGGAAAACTTAAAATCTGAAAATCCAGCATCTCAGACCTGTAGAGGTTGCATATAAGTCAATGGGAGAAGTCCCAAGGATTTGTCGCTCTGAGTTGCGTTTTGTGCAATAATCCGAAGTTTTCGGGTAAAAATCATATAAATTCCAGGAAATTCTGGGGTTTCGTGTGGAAATTCTGAAAAAAATTGTGAAATTCGTATTGTTTTCAGATTTTTTCAGGAAATTGCATTAATAAATAACCTGAAAAAACTGTGCAGATTTGGTCAGATTTTTTTCCAAAAAATATTGAGATAAATTCAGACTTTGATAAATAACCCCTTAAAGGGGTTGTAACCCCAACTGTAATGCCACTCCAGAGCGCCCCCTACTTTTCTCTAAAAGTTACTTGACAACCATAATTATAGATGCAAGAAACTTCATCAATGAGAAGTCTACTGATCAAAAGCTTCCTGATAAATGCAAAAAAACTGACCAATAAGAACTCTGATTCCAGCACGATGTCAGGCATCTTGCTGTTTTCTTACATATAGAGATAATTACAGTATGTCATTTTATTTCTTCATTATATTACACTGGGATCAGACATAGGGATAAAGGACAAACTGGTTCAGTGCTGGGAAACTGGACTTAAAGCTTCCCACTCCGATTACAGTAACAAAGTACAGGGAGCAAGATTGATACAGATCAGCTGGATTCACATTGGAGGATTTTTTTGCACTTTAATGCAGTCCCTTGCCGTGGAGATTTGGGGAAAAGTTTTGGAAAAGTTTTATTGTGCAATATTTCTTTAAGAATACAACCCTGATGTTGGTGGACTTCAGCTCCGAGCATGCCTCGTGTTACATTATTCTGGGATTTGTAGTCCAGCAACACCTGAGTAAAGTTTGGTTGATCAGTGCAGTGCAGCAGGGTTTACTAACCCTTTAAGTCTACTAGAAAATCATGTAAACCCAACAGGCTGGTTTTGCTTCCAATAAGGATTAATTATATCTTAGTTTGGATCAAGTACAAGCTACTCAGGGCCACTCTGGACATGAGGCAAGGTGAGAATCTTGCCTCAGGCAACACGGAGTGGCCAGTTACCAGGGGCGGCAAAAAGCTCTTCTAGTGCTGTGAGCGCAACCCTCTCCGACGCTAAAAGTTAGAAGCGCGGAACAGGAGGGGGGCGGCCTCAGGAGACAGCAGCAGCCCCTGGAACACCCCTGAAGCTACTGTTTTATTATTACAGAGATAAAGCAAATAGTTTTTCAAAATGTGGATTATTTTGATAAAACAGAGATGGCCTTCCCATAATTCAGAAATTTCTGGATAATAGGTTTCTGAATAACGAATCCAATACCTTACCGACTCATGTAATGAGTAGAAAGACTAAAGCCTCAGAATGAAATAGAGAGAAAAGGAAACCCTGTAAGTGAATAATCTTACAACTGAGAATTTAGTTTTCTTTCAAAGAAAGATCTAGCACTTCCAACTGCTATATATAACTGGCAAAGCATTATGCAAACCCCAAAACAACAATATTTAACAATGTGCTTATAGTTCTAAACACTAGGGATGCACCGAATCCAGGATTCGGTTCGGGATTCGGCCAGAATTCGGCCTTTTTCAGCAAGATTCGGATTTGACAGAACCGAATCTGAACCTGGGGAAGGCAGGGAGGGAAATTGCATGACTTTTAGTCACAAAACAAGGAAGTAAAAAATGTGTTCACCTTCCCACCCCTAATTTGCATATGCAAATTAGGGTTTGGATTCGGTTCGGTGTCTTTCTCGAAGGATTCAGGGTTTCGGCCAAATCCAAAATAGTGGATTCGGTGCAGCCCTACTAAAAACAACACTGGATTTATAAATTTGCAGAGGAGGCACTGTAATGATAATATCCTTTAGAAGGATGCCTTGTTCTACTTAGTAACATATTTCTATGCTTGAGCTATGCCCTGAATGGGTATTTCCTAAGTCATGGATGCAAATATGGGTTAAGAGCAACTATGGAGATCTTGGAAGAATTGAGCTACGAGCACATTTTTAGTGGGGGGCATTTAATGCTGCATGAAAATTAATAGTTTGTTGCTGAGAGAGATGCTATTTCTCCTCAACAGGTGGGAGAGAGTTCTTCATGCTGAAGGGTGAGGGGAATGCTATTTTAGGAAACATAAGGCTGTTGACTTTGATGCTATTATAAACTATTATGTATTCTGCATGTTGGGTAAACAGCTGTATACTAGAGAAAAAGGTGCCAAGAGGTTGTATTTCAGCCCTTCTCCGGTGTGAGGTTGTTCAATTTAATCCTCCAGGCTGATTCCAAAGGGGATTACTTACAGACTGGTACAGGAACACAATTTGTGTATGAATTATAGGGGTGTATTGCTAGAATTTACCCAAAGCAAAATGCTACTAAAGGATTGTTGCGGATCACACAGCTCAATGAGTGTTTATATTGTACATATACTTGAAGGTGGTGATGTGGTTTAGGGTACAAGTATGGGATCTGTGATCTGGAAGCCTGTTATCCAGAAAGCTCTGAATTAGGGGAAGATCATCTCCCATACACTCCATTTGAATCAAATTTCAGTGGTTTCCCACCGTGTTCTTTATCCCAACTATGATATAAACAAGCTGCATTGGAGGTAAAACAATACTGTTGGGTTTAATTCATGTTTCAATGTTATTTTAGAAGACTTAAGGAATGAAGATCCAAATTACAGAAAGATCCCTTATCCAGAAACACCCAGGTCATGAGCATTCTGGACAACAGGTTGCATACCTCTAGAGACATTTCTAATGCTAATGCACGTTTCTTCTACTGCCATTTGCATTAAACAAAAAGGTTAGTATATTGATATAGCAGCTATCTGCCCATCTTGTTCACACAGTCTACCTTGCCTCATTTGTAAGAAATTGGCTCAGACTATATAAATGAGGCATGAGTCAACTGACTGAGCCAGAGATAATTGTTAGGCAATTGGAATACTGTATGTGTTGCTTAGTTAATTCTCAGATTTACCAGTGTGACACATGAT
>CM044443.1:41811248-41832770 GCA_024363595.1 Xenopus borealis
TAATTTCACACTTTCATAAATCTGCCCCTATGATCAAAGACCCAGTATAGAAACAGTATCCCCAAAAGGCAATGATCTTATACTCATTGTCTCAGTGCTCAAACACATAGGCACAATTACCTGTAATTTTCTGTCCAGTGCTTATCCTTTTGAAAAAAAAACGAAAACACAAACATCTGACTGACACATAAGTTGCTGTATGGGTAGGACATAGGATTATTACATGCATCCCCTTGCCCGCCACTCATGAATACAATGCTGTTGAATAAAGGTAGTGCTGTATTCATGGGGCTAGCCGTAGGTCCCTCTGCTCCAAAATGGCAAATTGTGGAGTGTGACCATTTTTGCACATCCTTTCACATTGTTTATAATGTGATGTTCTTTGGAGAGAGACAGCTAATTAATATGAATGTATTTATGTGTTAGTAGGACAATAATTAGGTGGCTCATTTATTGAATGGTACATACCTCTGGACACCAATGTGAAGACTGCCACCTATTGAATCTATCATGAGCATGGCTTGTGCATGTGTTAACCCAGTGCAGGCCTTCCCATTGATGGAGATCAGCTCATCGCTTTCTCTTAGTCCTCCTCGACATGCCTTGCTGCGCTTTCTTACCTTGAAATGGAAAAGGAGCCCATTTTAGAAAAATCTTTAACTGATAAATAAATAAGGAAACAATTAACCCATTTAGTCCAACATCTTAATGGGGTAACAGGATCAGTTATCCGGAAACCCGTTATTCAGAGAGTTCTGAATTACGAATGGTCGTCTCCCATAAACTGCATTTTATCCCAATAATCCGAATTTTTTAAAATAATTTCCTTTTTCTCTGTAATAATAAAACAGTAGCTTAACCAGCAGAACCAGCCTATTGGGCTTATTTGTTTTCATAATTTTATATTGGATTCAAGGTATGAAGATCCAAATTACAGAATGCCCCAGGTCCCAAGCATTCTGCATAATAGGTCCCATACCTGTATGATAAAAGAGTTAAAGTCTACCCATGTTGAGTTAAGATGGCCATACACGGAGAGATCCACTCGTTTGGCGATGTCGCCAAACGAGCGGATCTCTCCCCGATATACCCACCTTGAGGTGGGCAATATTGGGCTGATCCGATTGTGGGTCCTATGCAGGAGATTTTTAGTCCTGTCCGATCACATCTGCCTGACTTTTGGCCAGATATCGATCGGGGTAGCCCATCGGAGGGCCCCATATACGGGCCAATAAGCTGCTGACTCTGTCTGTCGGCAGCTTTTATTGGCCTGTGTATGGCCACCTTAAGGGTGGCCATTATCACCCCGAGGCTAAACTACTGATTGTGGTGCCTTGGGAGATGTCAAACAATACTGATAACAGCCAAGTGTGGCGCCATATCAGGGTACAGAAAACGAATAAATATTATCTGAATATTTTTTAATAGATTTTACAATAATATATTGCAATGTTGAAATGAAGGCAACTAAAACATGTTCAAATTGGTTTGTTTCATTCCAATCTTATGTTCCATGCCAGTTTTTTACGAGCAGTAGGCTTTCAGGGTATATTCTTTTGAGTTGTTTGTGGATCAAATAGCCAAGGCAACCAGCTCAATAATCTCTGTTCATTAATATCTGTCAGTGATATCAGGTGGCCCTGTGGAAACTTTAATACAGAGGGAAATTAAGCATACATGCCAGGGAAAGTCCATCAGTCAAGTTCCAATTCTCTAAGCAGAGCTTGGAATTATAGTGGAAAATACACGGGCAGAACTTCTGTTGATTGTACAAATGTGCCCATTAAAACAAAAAGTAACAAAAGTAAATAGCTAATGTGTATAGGTCCGGTATTGGACCCAAAAACCTGTTATCCAGACAGCTTCGAATTATGGGAAGGCCATCACCCAAATTTTTGAGTATTCTCTTTTTCTCTGTACAGGTATGAGATCAGTTATCCGGAAATCCGTTATACAGAAATATCTTAATTATTAATTATGGCATTTCCTATAGACTCCATTGTAATTAAACAATCCAAATTTTAAAAATGTATTTTCTTTTTCTCTGTAATAATAAAATAGTACTTTTAGACTAAGATATAATTAATTCTTACTGGAAGCAAACCTAGTTTATTGGGTTTATTTAGGGGGCTGACCAAGGGTCGAAGTGAAAATTTGAATAAAATTAAAAAATTTTAAATTTGAATTTCGAAGTAATTTTGGGCTACTTTGACGAATAGCCCAAAATTCAATTCGATTTGAAAAAATTTGAATATTAGAATTTCAAAGAACTGTCCCTTTAAAAATCCTTCAACTTCAACGCGCGTGTGACGTCAGGCGCATTCGCATTAAGAAAAGCGGTCAGTGTTGAGGCCGCTTTTCTTAATGCGCATGCGCCTGACGTCACGCGCGCGCAAATGCGCATGTGCCGAGACTGTCATGGCGGCTCGCACGGGAGCTCCCTCACGGTGCGAGCGCGCTAGCGCTGGCGAGGGGCATTTTTATAAAAAAAACACCAGTAAAAAAAAACACCAGTACCCCCAACCGGAATGCGGGCACATTTGGTTGGGGGTAACTGTTTTTGACGATAAGTGCCCTTTAAAGCTGAAATTTAAAGCTACTGAAATTTTGGTGAAAATTGTTCGATTAAATTGAAACGGCCATATGTGATCGAAGATGACCCCCCCAAAAAAAATTGTTACATTTTCGACGTTTTTTCACTTTAAAATTCGACCCTTAGTAAATCAGCCCCTAGATGTTTACATGATTTTCTAGTAGACTAGAAGATCGAAATTATGGAAAGATCCCTTATATGGAATACAGCAGGTCCAAGCATTCTAGATAACAGGTTCTGTACCTGTATTAATAAAACAGGATCTTGTTCTTGATCCAAACCAAGATATAATTAATCCACGGTGGCAACACAATCCTGTTGGGTTTATTTAATTTAAAATGATTTTTAGCAGACTTAAAGGAGAAGTTTATTGCCAATAGATTAGCTGCAATAGTGCAAGCTATAATGCTGTATTTATCCTGTAGAATGCATTGCCATACCTGATCTAGACGATCTCTGTTTGTTTAGGATATCAGCTGCCATATTAGCTTGGTGTGACATAACTTCCTGCCTGAGTCTCTCCCTGCTCACTCATAGCTCTGGGCTCAGATTACAGCAGGGGGGAAGAGGTAGGAGGAAGAAGGGAGAGAGAGCCTGTGCCCTGAAGGTTTAAGCTAATATAAGTAAGTCAGATACAGAAGCCCATGTATACACAATTGAAGTTAAGAAATGTGGCATTTCTTTTGACAAGAGGACTAAGAACATTATTACTTTGGTATGGAGATCAAAACTTTGATAAACGTTCCCTATCTGGAAAAACCTGTGTTCTAATTTATTCAGAAATCCAGGTCCAGAAACAAACTCAATAATTGTAATTCTTTGAAAAAGTACTTTTTTGTTGCTGTCCTGACCTGTCCAAATGTCCTACTTCAGGGGTTGAGTCGCAAATATAAGTGCTAAATTGCGAAAAGCACAGTTGACAATATCATATATAAGTGACAATATCAATATGTTATTCAAATACCTGACTGGCTGCTAATACAGTGTTTGCTTCAGAGCAGTCTGGCCATAACCTTTAGCAAATAGATGCATTGTTTTGAAGGACAAGGAAAGTTCAACTAAAGAGGATAGAAATGTTGTACATTATGTTTTGTGCTTCTGTACCAACCCCAGGAAACAACCCTTTAGCAGTAAAGATCTGTGTCTCCCCAGTAGATGCCCCAGTAGCTCCCCATCTTCTTTTCTGCTGATTCACTGATTCACATGCTCTGTGCTGCTGCCACTTACTGAGCTTAGGGACCCACTCACAATATACAGTACTCAGAGAATAGAAATGTCCCTGTATAAGGCTGATTAGTAAATAATATGGATAATTACTACACAGCAGCAGAAAAAAAGAATTTAAAGGACCAGTAACATCAAAAAATTAAATTTTAAAGTAATGAAAATGTAATTCAGTGTTGCTCTGCACTAGTAAAACGGCTGTATTTCCCTCAGAAACAAGTCTATTGTTTATATAAATAAGCTGTTGTGTAGCCATGGGGGCAGCCATTTAAAGGAGTAAAGGTTCCAGTTACACAGCAGATAGCAGATAAGCTCTGTAGAACGTAATGTCATCTGTTATCCATTACTTAATCTGTGCC
Source organism: Xenopus borealis (assembly GCA_024363595.1). Lineage (NCBI taxonomy): Eukaryota > Metazoa > Chordata > Amphibia > Anura > Pipidae > Xenopus > Xenopus borealis. The sequence goes on from CM044443.1 coordinate 41,815,425, forward strand.
ATATAGCCATTTTTCAATTTCCGCCATTGCTACTTAGCAGCTTGTTTATATGAACAATAATAGTGTTTCCGAAGCAAACAGAGCAGTTTTCCCAGTGCAGGGCAACATTATATGATATTTTCAATACTTTAAAACACTTAAATTTTTTGGTGTTGCTGTTCCTTTAATAATCACCTCTGTAGCATCAGCTTATATTACAGGCAAACCTCATTTTCTGCTTGATAATTTGTGACAACCCCTAAGCTTAGCTTTTTAACAGCTGCTCAGAGCCCACTGAGCATGTAAGTGTCGCAGACACTTTCCAAGATGGTGACCCCCTGTGACAAGTTTGAAGTCCTGGATCATTGCTGCTATTCACAAGCTGAAACTTTAGGCTGGTGTGATAAGTTCAGTATATGAAACATGGCATTTTTAGTCCTATTCATTTTTAGGGTTTACTTCTCCTTTAAAGAAAGGATACACAAATGCATTGTGCATAAACAAGAAGCAGGTATATATACATATATATGCATCTGTTACAGTTGCCTTATCAAAACTGTGCACCAAAAAAGTGCACCAGCCCCAGAGCCTAAGCAAAAGGAGACAAGATCCTTATAGGAACCAGAATTGTTTTGTTTGGTTATACCGTTTTTTGTAACTTGACATTTGCCTTACCTTTTCTGAGAAAAGGAAAGTAGCACTGTGGGCAGTGCCAGTCTTAAGCACATTGGACCAATTTGGCCCAATTGGGCCCCGCACTTATGGGGGCCCCGCTCCAGTGCAAGCTCTAATTCCAATTCCCTTAATCCCCCAGTAGCCCAGACTTCCCCTAATCCAGATTGGCCCAGCCCGCTCAGACCTGATTGGCCCAGGCCACAGCTGAACCTGATTGGCCCAGCCACCCCCCAACACACATAGATTAGAAAAAGTGAGGGAACATTTTCCCCCAGTTGCCCAGCCTGCTTCCACCCCCAACTGGCAGCCGTCACTTGGACAGAGGGGAAAGCAGGCACTATTTGTCCATCCAGCTCTGTGACCCTGCAGAAGACAGCAAAGTTCCTTCTAGGGGGCCCCGCCAAAATGGTTCCAATTGGGCCCCGCACTTGGTATGACTGGCCCTGACTGTGGGGTTGGTGGGAGCCATCTCTCACCACATGATCAACTGTGCATGCTTCTGCTTGGCAATCACTTGCAAGAGAAAATGAAGCAGGGCAAGATGGCATCCACCAAAACCAGGTTGCTACTCTGCATCTTAATGGGTAAGGCAAAGAAGGCAGTATTAGGTGGGGGGCACAGAGGTACAGGAGCAAGAAGAGACCTTGCCAGGTATTAACCTATCTAAATGCCTTTTGTTTTTCTTTAAAGCATTTTTCTTCATGCTAAATGGTATGAGAGAAGGTCTCAAAAATGCCTGGAGAGAAACATAATCACCCTAATGACATGATGTTAGTTGATGCCTTTGTTGTCAGACCCTGCTCACAAAGGGCTGCCAACTTTTCTGGAAAAAATCCACCTTTCCTTTGTTTTCAGCTTTGTTACTTATTAATATCAGTGGTATAAAGCCTTTTTTTGCAGGATACCAAGATACCAACCCTATACTCAGAATTTAAAAGCAAACTTCTTAATCAGTGGTGGAACTACCGGGTGACAATTGCACCTAGGCATCCAAATCGAGTCTTTAGTTGGGGACAGGGGTTTTGGGTGCAGTCTGGCCCTGCCAGCAATAGTTACGCTACCATTCTTAAAGGAGTTGTTCACCTTCCAAACAGTTTAGTTGTTTCAGTTGTTTAGTTGTTTGTCTCTTGCAGCTCAGTAATTCAGGTGTAGACTCTAAACTGTTATAATTCTGCAAAATTTAGTTGATACATTTCTCAGCAGCATCTCTAGAGTATTAACAACTATTGTATCAATTCTAACAGCTGCCTGTAGTGAAACCCAGAGATTCTGCTCAGCAGGGGCAAAGATAAGAAATGTGTCCATTAAGTGTATCCATTTAGAACAGTTTGGGGGGGTCGGCAACCCCCCCTCCCGGAGCTGCGTTAGAAGGTGAAAAAGGACACTTTACACTTCAATATTAGAAAAATGATCACAAATAGAAATTAGACAGTAATTGGACAAAGTCGTTATTTCTGATGATCTATCTGAAAACAACTAGTTGTTTGAAGGTGAACAACCCCTTTAATGGTTGCAATGAGTTAGTGCCCCAACGGCAAACTTTGTGCCTTTTATTACATTATTTTACTGCACACAAAGCACAAACTTAACACTACATAAAGTGACCTAATTTTGAAGCGTGTTGTTGCTTTCTTGCATTTATTTTTGCTGTTTTGGCACAAAGGAAATTTTTGTCTATATATCTTTTCATCCTTGTGGTTGCCTCATGTGTCAGAGCCCTTTTTTTTAGAGTCATACAGCTCCCAGGAGCAGTGACTTCACACGCAAGCCATTGATGCATCTGCTGTTTTATAGAGCCCTGTTGTACATAGCTATGTACAGAACTCTTCTCATTGTGTGCCTATTGCAAAGCCTAAAAATAATATGCAACAGGTTGTCTGCCCATTCCTGAAAATAGTTTTTAGAAGGTTTCTGGAAATAAGATTCTATTTCAAAGCATGCTTCCATTTTTGGAGAGAGATCCTCTGTCAGTTTAATTTATTTGCTAAATTAATAAGAATAGCCCACTGACATAGCAGTCACATTGATCAATAAAAGAAGCAACGATGTGCCAAGTGTCTAATCCAGGTATGGGACCTGTTATCAGGAATGGATCTTTCTGTAATTGGGATAGTCATACCTTCTACTAGAAAATCATGTAAAAATTTATTAAACCCAATAGGCTGGTTTTAATTCAAATTAGGATTGATAATATCTTAGTTTGGTTTAAGTACAAGCTACTGTTTTATTATTACAGAGACAAAGGAAATCATTGTTTAATTTTTTAAATTGTGTTTATGATAGATGAGATGGCCTAATTCTGAGCTTTCCGGATCACAGGGTTTCCAGATAAAGTATCCCATACCTGTACAATTATCATTTGCTTTAGGTGAGCCTATCACAAAAGGAGCCCAAACCCCTACTACAGGGGTCCCCAACCTTTTTTGCTCGTGAGCCACATTTAAATTTAAAAAAGAGTTGGAGAGCAACACAAGCATGGAAAAAGTCCATGTGGATGTCAAATAAGAGCTCTGATTGGCTTTTTGGTAACCCCTATATGGACTGGCAGCCTACAGGACAGAATGTTTGGCAGAACATCTGTTTTTTATGCAACCAAAACTTGCCTCTAAGCCAGTAATTCAAAAATAAGCACCTGCTTTGAGTCCACTGGGAGCAACATCCAAGGGGTTGGAGAGCAACATGTTGCTCGTGAGCTACTGGTTGGGGATCACTGGTCTACTATATACTAATACATACAATTTTGCTATTGTAAAGCACTCAGGGAGGTTTGTGATGGTACTTTACAAAAACTTACAAAATGAACACAAAGAAAATAACACTTTTTGCTCAAAGTTGACACAACATATTTGCAGCAACCACAAACGGCCGCCAGAACATCAGCTTTCATGTCCAAGAAATGTAAAGCAGCTGAAAACACAAATGGCCTCCTTGTGATGTTTGTACAAATAAGTTTGTACTTATACTGGTAGCCCAACTACCCCGCAGCACTGCATATACTGATGGTCTCAACAATGTCCCATTTTTCTCTAATTTTTTATATTTGTCCTGTTTGATAAAATAAACCTTGTGTGTGAGTGCAGGGTTCACTCCACTGACGTCTCGCAGAGCTATGGCGTATTCTTGCCCTCTGGTGGAAAGCAAGGCTTCAAGTCTTACAGGTATGTGACAGCCTGCTGACATCCTCTAAGTTCAGCTTCTTACAAGAATCCCAGGGCCTGGGAAATCTCTCCATGTGTTTGTCTAAGAGCATGCTTTTTGTACAATGTAATAAAAAGGGCCAAGATTTGCAACAGGTTATGTAACATATAGCAACAGTCAGTATGGAGCATCTACAAATAACCTACTACAGGCTACAGCAGGGGTGCCCAAAAGGTAGATCTGGGATCTATCAGTAGACCTTTAGCTGGTGATCAGTAGATCTCAAGACATTGTCAACAAACAGCTTGTCTAAATCCCCCTCTGATTTCATGCTTTTCCTTCAGATTTTTATTCTGTTAAGGTTACATAAGAAATAGTTGTTTGTTAAATATAACAATATAAATTTTCCTATAAATCAATATAATATGTATGTAATATTTTCCATGGAACAGACTGCTAACAATGCTTTTATGGATGTAAATCACAATGGGACATCACTAAAAGTAGGCCTCGCATAAGTCAAGTATGGGCACCCCTGGGTTACACGTAATCTAATTGGTTGCAAACAGTGCATATTTATTGTATTATCCTGTTTATCTCTTTTATTGCGAGTGATTCAGTAACATTAAGTGGTGATGTTTTTTTTTTAATTATAATTAGGATGGGCACCCATTTTTTTTTTTTATAACTCTGCACATTTCACATCCTGATCCAGCTTCTGTCGCATAGATAATCTGCTTTTGGTGATGGTGATGGTCTAGCAGCCATCATACAGTCTGCAGTGACAAAACCATATGAAAGTGTATGACAGTAAGCTTTAAAGGGCATGCATGAGACAAGGATTTGGAAGTGATGTGCAATTTTGCAGCACTAGAGATAGATGTAATTAGTATAAAAGCAGATAGTTTATTAAAGGTAGGCACACTTCCAGCAGCAATAATGGTCACAAAACCAAAATAATAAAAGAATGGTACACTGTTGATATGGCAATTTGCACCACTTTAAGATATAACTCTTCTAATATGAGCTTTTGTTTTCAAATGACTGCACAGATAACAAAGCAAATTAACACTAATAACAGTATTTATGACTGTACAACACTGCATGTCCATTAAATTAAGTAACTCTGCCATACAATTCCTATTTCATTTTTTTGCACTCACTTTGCTACCCATAAACCACTGGCAGATCGGATGAGGGGGTCATGGGAAATGTTTCAATAACACTTTCTCCTCTATCACAAGCACCTGCTAGCTGAACAGAAGTGGCTGCTGATATTGCTGGGACAAATATAGCACAGGAACCTCTTGGGGATCCTGGTATACCATAAAAGGTGTATATTGCTGATAGGTATGTGGTTTGCATGACTATAGGAAGAGGTGTCAGCCTGCTGTGAGTTCTGACTATAGGACCTCAGACAATATCTTATTAACCTATTATATAATTAGGGATATTTTTAATTGGAAGACTTGGCAGAAGTGTATCATGGAGAGCTATACCAATATAAGTCAGCCACTGCAATGTGTATTTTCCATTAGCTTCCTGGGGGCAAATTCATTAAGATTTGAAGTTGCGCCACTGACAACTTCGCCGCACTTCACCAGGCACAGTTTCGCCAGCACTACACAAATTCACTAAAATGCGAAGTTGCATTTAGGGAGGTGAACGATAGCAAAGTTGCGCTACCGTTACTTCATCAGGCAAAGCGAAGTTATGTTAGCAATGCCTAATTTGCATACGGCGCCAATTTAAAGTATAATGGATGTATATGCTGCACCAAGTACATTATATTATATAGCCTAGGAAACCTTTAATAAATAAAATAAAGTTGCCCTAAACATGTGCCCACTGTATAGTTGCCATATGTTAGGAAATGTAGGGGGGAAGGAGGGTACCCTAAAAAAAATGTATGATCTTTTTCAGCCTATCACCCTTAGGGCCCTTACACACGGGTGTTTTTGACCTGCGCTCCCCTGCGTTCCGTTTGACTGCGTTCAGGGGAGAGCAGGTCTAGTCTAGGCGCACTCCATTAGTTTCAATGGCGCGTTCAGCGCTTACACCTGTCTTGTGGGTACAACTAATGGAGTGAGCAGGTCGAAAACGCCCATGTGTAAGGGCCCTTAAAAAAGTGAAAGATACCAGCGTTTTTAGGGAATTTTTTTTTAAAGAAACTCCTATCTACTCTATAAGTCTTGCACAAGAGATAGCGTTAAGTAAAATCCGCATCTTAGTGAATTAGTGTAGTTACGTCCCTTCGTCAGTGCACAACTTCGCCAGGCATAAGGGTGCGAAGTTGTACTAGAGTCTATCTACTTTGTTAGCGAAGTTACGCCAGGGACCGTTAGTAAATCGACAAAGTTATGAAATGACATCACGCAAGCAAATTTGCGCTAGCGTTAGGTGCTTCATGCTTTAGTGAATTTCCCCCTATGATATTAACAGTTTATTACAATAGTGCACTACTAAATCATGATATCATATTAGTGAGATAAAAACCTCATTATTTAGGTTATAATTGTCTTTATGAAATGTAACTAACATTGTTTCTGACATCAGAGTAAATTTATGACCTAAAAATTTTGTAGTATATGGTTCAAGATATTCCGCACTAAGCATACTGTTGCTTTCAGGCAATTTAATTTGAAGTCAGTTGAAGGTGCACAAGGCTTGTGTTTCATCTTTACACTTATGTCACACTCAGTGTTTCTCCATTGGCAAATACACTCTGAATGCCCCCCTACCATGCTGTGTGTTGCATTTCTCACACATAATACAATCTGCTTGTCATTGCTCAAAGTGGCCAGAAAATGCCCATACATCCATTCAAAGAATGGACACTTGGGGCAGTAGAGGACTGAATATATGTTTCTGTCTCCAGAGCGTAGAAAATGTCCCATGTGACATTAGCTTTAGGATACCTTTTGTATAGTAAAATGACTTCCCTATAGGTTACTGGAAGAACAAAATGACTTGCACGCCGGACTTCAAGATCGAAGCGAAGCAGGAACATTTATTGCATTTATTCACAAAGCTGAAAAATCTTTTCATTTCAAAACATAACAAAAACACACCTGATTCATTTTGTACACAGTTATGTAGGTAGTGACTGGTGAATCGTCGGTGTTTTGCTTCGCCTTATTTTTTGGACATGCACGTCCAAAACGGGATGCAGCTGTGTTTCGTTAACTACTCGCCGTCGATTCACCCGTCACTACCTATGACTACTACATAACTGTGTACAAAATGCATCAGGTGTGTGTTTTGTTAAGTTTTGAAATGAAAAGATTATTAAGATTTTATCAAAATCCTAATGCTCCTGCATTACTTCAGTGTAATCCTGTAGTCCAGATAGGGTTGCCACCTTTTTTTTTTGTCGAAAACAGGCAGGGGCGCGGGCTGGTGATGTTGGGGGTGGGCTGGTGATGTCAGGGGTGAACCAGTGATGGCAGGGGGCGGGCCAGTGTTGTCAGGGGTGAGTGACATTAGGGGCGGGGCAGATGACGCGGCGATCAGTGATTGACGAATGTTATTCACAGGGCCGCTCCGGCCATGAGGCAAGGTGAGAACCTTGCCTCAGGTGGCACGGAGCAGCCAGTTACAAGGGGCGGCAAAAAGCCGCTTCTTGTAACTTTAAGAGCCGAATTTCCATGTTTTAACCCGGAAATTCGGCTACGCTAGTGCAGAGAGCACAATTGCGCTCAATGCACTAGCGATACAGCCCCCTTTTCACCCACTCCGAAGCTGATTTTTAAGCGCGGATCGGGAAGGGGGGGGGGCGGCGTCGGGGCTGCCGCCTCAGGTGGCGGTAGTACCAGAATCGGCGCTGGTCATTCATTTCAATGTCCTGTCCAGATTTCCTAATTTGGCAATCCAGACAGGAACTTTTCACCTGTGCCTTCCAAAAATCCAAACAGGTGGTTGAAGAATTTTTCCAGGGTGGTTGAAGAATTTTTCCCAAGCTGCAAGTCTGGGGCATCCATACCCACACCACCCTGCCTTATTGGCTAGAGGACGGCTTTCTCTTGTGCATTTGGTATTAGAGGTTGCTACTTTTGCGATGTGCTACTCAACTTCAACTATTCGCCATCTAAAACCTGCTGAATTGCTGTTTTAGCCTACGGGGGATCTCCTAAAACCTATTTGGTGGACTTTGAAAAATCGTCATTTGATCAATTCAACCCTTGATAAATCTGCCCCTAAAAGTTAACTTAAGGGTGAACCATTCCTTTAACATGTTACACATGGGGCTGGTGCACACAAATCTACAAGGGCACGGTGTGAGTTTAAAGATACATATTTGCTTGAAATTAAACTAAAGCTTTTCCTGAGTTGAGCTGTACATTTTTGGAGTTATACTGGAAGAACAATAAATGGTTAGAAACTTTCTGAGCCCTCACAAGTATTTCTGAACTGCTATATCTATAAATACCTATGAAAAAATTTTTATTTTTACTGTGACACAGCAGGCGGGCAAGCAACAGCTGGTGCCTGTAACTTTTGTTCTAGTATATGCAGTCTATTCAACTGATCCCTCCTTATCACTTTTTCCTGTTTCTAAATGTATAGGTTGTATAGGCGCTAATATTATTGCACTTTAATGTAATTCGAATTTTTTGTATTACAAAATATACTTTTTTTGTTAAAAATACAATTCTGGCTCTTATAACTCTCTAAGGCAGTGATCCCCAACCAGTAGCTCGCGAGCAACATGCTGCTCTCCAACCCCTTGGATGTTGCTCCCAGTGGCCTCAAAGCAGGTGCTTATTTTTGAATTACTGGCTTAGAGGCAAGTTTTGGTTGCATAAAAAACAGATGTCCTACCAAACATTCTCTCCTGTAGACTGCCAGTCCATATAGGGGCACCAAAAAGCCAATCAGAGCTCTTATTTGACATCCACATGGACTTTTTCATGCTTGTGTTGCTCTCCAACTCTTTTTTAAATTTAAATGTGGCTCACGAGCAAACAAGGTTGGGGACCCCTGCTCTAAGGGCAATGGATAATTGATGTGTTGGCCATCGCTGTCCATTTTCTCCACTGTGTTTTTACCTACAAAACATTTTCCCAAACATAATTGCACTTGCCATGCCCAGGGACAAGGTTAGAACACACCTGAGACTGTTCATAGCACTTTTGTGTTGAGAGTGTAAGTCATCTGAGAAAAACAAAGTCTTGACTATTGTTGTGATAAATGAACATATAAACAAGTACGGTTAATTTATTTAAATTTAAATAATTCCAGGATTTTTTTGTGTGCACTGAGTGTTACTTTATCTTATTTATTTCCAATTTCAGAATTTATAATTATGTTGGCTTGGTGAAAACGATTTCTCGATTTCAGCTGGTTATTCTTCCTTATTATTCCTCTCCGCCCCCCCTTTTTCTATACGCTACTCTTCCTACAGTTTTGGGCGTAAAATCACCAAACTTTCCACAATTATTCATCTTATTCATACTTGAACTTTGAAGTAATTTGTTGTTGACTTTGAATGATGTAACGTATGTCATGTGGAATCTTTACACAATATATCATACTTGTTTATGAAACTAATAAACATGCCGTAAAAGAAGAGGCTTTCATGTATCCAAAATGCTGAATTAAAGGACACACCACCATTTTATTTTCCATCAGGAAATAAAATTAAAGTAGAAGTAGCTTTCCATTAAATGTCAATTCAGAGCTTAAAGTAGTTCTAAAGTTCTTTGTAAATGCAATTAGTTTGTGCCTTTCTGCACTGCTGGTTCTACCTTATAAAGCACCAACAAAATCTAGCAGAAGATCAATGCCCTCTAGTCAAGTCTTCGGTTATCACATTGCCCTGCATAATTTTTCACAGGTCTGTGAATTAGTTGGTTTCTGCTACATTGCCTCAAGAGTGCAAAGCAGCAGTCAGGATTAGCCTCAAAGAAACAGCTGAACTGAAAATGTGCAAACAGCTTTTAATGTGAGCTTTGCTTTTGTCCATATTAGGTTGCAGTCCAGTGGTGAGGGGGCTCAGAAGCTTTAGGGGCTTATGAGTGTGTGATTTTGGCCAATACTGTGTTTTTAGATAGAATGAGGGAAGAAGAGGGATCTTGACCCTACATTTGCCTTGTCCTGCTCGAACCAGGTCCCTCTCCTCATCACCTTCTCTTCAGTGTTCTGAGGCATTAGGGAAAGCCCATTGACGTATATTGGACTGCATGGCCAAGCTCCTTGAGCTTCTTTTTACTGGCAGAATGTTTCAGATGACAGTCAAGCATCAGAGAGAGGAGGAAAAAATCCAGTAGGACACTGCAGTTCGTGAAAGTGTTTTGTGTTTTATTTAGCCCGTATACATACAGGAGAAGGGCAACGCATCAGGCGTCCCGGACACTTTATCAAGCTAAATAAAACGCAAAACACTTTTTCATGAATTGCAGTGATCTACTGGATTCTTTCCTATGTATCAGTTGACCAAAGCAAGTAAGGCTCTTCCAGTATTAGTACCTGGCACTTTAACAGGTGAATTTCTAGAGGGTTGAGCTCTCCCTATTGCAAGCATCAGAGAGAGGACTTAGCCCTCTGCATAAATAGAAGTAACATCACATCCCAGGGACTTCTTTATCCTTTATATTCTCACCAGGTATGTTGCCAAGTATAATATGCCCGCAAAAAGGATTTCATGTCACATGTTGTTGTCATGCTTAGAACTGTCATTTATTAGTGCTGGCCCTGCTGAACTGCTTAAGAACTGGTATAGAGAACAGATCACCATATTGGGTACATGCAAAGATGTTTTCTTACCGGATGAAACAAATGCTCTTTCTTAGTAAATAAAAGACTCAGTGAAAGAAGGCTGAATACGTATTTGTATGCAGAACAGTGGACTTCTCAAAAGCAACCAGTGACATCTTGGGCAAAGCACTAAGCAATTAGCATAACAGAAAGAGAGCAAAACATGACTGCAAGCTAGCAGATACCAATGTTCAATCCAAAACCTTTATCCATAAATCATATTTACATTTGAGTGTAAGCAAACCGTAGAGATTATACATTTTTGTAAAATGTAACATGATTTCAAGCAAGGAAATGGAAAAGTGCTTAGCTTAGCTTATACATCTAGGGGCAATTTGCATATTTCCTCCATATGAAGTGTCCCATGGTGCACTACTTTCAATCTCTTGAAAGCATTTGTATCAAAGTGGGGGGTGCTAGGAATATACATAAGTTAATTAAAATAGTCTAGGTTCAAGGCCCGGTTTCATACGAAAAGGTTCCAGCAGCTTCAGGGTCTGCATAAATGCTAAATGCTTCTTTCCTCTGTTATGCAAGCCTCAGCGACGTGATCACTAGGGATGCTATACACATAGCTCTGCCTTAAAACTCCAACTGTTAGGCCTTAACCTTTACTTAAGGAATTATAGGTGAAGATAAGGAGCCAACTACAGATCCTGAAGCACTGGTTTAATAGCACAGATACAGCCTTCTAATTCAGTGCCATACATCTGAACTAGGTTGCATTGAAACAATTTATTTGAGTGCATTTCAGTTAAAGTTTAATCTATTTCTTAAAATAAACTTTGGTCACCTAAGGCATTGTCAAAATAAACAAATCTGGTGTTTCCAAAACCCTTTAACACAAATATATAATAAATCTATATCTGAGGTTCAACACATGTAATTGCCTTTCAGTGTATGGCAATGTCAAAATAATAGGCATCATCAATCCCCTTGGCATAGTTCCAAGGAAAATGCTAGATAAAATAAAAAAAAAACATTAACACCAGTTTTTTTGCTTTCAGCATTTACTTGCATCCTGTGAGCACACAGTCATAAGGATCAATGATCCCTAATTCTCTTCTGCTGCCATACATTAGATAGCAATTCAATGCACTACAAGTCAGATATTGTCATCAACACTGGGGAAAAGTAGTTGTGCAGACCCACTTACTTATCTATATATATATTTTTACGTGTATTTATTTATTTTTAACAATGTCTGTTCTCCCTGCTGCACTTAGTATGAACTCTGCTGCCACTGAATATGGTTAAGTTAAATACTGTTGGTTCCCTGGACCATGTACAGATACTTTATGTCTTGAACATCTACCAACAGATTGTACAGTGTCAATGAATTGCTGGAATATGTCTCTCAGCCTAAGATGTATAAATATGAGACTTTCCAAGCACTTACATCCACTTCCTAATTTGCAACCAATCTGAAAGAAACTGGAGAAAATAATAATTGCCCATTCCATACAGACTTTCAATTGATTTTTTACATTTGTACCCACCATCCATTGGAGCAAAGTACTTTTCAAACCTGCCTGCAACCCGATCAGATGTTTGCATGAACCAACGCATGGCCTCTTGCTGCAAAATGACCTTACCTTTGAAACTATAAGAGGTAGGTTCTTCTCTGATCCCCCTTGAAGCCTGAAACCCCAGGGACCCTCTCCAGACAAGGTGATGAGGATTTGGTCATCGTTACCCATTGTTGTATCTTCAGTTCTCCAGGGCCAACTATTTGATCTCCATCTCTACAGCTTTCCCTGCCCCTAGCGTACACAAGCAACCAGCAGGACAGCAGGTCCACACTACTCTAAACTTCTGTTAGCTTCTCCACTTGTTACGATGAGTCAGTTAATTCTTGTTTTGGAAAAGTGCCAGTGGTGTTCCTTTGCACATGGCATGTCAATCACGCTTTCTCTGCTTTTCATCCTCCCTCCCTCTTTTAGCCCCTCAGAGGAAACAGATCCCTCCAGCCACTCTAAGGAGCATTTGTGCACAAACCATACTCTTTAATTCATTCTATAAATAGCAAGCGCTCTGTGTTGCCTTTCAGGCCGTAAAGTCTCAATTCTTTCTTTATCCACCTGTTCAAATGGTTTAAATACCACTGTCTGCAAAAAGTAACATGTGTGTAAAAACTCTATTTAATGTCTGAATTAAAACTAAGCTAATAGTTGCATTTACTAAACCTATGAAATACCTCCACATTCTAGTTATTCTCCACTGGATACAATGTTTTATTTCTATTATTTAACTGACAGAAATTTTTTTTATGTTTAAGGGGTTATTTATAAAAATTCAGAATTTTTCGCGGGAAAATAAAACTCGAATTTTTAGAGATTTATCACACCCCATAGCTGCTAAAAAAACCAAAACTACTCCCTCTGAAACCTGTTGTGATCATGTAGAAGTCAATGGAAGATGTCCCTGAAGTTGTTTCTTGACATCATGATCTGTGCTGGATAATCCCATAAAGTCTGGGTTTTAGTCCAATAATCAGATACAGTTGAATTTTCAGAGCATCAAGTGTATGATTTGAATTCAAGCTCTGTTTTTTTTGCAACAATTTTTTGCTCTGACTTTTTCTAGAAGAATTATTGATAAATGAGTTTAAATCATCGATGGGAATTTAGCCGACTTTTTTAAAATTAAGAACGTTGATAAACTAGAGTTTTAGTCAATAACCCCCTTTTTTCTGCCACAAATAAACTCACATTTAAAAAAAACACAAATGTTTTTATGTTAAAAAATCCAGATACAGTATAAAAAACATAATTGAATACATTTGTGAAAAAAACTCTGAATACCTAGAAACCATAGTTTATTTCATTTTTTCATCAGTTTACAAGCAATAAAATTCTAAAACCTAATGTCATTATTGAAATGCACAGTTTTTACTGCAAATAAGTTTGACTTGCAAAAAAAAATTTAACCATTAATAGTTTTCAGTTTTAATTAAGTAGAACATACTGTCATACAGCAACATTTGTCATCCCATGAGTATGTAAATTCCAGTCTGCAAGTCCCAAGGCCTAGCTTTAAAGGGCAAGGAAAGGCAAAGAAATAAAATCCCATTTTTATTTTCTTTAATGAAAAAGAAATCTATGTCCAATATACTTTAATTAAAAAATGTTTACCGTTTTTATAAAAAACCGGACTGTATGCAGTGAAATTCTCCCTTCATTTAGTGGTGTGGATAGTAATTATCAGACGGTCCCTAAATTCTGGCAGGGAAATCATACTTATGAACAGCAGGGGAAGCCCCTGCCTTACTTACCAGCCATGCAGAACTCAAGCAGCTTTGATTTTTGATCATTTATGAAAATCCCTAAGAAGCCCAGACCACACTGAGCATGTGTATGTAGTCTAGTCTTGCAAAGATGTATAACAAAGTTACAAGATGACAGCCCCCTGTGGCCAACTTTGAAAGCATAAATCATTTGTTTGATTAGGCTTGTGGTGCAGTAAGTTCATGTTTATGTTTAGTATACAAAATACAGCATTTCTAGCCTTATTCTATTTTAGACTTTCCTTGCCCTTTAAAGAAGCTGGCATATGAATTTGGGTACATTGTGAAAACAGTCAACGTAGGTTAAAGCTGGCTATACATGGGCTGATAAAAACTGCTGACTCGGTCTGGAGGGATCCATAGATCAGCCTGACCAGACTGATACAATATCTGACCGAGGTTGAGGACTGCACCAGTATGCTGATGTGGTCCTCAAATTACAGGTTTCCAGAAGCTCTATTGTAAAGGTGGCCATACCAATTCAGCAGCTTATGTGCTTGTGCATGGGGCCCTCTGACAGGCCAATCCAACTGATATACAGTATGAGCAAAAATTGACCAGATGTTGATCCAGTTAATTAATTTCTTGCCCTGCTGGTTCATATTCCTGTCTTCATAATCCAATCATTTGGATTACAATGAAGGAGTATATTGTAAATTTAAGATCTGTTCATTGGCCCCCAATGTCAGTAATGGACCAGCATGTGGGTGCCAACTTTTCTCATTTCATTACCATACCAAACAAGCACATCTCATCATGTATGGCCAGCTTTGGGAAATAGCATTTATGCATCCTGTCCACCTGTCTAATTTATTAGTGTAATAAAAGCAAACCAACTGTAGCCAGTTTGAGTATATAACCTACCTGCTGCACTTGTCCATGATGACTTTATTCAAAGGTAGAATTATCACTGATGAAGCAGGGATTGGTGCAATAAAGCCTGCGCATTTTAGGAACCTTCTTTTTGGGTATGTTCCAAAACAATGGAGATCAGACCAACATAGACATATCTGCAACTGAATGACTTGTTCACCACTAAAACTATTTATTGTGCTGTAATGAGATACATGTGATATAGGGGTATCCTGGGGTAGTGATGTGCGGGTTGATCTGAAATCCATGATGAGCAAATTAAAAAACACTTTTTCCATCAATTTGTATTTAGATGGAAAAATCTGCTAGAAGCACTGATAGCCTGACCATTCTGCCAAGGTTTAAAAATACATGGCAGTTGCAGACACATGCTCTAGATTAAGCTGCAAAGAGATCTGTGTATGGTGTACTCCCTGTCCATAGCAAAAAGGCAACGTCATCAGGCCATGGCACATTTCATTGCAAAGCCTTCAATACAACAAATATGCAACAATAGATAAATCGGTAACTGGAAACGTTACTATTTGCCGTGAATGCTGAGGACACCACAGAACTGCTGAAATACCTTGAGCCAAATATAAAAGTGAATAATGTGCATGAGAGACTGGGAATAAAAGGTGCAACTCCATCACCCCAGGTGTTAATACTGTCTGTAAGGAGAGGTGTACAGTAATGATGGGTGGGCCAGCCTGATACCAGCGGGTTTTCCTGCGGGTCGGGCGGGTTTGGACTGACCTTGCACCCCCATTTGTGTGTGGAGAGTTCTTACACCTTACACTGTGGGTTCCAGCTACCATTTTTATAAACAGAGTGACCTGCACCTTTTTTGATGTCATCAGTGAGGTGGGTTGGTGCGGGTCTATAAATGGAAGCCGGCAGTTGCTCTCGGGTAGAGTGAGGGCAGATTATGGTCAGGTGCAGGTCTGGGTTTACTTGTTCCGTACATCATTAGTGTACAGTTGCAAAATTACCTTACGGTCAGTTGCCCACCCCAAAAAGTGTAGTTTTTGTGTGCACTTTACTAAAGTATGAAGCTCCCAGAGCAGTAATAGAAATAAAAAAATACCAATTTAGAAGTTGCCAAGAATCAGCCATTCTATAACATACTTAAAGGGGAACTCCGATTTCCAAACCAAAATTTGATAAAACACAGGTAGCCCTAATATACCCATCACAGTTTCCTGTTTCTTCAAAAAGTATTTATAAATGCTATTTTCTATGCTGAAATCCAGCTGTTTAACAGTTTTTTTTTTTTTCGTTTCTGCATCATTTGAAATCCTGGCAGGGAAGAAGGGACTAAAAAACTGCACCACAGCTTACAGACAGCGTGCAGGAACTACATAAACCACAATGCATTGCACTGTGATGTTACTTTCCTTATTGAAATCACATGTGCAGGGAATTGTTGGGTTTGGAGGATGCAGGCTGAGGACAGCTGGCTGCTGATACGAAGTAACTGTAGTCAGCCAGTTCAGCAAAGTAGTCAGAAAGATCAGCAGGACAGCAGGGGGCTAGGGAACTGTCAAAAAACATTAAAAACCATGAAAAGTCTGCATATTATTTAATTGATGTATAATGCAAAGTTGCTTGAAATTATGTTTACTTTTCAAAAAGTTTAGTTATTTTTTTGTCGCTTTCCTCTTTAAAGGTGAACCACCACTTAAAGCAGTATGGGATTCATAAATTTGTAATCCCAGTTGTGATCAAGGACCCTAGGAGCAAAGCATTCAAGGAAGGGCCTGAATAGAAAGCTAAACAATAAAAACAATACAAAATTATGACTTTAAAATCCTAGCAACCCGAGCATTTTACTATTATATAGTTTTTGTTTTTGGAAGCACAATTGCAAAGTTGCATTGAGCTCACATTGAAAAAGTATTCTTCGTACACCTTTGTTTGCCTATTTTAAAAATCATCCATATCATGTGTGATCTTTTTAACAAGCATGTGCTTATTTCTGTGTGGACATCTCAGCCCTGGACATCCCATATAATAATCCAAATGGGCACTCCATTAGCTACACGTGTATAGTCAATTTCAGATAGATTTTATAGCCTTTGCTAGGATGGCAAAACATATCTCCCCTAATATAGAATGTCAGTCCTGGCAGCTATTACAGGGTAAGTGCCGGACTAGCTTGAAAAAGTATGTCCTTCCTTTTGCTTATGCCAGAATTCATCAATTTGTCACCCATCCTTCTCTTTATATAGGTATGGGCTTGGTTGTCCGGAATGCTTGGGACCTGAGATTTTCTGGATAAGGAATATTTCCATTATTTGGAACACTTGACCTTATGTCTGCTAAAAATCATTTAAATTAATTAAGCCTAATAGGATTGTTTTGCCTCCAACAAGGATTACTTATATCTTATTTGGGATAAAGAACAAGGTACTGGTTAATTATTACAGGTAAAAAGGAAATCATTTTTAAAAATGTGAATTAATTTGATTAAACTGGAGTCTATGGGAGATGGCTTTCCTGCTTTCTGAATAACAGATTTCTGAATAACGTATCCCATACCTGTAGTTACTTATATAATAATATTCCTTAATAGTGAAAACTCTTTGGTAAAATCTCAGCATTCTGGTCGCCCCATTATACTTTTCCCATGAAAAGTATTTACCCCCTTGTAATGTTCT
>CM044443.1:41837860-41857065 GCA_024363595.1 Xenopus borealis
TGGGGCAGCTGGGAAATTGACTAGCCCCATTATTTTTAATAATGATTTCCTTTCCCCCTGTAATAATAAAGCAGTACCTTGTACTTGATTGTAACTATCCTGCATGAATCCATATTGTTGGCTTAAAATTCCTATTGGGTTTATTTAATGTATGGTGATCCAAATTACAAAAACATCTCTTTAGCAGGAAAGCCTTAGGTCCTAAGCATTCTGGATTATAGATTCCATACCTGTACATCTCTTGTACATTAATGATCCCCAAGCACACACTAATGTATAACACTGTGGATGCTCCCCCACCACAACTTGAGTCCAAATATATGCAATGCTGCAAAGCGGTGTGGAGGGGGAGATGGAGGACAGACGTTGGGACAGGGACCCTTGATGTCGCAAGGGGGGCCTTGTGGTTGCAGACTCAGTAGCCCCTGGAAACCCAATCTGATCAGACATTATCTTGAAAAGAAGCTATTAAACTTCATTAAATTCCACCACTATTCTACTGAAATAAACAAAAGAACACAGCAAAGGACAAATGAGACATCCGTATGACTAATGTTTGAGCAGCCATTGAAAAATGAATCAGAACTGTAGATTGATAAAGAGAGCAAGTTTCCATCACTTATATGCCTATTTTAAGGTGCTTATCTTTTTTGATAATAGCTGGCAACAGTCTGAACACCACAGAGAGAGTGATATGACTGTAAAAACAAATAGCAACAACACACTAGAAGGAATACATACATATATGGAACAAGGAGGATGGATACAATTATTTTTGCCACCACACTCCCGCAATTAACTCACACTGCTTGACGTGGTGCTGGACTTCCGTAGACCCGGCAAGGTCCCTTAGCAACAACAGTATTGAAGAAATCGGATCCGCACACACATGCTCTTGCAGTTGGGGGGATTCCCCTTTTATTTCACCAAAGATTCAACGTTTCGGGGGGAGGATTGTTCCCCCCGAAATGTTGAATCTTTGGTGAAATAAAAGGGGAATCCCCCCAACTGCAAGAGCATGTGTGTGCGGATCCGATTTCTTCAATACAAGGAGGATGGATCCACAATACCAAATAACTGACAATGACAAATAAAATGGTGAAGGTGAAAAAGGCCGCAGCTTTATTCAAATTGAAATGGCATTTTATCCAACCTTTTACTATCATAACTATAAATAAAAATCTATTTTGAAGCGTGTTTCTAGCTCCTCCCGTAACTGCCTAGAGGCTATCAACATTTTCATCATTTAGCCTGAAGCAACAGGCATATTTTTTATTATTTCCCTCAAAATCTGAGACAAAGACATAATTTATTTAGTTTTTTTAAATTTACGGGTGGGTAGGTGGCTTATCTCCTTTTCCAGCACAGCCATCCTTCTGCCCAAGTGCCACAAAGTCCATTCCAGCCAAGTAACATACACGTGCAGCCATAAATAAAATCCCCCAATCAGCTTCCCGTACAATGTACTGTACACAATGTAGTTGATCCTGGACATCCAAGTCTGACACTGTCCAGAACTGCTGGTATAATAGCACAGATACAGACTTAAGGTGGCCAAATATGCATAGACAATATCGAAACGAATTTTCGTACGATATTCGGTGCGTGTATGGTGGGAAATGAGCCGACCAATATCGTCAGAAGATTAACATATCGGTCGGCTGGTTGATCGGGCTGGACGGAAAATTTTGATCGGATACCTTTCCTTTGAAAGCACCCTGACATTGGCCATTGTTAGTGCTGAATCGTCAGATAAAAGTAGAATTCTATTGTTTCTACCTGTATATTTGACGATTCAGCTCTACAAGTGTGTGTTGAAATGAACGAACTTTCTTGGAAAGATCTTTTCCGAGAAAGATCGTAATTGTTACGTCTATGGCCAGCTTAACAATTCAAATCCATATACAGTATATACAAACTTGACAGCTTGTTTCGACCTAATTTGGCATCATCTGGTCAAGATATTGGTACATGGATTCTGAAGGCTTACAACTTGGAGAGCAGCTGCTTAAGGCTCAGTCAGTCTGTCAGCTAAGTGCATTTATGTAATCATATATAAGCGCAGCTGCGTGGGACCGCGACGTAATTGGATATACTATGCTCTGGCTTTGAGGAGTATCTGCTATGAGGCAGCTAAGGAGAATCTATACAAATTATATGTAGTGACTGCTGTGGACAGCCTGGGTTTCCATTACTACAGGGGCTAAAAACCTAGAGCAGAAGGGCACCTAAAGACCTCCCCCTCCCCCCACAAGGTCTACTAGGGCCTTTATTACACCACTGTCTTTTTTTTATTTGCATCACAGTTTCTGTTCCTTTCCTTCCCATATTAGATCTCCACTGTGATGCTAGAAACAGTAGTCTCAGATTGAGTTCAGGGCAGACTTGAGATATAAATACATATAAAATGTGTGCATAATAAAAACACAGAATCACAAGGAGCGCTGTTCCTGGAATTAATTATTCCATATTTGGTGTATACCTTAATTGTACAAAAAAAAAAAAAAGTTTTAAATTAAAATAAACCCAATTGGCTGGTTTTACCTCCAAAAAGGATTAATTATTAATTAATTAGTTAAGATGAAGTATAATGTACTGTTTTATTAGTAAGAAATTTTTTTTAAAATCTGAATTATTAGAGTAAAATAGAGTCCATGAGATGGTCTTCCCCTAATTTGGAGCTTTTTGGATAACAGGTTTCCAGATGACGGATCACATCCCTGTATATAATTTATCAGATCCATCTCAAGTTTTGATATTGAGATTTTAGCTTTGTCCATGTGAACATGTGGAGGAGGAGATTTGGTAAAATGCAAGCTTTGAGGAGATTTTCCAAAAAGTCGACTTATTTTAACAAAGTTTTCCAGTTTGGTGTAAAAAGACAAGTTTCCTCATCTTGGAATCTGCAGAATGTGGAATTTCCAATAATGTATGCCTCGGGGGCATTTAGGACTATAATATGCACTCTAGGTGCTTATTTTGGGGCATATATGTAATTTACTTAGGCAATAATATGCATGTTTGGTGTTAAATGAGAACTAAACACAAAAAATTATCCTAATTAGAAGGAAAGAGAATAAAGTAAAAGGGTGTGATGGAAGCAAGAGGAGAATAGCACCGCAATTTAAAAAGGTGCATTTTAGTACAGCTGCATTTATAAAAGCACAGCATGCTTAATGAGCATGTGTTTGGTGTGCTTTTAAGATATATTACAGAAGAGAAATCTATATTCTAACGTCCGTGTCTACATGTCCCGTTGGCATAGCAAGGAGTACGTCTGGGCTTGCAGTTGCTATGGGGCTTCCAAAAAGCACTGGGGGCCACATGTCTTGTTTCCTTGAAGTGATTTCACAAGCCCCATTTTAAAGGAGACATATTTTACAGGCAATAATCATTAATATATGGTGTTGCTTTTACCTGGTGCTAAAAATTAAAATATCTAATATATTATATAAAATCTAATTATTAGAGCTCCCTGTGATACTGACACTAAAAAATTAATTTTAACATATGAATGTACATTAAATGTTACCTATAGGTCATGGTGATCATTTTTTGCCGAGAGCTTTGTTTTTGTATATAATTGTTAGTTGGATTTCCTAAGCCTGACTCTCTGACACTCTGACTTCGCCAACCTAACAGTCCCATCTCAGTCTGTTAGTTACAGTTTCTAATGATAACAGATGCCTGCTGCACAAATATGGCAGCCCCAATCATACAGGAACATGGGGGATCAGACAGGTAATGTAAAAGCATCATGCAAATACTTTATGGCAAAGTTAGAAGCAGCTTTCAAAGCCAATATTATAATAGACGTAAAAAAGAATTTAATTTCATGTGTCAGTATCTCTTTAACTGGTCCCTGTCTGAGGTTCAAATGAAGGGTGGATGTGTCCTAACGGTCCCTGCCAGAAGCACAGTAGGAGGGGGACAGTCAATCACAGTCTTTCAGTCACACAAGCACAGACAGGCTTCAGTTCTCTATCAGGTCCTGCTAGCTGCTGATTGGTTCCTGTCCTAAAGTGCAGTGAGCCGAGAGCCGCCGCCCCCCCCTGCACAGGCTCGGATTTCAGGGAGCAGGAAGTGGAAGGGAGGGATTATTAGGGTTTTTTGCAGAATTAATCAATAAATCGGCCTGAAACTACTTTTTTAAGCAAGATTCTTCTATATCTAAATGAGTATAATGCACTGGTACATTCTTCTTTTTTACGCAATATGTCTCCTTTAAAGAAGAAACAGGTAAGTAGTAATGAACCATAACTTTATCATAACAACGAACCACTTCTCAGCAATCAGTCTCTGTACATTCAGATTTGCATTGTAGGCTAGCTTTGCTTTGCTTGCTTCTGGGATAATAAAAATAAAAAAAGGAGCAACCAGAAATAAAACTATGCAAACGTTGAAAAATATAAACTCTTAACAAGCAGTGCCCTGGCCAGAACTGAACCACAGCACTGGACCAGCAGATCTAAGCACTGGGGCACTGAATACATATATTGTGAAATACTGAATACAGTCTATAGGGTAAACACAAGCTGAAACATTTTGAAGTTTATGTTCTATTGTCTTCTTGCCAAAAAAGGGTATACTTCACACTGACAGCATGTTCGTTACCATTTAATTGGTAATCCACAGTTCACTGGTTAAAATCAAAGCAATAGAAAACACAGAACGTACCCATGCTTTATATGAATGTCCAGAAAACAGCCACTGTTTGAGGAGCCTTTTATGTCTTGATTGATATGAAAGTGCAATTTTATATTTGTATGAATAAAAGCTGAATGATACACCACACTATGGGCTTTGCATCCAGTTTTACTTATATTCCTATAGATGGAGATTGATTGCCTTCTCAAGGAGGCTGCATCCAAGTGTGAGCATGGGATAGAGAAATTCTTTTATCTGGACCGTCTTAGGATCTGTACTGAATTCTTTTGTTCATGGTTAGAAGACTTTTAGGGGTATTGCCTGGTTTTCATTTCATATATTTTTCTTTTCCCTGCGATATTTGTCCATCTGTTGGAAAGGCGAGTGGTTCCATCTGCAGGCCCTTATGTTTGTCTTATTAGTCACTGTATGCAGGCCTCAAGATAGAGTCCTGCGCAGGTCCATTTTTTGGGACCCGTACCGCAACCCGGACCCGCGACCCAAACCGTACCCGCGATCCACAACCGGGACCTGCGACCCGCTGACCATCAAGAATCAGGAAGTGCGGTCATCATAAACAGGAAGTGACATCATCGGAAGTAGCCAGGATCAGGAAAAAAATGGCGTAAAACAGGAAGTGCTGTCATTGTAAACTGGATGCGACATCATCAGTAGTAGAAATGCTCAGAAAAAGGAGTAAAAATCCCTATAGCGAGGATCCGCGACCCGACCCTCAACCCGCCAACCTGCAGAACCACCGGCCCGCTTCTATACCCGCACCTAGAAATTCTACGAGCAACCCGCAGGGTACCGCGTGATTTTGCGGGTAACCCGCGGGTACCCGACCCGCTGCAGGACTCTACCTCAAGAAGAGGGCGGCCCCTTTCCTATAAGCCCGTAACTACACTGTTGCAACAGTACTAATGGGATAAAACAAAAAAAAGTGCTTATAAAAAAGTTTGGGGTTTTTTTTTTTGACAGAACTTTAGGCATTTTGTCTTGTTAAAACAATAAAACATCCTAAAACCTCTAAAATACATCTGAATTTATTTCATTTATTTCTTTACAAATTAAAATATAACTTGGCAAAACAAACACAATGAAGAAAAGAATATGTATATAATTTATAATCATTTCCCAGTTTGGATCAAAGCAGTTAATACGAAGCATTACTGTAGAAGGCTGCTAAGGCCTCGATTTTGTGAAGTTTTCTTTGTTTGAGAGAAAATACTGACAACTAGCCATTGTAATGAACTCTCCATTGGGGCTGAATGAGCAAAACAAAAACACTCCACACTGAAGGTTCTCAATCTGAGGTTGAACAGACTGTCTCAGAAATCATTGTCCTTCCCTTTCTGCAATGTGACACACAGGAGAGGCCATTGGATATAAACTAGGAGAATGTAATGCTAAATAGTGAATTTACTAGACAGCCACATTATCTAAAAGTGCCACATTTGCTTCTGAGGTGAAGGGATTTCTGTTGTGATCCAATGAACTATGCAAGGCGAGCATATAAATATTATACCACCCCTCCACAATGTAAAGGAGGTCTCCTATAAAGTGATCTCTAGGCGCATTACAAAGTCAAGTGCATACAAGTCAAACTTTTGTTCATAAATCTTCATCTTAACCAGTCTCAAAAGGAAAAAAAAACACACACACACACACACAAATATAGAAATAAAAGAAAAAGTCTTTGAAGTCTTGAGTGCAGGTCCAAAATATCTTCAGAGCTTGTAATCTTTGCCATGTAAAAATTGGAGAGGTGGATTATCCGGAAGGTCATTAGGTTACAAAGCTTGTGTATAATAAATACAGAAGAAGGGTGGAAATGCTTTTTAAAATGTTTTGCTTTGCGGTCTTGCAGGGACAAGTGTTACATAGTGACAGCACACACCTATGCACGGATTCTTCACAACATATAATGACTATGTTTGGGCTTGATGTCTTTCGGCTTGGCTAAGGCATACTTTCCACTAAAACAAAGCCAGATTATTTCCAACATAAAGAACACATAACACTACATAAACTCCCTTATTTCTTGCAGTAAAGAAAAACGGATTAGCTGGACTTTTACACCCCAGGAGTGTGTAGGGCGGTATGATCACAAGCTTTAGTAGCTTCATTGAGTTATAAATAATAGTAGAGATTTTGCCAGAAGTGCCAGAAAATTCAGAATTTCTTGCTGTTGAAAGCAGATATTTGCCTCATGAACCCAGATAAAAACTAGTTGGATAAGCTACAGTAAAAGCTATTCAGCTTAAAAAATACAAAACAAACTAGCCATTGCAGTACATTGCATATCGGACTTTGCTTATAAGACAGATGCTGCTCTGCCTTTACCACAAGAGGACTGCTAATGGGCAACAATATTATATGAAGCACAGAACCAGTTTTCAACAAGAACAAATGTTCAAGAAACAGAAAATTAAAGATGCCTGATTTAATTCTTTATAGAAAAATATTGTTGCTAGGTGCCATCTTTAAATGGGTATATCATTTTGAATAGGAACAATCATTCTTAGCTTAGTTACACCTTTAGCGACCAGGATATTACTTTTTTGCGCAGCTTTAATAGTATGGCAATTTTCTATAACAGTAGAGTACTTCATTAGCTGTTCTCATACTGTGACAAGCAGATTAAAAATAAAACATGGGTTTAAAGGTGGGGGTTACAGTTTATATTGCCAGGCGCAACTTCAAAAATTAGGTCATCACAAGATACTGTCGATTTCTTTACACATTTACCCATCTAGTTAACTGGTGCTGTCACAAAGCTATTTAGGCAATTACCAGTGTATTTTAACAATTATTTCTTCCAAGTCGAGACATTACATTCATTGTGAAAGCATTACCAAGGAATTTTGGTGTTTGGACTCCTTTCTAGGTACTTCGCAATCTCCTTAAATACTCCCTCTGGCTTTTTGTGACTGTTTTAACCTCCTAATTCTTTCTAAAAGAGGTCTTTTACAGGAGGTTTATTGATTTTGGTAGTAAAGTGGAAGAGGAAAAAAATAAGCTGCTGCAGTCCTGGTTGTAGTAGTAAAGTTAACAGACCAAGGTGGTTAGTGAAATATCACGTGTCTAAGAGCACACAGCTAGTTCTTTTTGTTTTTAACTTAGAAGTTGTCTGATCTCCTTGTGCATGTGGCAAAGGAAGTCTACATATGAAGCACCCCCATTCAGGTTCTTGTCTTCTACCAACAAATTTTTGAAGAGCAGCTCAATCTTGTCATCCTGTTTCACAATAATCAGCTGTGGAAAAAAAAAAAAAAAAAAAAAAAAAAAAAAAAAAAAAGTATAAATATAGAAAAAACTGGCTGGAACAAGGCAGGAATGAGTTCCTGGTAACATTTTCTGAATAAAGATTCCCCTCCTTTTGAGTCCAAAATGGCCAACAGATATCAGAAACTGGCCAAATCCCTATGACAAGTTAAAAGCACATCTGAGACCAGGATGGAATCAAGCAATGAAATCCTCCCCAACTGAATCAATTTGTAGGTGTACAAAACCAAAGTATAACCTAACCCTCAAACTAAAAGTAATATGTTCTTCATTCAAACCTTCCAAATGTGCAGCCCTGTATTTTTGAGAAACAAAGACCTGTTACTAGCCCAACTGAAAGAGATTATGCCAAAAGAGTGGTATTTCATCCTTTTAATTATATACCCCTGAAGATGTCAGTTAACAAGCAAAAATGTATGCTATACTGTACTACCAATAACTGAAACCGTCCAAAGTGGAAATAACCACAGATTTTAAAGCATTTTGCTGCCAGTAGTTTTTCAGAGAACTTTCACAAAGACAATATGGACATGCAAAGAACTCAAAGTATTTTCTTACCTTCATATAACGAGGCCTCTGTGCTCTGAACATTGTTATAATACCCCGTATTTTATTTGAGATTGGATTATCTAGAACTGGCAGTGCACTCTGGTAAAAATAAAATGGAAAGCCTTATCATATGATATAATATATTTAATCGATATAACCAAAGGAGAATGACAACATCCAGCCTCAAAAGAACTAGCATATTTTCTTACACTTACTTTAATAATCATTTTGGTGGTCTGGAACTATAAACCCCCTGTCTTAAAGCATATAACTTCTCTGTAAAGCAATCTCTATAATTTGCAAGCAATGTATTTAGTATGTCTATTATTATTATCAATATGTACATGTGTCCGTTTACATAATAAGGTTCAGAAAACATAAGTTTTATTATTCTATTACTTTGTAAACTTACCATGCTACTGTCTATCTGACTGAAGGAAGATACACCAAACAGGTTCTGGATCAACGACTGTTGTAGGTTTGCCCCAACCCATACAAACAAGTTCAGACCATTCTCTAAAAGATACATTTCACCCTTAGAAAGTCTCTCCTCTGATGAACGGATAGCTGCAGGTAAGCAATCATTGGAAGGCTCCATTTTTGACTAATAAAAAAAACAATGAGATTACATAATGCAGGAAATATTAGGAAGTCAATAACAAAATATATCCATTGTACAAGTGCTACAGCGAATTGCTTCCTACAGACAAGATAACTTGTACATTTTCTTTATAGATGTTCATCCCCTGTTGCTAGGACTGATGTGGAATCCATATTCACACCTGTAAGCACCGGAAATCAAATATCTTCCCTCCCAGTTACGAACAGAAAGCTAAGTGACGTCTGCCAAGCACTGCAACCAAGTAGTGGAGACACAATTAAAGGTTTAACCTTTCTTTATAGAATACACATTTTTTCCAAGTTTTTTCTTGTCATGAACACCAATTTGTAGTGAAAACACATCTTATTATTTAGAGATGATTTAAAAATTTTAGCTAACATTTTGAGAGTGTGCAATCCTTGTCTAATTTTATTTTCCCCTGGAGATATTTCATGGGTGGCCACCCTAGAATTAGCACCTAAGCATCTGTTTTTGGGTGTGCACCCTCCAAATGATATCTTATAGTAATATCCAAGAAAGAACTAAATCTCAAAAAAAGTATTAAGCTCGAAATGTAACTTATGTTTTGGACATCTGTACCAGTTCAAGTTCACCATATAGTTTTATCAGGCAAGATTTGTGCTTCCAAAGATGCCCCCAGTGACTCTCCATTGTTTTTTCCCAGCACATGCTGTGTTCTCTGCACTGCCGTCAGATAACTTAGGGGCGGACTTAAAATATACAATAAATTTACAAATGAATCACAAGACAAAGCTAATTATCCGGGATTCACATCAAAAGCAACACAGCAGGCAAGGCAACTATTGACAAAAGCTAGTAACATTATCTAAAAACTTACTAAGGGCATCAGCCGAGGATAAAAAAAGACATTTGAATCTGCTACATCCATGGAAGAAACAAGCTGGCGGATATAAGCCCGGTCGTCGGTGGTCACCTCAGCTCCTGGTTGCAGCACATCACTTTTGAGAACGCAGTTTAGGTAAACAGGAAGTAGTTTCATGCATTCTGGGAGTATAAGCTATAGAATAACAAAAAACATCACATTTTCAAAATTCCACTTTCTCAAAATTCTTTTAAAGAATTAGAGAAAAATATGAATTTAAAATGCCCGAAAATGTGAATTCCCTAATAATGGTCCTTTTGTAAGGCGTTTTGTAGAAAACCTTTAATAATGAATTGCTTGCTTCAAAATAATATTATATAAACATATAATACACAAAAGCTGGGAATATCTTGTTAATAGTGAGTTCTGATGTAATCAGTTATAAACGGTGAGTTCTGAGGTCATTTCTGTCACATGACTCACTGAAACTTGTGCCTTTGGCCTCATGTTTTTATATGGTCATGAAACTCCTCAGGAATGTATAATATCCTTATAATTTACAACAGGGGGTACTTTATTCACTATACATATATATTGAATTAAGTTCCCTGCTATTGTAAAATATAAGGATATTATAAGTCACCGAACAGTTCCATGACTATATAAATACGAGGTAACTTCTAATCTTCTTATTTTCCAACAAGGGGTACTTTATTTATTATAATACACAAATTTGAGTAAGTCATGTGACAAAAAGGACATCACTATTCACCGTTTATAACTGATGACATCACTAGTCACCGTTTATAAGGATATCATTTACAAGATATTCATGGCTTTTGTGCATTATATAAAATGAATAATGCCCAAACAACTAATTCTGTAGCAATCTGTATATCATTAAAGAAAAATTACATATGTGGTTAGTTACCTGCCCAGCAGATGATGGACTTGCGCAGTTTTTGCGATAGCAGGCCAAGATCTGAGCACATTGATTGATCAGGGTGTCTCTTACAGTCTTTGTTGGGTTGCTCAGGACTCCCCGAAAAGCTGCCAAGTAATGAAGAAAGCTTTATATTGCAAGTGAAAACAGAATCATTATCATATATAGCCATTTAACCTTATTTAAAATTTTACATTTTTATAATTTAAAGAAGAATTCAACCCCTTTGTGATGGAAGAAAAAAAAACAAAAAAACGGGAAGTTCGTGAATTTGGGGTGCACGCACAGTTGGAGGAGTCTGCCGGTAGGAGTGACTGTGCATGCACCCCAAAGTCACAAACTTTCCACTTTCTTTTTTCGGAAACTTCGTCACTTTTGGCGCATGCGCAGTAGGTCTGCACCAGCAAATCCTGCGTACTGCACATGCGACAGAAAACGCCAGTCAATTCAGGAAGAAGAGCTATTGGGAGAAGATGGCGCCTGAGAACTCCGCTGGACAGGACATGGAAGGAGGGGTAAGTAACAAGTTAGGGGCATTTGCCCGCGGTGAGCAAGTAGGCCCGGGGGGAGGCGGGAGGAGTTCCCACACAGGGGAGGAGGCACGGGCATTTCATAAAGGCTCTTCCCAGCAAATGTGACCAAACATAAAAAAGACCAGGGAAAGCACATAATTCTGCATAACATATGAAATAGAAAAATACCAAGGTAACCAACAATGTCTTTAAAAATCCTGATCTAAGCTGTGCAGGTATGTTTTAGGGGCAGAGAGAAAATGTTGTTGCGTACTTACCCAGCTTTGCAAAGTAGTTGATAACGGTGTCAGTTTCGCAGTTACGGTAAAGATCAGCTAATTGGGTACAGCAATTCAGAGCCATGTTGTGAACACGAAGTCTACGCTGCCCCCCACAGCTTGTGTACAGTACAGCACACTGTAGGACAAAGCAGGAATTCTCTTTTATTAAATATCTAAATAGGTTCTCACTTTCTTAGAAGCAATTCTTTTAAGTACTTGGCCTTGTTTCCTTTGTATTAGACACAGATATTTTCCACTCTGATGCTACATATTCTGGTATCCTACAAGTAGGTGGTATCAGTTAACTCAGGCCGCTGTTTTTAATATTACAAACATGTGACCTGTTATCCAGAATGCACAGGACATGGGGTTTTCCAGATAAATGGTCATTCCGTAATTTGCATCTCCATACAGTATTTAACAAAGGTCGCGTTTGTGAGTTTTTTCTACCTTGAATAAACTCACAACGCAAATGTTTATGAAAAAACTCTAATTTAAAAAAAACTCAAATGAATGCAACTGGGAGGAAAACTCAAATACTTAATTGATTGACTTATCAATCAATTGATCAAGTTTTCGAGCACAAACCACAGAAAAAATGCCCGAAAATCTTGAAGGCAAAAAACATCTTCAAATACTTCAAGGGATTTTCGGATTCTGGCTTTTTGAAGCTTCAGGGGATTATAAATCTAAATGGGATAAAAATGAGAATCTATGGGAGATGGCCTTTCCCTAATTCGTAGCTTTCTGGATAAGGAATTTCCAGGTAATGGCTTCCAAACCTGTATATATACCCCCGGACAATGTAGGTCACTATAAAAAAAATATTGCATAAAACAACTCATATGTAAAACCCTGCTTCATGTAAATAAACCATTTTCATAATAATACACTTTTTTAGTAGCATGTGCCATTGGGTAATCATAAATAGAAAATTGCCATTTTAAAAAAATAAGGACAGCCTCCTGGGATCATATGATTCAACGGTGCACACAAACATACCAAACAAACTATAAAGTTAGGTCACATGGGCCAATTAAAAGACAGAGTTGTGTCTTTTGCGTCCACAATTCTTCCTGTTACAGTTGAAATATTTCTGGTCAGGTGATCTCTGAGACAGCACACAGACCATCACAAAATGGTGGTTCAAGGCAAGAGATGTAAAAGGGCAATATTTAATATTATATATTAAATATATAAACTAGTGGTGATCCTATGCTTTTAAAATTGGGCGTTTGTTTTGGGAATGTTTTGGGAATATCTCTCCTTTAAAAGCCTGATTGCTGGCTGGGGAGGATTTAGCCTTCAGTGAAAAAACAGCGTTCAACGAATATTGAATACAGGTAATGCTAGAATGCACGTAATAAATAAAACAAGTTAGGGACCGCCATTCGGGTTTTACCTTGACGTGGTATGGTGGCTTATCAATTTTATGATCATAACTTTGTAACAAAATAACCCCTGTTTTGGGTGCATATGCATTAGCATTTATAATACTTATATATACTTTAAAGCCTTTAGAGTGCTCCCACAACCCCCCTGTTTTTGATATATATATATATATACACATACATACATACATACATACATACACACACTCCTTGATAATTAAATAATCCAAATTTTAAAAAATGATTCTTTTTCTCTGTAACAATAAAACAGAACCTTGTACTTGATCCAAACTAAAATATAATTAATCCTTATTGGAAGCAAAGCCATCCTGTTGGGTTTATTTCGTTTCTAGTAGACAATGTATGACGATCCAAACTACGGAAAACCCATTATCCGGAAAGCCCCAGGTCCTGAGCATTTTGGATAATAGTACCGTAAATACTTGATATCAGCCAGTTCATAAAATGTTAATTATTTTGGCTCAGAAAGTCAGAAGAATGTAAAAGAGACAGTTCCATACTGCAGTTAAGACTAGTGTACTCTTTAATATATCATGCATTGGTTTAGTACCTGAAGAAGGGCACCAGTGTCTTCATTCAATTTATCATCATGTTTGAATTCCACCGTTATTGTTTTATCACAATCCAGTCCAGCCAATTCCACATCGGTTGTGTTGCTCATATAAAAAGAACCAAAAAAGTCTGTGGCCCGGATGCCTGAAACAAAAATACATTGGTATTTTTACTAGATATCAGAACTGAAAAGGAATCCTTACAGGCAATACATTGATAAACTATAAATTCTTATTGTGTACCAAGTACAATGTAAGAAGGGAACATCAAATCTGATATATTCTAATATTGGCACAAAATCCAAACCATCTATGATTTGACACTTCAACCAATTCCCAATAACACTACACAAAATGTCGCATACTGTTAAAACTAGAACTGATGCAATCAGTATGCCTCAGATCGAATTTTCCTCAAATCAAAAAGCATAGGCTCTAAGCTACGTTATCATCGTTTCTGACAAAAACAGAAGCAGTTTTGCTCAGTTAAGTTATGAATGCATAAATTAAGTATATTATGGGATACTTACCAGTACTAGTTCTGACTCTCATCACTGCATCAAATCCAACTTCCTTCTGTACATCCCTTCGCAGGTCATTTAAAAATCGTTCCTTATCAGTTTCCGGCTTCAGGAAGAAATCATTTATTTAAATGTTAGTTATCAGCTCCACTTTATGAAAGTAGTATACACTCTAACACAGCTGAAGTATAGAATAAGGATCTTCAACAATCATATACTCACTGTGCAATGCAGTTGCGGGATTAAATCATGAAGTTGTTTAAGCGAGTTAATAATTGGGCATGCAAAGAATAAATCTATAAATATAAGTATAGCAAGAAATATTTACAAAAGATGATTCAACTCTGTTAACTTAGACTCGTAGAGGGATACTGGTGATTAAGGGCTTGACCACATGGGAAGATTCAGGGAGATTAGTCGCCTGGCAACTAATCTCCACTTTTTTGGGGCGGCTAATCTCCCTGAATTGCTTGCCCGTGTCCCACGTCTGCTAAACTGTAAATCGCCTGCGTCTATTCACACGCGGCGCTACGTTTTCCTAAAAAAGGCAGCACCGCGTATGAACAGACGCAGGTGATTCTTAATTGTAACAGCTGGAAGGCAAGGGGAAGTGGTTCAGGGAAATAGTCACAAGGCAATTAGTCGCCAGGCGACAAATCTCTGGACTAGCCCTAAAGTAGAAATAAAGCTACAGAATTTTATTGGCAATAGATTAGCCTCAATAGTGCAAGCTAAAATGCTGTATATATTCTTTAGAATGTTTTACCATACCCGAGTAAAAAGTTCTAGAAGCTCTCTGTTTAGGATAGCAGTTGCAGTATTAGCTTGGTGTGACATCACTTCCTGCCCGAGTCTCTCCCTGCTCACTTATAGCTGTGGGCTCAGATTATAGTGGGTGGGGGGGGGAGCAAACTGAGCATGCTTATGCCCAGGGCATTGAGGTTTAAGATAAAGGCAGGAAGACTGATACAGAAGCCCATGTGTACACAGTAGAAGGAAAGAAATGCTGTGTTTCTTTTGATAGAGGACTCGGAGCAGCATTACTTTGAGAGTTTACTGGTATATTTAGGTGGACCTTTCTGATAAGGCTTACTTTGTTTAATATTTCCTTCTCCTTTAAAGCTATTCTGTTATTTTATACATATTTTGCAAATAATGCAGATCATGCATAAAAAATGCAAAGAATCCTGAATGGACTATAATTCATGTAGGAAAGACAACTTACCTGGAAGTAAGTGTATTTGTAAACAGAACCACCTGTTTGGAATGGGACAACTCCAAGGGTGGCTACATCCAGGAACTGATTAGGAAACAGAAATAAGTCTACACAACAGCCCTGGGCAACACAATCCTTGGATAAATTGTTGTAGAAGTTTGTTTGAGGTTGGAACAATATCTGCAAGGAGAGAGAAACCTCCATTAATTTTCCACCATACTACTACAATGTACATAAAAATTCAATTACTCTCTCAAATGACAGCTGCTTAAGCAGCAACTGTGGTTCACAAGATTATGTATACAATCTAAAAACAAATAAAAATGATACATTATAAGAAAAAATCAAAACAGCAAGTACCCGGTGTTGTTGGAAAGTTTAATAGCAAACCAGTAGATATACCTTACCTACTGGCATTTATAGATTGAATAGATGAATTTAAGGGACATGGTGTACACACTGTCACTACTGGTCCCAGATTAGCTTCATAGGCAAAGACCCTGGACTCACAGTTAGCACTCCAAATATGCAATCTCTCTCATGGTGTGTGTCTGAGCAACAGCAGCAGCTGCTAGGCAATCCTCAGTGCTTTACAATTTATCTATATGGATGTGATCTGAGGTGAGTTAATTAAATGAATAAACGTTTATTTGGCAACATAGTTCAAAAAAGCACTATAGTTGACATCCCACTATTCAATAACTAAAACCCCTTAACTTTCTGGACAACAAACTACTAAAAAAACAACTGTGTTTTGTATTGTGAAGCCACGTAATCTGATCTTTTTGTTTAATATCACCTTTTCTTTGTCTGTGTTAACCAGCTTTTTATCATCTCTGTTCTTAAGTTTTCCAGGGGCTTCAGCAATAGGTAGCGTTGTATGAAAAATGAACAGCTTTCCAGCACAATCTGCTGCCTAAGATAGAAGATATAAAATGATTTTAAAGAGGAAAAATAACTTATAGAAATATAAAAGAACCAAGTAATAACACAGAGAAGCCCATTCATAATTAGGGGAAACTAAGGCTGTCATATGTTAATACTGGTTCTGTTTCCAGGTGATGAAAGCTATACCCCTAGGGCTTGTCTCTCCAAAGCTACATTAAAGAAAAAAATACAACTGCACTGCTGGTTAATGACACCCAACCAGTGACTCACCATGTTTCTCACCAACCCCCTGGCTTTTGTTCCCTGTGGCCTAAAAGCAGGTGCTTATTTTCAGATTCCTGGCTTGGTGGTAAATATCAGTTGTATAAAACCAGGTGTACTGACAAACAGAGCCTCATTTAGACTATCTGAACCCATAGGGGCTACCAAATTGGCAACCACAGCCCATTTTTGCCACCCCCAGGAACTTTTTTCACTCTTGTGCTGCTCCCGAACTCTTTTTACAATTGAATGTGGCTCCCGGGTTAAAAAAAAAAAAAGTTGGGGACCCCTGCCATAAAACATTGCAAGAATCACTGGAGTGCCAAAATGCTTCTATTAGTACAAATAGGTTAGAACATTAGATCTTACCTTCAGTGCTTCTAAACCAGCTTGAATAACAGGGGCAAAAACAGTCTCTGTTTCTCTTGTGTCAGCAAATAATTCAGGAATCTGATCTAACAAGCTTTGAAAATCAAGAATATTTATGTTAATATAACACAATACAGCAATATATCTAAAAAAAATGATACACAAAATTATATTGCATATAGGCAACTTCACTCAATACAAATATTGCCAAACTAATCTGTCATATCCAAAACATTCCTAGGTTTGCGAATAGCTTCTAAAACAAAATCACTGTTAAACAACTGCAGATAAAGGTTTCTTGACATAAATATTCTAGCTTTCTATAAGAGGTTTCATTTTATAGGATTGTAGAGAGCCATTAAGGACTTGCACCCTTCTTTCTTTTCACTTAAGTGCTAAAAATTGTATTTTCTTGCAAACTGTAAGTCTAAACTGTAGTCTAAATTATTCTAAAGGGTTTATCTGGTATGCAAACTAGCCCTTTATAGCCTACAAGACTTTTCTAAACAGCTCAAACCTGCTAAAAATAAACTTATAAACCATTTAAAAGGAAACACTACTTTGCATAAGTACATTGTAAAAGAACTATACATTTAGATGTAGATTGTGCCAGTTACTTTGCATGCATGCTTAATGTTCCATCATATATTCACTAGCCTCTCCTTTGTTGCAAATGGTTTCATTAATTACCTGGTGATAACGGTTCTTGATTCATTCACGTTCACAAGAAAACCATCCAGCAGTGGAACAAACATATCGGACACATCTGACACAACCATCATTTGTGGCTGAGCCAGAGAGCTTTTCACATTATAAAAGTGAAGAACTTTGTTGTAGGTCACAAAACCCACCCGGATTACGGATTCTTCCATGTTGCCTTCCCTACAAAGGAAACAATCATTTCTAGTTTAAAAAAATCATGAGTGGTCAAGAACAATTATAAAAAAATTTATATTTTGTGTTTGATATCAGTTTTGACATCATCACGAAACATTATGAAAATAATGGCTCTTTTATTACAAGCTTTAATTAGGAGTTAGGGATACCCTTACTGCAAAGTCTCTAGTTTACAATTATTTATTTTGCTTCTATTTACAGGGACACTGAAAAATAAAGCAAGACATTCCAGTTAATTTTTTCTCACCGTGGTAAATAATCCACCAGCTGCTTTAGTTCTTCACAAACTAATGCCACTAAGCCACTCTTTACAGCATTGTAGGATACATCAATCATAAAGATGAATGCAGGAGGATTGGGTATCTTGTTATTCTAGAAAAAAAATACAATCTTTAGTAACAAGGTCAGTATTTTAGCTGCTAGCATAATGCAATGTATTACCACATTAGAATATAAAAAATCATTAGAAATAAAATGTAAGAATATAGAGTTTTTGTTGGTGGACACAGTGGGGTTTTATTTTGTGGGGGATGCCGGGCCCCTTCAAATCACCCCACTGGGTGGACCCTTCTTTGTACCTTTTATGTTAAGAGTGTATGTTGTTTACTATACATTATATAATGAAGACATGCCTACTATCTAATTTATAAAATATCAATGAACCTTTGTAAAAGTGAAAATATTGGAAACTGCTACTGCCTTGGAGGCTTCTAGCAAATGTTTACCGGTTACCTTAATCATTTCCAGAAGTAAAAATATAATTTAAAATTTATCAGGAGATGGTGTATCTAAACATCTATCATACGTTACCTTACAGTAGTCAACAGTTGCTGTAAACTCGTAAGAACCCATAGATAGTTCTGGCCTCTCATAACAGTCTACCCTTCTGCCTGTGTGATCCAAGTGCTGGAAGTAATGAGCTGGTACTGAAAAAATCATGACACAAAAGGTTTTTGGTACTGGTCAGTAAGCAAATGTCACAACCAAGTACAGCACAAATTACAAGATGTATGCAAACAGGGTGTGAATTCACAAAACTCTAGGGTAAGCGCTATAACAAACAGTCATTACAAATAGGTCACAATAAGCGTTTCTATGGATTCCAAATGAAAAAATAAATAAATATAATATATGCAATCAATTTCATATATATCCCCATATGTATACCAGCAGTAAAGCACATCTTATTACTTTTCCTTAATAGTGTCATATGTACTCACCTTCAGTAACACAACTGCAAAAGCAGCACTGAAATCTCCTCCCACCTTCGATGAACTGCATAAATGGGCACATGTAGGCCTTGCATCTATTGCAACGAATGGGACCAGTTTCTCCATGATCAATCAAGCAAGGAGGCACCTTTACCAAAACAAATTGCTGTTTGAATTACTAAAGCAATAGAACACAAAAAAAAAAAAAAAAAAA
>CM044443.1:41865704-41893798 GCA_024363595.1 Xenopus borealis
AAGAGAAAAGGATTTAACGGTAAGTACAAAAATCAATTTTTTACTACTATACTTTACTGACGCAGTACATATTAATCATTCACATCAATTCCATTCACTGTGGATTTTACAATCTCAACAGGAGTTAACACAAATGTTTAAGAAACAGCACACATTTTTTAATAAAAAAAAAAACCAGAGTGAGCAAAATTAAAAATAAACAAAAACAAACAAACCACTTGGGCAGGGTCACACAATTTGGTACAAAAGAAAGCCAAGTAAAAAAAGCAGAAGATGTGCAAGAATCTAGCCTATATATATAAAAATACAGTTATTTACAGCACTATGAATGGAGCAGCACAAGCTCAGAAGATTCTGAATTACACAGTCAAAATGAATGAATTTAAAGTGTAAAGTTTGCATAGACTCTCACTATAGTAATCCTACAAGACGTGTACTAATGTTTCATCGTTACCCACATTACTGTACCTTGATCTTTGACTAAAACATTTGTAGTTACAAGTGGTGGAACTTGACCTCTTTGCCCAGTAATAAAAGGTTCGGCGCCCCTGTTGTTTTTGTCATCTTCAATTACCTGGATCTAGAAGAAATTAAATAAAGATAAAATGCATGATATAATGGATCAATAGAAAGAAAAAACGTTTTTTGCAATTAACCAGTAATGAGTCAAATGGAGAATTATGTTTGTTTTTTTCATTAATGTTTGCAGACAATACAGATACCCATTTTACTTTCTTATATAGTACCAACAGGTTTCTTTTAAAGGGACAGTATACGCCTTAATCAACATGAGCTCAATAATTACAGTTTGTGCTGAACATACTTTTTGATCATTGTTTTAAACTGGAAAAACTTTATGGTTTTTGTTGTTTCTTGAGCTAAACAAGGACATTGAAACTACTTCAGGTTTGGTCCTTTGCAGATAATTAGATTACCAGTGCACAGATAATCCTGCTGCATAATGGACTCCTGCTACAACAGTATCATCCAGAATTTAGGGATTTTTCATGTTTACCCTGTTAGTCCATCAACCAGCAGGCAAGCAATATGGTGGATGAATTGAATATTAATGGTAAATATATTAGGCAACCTGGCCGGCAATCTCGCTCCCCCCCACCACACGAGTGTTCGAACATGCACACCCTGATATTGAGGGGGGGCAGTGACAGAGGGGAGGACCAGAGTGTGGAGGAGGGTGGCAGTGGGGAGGGGAGGCAGCAAAGGGGAGGACTGGAGTGGGGAAGTAGCAGAGGGGAGGGCATACCAGCAGAAGGAAGCAACTATGAACTGGGGGTAGGCAGAATAGGTACGAGCACAGCGCCCTTTACTGTTGCTCCATAGGCAGGTGCCTCTTCTGCCTACCCTAGTTCCGACCCTGAATATACTGTACTGAATGCCCACTCCGGTGCGAATGATTACGAGGAGGGTAAAGAACAGAAACTATAAACATCATAAAAAGGAACCTAAATATAGACCCTAATCATTTCAGCAATCATGCAGTACAGTCTGTAAGGGTAAGAACCATCTTTTTTAATATATTCTTAGTGTTGCACAAAATACCTGCATTTGGATACTGGATATTTAAGCACACAAACCATTTGATGGTAAATTTGGTTGGTGGGTCTTACCAACTTATGTAATAGTTTCCCTTGGTAACTGAAACCACTTGGCCTACTTAAAAGTATCCTAATTAACATGACTCATTTACCAAAGACTCTGCAAGCCACAAAATGATTTAGGAATCCTAAAAAAAATCTAACCAATCAGCAGTCAGCACCCAAGTCTGCTTTGGTGAAAAAATAAAACTAACAAGAAAGACAAAACAGCAGCTGAATAAATTTACATCAATTACATTTTTACGTTTATCCAACACAATTGTCTGCTGTTTATCGTTGCCTCCGACTTGACGCCTGCATTTTGGCGCAGTGCATTGCATCTGTCACAATTGTGTTGCCGTGGAGTTGTACCCTGACATTAGTGGCACCAGGGGAGATTTGCCCAGAAATGCAGAGAATACTCCCCGTGTGCCAATGGCATAACGGTCCAGGTGTAATTAAGAAAGAACAAACTTGCAGATTTGGGTAAAGGGAATGTTCACCTTCCAACACTTTTTTCAGATCAGTTAGTTTCAGATAGTTCGCCAGAAATTAAGACTTTTTTCCAATTACTTTCTATTTTCTATATGTGAGTGCTTTTTCCAATACTGAAGTGCAAAGGTTTGTTTTCTACCTTCTTTTGTATTTCTAAAGGAGCTCTGGGGGTTATTCTGTAAACTGTTCTAAATTGATACATTAGTTCAGGGGTCCCAGGTGACTGGTGTAGAGGCAAAAATCTTTGTGCAAGGAGCGGCTTGTGGTCGGCATCCAATTTGCCATGACCCAGCAGCCCAATTCAGGACTGTCTGTGGCCCGGTGCATTAGTTAATACATTTCTCATCTGTGTCCCTGCTGAGCAGAGTCCCATTAAAGGCAGCTGTTATGATTGATACAATAGTTGCGAATATATTTCTCAGCAGCATGCCAGGTGTATTGAGTAATTGTAACAGTTCAGAATCTACACCTGGATTACAGAGCTGCCAGACAAATGCCAGAGACAAGAACACTACACTTCAATTTTGGAAAAACTGTAAACATAATTTATGAAAAGTAAATGAAAAAAAAAAAAAGTCTGTTTCTGGTGAACAATCTTAAAATGACCATACTGAAAAGTGTTTGGAAGATGAACAACCTCTAAATTGTTAATATTTGGTTGAAGCCCAAACAGAGCTCTGGATTTAGTGCTTCTTTAGTACTTAGGGAAATCGAGCCATCATTCCCCAGAATCATCATTAACACAATACCAACCCATAGTTTCCCAGAAAACCCCTCTACCAATTTTCAGCTCCCTCCTGTGCTGTTAGTTACAAGGAGCTGAATAAATTGAGGATTAATTTGTAAGAGAAGTGGATGGTGCTTTGCAAGGATTTCTCAAATTACAATTTTTTTTTATAAGTATTTTCCCACATTTAAGTTAATTTTGTAATTTTCCCCCCGCTTTCCTCTGTAGCATTTTCAGTACTGATGGCATCACCCAAACATATTTTAGGCACCATGAAACAACATCACTAACTTATAGAAAGACAGCTTTGTACTTAGGGTCTACATAAGACTCTGTGCTGTTTATCAGCCCCAGTGACTGTATGAATATAATTTTTCTATTTGTACTTGATTTTATTAGTTTAAAAACAGATTTGATAAATAATTATGATTCAGTTAAAATGTTAAGGACTACACCAAGAAGAGTTGCACTCTATCACACAAATATAAGCTTTGCCTAGTTGTTAATGTTAATTACTGCTATCTAATCCAAGAGTGACCCTTGTACTACTGCTGTCCCCATGAACAAGTGGTGAAAACAGGGGCTGAGAGAATGCAGGGCTGCATGCATAAAGTGAGTGAACAGTGTTAGCATGCTTTAAGGCAGTGTGAATATAACAACCACGCACATGACAAGGGAAAGACAGACAGTTCACTTACTGGACTAGGAATTGCATCTGGGTCTATTCTGTGCCTTGTTTTCTGCTGTGTTGGCAGTTCATTAGCTTGCTTTATTGTTTAAAAGACAAAAACAAAAAAGATGCCGCAAAATAGCAAAAGAGAAAGAGTATTAAAGAATAATGAAACTGAGCAAAAAAGTTAACCCGACACATCTGAACTTTTTGCACGGTCATAAAGCACTTTGCAAGTTGTCTATATGGTGCACTGATGGTGCTTTACTGACAATTCTTCTGTCTAACCACTGCTTGGTTGCTATGGGTTACTGCCCATGTGCAAACTTGCCCAGTGTTTATAAATGAGCCCAAGGGAGTGGATGCAGGCCACGTAAGCATGTATCATTTTGTTCCTAATGTCATCGAATGATTTCACCCACTCCTAAAACATACTTGATTAATTGGTAAGTGGTTTAAATTCAGGCTACAAATCAATTAGTTTCAAACACAGTTATACAAGTGATGTGCGGGTCGAGTTTTCCTATAACGGCCAACTCTGTCCCCTCTATCTATAGACCTGTGCCTGTCCCACGGTGCCGTCATGAAAGCGGCCGATGAGAGTCTATAAATTGACCGGCAGTGTGAGGTTGTGGGTAGGGAGAGGGGAAGGGATTGCTAAACCCGAACCC
Organism: Xenopus borealis; assembly: GCA_024363595.1. NCBI lineage: Eukaryota > Metazoa > Chordata > Amphibia > Anura > Pipidae > Xenopus > Xenopus borealis. The sequence goes on from CM044443.1 coordinate 41,869,863, forward strand.
GAAGATTTTTTGCAATAGCCAGAACCCGCTGGTTTTAGGCTGGTCTGCACATCACTAATTTATTTGAAAATGTTCAGGAAGTCACTTTTATTTTTTTGCACATGATCACTGCTAAACCATTTCTTTACTGGTTGGCAATACAGGTTTGCATGCATGTTTCAAGGCCATGTCTAGGAGTGGCTGAGGGAAAAGGTGAATATTTTTTAAACAACCTGAACAATTATAAAGATCAGTCTTACAAGCGTTAACAGAAGAAGACCTATAGTTCCTTTTTCTAACTAAAATGTTATCGCTTGCTGAAAAGGGAAAGTAATTCCCCAGAATTCCCTTTCCTGAAGCACTTGCTTCCATTGACATGACTTGTATTAGGGACAGTTTCTTGCGAAACACTACAAATGTCTGAGACACAGCAATTTATTTTATTGCTGGAGTTCAAACATTTTCGGAAGATTTGTCACCGATGATAGCAAACGCTTAACTGCAAGAAACAAATCTCTGTCTGTAATGGTTCTTAAAGGGATGCGGTCATGGGAAACCATGTTTTTTTTTCAAAATGCATCAGTTAATAGTGCTACTCCAGTAGACTTCTGCACTGAAATCCATTTCTCAAAAGAGCAAACAGATTTTGTCATATTCAGTTTTAAAATCTGTCATGCGGCTAGACATTTTGTCAATTTCCCAGACGACCCTGGTCATGCGACTTGTGCCAGCAGTTTAGGAGGGAACTGCTTTCTGGCAGGTTGTTTTTCCTTCTCAATGTAACTGAATGGAACGCAGTGGAACATGGGTTTTTACTACTGAGTGCTGTTCTTAGATCTACCAGGCAGCTGTTATCTTGTGCTAGGGAGCCTCTGCTGGAGCAGCACTATTAACTGATGCATTTTGAAGAAGAAAAAAAAAAACATTTTTTTCCATTACAGTATCCCTTTAAGCTAAACAAAAAAGGAACACTGTAGCATATAAGGCAACTTTCAAAGAGTTTGACAACGATGCAAAATGTACAGAAGTGTTAAATTCACTTTAACACCTGTATCTTAGCCCAACAATAAGCCTTCCAAATTGTGGCTATAGGGATCAGTAAAACAGAATTTCATGCAAAATGTTAATTGCCAAGCTACACTTACAATGCACCATACACTGCACAGTACATTGAGTGTCTTAGCATGCAAAGTATAAAGAAAATTACAAAGGAAAATCAGAACACAAGCGGGACAACATTAAACAGATATTTTATACTTTTGCAATTAAAAAAAAAAACTTTTGATGTGATAGAATATAGGTTTTTTGGTACTTTGACTATTAACACTTTTCCCTGCAGTCAAGTGCTCAATAAAGGGATGTGCAATGCTTTTGTTTTATGGCATTTCTCTGCAATTTGAGTAAACTTATGGAGTTTATAGTTATTAGCACAGGTGTGGGATCTATTATCTGGAATGCGTGGGACCTGGAGTTATATATATATGGGCACTTTCCATAAGTTGGATCTCCATAACTTGTCTGCTTAAAAACCACTTACTAAATGACTACATTTTAACCAAATAATCCAAATTTTTAAAAAGGATTTCCATTTTATCTGGAATAATAAAACAGCTCCTTGTACTCGATCTATTGTAAACTAAGATATGATTAGTCCTAATTGCAAGCAAAACCAGCCTATTCCATTTATTTAATATTTCTGTGATTTTCTAGTAGAGATAAGGTATGAAGATCTAACTTATGGAAATATCAGAAAAGAATTATTCTTTTAACACACTCATCTTCCTTAACATGCAAATAGTGTTATGTTTAGGGCACGTTTAAAACATATTAAAATAGAGAAATGAATGCCAAACTCATAAACAACACAATTACTTAGATTGAAAAAAAAAAATGCACACAAATGCAATTTCTGAGATTTGACAGATGTACATTCAAACACCTGTGTGTATGGACACTAAAGCGGCCCAATTCCCCGCAGGAATATATAATTTCATGCTGAGGAACTTGCAAACCAATAATTAAATCTATGAAAGAAATAGCAAAAAAAATCCATGAAAATCTAATGAACATCCACTTCAATTCAGTTGACTGGTTTATTATAAATATTAATCTTCATACAGTACATTCTGCAAAAAGGATTAATATTTTCAAAATATAGAAATTAATGCATGCAGATCCTGAACTATACAAGGGATGAACCCTTATATACCCCTCTTCATTTGTCTAACAAGGGTTTGTTTGTTTTTTTTCATATGCCAGAATACCCTTTAGACCACACAAAACTTGATTTACCTTTATAATGCCTAATGAATGAGTCTACTGCCAGATAATTTGCCAAGCTGTGGGGCCATAGAGAAACAGCCTGCTGGATAGTTAGGATGATATTTGTGAAAATGTCACATGGGATGTTTTGTTGCCGTTTGAAACTACTTCCAGCACAGGCAGCAAAGCATCAGAAAATAACTTGCCATAGTGAAACATGGGAACTGCTAAAGAAATTAATACAATGAATTCGCAATGGATAGTTTCAAAAGTTTTTTTTACTGTGCAGAAAGCGATTTTATATTGGCGGAAAAACAATCCATGAGACGTAATCCTAACAGGATAATCTGTCATGGATGCTAGTGGAACTACAAGAGAGGACCACTAAATTGGTACTTTAATTTCTCATCTAGCTTTTTATGAACTAAGGGAGCTCAAGCTAGACCCAGTTAAGGATTAACACTTGCTCGTGTGAATATTCATATAATGATCTAACAGAGAACAGATTATTGTATTTTAACCCTTAAAGAACATTCCGCCAAAATGAAATAGTGGTCTGTAAAGAACTAATTAAGGTTAAGTTAATGTGAATACAACATGCCATATACATGGCATATTTGCAAATACAGTACTGCAAAGGAGTCCTAAACCTCCAAAGTAAAGGGAAACAATTCCAATATATAAGTAGGGCTTATAAGCAGATTTATTTATTTACTTTTTTTTAAATGTTGGGTTAGTCTATGGACTAATGAGAACCTGCCCGAATCCCCAAAGCATGCAAGGAAAGAGCTTTCAATTATATTAATTACATATGACATCATATTTTTATATGAAATAATGTAAAATTGATATAAAGGAAATCATATATTTTTTTTTTTGATATGAGTGATATAGATCGGTAGCATTCATAAAAGAAAAAATTAAGTAGGCACATTGTATTTATCTAATGGGACTATTAAGACTATTAAGAGGTGGGATCTCTTCGCTGCAATCTCCATATCCAAAAAGCAACCCCCTACAGACCCCAGTTTAAAAAAATAAATAAAAATACTTTTCTAGTAGTAAATCATTGGCTAATTCTAATAAAAATTTGCTTAATTTGCACTGTGAGTCAAGGATCACTAGTTTCAAGGTAGATTTAAAACATCCGTCTTTTATTGATAATATTCCATTAAAATAAAAGCTATAAAAATAGCCTAGGGCCTAACGCGTTTCGTAACCACGTACTTCGGCCTCTGAGGTCTGTTAGACATCCAGCCTTTATGTTACATTTTTGGCCAACTAACTATATTGGAAACATTTTTTTTAATTTTACACAGCCTATTTAGACAGTTTTAATTTTTACACTGTGCTGTTCCTTTAAAGGTCAACAACCCCTTTAAAAGTTAAGGGGTGCCCCCTAGCTCATATGGATCACAGTGGTCACACAAACCAAAGAGACACATGCATGCTAGGTTATATCAGTAAATAAATGGACAGAGCTTTGTCTTTTACTCCCAAACTTCTCCTTGTTACAGTTAGAACCTGCAGTGCTCTCTGTGGGACCACAAAGACCTTTACACAATGGTGTTTAAAGGTAAAAGGCAAACATTTATGAAAACACATGTATAGCTTCAGCTACAAAACCTTAAAATGTGTTCATAGCCAGAAAGATAAAATACCATAAAACTGTCCCCTTTTAAGATAAACAACTACAGCAACAGAAGAGGGAAACACACTGCTGCACTGTAGTTTAGTTACCTTGGCCACTATATCCCATGTGCTTTGTGTCAGGGTAGCACAAAACAGAAGCATAAGCCTTAGGCCTTTATAGAGCTTCTGTGATTTAACCCTTTAAGTGCCACAGAACGTAGAATCTACGTTCTGTGGCACAGTAACTTGAAGTGCCACAGAACGTAGATTCAACGTTCTGCAGCACTTCCGGGTTTAGGAACGGAGGAGCGGCTTTTTGAGCCGCTCGCTCTGTTCCTACGCGATCCCCTGCTCCTAGGCAACGTGCAGAGTAGGGGATCGCATGGCCCCTGGAGCGCGATCGCTCAGGGGTCACAGAAGCAGCAGCAGGCACGCTGATGATGCGTGTCCTGCTGCTGCAGACTTACTTCCGCCTCCCAGCACGCCCCCAACTTCAGGAAGAGGATCAAATCGTTGAAGAACTGCGTGGGACAGATCGGCCAGTCTTTTTATCCAGGTTAGTGCAACTACAACTCACACAAACACACACTAACACACAAACACACATATTACACTATAGTACACTTAGATCAATACTTACACATATACATTTTTGGGGATTGGGGGTCACATACACTCGGGGTGGTCACAAACACTTGCACACGCACATATACACACACATAACACGCACATAACACGCAATTTACCAATTGTACACATGCTTGTGCACATATGTTGTATCATGCTTTTTTTTTTTTCTTATCACAGTTGTTTTTTGGCTGAAAAAAATGTTTTATTGCCATTGCGAATAGCGTATTCACTAACCGTACTGTGCAATAACTTTTGTATGTTATTATGGTGATTATATTGCAATTTTGTGGATTTTGGTGCATTTTTAGCCAATTTATTGCATTTTCAGCTCTGCATTGGTATTGCTTGTTTTTTTCTGTCCGTAAAACCTATTTTGTCAAGCTAAAATATTCAAACTGTGATTTTGATGACCGTTTACACTAGTATTGTGATTTTTGTGGTATTAGTGGATTTTAGTAATTTATTAGCATTTCACACTTTTCTGTCCTTATTTTGTAAATTTTATCTGCTATATATACATTTGGGCGTCTCTGTGCGCCACACTGTAAGGTATATCTATGCATATTGGGCACCAAAGTGTTCAGTAGACCCCTGGCGTTCATGTGTAGGATGTTTTATGCTGATACGTTACGAAATGTGGGGCATATAATGGGGTAAAATTCAAGATTTGTAACAATTTTCTGAAATTTGATAAAAACCGTTACGTTGTCAGTTTGCAGTAGAAACACATATGTACCTATATTGGATTCGTCAGAATGTGTACTTTCGGAAAATATATGGTTTTCTAGGGTCTCTGTACTGCTAGAGAGTCTTATGTCACATATACACATATTGCTTATATTATTAACATGTATTTCTATAGCGCCAACTTGTTGCGTAGCGCTGTATATATTGCAGCAGCCAGCTCTTCAGCCGTGAAAGTTTATGTACACTATTGTCACTTGGGCGCCTCTGTTCACCAAATAGCTGGGTATATCTATGCATATTGGGCATCAAAGTGTTTAGTAGACACCTGGTGTTCATGTGTACAATGTTTTATGCTGATAAATTACGAAATATGGGGCATATAATGGGGTAAAATCCAAGCTTTGTGACAATTTTCTGAAATTTGATAAAAACCGTGTCGTTCAGCATCGCTTTACAGATTGTCAGTTTGCAGTAGAAACACATATGTACCCATATTGGATTCGTCAGAATGTGTACTTTTGGAAAATATATGGTTTTCTAGGGTCTCTGTACTGTTAGGGGGTCTTATATCACATAATGCACACACCAGGGTGCTTCAGCCATGAAAATTCATATACCCTATTGTCATTTAGGCGTCTCCGTGCGATACATAGTGAGGTATATCTATGCATATTGCCCATCAAACTGTTTAGTAGACCCCTGTGCTCCTATTTAGCATGTTTTATGCTGGTAAGGATACATGAACATTATGATCCTGGAAAGTTGAAGCTTTGAGGCAATTTTCAGATATTTCACCAAAACCGACAATTGTGGGAAAGCCTTGCGACTCCGTAGTTGGGAGCAGAAAGGAATGGGTACCCATTTTAGATTCGGTAGAATGTGTACTTTCCAAAAATATATGGTTTTGGGGGTAAACATACTGTTTCACGATTTTACGGCCTTGGAATCTAAAGTATGCCATTTTCTGCCTTGGTGCTTTCCAAATTCGGTAATGTGCTGCTGGGAGTTTTTGCTGTACAGAAGTCCTAATTCTCCCTAAAACTATACATATCTGGTATTGACACGTTCTAGAGACATGAGGCTTTTTAAAACAGTTGGATTTTCAAGCGTAAAATTAAATATTTTTCTGGTATAAATGTATATACTGTGAAAAATAGGAATTTTTCATTTTTTTTTGTATTTAGAGCTGTAAATCTTTTTGCAGAGGTGGAAATACATGAAAACTCAGGCAGATTTAGAAAGCGCTGTTTCTGCCGAAAAAAACTATGTATAGTTTTCCTAGGTAAACTATAGGTTTCCCCTCAGAAAATGCCCCTAAAGCGAGAGAGCACAAATGTTTCAAAAACGGCTGGCATTTCACGTAACCAAAATGTGAAATTCTTCTGGCACTTTTAGGGTTAACTAGGTACTGGGGACTGCAAGTGATGTCATATAGTGCTTGATGAAAAAAGCATGAGATGGCCCAGTTATATATTTATATAAACGTGCTTATAAAAAAAAATTTTTAAATCATTCTCCGAGTATTAAACATTTGTTACTCATCTCAGAAAATTGAAATTGACTTATGACACTTGTAGCAAAAGTTTGCACAGTTGTTTCAAGCTGTAGAATGGGGCCACGTGCTATCACATCAAGTGCCACTAAATTGTGGTTCTGTTGTCATGGCCTGAATGGCTTGGCAACTGTTATCATGGCCTGAATCTCAACATTGTTGTTTTGTTCAGAGAGAAAATGTTGAGAAGGGGGGGTAATTTCTCTGCAGTTTGTATCAGTAATAACACAGCAATGTGGTTTTCTGCATATGCATGTTATTAGAATTAGGGAATGTACCAACAGGTAGTTTAGACAAGCCTAATGATTGTTGCATTGTGTTTTTCTGACATTAATGTTGCACTAGGTGCCTGATAAGTGGACAAATAAATTCCAGCACACACCTAAGACTGGAAACCATCACACATCTGAATGAATTATACATGTGGTAAATTTCCAGTACTGCTGTAAGCAACATACATAAGGCTAAGATACACCTGTAAAAGTGACTGGAAAAAAAAAATGTAAATATGTTAATGGGCTTTGAAAATTCTACCCCCACAAGAATATTAGAAATAAATTAACCACTTTTTCTATACATGAACTGTTAAAATGTGCACAAATTATGGAAATACTTACAGGACTGGGAATGGAATCTGGGTCCAGTCTTTTTTGTGCAGCAGGTGGGGGTGCAGGGGGACCTTGAAGTCCTGGTTGGGTACCATAGTTTGGAGCATGTGGGTAAGTCACAGGATAACCTGGCTGAGGACCCCTGACCTGCCCAAATGAACCTAGAGCAGGAATTGATGCTAATGAATTATATTGAAAATTGTGATATTAGGATGTTTAAAATAAGCCATTGCCTTAACCACAAAAACAACCATATTTACAAATAAAGCTCCATTTGCTCTCTGTTCAATCAACTATTATTGTTGATTGTGCGCAAAGTCAACACAACAGTATTTTATGCAGAACCCATAGGAATGCATACATTTACAGTTGTGCTCATAAGTTTACATACCCTGGCAGAATTTATGATTTCTTAACCATTTTACAGTGAATATGAATGATACGCAACCATTTTTCTCATGGTTAGTGGTTAGCTGAAGCCATTTATTGTCAAACAACTGGGTTTACTCATTTAAATCACTACACAAACTACCCAAATGACCCAGATAAAAAAAAATTACACACCCCAGTTCAATACCATGTACTGCCCTCTTTAACATCAATGACAGCTTGAAGTCTTTTGTGGTAGTTGTGGATGAGGCTATTTATCTTCTCAGATGGCAAAGCTGCCCATTCTTCCTGGCAAAAAGCCTTCAGTTCCAGTAAATTTTTGGGCTGTCTTGCACGAACTGTATGTTTGAGGTCTCCATAGAGTGGCTCAATGATAGAGGTCAGGAGACGGAGATGGCCACTCCAGAACCTTCCCTTTGTTTTGCTGTAGCCAATGACAGATTGACTTGGCCTTGTGTTTTGGATCATTGTCATGTTGGAATGTCCAAGTACGTCCCATGCGCAGCTTCCAGGCTGATGAGTGCAAATTTTCCTCCAGTATTTTTTGATAAATTACTGCATTCATTTTGCCATCAATTCTGACCAAATTTCCTGTGCCTTTGTAACTCACACATCCCGAAAACATCAGCGATCCACCACCATGTTTCACAGTAGGAATGGTGTACCTTTCATCATAGGCCTTGTTGACTCCTCTCCAAATGTAGCGTGTATGATTGTGGACAAAAAGTAAAATTTTAGTCTCGTCACTCCAAATGACTTTGTGTCAGAAGGTTGGAGGCTTGTCTCTGTGCTGTTTGGCATATTATAAGCATTACTATGGCATTTGCGTAGTAATGGCTTTCTTCTGGCAACTCGACCATGCAGCTCATCTTTCTTCAAGTGCCTATTTATTGTGCATCTTGAAACAGCCACACCACATTTTTCCAGAGTCCTGTAAGTAACCTGAAGTTATTTGTGGGTTTTTCCTTGCATCCCGAAGAATTTTTCTGGCAGTTGTGGCTGAAATTTTAGTTTTTCAACAGTTTCAACAGAACCCCTACTTTTCCACTTCTTTATTAGAGTTTGAACACTGCTGATTGGCATTCTCAGTTAGTTTGATATTCTCTTATATCCCTTTACAGTTTTATAGCGTTCAACTACCTTTTCCTGCAGATCCTTTGACAATTCTTTACTTTGCTCATGACTTAGACACTTGCATCTTTCATCCAGTGCTGCACTGATGTTTTTTGGATACTGTCAGGATTCCAGAAAGTCATTGACCTTTTATAAATACCCACTAATTACAAGCACACAGAGGTGAAGATGGTTGGTTACCTTTAATAGCAATTCTAACCATTTTGTGTCAAGCTGTGTGCATGTTATCAGGCAAAATCACCAGGGTATGTAAACTTTTGATCAGGGTCATCTGGGTAGTTTGTGTAGTGATTAGGATTTAAAAAAAGAGTAAACACAGTTGTTTGACAATAGATTCAGCCAACCACTAACCATGAGTGAAAGAAAAGTTTTTGTGTTATCATTCACATTCTCTGAAAAATGGTTAAGAAATCATAAATTCTGCCAGGGTATGTAAACTTATGAGCACAACTGTAGATATATATATGGAGAACGCCCAAAAAGTAAAACAAACAATTACTATTGGAAACAGGGACGCAAATACAGAGAGAAGTTCTTTTCTATCCACAGAATAAGGTGTCACTTTATATCTGTCTGCCTTCTGGGATAATTAACATTTGAACTGAATATTATTCTAGAACAACGTTGAAGAACATATGTTCAAAGGGGTTGTTCACCTTGGAGTTAACTTTTAGTATGTAGAGAGTGATATTCTGAGACAATCTCTAAAGGCCCCCATACACGGGCCAATAAAAGCTGCAGACGGACCAATCAATATCTGGCCGAAAGTCAGGCAAGCTAAAAGAAAAAAAAAATCCTATCGGATCGCAGCCATATCCGTGCGTTTATGTGGTCCATAGGGCCCACGATCGGATCAGCCCGATATCGCCCACCACAATGTAGGCATATCGGGGAGGATCAGCTCTTTTGGTGACATCGCCAAACAAGCAGATCTCTACGTCTATGTCCACCTTCATTTTTATCTGGTCTTTTTTTTATTTCACTTTTTGTTCAGGAGCTCTCCAGTTTGCAATTTCAGTGTCTATCTGGTTTGCTAGGGGCCAAATTAACAACTGGTTTGAATGAGAGATCAATATAATCAATATAAAAAGCTAAGTAATAAAAAGTAAAAATAAAATTGCAGCCTTCAAGGGCCAGTGACCATTATTTGAAAGCTGGAAATGAAGACCAATTCAAAAGTTGTTTAGTACTGGCCATTCTACAAAATAATAAATAATAAAAGTTAACTTAAAGGTGAACCACCGCTTTAATGTACTTTGAGACGCCTGAATAAAGTAAGCTTGTTTTGAAAACTACAAGAAATTTGACCTTGCTATAAATTTTACAGTATTAGAGTTAGGGATGCACTGAATCCAGTATTCGGTTCGGGATTTGGCCTTTTTCAGCAGGATTCAGCCGAATCCTTCTGCCTAATTTGCATATGCAAATTAGGGCCAGGGAGGGAAATCACGTGACTTTTTGGCACGAAACAGGTAAAAAAGGTTTCCCCTTCCCACCCATAATTTGCATATGCAAATTAGGGTACGGATTCGGTATTCGGCCTGAATCCTTCGGGAAGGATTCGGGGGTTCGGCCGAATACAAAATAGTGGATCCGGTGCATCCCTAATTATAGTACCTTAGTATGATTGAGGTGCATGAAAATTTAAAAGAATAGGAACAAAGGTATCATTCACTCGTTTTAAGTAGTAGAGAGAACAGTTATCAGACCCTCAAATTTTCTTGGCCTGTCATGTAGTACAAGTTATAAAGCAGCCACCAGAGGGACTGCAGTTTGGATCTCCAGTAAAATACCCCTATACATACAAATCAACGTGATGAACATAACTTTTTGCATAACAGAAACTTGTATTTAACCTGGATGCTTTCTTAACTAGCAAGTTGATCTACATTACCCAAAAAGTATTTTCCAATAATATAATCATAACAATGTGAGAAGCAGTACATTGCAATTACTATATGGAATACTCTTGGTAGACCAATAGATCAATGAATCAATAACTTACCATTCTGTTGAGGAGGATATCCATCCTGACTGGATGGCATATGAGGAGGTGGTCCCTGAGGACCACTCATTGTTGGTATCAGTGGAACTCCAAGCATTGGTGGTTGAGTTTGTGTAAGGGGGACATGGTTTGAATGAACTAATGGGGGTGCAGTCTGCCGTGGCAAAGGTGGACCCTGCGCTAATGGTTGTTGAGGACCCCCTGAAGAGGAGACATAACTTGGTGGAGCTTGTGAAGAAGGAAGGTTCTGTGGAGGTGGCCCACCAGCAAAACGCTGTTGTGTTGGTTGACTTTGAGGCGGTCTAATAGGAGGCATTCCTTGTGCCAAATTTATTGGAGGAGGACCTTGGCTATTAGAATATGAAGGTTGAAAGCCAGATCCAGCAGTAGGAAAGTTTCCTGAACTGGGCTGAAGAGGATTCTGACCACCTGTGGGGCGACAAAATATGATTACACAATGACATACATGGTAAATCACTACTCCATTTCATTTGAGTCTTTTATTGCTTTACAAGTATAAACAAAAAAGGTAATAAGTTCAACTGTTATTAGTTTTAATAACTTGGTACATATATACGTATCACATAGTCATTTTGTATATCATATTTACACGTGATTTATTGAGCTATTTAAGATTATGTATTGTATCCAGTGTTACTATATTGTATCCCAATTTGGGTCATTTTGTTGAAAAAATACGGGGGGGGGGGAATAAAGAAGAAAAGGGAATAGGAGTTAAATAAGAGTGTAGTTACAGGTTCTATTTTGGCTTCTGGTTCAGTTACATTTCATACTGTGTCTTGATGTATAATTGGCTCTCTGTTGAATGCATTCGAGATATTGGGTCCACAGACTCATATCAGTATTCTAAATGGCAGAAACATTTTCTGCCTGCCCCTTATAATACACAGAAGCAGCAATAATTGCATTACATTTTTCATCTTCATTTTTCACTCAAGATGCAAATTAGTGCACCCCAGCAACTTTACTTTTCCAATGAATCAGCAGCCCGATTCTAAAAAGAAAAAAAATATATAAGGCATATTTAGAATTACCATAAACCGTTGGTGCTGATGCTGCTTGGTTACCAATGTGCATTCCCATCATTTGATTGGTCAGTTGTTGTTGCTGCGTACTAGCGGACGATAGAGTATATGGCTGAAAACTAGCTGCTTGTGGTCCTGTACCTGGTTGTGTATATTGCATTGACACTGGAGGTCTATGGAAATAAGGATGCATTGATAAAAATGCATAATAAAGAAAAACCATTTTGGAAGAAAATGAAACCTATTTGTATTAACATTTCATAGGAAGTTGCCATCCAATACATCTAAGAGATTTTATTTGTACAGGGCTTTTTGAAACAATGCAACGAAGTGCAAAATTTCCAATTGTTTTTTCTATTTACTTTTCGACTTACTTCATATTACAATGTTTTTATCACTAAATTTTGGCAGGCATCAAAGAAAGGCCAAAATCAGAGCAACATAAAGTAAACAAAAATAGGTTTAAAAAAGTAGAATTTTTTTTAGATATATACTAGTAAAGAAAAGTAACAATTTGTATGAAGTCATAAGGTAGAAGAATGTTTCTGGTTTTTATACCTTTGCATTGAATTGGCTCCCAATGTTGGCCCATTTTGTAGGTCTCCCTGGCCATAATGACTGTACAGCTGCTGTTCAGCTGGAAGAGAAGGCCCTGCTATTGTAGGTGCAGCAGATACTGGTGGCACTCCCACGATACCTAACACATTATAAAAAAATATATATTATAAGCAATAAATACGACAGATGAAAATGAGAGGTTAAAAAGAAAAGGGTGTTTGTTCAAGCCATTGTCTGCTTGTGGTATAGATGAGAATTTGCTGACCTAAAGAATAGCATATAAATTTATAAAGTTTGAAGCTAGTATACATTCTTGCAGTGGATGCTAAAATATCTGGCCAGGCATCCACTTTCTCTTGAAAAAATATCATAAGTTCAGAACGCAACTGATATCATAAGGAATACTTTTGTAGCCTACAGAACAACATGATATGCAGTCTAATGTAAAACATCTAGTAAAACATCAGTAGTGATATCACGAGGGCAGGATCTGCAGAGTGTACCAGTCAGCCACACTCTTCATCTTCTGTTACAGCACAGTGTTAAATGGAGTTAAAACAATATATAGGAAAGAAATAACTTGTTCTCCCCAAATCTCAAACTAATTAAGTTTTACAGCTGGGCTTCCATTAAAGAAAATGGGTGTTCGTGTCCATAATATCACTCAAACTGTTCTTCAGGCTGGGCCACCAGCCACTACCATGTGGGTGGGCAGCTCCACAGTTTTGGAACAGTTGAACCAGAGAAAATGTTATCAGGTAACACTAAGTGGAAGATTTATTCAAATGTACAATTAATCCACACTCTAGTAATTCCTATGGGAATTTTATCAAATGGTGAAATGTAACTTTCATCCATTAATAAATATGATTCTAAAAATCCAATAAGAATAAATAGAAAGTGGGTGAATTTTTCTGTGGTGAGCTTAAAATGTTTGATAAACCCTCAGTTTTATTGGTTTTCAATTTCTGTATGTAATTGACTGAAAGCGCTAATGCAAAATAGTTTAAGAAACCCAGTCAAGTAATCGATGATAATGAGGCCAAATTATCAGACTATTCGGATGTATATAGGCTCCTCTCTCTGTGGGGCAAATTCACCAAGCAACGAAAAAAAGCTAGCGTTGGCTTCGATAACCTTCGTATCGTATTGTATTTTATTGAACTTCGCCAGGTCTGACCTGGCGAAGTAACGTCTAGCATAACAGGTAACGTTCACAAAAACTTTCATCTTAGTGAATTAGCGTAATTACGATCCTTCGTCAGTGAGCTACTTCGCCTGGCGTTAGGGTGTGAAGTTGCGCCAGTCTATCTACTATGCTAGCGAAAGACTACACTAGCGTTAGACGCTTCGCACGTTAGTGAATTTGCCCCAGAGACAGTGTAGAAACACTGCTCTGGTTCAACTTTATTCCACATAACTACTCTACCTCTGGTAGCTATAAGACCAATTACCAATGAAAGTTTTGGTTCTTATTATGTTAATTGTCACAACTGTGTAGTAGAACAATTGCAATAAATGGTACTGATGATAACTGCTACATATAAAATGATAAACAATTTTTACAGCAGAAAATGTAAAGCAACAAATTTGTAACGGTGAATAAGCCCTTGAACAATGGCATATAGCACAATTCAGGGCGTTGTCACCCAAAATGCAGTAGTAAAGTGTTTTTGAAGAAAAATCCCCTAATCCACAGCCACACAAACGGGACCAAGCAACTACAATAAAACTTGAGCGAGAAAGTGATCTGAATGTGCCATTCCCTTTTATGTGTGTTGCTTGCAGTTATGCTGCCTTATCACAAATCAAACTGTAGCAGTACACTATCTATAATCACCAATTTCACAATAGTTAAGAGAATACATTTACCTAGATAGTCAGAAGTAACAGGGGAAGAAGTACCAGAGGTAAAAGAATCAGGAGACCCTTTTATTGGGAAACCTGAGCTAGAAAGGAAACCTGTAATATATAAAACAGTGAAAGAGTTTAAGAAAACAGAGATGGAAAAGGAAAGAGATTAAATAAATAGAAAACAATTCAATGTCAAGAACCAGGTCTATAACAGGGCTTATTTTAAATTACCACCACAGGTCCAGCTGTACAATATACTGGTTACCATCGCCAGAGGAAATACCTCAATGACTGAAACAGGAATATTAATTGTGGCAGCAACTATTCATGACATAATTAAACACTTTCAAGCAATTCAAGCAAGGCTCTTCTAAACACAGCTTTGACTAAACAGAGGTCAGCACTGTAGTTTAGGAACACCTGAATTATTGGAATCTAAGAGTCCATGTAGCATTGCAGATGTCCGTTTTATTTATTCTGGAAAGCCTATACAACTTGTATTATTTTTTTGTTTTTGCCCATAGAGCAAAAAGAAAAAATAGTTATATCTTTTGTTGCGTTTTTTTGTACTGCTAAAGATGGCCATAGACGTAAAGGTTTTTAAAAGATCCAATGGTTATCGTGAGACTATGATTGTCTCAAAACGATTGTTTAAATGTATGATGTGTCCATCAACTAAAAAGACCATTTCAGGCGATATTGCCAGCAAAACTGAAGGGTCGCTGTCTGCTTGGCCCTGAAAACATAGGTAGATTGCACTGAGAGCGATAAAGATTTTTTAAACCCGGCGGATCAATTTTCAGACCAATGTCGGACAAAAAATTGTAAGAGGTAAATTCGCTCGAATCCTACTAAACGCACAATAATTTTACAGATTAGTCGGACCTCGCTAAGATCGGTCATTCGGCAGAGAAAGATCTTTGCGTCTATGGGGAGCTTTAGATCTTATTTTCAATGAGATAACTCAGGCTAATTTGGATAAATGCAAACTAGTGGAGGATGAATTTTCTGGATACACGTGGCACATGGACAGAAAAATAAGTGGAAGCTAATAACTATAAAAATGCTAGAATATGAAAAATAGCCATCCTAAGATGGCTTAGGTAAAACAATTGTCATTGATCTAATTCACAGTTACTGGTCTGCTTGAATGCCTACATGTGTGTGTGTACAACATACATAATCAGAGAGACAGAATCTACATAATAGACTGCATACAGTTTCCACAAGCACAAAGCTGTACAGGACTGAGATCAATTTCTTTTTACAAACATAAATGAAAGTAGTGATCTTACCTTGTGAAGTGGGAGAATGTTGTGAATATCCCTGCAAGGATCCATTGTAGCCAGGATTCCGAGGGCCTCCAGACATTTGCTGACCTGCATAATTTGGTTGTTGGTAACCTCCTGGCTGGGGTTGCATGTAAGAAGTGGGAAGATGTGACTGCTGGTTTACATCCATCTTGTGTACATCCCCACTCTGGTATTACCTTTGAGGAAATGCAGAGAATAGGCATTAGAATCAATGGCACAGGGTATATAATGTGATCCAATTACATTGTTCCAGCCTACAGTGCTGGAAGGAACACAACACATGTATACTCAAACAAGTGTATAAAGGGAAATCCCAGTGGATGAGAAGAATGCAGCTTTTGATGATAATGTTACATTTGCTTTTACTGGTGTTCACAAAGATAGAGCACTCTGTATCCCATATGATTTCTCATGATATCTCAGGCAATTGTCCTAGTCACCACAAAAAATTTTCCCCTACCAGAAGTGGCTGGCTAATAGAGCCCACACACTGGTTAGGGGGATGCTGGGATGAAGCTCCAGGTGCAAAAGGCCACTGAAAAAAGTGCCACAGCTTTTGAGTGTTATGTGCATGCATGTGAAATCCAAGTGATCCAGGAGAAGCGCTCATTATGTGTATGTGTGCCACTAATCCACTAAATTTGACTGCCCACACCAGGGATACATAGCTTCCTTACAGTAAGCCTGGCCTAGTGCTCAGATGCCATTTTAAAATAAATGAACTATTGTTTCACTCCCCTCATTAGACCATACATCTGGAGGGGGGGGGAACAATTATGAGATGATCGGTGTCATTTAATCTGTATTCAGAAATGGCAATTTGATTACTAGGCTCAAAATAATATAATGAATGCAAACTTACTGAAGGTGTTTTTTTTAGGGTACTTATGCAAGTTACATTGCTTTTTATACTGCTAGGAAGGCTCTATAGCTCTCTTTGAAGGCAAAGACTTTCAGAGGCAAACACTTCATGAATTCAGTAAACCCAAGAATAGCAGGTTCTCAGTTCTCAGAGTCAAAAGCCTGGTATAAGAATCCTTAAATACAAATATGTCACAAGACACTAAAAATAGAAAATAAATGTAAACTGCAAACCCTCATATAAGCACAGTGGGCAATTTTATATCATTTAAAATTTTTGCTTTGGATTCCTTTTAATCACACTGGCATCCAAAGTGAATGGCAGAACCAACAACTCAAAATTATCTCTAGTAGTTGTAAAGCACAGCAGCAGAGGCTTTGGTAAGAAAAAAAAACTACTTCTGCTTGGCTCATATGTTTCAGGAAAACAGAGGAAAAAAGAATGAAAACCTGAGAAAAAGATGCCACAAACTTGGGACTACTTCATACAAAACTAAATACACGGACTATAAAGTCAATGTCACACAAAGCAAAACAGAGAAGCAATTAAATAAACTAATCAAATTCAAAATCTCGTGTATGTCAGCTTTTTTAAGGAATGAATATGCACATTACAACACATTAATAATTTCCTTAATCTTGGCAGTTACTTGTATGTATAATGGCAAATGTGCAGGAAAATAAATGAGTGTACAAACTATGATCTCTTGCTTTACTTTCAAAGGGAAAATAAGCCTTTGAGATGGTTCACTACAAGAAGCGGTAGGTAACCTTATAAGCCTATAAAAGGGGTTGTTCACCTTCCAACAATTATTTCAGTTGTTTTCAGAAATTTTACTACAAATAAAGACCTTTTTTCAATAATTTGCTAGTTGGAAGCGTTATTCGTTATCCGGAAATCTGTTACCCAGAAAGCTCTGAATTATGGAATGGACGACTCCCATAGACTCAACTTTATCCAATTGAAAATTTTGAATGATGATTTCCTTTTTCTCTGGATCAATAAAACAGTAGTTTGTAAGATATAATAAATCCTTATTAGAAGCAAAACAAGCCTATTGGTTTTATTTAATGTTTACATAATTAGATGTAAGGTATGAAGATCCAAATTACCGAAAGATCTATTATCAGGAAAGCCCCTGGTCGCAAACATTCTGGATAACAGGTCCCCTACCTGTACTGAAAATTAATTTTCATTTTTTACTTTCTTATGGAGAAGCTCTAGTGGGGGGGGGGGCTTCTGAGCCAAATCCATGGGTTTCTTAAAGACAGCTGGTACAAATGATACAATTGCTAGCATGCCACTGAGAAATGTATAAACTAAAGGTGGCAATTAAAGGGTCGATTAAAGCTGCCGGCAGCTTATTGGCGTGTATGGGGCCCTCAGATGGGCTGCCCTGATCGATATACAGCCGAAAGTCAGCCAGATGTCGATCGGGCAGGATTAAAAATCCTGTTGCATTGTGGCTGCATCTGTTTGTTGGTACGGTCCCGCAATCCAACTGCCTGTATGGCCTGCACTGTGATCCCTAGGGGCCATGATCGTGTCAGCCTGATATTGCCCTCTTCAATATGGGCATATTGGGAAGAGATTGAAAAGAAAGAAAAATGTCTTTGTTGCTGATAAACAATATGAAAGCAATTGAACATAAAATGGTGTTTCAAACGTGAACAACCCCTTTAAGGGTTCTTATTTGGTTAGGCCAAGCACATGATTCAGCCCGAACCCAAAATACAGGATCACGTGCATCACGGATGCTTGTATATCTATCTTTCTACAATACAAGGACACAAACTAGAAAACCTATATGCCAAACAGACCAGTAATAAACAGAAGTCAAGAAAAGTACAGATTTTACGTTTTACATTAAAAAAGTTACAGCACTACATATACAAGGAGTTATATTTTCAAAATAGTTGCAACTATCAGTTGCTTGAAAACTGTTTAAGTCAGTATCCACTTATCGGACAATAGGACATCAGAACAGAACTATAATGCAATGCTCTATAAACAACTAGAATTCAAGTCTCACTCTTAAAGAGTTTGTTCACGTTTGAATTAACTTTAAAGGAAAACTATACCCCGAAAATGAATTTTTGAGCAACAGATAGTTTATATCAAATCAAGTGACATATTAAAGAATCTTACCAAACTGGTATATATATTAAAGTAAATATTGCCCTTTTACATCTCTTGCCTTGAACCACCATTTCATGATGGTGTGTGTGCTGCCTCAGAGATCACCTGACCAGAAATATTTCAACTCTAATTGTAACAGGAAGAAGTGTGGAAGCAAAAGACAGAACTCTGTCTGTTAATTGGCTCGTGTGACCTAACTTTATAGTTTGTTTGGTATGTTTGTGTGCACCGTTGGATCCTAGGATCCAAGGAGGCTGTCCTTATTTTTTAAAATGGATATTTTCTATTTAGGATAACCCAATGGCCCATGCTACTAAAAAAGTGTATTATTATGAAAATGGTTTATTTACATGAAGCAGGGTTTTATATATGAGTTGTTTTAGGCAATATCTGTTTATAGAGACCTACATTGTTCGGGGGGTATAGTTTTCCTTTAAGTATGATGTAGAGTGCAATATTCTGAGACAATCTGCAGTTGGTTTTCACCGTTGGATCCTAGGATCCAAGGAGGCTGTCCTTATTTTTTAAAATGGCTATTTTCTATTTATGATTACCCAATGGCACATGCTACTAAAAAAAGTGTATTATTATGAAAATGGTTTATTTACATGAAGCAGGGTTTTATATATGAGTTGTTTTATGCAATATCTGTTTATAGAGACCTACATTGTTTGGGGGGTATACCGAGTTGAATATGAAAGACTGTTCTATTTTTTATCTGAAGGGACTGGTTAATTTCAAATCATATTTTATTCTACTGTAGTCATGTGAGAATTTGAAGGATTCAAACTGAACTTATCAGACCAAGGGTACAGGTGGAGCGACATTTGGCCTTAACTGCAATCAGACAAATAAAAAAAATAGTCCAATATGTGACACAGCACCCCATATCCAGTAATTTTCTTTAAAAAGCCTTTATTTAGACAAAAATTGTGGCCTTTTTAAAGAAAATTCCTGGATACGGGGTGCTGTGTCACATATTGGACTATTTTGGCTTGACTGGCAAGTGGACCACATTACATGCACACCTGTAATTTCTTTATTGACACTTGAGTGCTGACTAAACTACAACACAGAAATAAAATATTGTGAAATTAAATATAACCCATAATCTTACCAGAGAAACTCATACCACTAATATTTATGCCACCTAGTTACTCTGTATACTAGCAACATGATGCTTAAAGGGCATCTGTTAATATTATCCCCAACCAAAAATGCAGGCTAATAGAGCACAAACTGCAGTTGGAGGTAACGGCAGCTTTTTTTTTCTTCAAAAATTGCCCCCACCAGCCCTAGGTCAACTGCACTGGGAGAGAGCTCCGTCCTGGTGGTGTGGCAATTTAAAAAAAAAAAAAACCATTAATGCTACTAGAGTGCTGCCTCTATTAGCTTGCACCTTTGGTTTGGGATAATATTTTTGGCAACAGGTGCCCTTAAAACAAAAAAAATCAAAGAAAAAAAAAAACAACAACTATCTTCCTTAGTTTACCATTTTTTGGACTTGCCAATGTCCTGAATTTTCAGGAATATTAATATTCTTAATTGTACAGCATTTAAAATGCATTAATATGCAGACAATGTGGTGGACAAAACAGCCCCTCAGTCACTGCTTTAACGGTTTTTCTAGTGAATGAAAAGCATGCAACTAGGATCACAAGGAACAGTGACAGGCAGACCTTGGTGCCAAAACGCTCAGATTCTCCACTGTTCATCACATAAAGACAGTGACAAACTAAATGCCACATGAGCCAAGTACTTATGCAAAATGGAATTGATACTACAAAAAATTTCTTATTTACAGATGCTTGACAATCATATGTAATGTAGCTCCCATAGATTCTAAAATGATAATTAAAGGTGTGATTTACCTATAAGTTAGCTTTTATTACGTTATAGCATGGTCAAATATAAGCAACTTTACAATTGGTCTTCATTATTCATTTTTATAGATTTATTTTTTATTTTGCCTTCCTCTTCTGACCCTTTCTAGCCATCATTTATTGTTATTGCTACTTTTTATTACTCATCTTTCTAATCAGGCCTCTCCTATTCCAGTCTCTTATGCAAATCAATGCATGATTGCTAGGGTTATTTGACCATAGCAACCAGATCGCTGAAAATTGCTAATCGGAGAGCTGATGGATAAAAAGCTAAATAACTCAAAAACCACAAATAATAGAAAGTGAAAACCAATAGCAAATTGTTTCAGAATATCACGCTCTACATCATAGCAAAAGTTCAAACAAATGTGAACAGCCCCTTTAAAACATTGACACAGACTTAGAACTAGTTAGATCTTAGAAATACAACATGGATTCTTAAAAAAAATATACTAATAACCAAAAACAGTGCATGAAAACAAACACAGATATGGGAAGAAGATCCCAGGGAAAACGACTAAGCCAGGGGTGTACAACCTGCGACCGAGGATGCATATGAATGCGGCCCAGCTTGAAACACTTGGTTCCTGAGAAAATGTCAACAAAAAATATAACAACACATCTATTTACTGTAATATTCAGGTTTCCCATATTCCAGTGTAAAGCTCCATCTGGTTATCCAACTTATATTTCTGTGCATTTTATTTACTTTTACAAATAAAAAGTGTTTGTGTATTTCATGTGTGGCCCCAGACTATTTTTTTTTCCCACTGTGGCCCAGGGAAGACAAAAAGTTGGACTCCCCTGGACTAAGCCATCATGCTGCAAGCTATATGGTCACCAAAGTCCATTTGTTTTTTTTTTGTTTTTTAGGGAGGGGTATGTTTCTATTGTGGAGCTGATGTAGCCCAGAGTGCACACGAGGATACTTATAAAAGATGTCCTATGGTGTAAGCATTCTTAGCTGAGCTAGTAAAAGTTATTCCCTCACTCCATATTGCATTGGAAAACAATACAAAACATATAAGAAGCAGCCAGGCCAGTAAATACAGACAAAGTGCAAAAAAAGGGAGCAGAGGTTGAACATGCTGGTTGTGGAATGTTGTTTTCAATATGATAGGATTGTATGCAAGCTGCACACAAGATGCCTGGCTAATGACCTAGAATTGGGAATTAAGGATCTGAGAGCTCCAATGTAACGTAATGTTCTTCTACAAACTATATCTATTGGCTTTTGCTCTTCACCTTGCACAGCCCAACCAAGCACCTGTACAGATTTGAATGACAATGACAGGCCAGCAAGATATTTTACCTGTGGGCCGGATACGCCTACAGCAACGACACCCAGCTACTTATTATCAGCACTACTAGACTCACGAGATAAAGGGAAAGCAAGGTTATTTTACGACGGTGGGATAAAGGGGATTATTTTAAGTCGCAAACAGTGAATTGCACTTGAACCCCCACCCCCCTTGGCCTACTATGGCCTTCCTCACTCTCCAACTGAGACTTGACAGTGGCAGCATGTAAGCACAGGCATTCACCTTCTGTATCAGAGCGCCTCGGCGCCGTGTCTCTACCTAAGAGATAGTTCACTTTCACTACTCACCAGTCACCACCTCAATCCCGGCTTCGTTTCAACTCACTCACTTCCCTGTCCGCTCTCGGAAAGCTTCGGTCTGGTTCCGACAGGAAATGACGTACTTGTTCACTCATAGGAGGAGGACAGCGTCTCAAATTCTGCCACGTCCTCACTCCTCCCAGACAGGTAAGGCAGTCCTACGCTATCGACTGCGCAGATACAATATCCGGGATAGCTACACAGAAGCATACGCGGCCATATTCTTTTTGGGCGACATCATGAATCACAATATAAAATGTAAGGTGCTTGCACCCGTCCCAAGCGTTACATTGAGTTTACTTCTGGCCGAGAGCTACTGCTAATCTTTGCAAAACCTGCTGACACAATAAAGCTTCCATAGTAGCACTCATTCGATAGCGCCCTCCACAGAGACTTTATAGGAAATTGCCCCGAAGGTTAGAGAAGGTCCGAAAATACAATTTAGCGAAATCTAATTCCGTCAAAGAAGCATTCTGTGCCCCTAGTGGTCAAAGAAACTGAAAGAAAACTGTGTATTTCCATTTTGCTTGAGAGATGCAAACAAAGCTCATTTCTCAAAATGGTCATTGATATAACCAGAGCACCAGTAAAAGCAAAATGATTTAAAGTCCATTTTAGGGTTGAAAAACACCTAACCAGTATAGTTGGAAAATATCCAATATAAATCAATGTCAAGGCCATATGGCATTGACATTTTTAAAGTATAAATCCAGTGTACCTCGAACTGTCGCTTTTAAAGAGGGACATTCCCTCTTTTGACAGCTCAGCCTGCAGTCCCTCATTTGTACTGGAAAGTCCCTCTTTTCTCTGCACTGAACAGCCAGAAAAAGAAAAAGCCCAGAGAGAGAGCCCAGAACAGCTAACAGGTGCAAATAAGATACATTGTAACACTTTTGAGATAAGAAAATAAGTAATTGTAACAGGATAAATATTTTCAAACTTTCATATGCCAAAGTTTGTAAAATGAACATGGTAATTAGGGGGTGTGGCCACAATGGGCATGGTCAAAATATTAGCCACACTACTTGTGAAAAAAAATTAATTTGTCCCTCTTTTTATTTCCAAAATGTTGGGAGGTATGACCTCCCTCTGATTTAACATTAATATTACCACCTCTAGGCCCTGTTTATATATATTTTCAATTCCTTGGAACTAAATGTATTCAAAGTTAACATGTTTCACTAAGGCTGATTCTTGTGTTTTTTTGTTTTTTTATTCCTGTGTTTTAATACATAGGGCCAGATTTATCAAATTCACATGAATGATTCGAAATTCGATAGAATTTTCAAAAAGATTCGAATTCGAATTTTCGACTGTTTTTGAAGACCACTTCGACCATCGAATTTTGAAAATTCGAATAAAAATCTATTTGAATATTCGACAGTCGAATAACTTCCCCTTTCAATTTTTATTCTTTTAGTTCGCCAGTTTCAACCTACTGAATTGGTTTTCATTATTTTTGATTGAATAAAAAAATTTGATTGAATGGTTAAAATCGTTAGAATCGTTTGATTCGAGCAATTTTATCAATCGGTCGAATATTTCCTATTCGATCATTCGACCAATCGAGTTGCGGTAAAATCATTCGAATTCGAAGGATTTTAATTCCCATAAAATTCAATGGACGAATTTGAGGTTTTTTTAACCCTTGAATTGGACCCTTAGTAAATCTTTCCCATAGTCTCCAAAAAAGCAGTCCACAGGCAGCAGATGCTCTTTTAGGTGCAAATTCACTAAAGTGCGAAGCGTCTAACGCTAGCGCTAATTCGCCAGCGTGACGT
>CM044443.1:41894278-41912844 GCA_024363595.1 Xenopus borealis
AATAAATTATTAAGTGGTGATACAAAGAGCCACACTATGCATACTTAGGACAAGAAATACTGCACTAATCCATTTTAATATATTTAGGACATTAACATATTTTGTGTGTAGCACACCCTTGAGTGCACTTTAGCTGTGGATTTGTGGAATGTGTGTGACCCAGCTAACTGCTTAACTTGTGCCCAAGACCCCCAATGTACCTGTGCAACTCCCAGTACCTGGTGTTGTTCAGCGCAGCAGAAGATTCAGTCAGACACAGTTCTTTGCAGCAAACATGAACTGATTTATTGAACTGACAGCGTAGTAGGATACTTTGATAACTACTCAATTAGGATGATACAGACAATATGCAATACAAATAGACCACAGCAATGATTCACATTTCAACAGGATAATTACCCTCTCACTAAGTAATGTCTCCTCTCAGGTGGATGTCACTAGGCCTTGGATTTTCACAGCCTGGGGTCTTGTTTCTTGGCACCCGATTTGGTCCTCACCTCACCCACTGTACTCGGTATGGGATCTTGGGTCTTGGCACCCTATCTGTTCCTTAACTCACCCACTGTAATCCCTGATCTAGTGGTGTACATAACACGGGTTCCTAACTCCACTATTTCTCCTTGGTGGAGCCACAGCTGCTCGCTATCTACCCTGAGCTGCCTTTCACTCCTAGAGTGACTATAACAGTGACTACTACCACTGGCTAAACCTAACTTTAGAGAGGAACCAGACCCTGGCCCTGTAACACCACGGTCCCAGGAGTAAGACCCTGAGCACATGGGGCTATATCCTTTTATAATTTTAAACAGTGCCACCTGGTGGCCAAATCCCTTGAACTGATCTGGACACAGGAAGAGGGATATAGCTGCTTAAGGACCCTCAGGTGTCCAAATATAAAGGGGAACTGCCTGAGTAAACTACACCCAAATCTCAGGGTCCATACATGTGCAGTAGCTATTTGAAAAAGATTAGAAAAGAAAAGGAAATAAGGAGCACCTCCCGTCTAGTTAAAGGCAAATGCCGATGGTGTGCAGGGTCAAATAGATAAATGGCATATACGAAAAAGAGATGACCCATAGGACTGTACTCCCCCATCTATGTCCGAAACTCAAAGGTGGTATATATAATAAAACATAACCTTTGTTAAATATATTAAAATGTGGTCCAGTATTGTATAACAAAGTTAAAATCGAGTTTAAGGCAGAGGACCGAACTGACAGAAAGTAGCGAGTGGGGTACACATGTAACAAGTGGTTGCTAAATCCACAGATGATGAAGTCTTCCCGTTTATTTCACCCACCAGTATATATTCTCCTCCACCAGCGTGGTTATGGTCCTTAGGTAGTGTATGATGCGAAACATACATACTCTATTGACTAAATTGTCTAATGTGCTATCTAGCTGACTAGCTAGCGATTATGATGTGCCTCAGGCATATAGGCGTATGACAAAGCCTGCAAATGTTGGGCGAAGCGCTCATCGGCGCATTTTAGCTCCGGTTAGGCAGGGACATGCACCAATACAGAGTTATGACCTCTGGGACCCGTTGATGGGGAGGCTGTCTCTCAGGGGTTGTGTTTGCGGGTTGGCAATCCATAACAGTGGTCTGCTCCATGCACAGTGGCTGAGGCACATTATAGCCGCCAGTTAGTTAGTTTTGGTGCCTGAGGCACAAGCTAGATAGCACATTAGACAATTTAGTCGACAGATATACAGTGCCTGAGGCACATCATAGTCACTAGCTAGTCAGCTTTGGCGCCTCTGAAAGTGTTCTGGATGCAAATGCAACAGTTTTCTGTATGGTCCGCATGGATCTGTGTGAGAACTGCACCAACGCCATAGTCTGAAGCATCTGTAGTAACCACAGTGGGTAGTGCAGGATCAAATAAAGCTAGCGCTGGACTGTTCACAATTAACTGCTTCACTATTTCAAAGCTATGTTGAGCAGATTCTGACCACACCAGACAAAGTTCCACGTAGTAGTGCTCTGAGTGGCTCCACAACTGAAGCATAGTTGGGAATAAACTTAGAATACCAAGAAGTAAGACCTAAGAAAGCTAGTAAAGTTCGGTGACCCCCCCTCCAATTAAGCAATTTACATAATCAATTCAAACAGAGTCCAAACTGAAAAAAGTCCATAATGATGCGGGGAAAAAACTTCAATGATGGTAAAAGGAAATTGCTGTTTAAGGGAAAAGAAACATATAAGAGAAATAAATGAGACCACTTAAATACAGAAATATTCTAACACAAAGAACCTCTAAATACAAGTAAAAGTCAATAGTAACATTACCTTCCCCTACTATTAAATAAATGGATACATTTTAGGAGAATCTGTAAAGGAAGGGGAAACAAATTAGCAACATGGAAACTGCAACATGTTACAAATAACTGGTACGGCTGAATTCCTCATTTAACCCTTTAGGTGACTGAGTCTGTAACAACCAGATCCAATAACTTTCACACTGGTTTAATTTCAACTTAAGATCATGATTGGCCATTATTACCTTTTCCAATATCTGCCAACTTAATTGGGAAGTTCTATGACCTTCCTCAAAAAAATGTTTATATAATAAAGTTTCCTGTTTTCTCAATTTCCTCTCAGTTTCCTTATTTGTTTCTTTCGGGGGTGGTTTGTAATTCCGAATGGCTGCTTTATGTTCATCAAGCCATATCCTCATAGGCCTACTTGTTTGCCCAACATAAGCCAAACCGCAGGGGCATTTTAAGCAACTCCACTTGAATTACAGGTATGAAAACCTTTTAAGAAGTGTTTAGTACCCTTATGGGGATGAACCACATAATCACCTTTGGTGATACCCGTGCAGTGGCCACAATTGAGGCAAGGGAATGTGCCAACCTTGTTAGTGATTTGCTTGGTCTTATTTGTAACAATTTTCTTTTTAACCATATCCCCAACATTCCTTCCACGTTTGTACGAAAAAACAGGGGGTAACATAAAAAGATTCCCAAATTTAGTATCAGACTTTAAAACTTTCCAATGTTTGAGAATTGATCTCCTTATATACTTAGAATTGGTGTCATAAATTGAAATATACGGGATACGCTTCTGCTTAGTAGAATCACACTTTTTTGTAAGTAAGTTATTTCCTGGTATTTTAACAACCTCATCCCAGGTCTTTATAAGTGTATTTCTATCATAGCCCCGTGTTGTGAACTTATCAATCATCTTTTCGGACTCATATGCATACAGGGTATTATTGGAAGTAATTCTCCAGACCTGCATTAGCTGGCTGCGTGGTAAACCACCAAAAAGGCCGGGTGCTTGAAAACTTGTAGGAATTAGCAAATCATTACGGTCTGTAGGTTTCATAAAGACTGATGTGGTAAAGCCTTTTTCTGAATAATGGATATCAACATCCAGAAAATGTATGTTGGAGGAGTGTTATTCTAAAGTGAATTTTATAGTTCTTTGCACACTATTAAGATAATTAAAAAATCCAAGAGTTTATCTTTACCACCTTTTCAGAGAAAGAATGCATCATCCACATAGCGCATATATGTGAAAATATGTGTTGCGTAATCAGGATTAGAAAAAATAAAGGTGTTCTCAAAATAATCCATGAAAATGTTAGCATATACAGGTGACATGTTAGCACCCATTGCACATCGTTATTGAAAGAAAAAAAGTTTTTTTTAAGCACCATCTCTAGTAAAGTGCATAAGAAAGTGATTTGGTGTGTGGGTGTTTTAGTGCTACAGAGGTAAGAGCGTACACATTCAATGCCTTCATCATGTGCGATCGAGGTAAATAGATCACAAACATCCAGGGAGCAGAGGAGGAATTCCTCCCTTGTTGCTGGTATCTTTTCCAATCTTATTAAAAATTCCCTTGAACACAATGTTTTTAAGTAGGGGTTATTTCCTGTAGGGCAATATCGATGTAAATTGCTAGTGGTTGCAATAGTGAGTCCACATTACTTACTATGGGACTTTTTTGGTAAGAAATAAATGTGAGGGATTTTAGCATCCTCCCGGAATAACAAATTATAGACATCAGTGATCATCAGTGATAATACCATCCATCACTGCTGAGTATAAAAAAATCCTGATTTCCCCCCTTAATAATCTGGAGGGATCTTCCTCAAGTTTCATGTAATGGGCATCATTATTTAACTGCCGGTAGGCTTCCTGGTCATAATCACTTTTATTTTGCACCACTATTCCTCCAACCTAATCATCTTTACAGATTATGATATTGTTGTTGTCTTGCAAACTTTTTAATGCATGCTTCTCTGCAACCAAAACATTATGCTTTATTTTAGCAGTCTTATTATTTAAATATTCTTCCACTTCCATTTTCACCAAAAATTCAAACGCATCTAGGGAGGGATAATTACCAGGAGAACAAAAGTGCTCCTTTGTTGTAATTTACCTGCCAGTTTCAAATACATATCATTCTTATCTTTTTTTATCCCAGTCTCTTTATCAGAGAAATATATCTTTAATTTAATAGCTCGAATTAACTTAAAAAAATCAACAGTAAACCCAAAAGAGGGATTGGTGTGAACAGGTACAAAATTCAGTTCCTTAACCAGTACAGAAACTACAAGCAAAGATAGACGCGCTCCAACAGGAGATACTTCAAACCAAGCTGCGCAAATTCAGGAGGGAAACCAAGGATTACGAGTAAGGGGAGGTGTACACTTGGATGAAAAGGAAGAAGACACACCACCCAAGGATCCCCAGACAGACAAGGGAGTCGGAAACTTTGTCCCCGCTGCAGTCATCAGATTCGGATTCTATCTCCTGTACCTCTACACATCATCACCGGCTTTTTTAGACCAGTGCCAAGCCACCATAAGAAAACGTGGAGGGGAAGAAAACACAATGTAATACCCTCACAAGGACTACAGAAGCAGAGGTGAATAATGTATTTAATTTATCTTCTTATACCCTGTCTAATGCTGAACTTTCTGTACTGAATAAGGGACTGAATTGCAGCCTGTGCCCAGGTGATGATGTCATGAAGTAGCACCTCACAGGGCATGAACCCTCAGCCATTGGTGTGAAGACTTCAGTGTGAGAAGAAGCAGGAGAGAGTGCCACACAACAAAATGAAGAGAATACATTCTGATTCTGGAGATTTAAACCATCATCCCTCAAAGGAGAAGAAAAGAAGAGGAGAACGTGAAGAAGAGCAAAGTTTGAAGAAGAAGAGAGAAGATTAAGAGGAAAAGTTGCAGAAGCAGAGCGAGCTGTGTTTGAAGGAACAGCTGCAAGATGAGAGCTGCAAGGGGGAGAGGATATATTCTGAATTTGGACATTCAGACCCCCAGCACTCAAAGGGGAAGAACAGCATAAGATAACATCAAGAGGATGAAGAGGAAAAACTGAAGAAGAAAAGACAGAGGAGTAAAGATGAGCAGTTGCCAGATGAGTGCTACATGGAGAAGAATCAGAAAAGGGAGGAGACTAATGAAGGTAAATAGAAATCATTCAAAATGGTTCAATTATATATTATATATGATTGCCAACTGCCCCTAATTTACTAGGGTATTGCTTCTTATGCCCCTGATCTTAACATAAGTGCTAAATTAAATTACATTTTTAAATTGTAAGCTCTTTTGGGTGGGGCCCTCTTAACTTCTTGTAGTGGTTGTTGTATATGTATTCTAGCATGTTTAATGTATTGCACATTTATTGTACAGCACTGCAGAGTATGTTGACATTATAAATATGTCCTGTTGTTATTATTATAATAGTTAGAATGAACAAAATTAGAACGAAATAATCCCACCATATCTGGACTGAGATTCAAAACGGACCCAGGCATTTCAAGGCCTGTCAAAATTTTACATTAAATCCATTAAATACATTAAGATAGCCAATGTATATTAGTATAGTGTGACCACCATAAAATGTTACAGTGACCTGTTAGCATTATCCCTAAATCCATTCCAACCCCTGTTTTCCTGAAAAGATATTTTTTTACTATTATCAGTTTGTCCTAGGTGCATGGCTTTCCATATAAAACATAATAGCCTCATTGACAAAGCAATGTTATTGCCTTACCTCATGGAAGCAGTGCCCCTGGACCACAATTAGTCTTTTAGCCATTTGGCAAGGTTCTTCTGTGCTGTTAGGGAAAACAAAATTATGTTTTACGGTACATTAAATGCAGTACATGAGGGTGTTAACTACTGAACTATTAACTATGGGAGAGCTATATTAACTATAATTATTCCATGAGCCGCAAATTAAATCTCTTTTCCCCTCTAGGAGAAGCAGGACCTGTGAGCCCACCAGCTCAACCTTCATGGCTGAACCCACTCAGCTTGACCAATTACTCCTTCTACTCTAAGGGGCAAATTCACTAAAGTGCTAAGCGTCTAACGCTAGTGCTAATTCGCCAGCGTGACGTCATTTCGCAACTTCGCAAATTCACTAACACGGACTCTGGCGAATTTTCGCTAGCGAGGTAGATAGACTTGCACAACTTCGCACCCTTACACCAGGCGAAGTTGCGCACTGACGAAGGATCGTAACTTCGCAAATTCACTAAGTTGAACATTTTCCTCAAGGTTAGCACTTACGTTAGACGTTACTTCGCCTGGTCAATAAAAATTTTTTCGAAGTCCCAAAAAAACGCTGGTGTATTTTAGCATAGGAGGGTGATAGTTTGATAAGATCGATAATTCCCCCCTACATTTCCTAACATATGGCAACACGATTATACAAGGGGTACATGTAGGGCAATAGGACAACTTTATTTCGTTTATTAAAGGTTTCCTAATTCCTGGGCTTGTGTAGTGGAATGTAGTGGCTGTAACATATACTTCTATTTTATGCTTAAGTTCCCGCCGTATGCAAATTAGGCGTCGCTAGCATAACTGCGCTTTGCCTGGTGAGCAAACGGTAGCGATACTTCGCTAACATTTGCCGCCATGAGCGTAAATTTGCATCTTAGTGAATTTGCGTAGTGCTGGCCAAAATTCGCCTGGCGAAGTGCGGCCAATGCTAGCGAAGCCAACGCTAGCGAATTTGCGAATCTTAGTGAATTTGCCCCTAAGTTGGGAGCAGGATCATTTGGCAAAGTGAGTGATTAGTGCACCTCTATTTGAGTTTAAATCCTAAATGTGGTAGAAAGAAGGTACTGGGGATTTCCAACTATGCGTTAAAGAAACAAAATCCAAATTTGAATTTCTTGCCTTTTTCAAGTTATGTTGGCTACACTTGGAGACAAGAAGTCATATGTTGCTGTTAAAACCATCAGAAAAATAGAGGAAACTGATTACGGCAGCCTTCTTACCGAGTCTCAAGTGCTTAACATCACCAGATACAGCCCATTTCTTTGCCAAGGCTATGCCGCTTTTCAAACCCAGGTACAACAGCGGCTCCATATTGCCATTTTACTTTGGTTCCTCTGTGTCCCCAAGATGATCGCGTTTATCATACTTCTGATGTCCTTTCATAATGCCCCACATAATATAATACAAATTAAATGACCCAGCATAATAACCAAACTGATTATACAGGACAATTTCATACACATTGTAAAAGGTCTGCTTGCCTTGTACTCCCTTTTTTATGTCCATGCTGAATTTATATACAGTACTGCTTTGTGCCTGTAGGGGTTAATGACATGCTGGATACCCATCAACTACCCATACTATTAATGAGCTGATGCCATATATTCTTGTTATATATTTTATACTTTTTATGCAACATGTGCAGGAATGGGTATTTCTATTTTATGATAAATATAGAGAATTTATTGGCCCATCCAGTCTGGCTTTAC
The DNA here is from genome assembly GCA_024363595.1 of Xenopus borealis. Taxonomy (NCBI): domain Eukaryota; kingdom Metazoa; phylum Chordata; class Amphibia; order Anura; family Pipidae; genus Xenopus; species Xenopus borealis. Next base: position 41,902,041 of record CM044443.1, read on the forward strand.
AGCAATGTTATTGATAAAACTATATTACTCTATGTTGTTGTAAGTGTTGTGCCATTTCTCCCCCCCACCCCCGTCACTCTTTCCATTTGTCTGTGTAACCAGCGGCATGCCTTCTATGTGATGGAGTTCCTGAGTGGGGGAAGCCTTGAGAATGCGCTGCTGCAACATGGGACCCTGGACATAGACAGAGTTCAGTAAGTATTACAGGTCCAGGCTCATATTTGTGTTACCAATTGCACCTATATGAATAATGGGATAATATAGTATGTACATTTTTTCACTAGGGATCATCATATTAAAATTTAGTAGTCAATTATTTTCTTGATTTCTTAAAAGAAAGCTAGCATATTAAAAGATTATCTTCATGGACTTGTTTCCCTGTTTAATAGGTTCCATTCAGCTGAGATGATTTGTGGCCTGCAATACCTGCATGGCGTCGGTATTATCCATCGGTTAGTATAGATTTATTTGTTTGTGTAATATTCTACAGCAGAGACCACATACATGTGTTTTTTGTAACTCCTTTTATATTCCATATTCTACATTACAGAGGCCCAAAACCACTAAATGTTCTGTTGGACCATCAAGGACATGTTAAAATCTCAGACTTTGGCCTGGCAAAGCAGATTGTCTTTGATGACCTAACAACTGGCTGGGCCGGAACTCTTGGATACATGGCGCCGGAGGTGATATATGCAATTAAAGTTTTTTTTATAATAGCAGCAAGAAGTATAGGAGGACAAAGGGACAGAATTATTTTAGTTGATGCCTTTCAAAGACTATTGCACTATATGACAAAAAAGTTTACAGGAAGGGTGGAATAGGAACCGCTTAGTGTAATAAATTGCTAACTTTTTTTTCCCTGGACCAGTGTTCCTGTTTGGAAAAATTTGCAGGGATTGCCCCCTGCAGGCGCTGTCTTACTCACACCGGGAGGGAGCTCCTGGTGCGAGGTGCCATGACAGTCCATGCGCATGCGCAGTATGCAGGCCCGGACTGGCAATCTGTAGGTTAGGGCAAATGCCAGATGGGCTGCTATAAGTTGCAATAGAAAGTCACAATTTGGTGGGCTGGTGGAGGCTGTTTGGGCCTCTAAGTGGGATGATTGGCCCTCTGTGTACCTGAAATGCCAGGGCCTATTTTGATTCTCAGTCCAGCACTGTGCACATGTGACGTCATGCGCATAAGCCGAATGAAAAGCTGCCACAATTTCAGGCAGCTTTTCATACCCCCTTTCCAGCCAAGAACAGTAAGTACATGGTTGGGGAATACAGACCAAAATGATTCTAGCATTGAAATAGTGAAATAGGTGAAATAGAAAACAGGGGATTTAGTTAAGAAAACTTGTATTTAAGCATTACAGGCACAAGTCCCCATACCCACCCCTTACACATAAGGAAGAAGGGATAATTAACTGATTTAAATAACTGACCATTCTAGTTACCTCAGTTTAATCTATAACAAATCAGATGCTCAATATCAAAAAACAAGAATGGAGTTTTCCATACATGTTAAAAGGCTCTGAATATTTCTGACTATTAGGAGTGTTGTAGCAATGATATCTATGGAAGATGTCTCTGCAATCACAAACAATATAGCACTTCCATCTGCAAAGGTTATATATTGCCATTGTAATATTTACTGTATAATGACGTAAAATACATGGTAAACTGAAACAATCTGCCATTTTAACAGAATCAACACTTCTTAAAACAAATACAAAATGTTGATTAAAATTATTTTCAGCCGAGCTATTCAAGCCATATAATGGGAAGCTGTCATTCCTTGGGACCCAGAAGGATGAAACACCATCAGTGGATAAAAATATCATTCCCGGCTTCTCGTTTCAAAGTTCCACCTGGCTGCCGTAAGTGTATAAAAGTCTTTAATCCCGCCAGTTATAAATACATTTCATGCTTTACCATCATGAGCATCTCCTTCTGCTGCACAAAGGCCATGTAATCTCTCCTCTTTAAACCATCAACTCCACCTTTACCTGGGATTCCATATCCCAGAGTATGAGACTGCTGGATAACATCAAGGCTAGAATTATGAGGGGCAGTCAATCATCTTAGTAAGTAAAAAGGGATAAGTATCTGGTAAATATACCTATATGTAGAGCGAATGGTGAGTGACTGTGTGAGAGAATGTGAGATAAGAAAGGATAAGGGTGTAACAAGAAGGCAAGCAGATGCTAAGATCTTAGCCAGCTTTGTCTTCCTGCACATCACGTCTGTGGAACCCATACCCTGTTAGTTTTATTATAGTTTTGTAGTTTTACCAGGCCAAGGATTTTTTTCCCTATCTGAAGCAAATTCGCCGCCACTTCAGATGGTTTTTTTTACCTTTACCTGGAAGTTCAGTTGTTAAATGAGCAAAGGGTGGGACCACATACACGTGCAGTTTAAGCCTCTTGTGTTGTCTTAGTTTGTCATGTTTTGTGTTACAGTGAAATTAAATCTCACTGAGGGGAGCCAGTTGGCAAATTATTACTTCTGATTTCCCTTGAGGCGTTACACCCGGAGTAAATGGTGTGTGAATGGCCAGTAACAAGGTAGAAGCCTTGACGTGGCGTTACTCCTCACAAGTATAAACATGTGCAAATTCAACCAGTGGTGTGACTGTGAGTTAAAGGAAAACTATACCCAGAAAATGAATTTTTCAAGTGACATATTAAAGAATCTTACCTACCTGGTATATATATTTAAGTAAATATTGCCCTTTTACATCTCTTGCCTTGAACCCCCATTTCATGATGGTCTGTGTGTTGCCTCAGAGATCACCTGACCAGGAATATTTCAATTCTAACTCTAAAGGGAAGAGGTGTTGAAGCAAAAGACAGACCTCTGTCTGTTAATTGGCTCATGTGACCTAACTTTATAGTTTGTTTGGTATGTTTGTGTGCCGCGTTGGATCCTAGGATCCCAGGAGGCTGTCCTTATTTTTTAAAATGGCTATTTTCTATTTATGATTACCCAATGGCACATGCTACTAAAAAAGTATATTTATTATGTAATGGTTTATTTACATGAAGCAGGGTTTTACATATGAGTTGTTTAATACAATATCTGTTTATAGAGACCTACATTGTTCAGGAGGTATAGTTTTCCTTTAAGTATTGTTCCAGTTGCACAATTCTTTTCACTTGTTCACTTTGAGATTTTTGATTGAGGTTTTATTATTAAGTATCAACAAGCACTGATGAGATCTAACAAGAGCTAAACAGGCTACCTGCAGCATTTAGCTGTATGGCTCTGAATTATTAGGCTGTACGTGTGCTAGGAAACCAATGACCACAGGGATATTTGGAGTGATTTTCATGTCTCCATCCATAGTTCCTTATGTGAGATTTAAAACATTTATTTTTTGGTTTTAAAGGAGAAGGAATAGTAAAATACAAATAAAGCTCTATGTATTGCCCCTTAAGTCAGCCCACTTTTGGACCATGAGACAGAGGAAATGATATGCGCTTCAGCAAGAAGTGGTGATTTTTTTCCCCAGGTGCCTGTACAACTAAACTATAGCAATTTAGTTAATTACAGTATGGAGTTTCATGAGGGGAGAGCATGCAACCTACATTTAGGAATATCATTTTAACCTTTCGTTCTCATTTAAGGCAGTGTTATGTGTACAGCACGAGGCATGTAAATATCTTCTATTTTCAGAAGGCCTTACATTGCACTTTAAGTAACACATATACCATTAAACTGTTACTGTTATACTGTACCTACATTATAATCTCACAGATGATTCATGTGTTTCACTTCTATACGTCCCCAACAATTTGCAATCTGCAGTTTCCTTCTTAGTGGAGAAACTTCATCTAATGATGTCATCAGGTATCAAAAGTCACACATAAAATAACTGCATTTAAAAGTAAAGCACCACTTCAAAAAAGGTAACACACCACTGAAAAATATCACCAAAATGAATTATTAAATGCAATCATAAAAATATTATCACTGAATGAGTCAATCACATATAAGAGACTGCAGAGCCAGAAATGATAAGGGTTATTCAATGAACAGCTGCTGTAGATGAATATAATTATATTGAAAATAGTTTTTTTGTCTTTTAATTATTCAGATATTTTTTCCAAACTCTCTAGAGTACAAAAAGGAACTAGTTATTAGAAAGTGGGCAATGCGAAAGTATCCAGATTCAGTGTTTCCCAGAGTTTGGCAGTTCCCCTACATTGTGCTGCCAATCATTTATACATATGTAACTTAAAATAAAAATTAAACTTTGTATTCAATAAACATAAGATTAAAAAAAAAACAGAACAGTAGGACAAGGGCAAATATAGCATTCCTCATGCTGCTCAACCTTTTGTCAGCAGGTAGATGAATGGGTGGAACCAGGGCCGCCATTAGAAATCACAGGGCCCCGCACAACAAAATTTTCCCCCGCCCACCCTAGCACCCGAGCCCCGCCCAATCCCTGCCCACTCCACATCAAAGTTAAAAGACCACACAGACATCAGCGCTAAAAACGTAACCCCCCCAAGGCTCCATTATAAGTTAAATAAAATTTGGCACCAGGCCCCCCCCATAAAAAAAGCATTGGTGCAAGGGCCCCCATAAAACATATTTTTAAAAATTGGTGGTCAGGGCCCCCCAACAAGTTAAAAAAAATTGGGGTCCCAAAAAATATTTTTTTTAAAAAAACATTGGTGCCAGGGCCCCCATAAAACATTTTTTTTTTAATTGGTGGGCCCCCCGACAAGTTTAAAAAAAATTGGGTAGGGGCCTATAGACTATTAAAATAAAAAATTGGTGGCCAGAGGATTAAAAAAACCCACATTGGTGTCAGTAGAATTGAACTTGTGACTCCAGGACTTCAATTATAGCTGTTTTAGTGACTTCGTGTATTTTCGCCGCTTCAGGACTTCAGTGTCGGCTCCTTTCGTGACTTCGGGTCTTTCGCCTCCTCTGGACTTCGCAAACGTTCGGCACTTCCGCATTCTGCGCAGGAGGAACCAGGAATTCTGACCAACTTCAGTTAGTAATATTAGAGTTGCTTGCTATATACCCAATCCTTTATGTTTATGATAGGTATGTTGGCAACAGGAGGATCCATGCAACAATCACTTCAGCCTGTTTATGGAACACTGTGATATGTAGCATTAATTGCATGAGACAGCCTAGTCTCTTCAAGTATGCTACACTTTGGCCCTGTGACACACATGGTAAATAAAGTCCTCTTATCTGCCAGGGTGCATGGTCTAGCTGGGGGCACACAAAGGAAAATCTAGAATATAATGTAAGTATAGGGCTACTAATCCAACTGATAGAATAGCTGTGATAGAAACTGGGGTGAGATATTTGTTGCAAGGACCAGTTCCAGCACATAAGGTGTATAATATTGCTGGGGATTATATGGCAATAGACTCTTAAAATATCTTTTGACAGAGAGCCCAGAATACTCAGTACCTGTACTTTGACACAACTGTAGCAATTAAAGATAAGCAGGTCTCTTGAGGAAACTATGCCTTGCAGCTTAAAGGGCAATTTCACCTTCATTGGTAAAACTGTTATAACACAAACAGTTGTGTTCATAAGTTTACATACTCTAGCAGAATTTATGATTTCTTAACCATTTTTCAGAGAATATGAATGATAACACAAAATCTTCTTTCACTCATGTTGGTTAGTGGTTGGCTGAAGCCATTTATTGTCAAACAACTGTATTCTCTGAAAAATGGTTAAGAAATCATAAATTCTGCCAGGGCATGTAAACTTATGAGCACAACTGTAAAACATGAGCCTAAAATTCCCAGAAATGTGTTCAAACTTTCCATAACCTGTCAAATTTTGTAAAATTGACACAGCATTTAGGGGGTGTGGTCAGAACATGGACATGGGCAAAAATTTCACAGTGGCAGATTTTCATTTCCCCTCTTTTCATTTTTCAAATTTTGGGAGGTATGCAAATGTGAAAACAATCCCTTTTAATCCATCAATCATACTAACATATTGGTGGTATTTATGATACATTTTCACTCTATGCAACCCTGTTCATGGATCTGTTTTCAGACACCAAAGGAGCTGCCTCACAAAAGAATGGGACCCAACTCAAATATGGAATAAAAGAAGAATCTAATCTTTTTATTTTTGCTCAAGTGCCTTCCTCAACTTGTTTCTTTATAAGCTTGGTTGAAGCACAGTGGCCAGACTTTGGAGTTAGAATGCCCACATCTTGGTAACTGTCATGGGTAGGCCTTCGTTAGGCGCCCAGGGGAAGTAATGGACCAAGGAGGAAGCTTAGGGGTTAACAGGTCCAATAACGCAGCAAGGCAAGGATCAGGCAGGAGTCAAACAGGTCCAGGCAAAAGGTGTATTAACAGGAACAAAATATAAACAAAGTCCAAGCAATGGTCAAAAATACAGGAAACAAGGTCAGCAAAATACAGGAACAGGATCAGAACAATACCCAGGATCATAGCATTGATGTCCTATAATTGGACACCAATGCGCCCTTAAATATTTGAATTTGGCGCCAAAAACGGGCGCGCGACGTCATCGCGTCAGGCGCGACGCGATGACGTCACTACCCGGTGCCGCTATCCATGTGGCGGTTATGGGCGCCGCCATTGTGGATGCGACGCGGAGCAGGAAGGACATGCCGCCCGGAGCTAAGGTAAGCCTCCGGGCGGCGCGATCCTGACAGTAACAAACTGTGGCGAGTGCAAAGGTTTTATATTGTAAATGTTTTCCTGTGTAAAATCAGCACATTGATCAGCAATACCTTTATACTACTGCTTGTAAAATCATAATAATTCCTTATATACTATGCCTAGATAAAACCACCACATTGATTTAGCAGCGTATTTTTATGCTGTTTAAATTTAATGGTGACAAACCTGACAGTGGCTCCTTTTTTAGAAGAAGCCTTTTTCAGTATAAACACCCACACCACAATGAAAAAATTGTCAAATATGAATTATTTCAGTGTTAACTGGACGCAAAACTTATAGGCAATGTCCATGCAATAGAAAAAGTGACCACCAGATGTCAGGATATGCATAACAAGTACAATCTGCTGGTAGTTTGGAACTCATAATTACTATTCATGTTCTTTCCAACAATGGGCCAGATTCAATTCAGTAAGAAAACTTTTTCTCACTGTTGAATCTAGCACAGTGTTGGAAAAGTTTACAAATTTAATCTACAATCTACATTCATGACAATTACCTTCCCATTACACTTCGATTTCCCTAAAGTAAGGTAATATCACAGAGGACTATTTATCAAAGGTTGGATTTTAGTGGTTTTAGAGGTTTTTGAAACCACAGCTAGTGATGGGCGAATCTATCCCGTTTCGCTTCGCCGAAAAATTTCGGTTTTCTTTCTCTTCTACTGAATGTCTGTACTTTGTGTCTCTCATTATTATTTCCTGTCATTCTTTCACTTTTGTGTCCCTCAATTAGCCCCATGGAGGGGGTAGGCCCTGTTGCAGTTTCACCCACAGCCCCCTGTAGTTCTCTCACTGTTCTACTCTCACCCTAATCTCACACTTTCTCTCTCATTATTTTGTACCTTTAGCCTCTCCTCCTTTGCTTTCAGCTGCCTTCTTTGTGAAATTGATATTCTTTTTAACTCTTCTCACAGACAATCCAGAGAAATGTAGCTATTATTACAAAGTTTTCCTACTATCTATAGCTATATATATCCTATAGATTAATAAAGATTTTCATCAAGCCTTGGCCAACCAGGTCCTGACAGCTACCCGACAGCTATAGCCTCCAAATGGAAGACCACAACATCTCCTACTTTGGCAGAAATTATCAACAGAGTGAATACTAACATAGTTTTTGAAGCAGGAATAGCACAAGCGCAAAACAGAAATGACCACTACATAAATGTATGGGCCATCTGTGAACTCTGGGGCATGGTGGCTGCCTCCTCTTAAAGAGTCCACCCTCCAAGTTAAATGTTTACATGTCAGAGATATAGACACATATCTGACTTATAGATAGTGAAATGCAATAGACACAAGAAATGTTGTTTGTTTTTTTGTTTTTTTCGTTTATTGTTCACAGCATGATATGTTTTTCTGCTGTGTGTATAGTGCACCTGTATGTATAACCTGCCGCATTCATGAAAACAAATAAACAATTACAAAAAAAAAATAAAGATTTTCATATTGGTGAAAAATTCTAATCAAACACTGCAGTTTCATGACAGGGATCATACCAAATCAAACCAATTAGGTTTAGCAAGCAGTAAAAGCCATGCGCCACATTCCAGCTGCTACCTATCTGCACAATATGGAAAACACAAACATGGCATTTTAGTTAATCTAGATACAGATAAAGCATTTCATATCCGCCTACTAAAAACAGGCCTCGATTTGTGACAATGTCACAAAGGGCCAATCCTGGGACAGCAAAATTTCAGTGGTGGAATGCGCCCAGGAACACTGTGGAGCCGCAGGACCTGGCAGCCTAGGGGAGCTAATGAGGAAGATCCAGGCTTTACTAAGAATACACAAATGTAATCATTTCGGCCACCAACATTTAAAACCCTTCCAAAACCTATACTCCACCCCATATGCCTTTCTGTGATTTCCTATAAAAAAAAAAAAAGTACTAAACAAAGCTGTCCACTGTCCCCCCCTTTTTTTCAACTTGGCCTTAGACCCCTTACTTAGGCACCTCTCACAAAACCACTCCTTCACTATAGGGCAATCAAGACATAAAATCACAGCAATCGCAGATGATGTCCTGCTATTCATAAACAAACATGACCAAGATATCCCAATAACCCGCGACACCATCAGCAGAGCTGTGCCGCTCTGCTCCCCTGCCGGGACACAAGACATCAGCGCGCAGTGGTGCCAAATTTAAAAATATTTAAAGGTATTTAGTATTGTCCGTGATAGGATTTGCTCCTGGTGCCTTAACTTGTGCTGTTACAGCTTTTGATCTGCTACCTGTGTTTGACCCTGTCTGGCTTATTGACTACCCTGTTCTCTGTATCCTGACCCGTGCCTGTTATTTGACTACCGATTCTGCCTTTTCCTATCTGATTGATCACCCGGTTTGACCCTTTGCCTGCCTGACGACTCCTAGCTATCTGCCTGCCTCGACGCAGCCTGTTTGACCACGAACCTGCCTACTCCTGTCTTTACCGTGACCATCGGCCTTAAAGACTTTTTATACAGTCGTGCTCCATTGCTGGCCAGAACTCCTGCCCTGCACCTCTCGTTTAAGTCCAGGTGGCACTGAGGGCTCCTCCCGAAGCCAAAGGCGGTCACACTACTGGTGAAGCACAAGCCTAGACCAGGGTGCTTGGCGTTTGTTCTGGTATTGGGTGCCGACCGTGACAATAGATCACCAACGCTTACAACAATCTAGAGACCAAGGGGTATATTTATCAAAGTTAAGAGTGAAGTTCCGCCACTAGAGTGAAAGTCCACCACTCTCCTTTTATTTCTATGGTATTGAGATGTAGTATCACCAAACTTTACATTTTATACATTTATTTCTATGCGATTTTTAAAGGAGTATTTATCAAAGGGTGAACTTTCACTTCACCTATTGATAAATACACCTTTCAAAACCCCATAGAAATGAATGGAGAGTGGCAGAAATTCACTCTAGTGGCGGAACTTCACTCTGATAAATTTACCCCCAAATGCACCCTTATGAGAACATCACTTCTTAAAGTGCTACTGACACGTTCCTATAAAAATAGGAACGTGTCAGTATCCGTGAAAATAAGCTGCACGCAAAATATAAGAAGCTGAAAGCCTCCAAAAGCCACCCCCAGCCCAGTGAACCTTAGTCATGGCAACCCACTGACACCATTAAAGGAGAATTCAACCCCCTAAGCACAAATAACACTCCCCCTCCCCTGTGTTGGCCTCCCTCCCTCCTCCCCCTGGCTTACCTGTCCCCCCGGGCAAATGCCCCTAAGTTGTTACTTACCCCTCAGCGCAGGTCCTTTCCAGCAGAGTTCACAGGCGCCACCTTCTTCCGAGAGGTCTTCTTCCTGGATTCACCGCATGCACAGTAGGAGGCATTTGCGGGTTCAGATCTACTGCGTCATGAAGTCTCCAAAAAAAGAAATCGGAAAACCCGCTTGTGCATGTCCAAACGCCAGTGAATCCAGGAAGAAGAACTCCGCTGGAAAGGACCTGCGTCGAGGGGTAAGTAACAACTTAGGGGCATTTGCCTGGGGGGACAGGTAGTCGAGTATCACTTTAACTCCCTGCTTTACTCACTCCCAATGACTAACAGCCACCCAAAAAACCAACCCTTTATGCACACATACAAAGCTTGGCAAACTGTCACAGACACAATGTTACCCAAAATCTCTCTCTATACCTTTCCTGGACAAGAAACACGGATTTCCCTAGTGGCCTAATGTCCAGCACTTTCACAAAAATGGAAACAGGGGGGACTACAATGTGAAAGAGATCAACTTAATGAGAAATCACCTGTCATGACTTTCGCAGAAGCCATTCCCTCCAAAACCAACACTTTCAATTTCTGCAAGTTTCTAACTATGGCAGGAAAGATTTGAACAGTATTATGGACCATGATCATTCTAGCCCCCTAAATGATATATGGAAGGGAACAGATATTCTACATTTTATCACCTACATATACAAATTTATCAGGACTGATCTAGATATTTCCAGTGGGGATCTAAAGCCAAAAGGGCACTAGTGTAGAAACTGGCTGCATCAACCAGGAAGGCCATATTGCAAGAATGGCTCTCCACCACCTCACCCTCTATAAGCCTCATAAAAAATAAGCTCCATTTTTTATTTCACATGGATTGGCTGGAGGCCTCTA